>JBAMCG010000127.1:7307500-7915000 GCA_037075325.1 Drosophila mayaguana | reverse complement strand
GCGTGTGTGAGTGTGTGTGAGCGTGTATGTGTCCGTGAGAGTGTGTAAGACTGAAGTAGTATTAGTTCAGCTAACTTCTAGGATAGTGTACTGGATCATCTGTCATCCATAATCTATCATCTATCCTTATCATCTATCATATATTATCTATTATCTATCCATCTATTATCGATCGTCAGTAATCTATCTGTCTATTGATTTAGTTATCTCTCCATCTCTGTATCCATCATTCATTTATAATCTATTATCTATTAATACAACTACCTATTACCTTTATTATCTATCCATATACCCATACATATATCTATCTATCTATCTAGATCGATGGTTAGATATTTAGTATCCATATATCTATCCATAAATACGTCTATTCAGCAATACATCGATCCATCAGTCATCAGCCATCTATGCCCTGTGAACGAATGGTCAACAATCGATAGATTTATCGATAGCAGGTCGTTCGCAATTGCTGTTGATTTGGAATCACGAAACTCATCTGTTATGTAGAGAACGATAACAGTGAGTCTCGCATTCCAACTCAAAGGCAATAATTCAGTAGCAACGTTTCTCGTTTTGGTTTGATAAATATCGATATTGGGCTTAAAGCTAGCATTTGATATGGTCTTTGATTTTAGATACTCCCTATATCCCGTATGTGCCACACTTTTATAAAATACAAGATGTATGGGGTGTCTGCAATCACAAACCACGTTGCCGCAAACTAACAACTGGCCCAAAGTGTTATCGTTATCGTTATCGTTAGCGACGCTTCGGGTGCAGCCCCTCGCGATTGATGAAAGCATCTCCAATGAGCATTTCGCATTGGATTAGTTCTCATCGATGTCGATGCGCTGTATCAGCAACAACAACAACAACAATATGACTTAAGCGAAATGAACCAGTTCGTTGTTCTGGCCCAGCCCGGTTCCGATTGCGCGGACATCTCATCGTCTGACCATACGATAACCGATGAGATATTCACGTTATCGAGACTGCGACAGCGGCAATGACTTCAAAATTGTGCATGTTCCATATAATTATCCATTCTTATGCCGAAAGTGGTTCACAGCTGATCCACTGCAGGTTCAATAGATTAGATTCGCCAGTGAATAGATCCTTTGTTTCCGGTTCTATAGAGGTTTGCTTGATATGATTTGGTGCTGTTACTTCTTCTATAGGCTAGGTTGCTCCATAATGGCTCGGATTTATAAACTTGATTTGCTATGCTGTTCTCAGGACGTTCAGTTGTTAGTTAAAGTGGTTTACAAATGAGAAAAACGTTGTTCAGTTCTATAAACCTGATCTGCTGTGTTCCTTTAAATACTTTCCTTTCATCTACAATTCGTAACACTCGAAAATATCCAAAATATTGAATTTGATTTGACATAAATGCCTAGATGCTGCATATGCGGCTATGACTTAGGCTGTCTTGTCAGCTGCATGGAAGCTAGCACATCATCGTCATCATCATCGTCATCGTCATCGTCATCGTCATCGTCATCGTCATCATCATCATTGTCATCATCATTGCTGTTGCTGGGCCTTTCAAGTGCACATTAATGAGCTGCTTGTATGCTTTTAATTTGCATATGTCTGTCAGTAAATGCCCAATCGATAGATGGATGGGCTTTTGATTAATTAACATACACACACACAGACACACACAGACACACACAGAGGCACACACACACACACATCTCTCTCTCTCTCTCTCTCTCTCTCTCTCTCTCTCTCTCTCTAGCTGTGTGTGTGCCTATCGCTGTCCATGTCCATGGGCCAGCAACCATAATTGATTCTCGATAATTCATGCGAGCTTAAATTGCCAATTGGATGTGGGGCGGGGCGGGTGGATGGGCGGCAGGCAGGCGTGGCTGGCTGGCTGGTAGGCGCGCCGCCTACAACGTCAGCTAATGGTAAACATATAACATATATAAGCACACCATATACACAGACATGCACACATACATACATATTTACATGCATGCACACATGCTCACTCGCGAGGGTCGCTCGATCAGTTCTTTCACTTGAAACAATTCTATTCTGAGCAGATTTGAACAGTTATGTTAAGTTAGCCTCACTTAACTAAAACGAACATTACGTGACTTCAAATCCTAGTCCCTTAGAGACCCACCTGTTCTGTTCGCCGCACCTTTCTGTTCGCCGAGCCTAATCACAACTATCCTAATAATAATACAATATACAATATATACAAGCCAAGCTCTCATCGTGCAAGCTCTCAAGACTTAAGCAAAATATTCAAAATAATCTGTTCTAAAACTTCAAATTTATTTGATATGCACATATAGAACAAATATCACAAATATATCAATTAAACTTTATATATATATATATATATATATATATATATATATATATATATATATATATATCAGAAATACTCTAAATTGCTCGCTCAGTGCTGTCATTCAAAGTCTATTATGAATTGATCAACCCGTTTTTTGCGCTTTTATATGAATGCTATGAATATGCAAGGCAAATTGGCTTTTGCATCTGTGTGTGCGTGAGTGCATGCGTGTGTAGGGGTGTGTGTGTGCACATGTATGGGTCGTTGTCCCTATGTCTGGACAGCAACTCTTAACGGGCAGTTGCGGCCGTTGGCCGTTGGCCGTTCCAAAAAGTGCGCAACATGATGAAAATCCATGGCAAATTAAAATTGGCACATTTTCCAACCAGACAACAGAGAGGGGTGGTGGATAGCAGCAAGTGTGGACAGGGGGGGTGGAGGGCGGCATAGGGGTAGAGGGCGGCATAGGATGAGGAAGGGGCTGAGGACAAAGCCATCAATTTCGGTCGCTATTCACATTTCGGACTGTTATTGTTGAAATTGCGCAAAGCTGTGATGTAAATTGGTTGCATGATCTGCGATGCCGTTAGATAAGCGTTTTTCCAGTATTGGTAAATGGAAAACGGAAAATGGAAAATGGTTAGGTAAACTCGATTGGAGGTAGCTAAAACAAAGGCTGCGTGGGAAGAGGGTTGTAATGGTAAAGATGAGCCTAAGGCCAATAACAATTATTAAAATGAGCAGATTAAGTGAAATACGTAAACATGGAGCAGTTGCACTACCCGCGAAAGGGAAAGTAAGAGAGGATGGACATAAAAGGCGCTTTCGCCAAAGGCAAAGAAGACAGATTCAATATGAGCAACTATTGAAGTTGCATGGATGTAGTACTCTGAACAGTGCTGTGAAACGCATTGCGAAACGAATAACTTTAAGTTTAGAGAAAAGAGGTGGGGAAATAATAGGGATCATTAATTTATACTAATGTTTATTTCTACCCGAACAGTGTTGTGAAACAAAGTGTGCAACAATGGAATACACCGACTTTTGCTGGGTCGATTCCAAGTAATACAAGTTAAAGTGGGGAGCGAGAATTAAGGAAGAGTGTTGATTGTGAAAAGTGTTCCCAGTGCTGCAAAACGTTAAAAACTCTGCTATATAAAATATACAATATTAATATAGTACCTATACTATACTATAATATAATACAACTAGTACTATAGTGTACTACCACATATATATAATACCAATCTAACTGCCGAAACGTGTTTAATACATTACCGAACCAGTGCTGTAAAACTATGTGAAAAGCAAGTGTAACAACAAGTGTGGACAACAAATACCAAAGATCAATGAAATCTACTCATATGTATTCAAGTCGTTCTGCCTGAAACCAATTTACAGCTTAATCTAAAATAAAACCAGCTATGTTCAATTTCGACTAAATCTCGACTTGTTGGGTACTTAGTTGCTAACGTGGCCGATATTTATAATATGTTTACGTGTTATCACTTCCAAGAGAGCATGCATGCGAAAATAAGGCACTTTAGCAGCCAAGAGTCCACAGTCCAAGTCCAGCATTGTCGATAAGTTTGTATAGAATCCAAGCCAAGGAGTGCAACGCCGTCGTTAGGCGTATGAAGCAAAAGGCCCTTTTCGACTGCTATGTGAATTGTCGTATAAGCCATAGATAACAGTCTGAAAGGGCCTTTTGGCTCATATGCGCTGCCAACTCTTAGACTCGATTAGGGTGCTCATCGATAGACAATACGCGCATCTGGTGACTAGCTGTTCCTGAAGTGTCAAATAGTGAGTACGACTCGTAAGAAAATGTACGTTGATTTTTATTTGGCACATCAGTGACAGCATGTCACGAGTAATTGCACAACGACCAGAGCCGATAACGATGGCGATCGCGATGATTGCGCTATCGATGGCGGATGCATCGATAACGATTGTGACAACGACAACAATAATAATATCTATGATAAGGACAACGGCTCATCTAACTTGAAACCGAAATCTCCTGCTATATACCTATGGATGCAGCCCACCAAGACACTTGGATAACGTCGATGTTAATTACAATCCGAAACAAATTTGATATAATGTAATATATTTTAATAACGATAACAGCAAACATAAAGGACGAAGATGATGGTATCTAAGCTGGAACTCGATTCTCCTCTGTCATATGCAGATGGCATCTATGGCAGTGAGGGTGGGGTTTCCTTATTGGATTGCCGTTAATCAAATGTGTGCTATCGATAACAGCAACCAACTCAGAGCTGGTACAGCCGTACTCTACGCTTTTGGGAACGAGCAATTTTATACAAAGCCACTCGGTTCCATTGCCGTTGAGTAGAGCTGCCCCCGTTTGCACATCTCAACAAGAATTGTGTAATTTATGTTTTGTTTTGGTTTTTTTTTTTTTTTTTTTTTTTTGCAAAACAAAATGGAAAAACATTTGACTTTATTAATTATGTATGGTATTAGAGCTATTAATGGGTGTAGCTGATAGACGGGAATGATAGTTGATGGACTCATATGCCTGATACATATACAAGTATACAGAGATATAAGTAAGTACAGATATATCTACATATATACATCCATATATATATATATATATATATATATATATATCAGGCATACGAAAGGTAATGCCAATTTGGTTTTCTATATAATTCGATTTGTCCGATTTAATACTCGAGTTTCTTGTCTTTTATCTTCTAAATTTCTGTTTTCTGACTTGGAGTTGGAGTTGACTGAGTGATCTACGCCTAGCCCATGGCATCCTTGACGCACAGCTTGTCCATTTGTTCTGAGTAGAAGCCATTAAAGTTGATGCGATGAACGAGATTCATGAAACGATCGGCGGTATTATCTTTGGCCAGATCGTTAATTTGTTTAAGGAACGATATAAGCATGCCCGTAAATTCCAAATCGAAACGTTTCACACGCTCTGCAAACGTATCCGTCTCATCCAGAGTAGTCTCCGCCTATACACAGAAAGATAATGGGATGATATGAGAAAGAGCTATACAAATTTTTGACGATATAATCATAAATTAAGATTACAATAAAATAACAAAAAATAACAATAAATTAATAAATAAATACAAAGAAAAAAAAATTAATTTAAATATATGATTCGATTTAAGGATAAACATTTTTAGGATTGAAATGTTGAGAGAGTGTTAGTGTTAGTAATATGAACGAGAGCTTAACAGATCTATACAGTTATATAGAATATGCAAATATTAAGAAACAAGCAATTATGGTAAAATAAACAAAAAGTGAAATTACAAAATATATATAGGGATTAGCTTGATATGTATGCATATATAACGCAAGAGGAAGTCAAATTTAGGCTTGATTCATATAAGGTAAGGAAAAAACTCAAAATTCATTGAAAATAATGTCATACATATCCAAAAATCGAATGATATGAAATAATAATATGTGTAGGCATTAGTGGAGCTCCATTGGCCATTATATTGGTGTATACCTGTAGCCGGTCCGCCATATCTGGCTCATAGTCGGAATGATCCGTATTTTCATCGCTGCTATCACAGACCATGGACTTGAGCTCCGCATCGCGAAAGAGACGTTGCGAGCGCTTGATTTTGATTGGGAGTACACACACATACATATATATAATATTTTTTGAGATATGTTCAAACAGGCATGGAAAAGAGCGAGAGAGAGAGAGAGTGGGAAAAAGAGAAAAAGAAAGGTATACAAGGCACAAGACATGACATTCAATTAAGCTCTAACTTGGCATATATATCTAGGAATAAACTGAGTTATGCTCTATAGTCATGTTACCTGTATGAATTCGCAGAACTTTAGACAGATCTTGCATAATTTGAATATGGCACGATTCAGATGCGATGTCTCAGTTAACATGCAATTCTTAAGGCACAGATCGAGAAAGTCCTGGTGAAGACTGAGCACCATATCCACATTCTCCACTTTCTTCATCTTCTCAATAAATATATGCCAATTCGGCTCAATTATCTCAATCATCATGTAGTACTCCAGATTCTGAACGGCGTTCATCATGCGCTGCCTCAACGTAAAGGCCGAACGATAGAGCTCCGCAGCTAGCGGAGAGAATTTCTTGGCTATGGAATTCTCTTTCCAAATCCTGCAATAACATAGTGAATATGAACATATATATACATATATATAAATACCCCAGTTACTCACTTGCACAGCTGGCGCTCTACATGTTTGCAGTAGAAGAGTTGGCGGAAGAGCATTTGATACTTTGTTATGGCTATATGATTGAGTACCAAGGAAACTGGCCATTTAACCTCGTACGTGAAAGCAAAGCACTCCAAGCCGCTCAAGTCGAGGCGATCTGTCGTCTTCCAGTATTCTAAAACATATTTGATATTTGTCACAAATTAAAATGTTACAAAAGAAACAGGTTGGCTGAACAAGTCAATGTTGTTGTAGTAGTTGAGTAATTCAGCTGAATTTAGTATATACTTACCCTCTTGCTGATTCATAATCTTGGACATTTGTGTGACCAGATCGTATGTGAGGAGCTCGCAGTGCAGGTCGTCCTTGTAAGGATCGCTGCGAGCAGACGAGAGCCGCAAGGTCAGACCCAACAAGTTCTCCAAGGTCATGGGCAGCACTAGATCCACATTCTTGGCCAGTTCATCCTCGCAAGCGTCCATAAATTGCATGGTGAAGTCACCTTGGTTGAGCAACAGATAACGCTTCACTGATTGCAGATGTCCCATCAGATCGTTCTCGGTTAGCAGCACATCGAGCAACATACGTGCCGCGAAATAATACGCATCATTGATCACAAAAACGTGCAGCTCATTGGTTGGGTCAAATTCAAGATTCATTTGCTGCGTGGGCATCACACGCTGGCCACACTGTCTGATCACATTTAAATATTTGCCAGTGCGCAATATTCTATCCGCATGCTTTTCGAGAAACGATGGAATACATTCAGAGCAAACCGTATAGCGCTTCTCCCAATAGTCATCCGAATAATGCTCGGGCAGTTCATCCTTGTGGATGACTTCATTGTCCTCGACCAGAAATTCGTGTGTGCTATCAACAATGATGCCCTTCTGTATCCACAGCTGTAGCATACGCATATACGGTTCTGCAGCTTTTTTAGCCAGCCCAATGATCAGTTCCTGGGCACATTTATCGCCCTCCAATTGCTTAATGCGATCACAGAGATGAGTTAGGACTGCAGCGCCATGATAATTATGCTAAACAAGAGATTGACATCATTATCTGTACAAATTGTGTGAATTTATAGTAAGCTACCATATCCACTTCAGCTAGAGTTGTCCAAATCTCGCCTATGACCCAAATGGTGGGTTGTAGATAGTAAAGCAGCTTGGCCACTGTTAAATCATTCTTCAAGAGCTCCATCTCGGCCTGCTGCAGCAGCATCTGCAAAAGGCACATTTCGAATAGTTTAAACATACAATTCTGATCAGTTAAGAGCAAACGAACGCACATAGAAGTCATGGCTAACGGCGTGCAAGGCCGCATTGAGGGCGTTGTTAACCTGGCCATGTCCATCTGTCAGAGCGATGACCTTTTGAATGCCTACAAAGTATGATGCCAATGGCAAGATTTCGTTCACCATCTCGACCAGCGATTTATCCACTTGAACATGCAGACTAAACTGTGTCTCATACTTGGCCAAACCCTTCGCCTGGTCATCATTGGGCATTATTGATATATATGTGCCTCGCACTCCACTCAAACAGTATAGGATTTCGGTGAGCAGAGCACGCTGCTGTGCATCAAATGGCAACGCTGTTAGCTCCGGCTGCGATGTTCCATTTGGTGTGTCCACTGCATAGTAATCCCATAGCAAATGTGTGCGATATTCATCCAACAAGCCATCCTTAAATTCACCAACATCTTTGTTGTTACTAGTGCTCTTGCTGTTGGTGCTCTGCTGAGCGCGTTCGAATAGCGATCGGTAACCGCTTGGCTGCAAATTACTAGGCACACGATTGTTATTGGCTCCTCCATTGTTGGTGGCCGTGTTGGTGCCGATTCCAGTGCTGATGTCAGTGTTGATTCCACTGGCACAGGCTACACCGGTGGCGGTGAGTGTTCCAGAGCTGTTGACAATGGTAGTACCAGAATGATGACTGTTCTTGGGACTCTTGAGTCCCGGACTGCATTCCACATTCAAAGTTCGACTGACAGCACATGATGCCCCGCGAGCACCAACGCCAACTCCAGGTCCTGCTCCAGCGAGGGTTTGCGCTTTAAGTTTGTTGCTGTTGCTGCTATTGAGCAACTGATCAATGGTACCTGTCAAGGCTGAGCTATTCGAAACAGCATTCAGCACACGTTTCTTGATCTACATACAAGAAAGAGGTAACTATTACTAGACAAATACAGTTAGCTTTATGGCACCCACCACACTTAGATCTGCACGTTGTGCAAAATGGTCTTTCGGATTGTGTACATTGGTTAAGGCACTACGCGTATATGTAGTGGGTGCACTAGTAGCATTAATTGTGGACAATGCTGGAGTATCCTCGGGCAAGCGTCGGCTGACCGGCGTTGATGTGGACAAGTCCAAGGATTTCCTAACACTTCTACTGCCAAGCTCCGAGTCGGGCAATGGCGCTGGCATTTCGGAATTTTTATTAGAGTTGAGATTCGAGTTGTTGCCTCCGCTGTACTTTGACTGCCACATTGTTTCGTCGTTTATTCGTTCCGCAAAGACCAGCAAAGCGTACATAGGATCCTTGCTATAAAAAAATTAAGAAATTAAGAAACACACGCACACAAGGAGAAAAACAGTAGATAAAATGAACTAGTTCACTTTATGTCAGTCTGTCAATACGAACCTTTCAAGTGTGTCGCTTATCTCATCGAGCACCTCACGACAATTGGGACGCTTTGAACTGATGGACTCGAGCAGGAAGAGTAGCTCTCTATCCGAGAGGCGTTTATCAACTGTGGCACGAAATTCCCGGAGTATCTTGTCCGGCGTATATGGCGTTCTACGCAAATAATTTCGTTACAATTTATAATTAAAAAAAAAAAAAAAAAAAAACACACAAATATGGGAGCTGCGCATCTGTTCAGAATTCTGCACTTACTGTGATTCGGCAATTAGATTTGCCAGCACAATGCGCACTGGATCGCTTTTACTCGTCATCGCATTTGTTTTTGTAAATATATATGTATACTAAAAACAAAAATAACGGTTTTACTGAACAGTAATATGCTGCACCACATACAAAATGAAAACAACAAAACACACTAGGCTTTTTTTTTGCTACGCGGGTTTGCCAATTGCTGGGCATTCTCCCACGGTTTGTCTCTCCTTCGCGCTCTCTTTTAGTGCCGACAGAGCTGCCAGACAGTTCAAAATTTTCACATCTAGCGATATATATCTAGAAGTCGTTACATTAAATTGTACGTGTTGTACATTCATATAATTTAAATGATTTCTAAATATATGTTCTCAATAAAACATTCGTTGACGTTTATATATTGGGGCGTTTGAGGCAATAGCAAAGCAAAACAACGTAGATTCGAAATACTTTTATTGTGCCATAATTTTAATGCGCATATTTCTCTCTCTCTCTCTCTCTCTCTCTTATTAATTATTTAACCAGATTTAGCGATATTTATAAACACAGATCAGTGCACATCTCTAAGAGCACTAAATACCAAAAGTATTTTGGAATCGATTTATTTTTTTGTAATATTTGATATTTTCCGTACAAGTAATCGAAAATTTTTCACATCACTATATCACAAATCTCCCTGCTGTCAGCACGTGTATCAGAATTCATTTTGTGATAGATGTGTGCAGAGTCTAGAACAAAAAATTAAGAAAAAAAAATTAAATTAAAAAAATGGGAAAAACGGCTTACAATGCCAAAGCCCGGCGCAATCCGGAAACTATTGTAGACAATTCGACTGCAAAAAATGTAAGTATAGTTGGAGCCAAATATCACCGCAATGAATTCAAACAATATATTCGGATGCAGATTAAAATCGAAGATGTAGTCCACGGCGAGGATGTGGTCCACGGCAACGAATCCATTCCCACTGGCTACGACGAGGCAAATGCTTTAGCTTTGCCCTCAAAGAAGAGGGCAACAAAAATTGTAGAAAACAAACCTAAAGTTGTGCAAATTCTAACAAAGAAGCAGCGCAAGAACTTGCAAGCAATTGTAGATAAAAAGAAGAAGAAGGAAGGTGTAAGTAAAGCAAACTAATCAACACAATTATTTTGACGAAAATATTTTCGTGAATTTCAGGCATAACTTTTTAACGGTTTTATTCAGAATTTGTTATTTAACTTTTAATTTTTGTTGTACATATAACTGATAGAAACATAGAAACGGTGCAACTACATACTTTTTATAGAAACTTAAAAAAATTTATTAATTTAAATTTTAGAGTATGGCATAAGTATTTTGACAAGTACAAATACTAAAAGAAATGCAGACATTTAATCAAATGCATATCTGCATTAGGCTTCAATAACATTTCAGAGTTAGTGATAGGAATGAAGTTATCTGGCATGACATAGCCTCTACCATGAATTTTTCTCTACAAGCATTGTACATTCTAGCAAAAAAATTTGTTTTTTTTTTTTTAATTTTACTCGAAGAAGCTCTTATTTGTTCATAAAACGGTTCTTCAGAACTCCTTGTACACATATTCCTTACTAAAGGCCAGCCTTTTAAGCTTGGTTGTACTAGATGAGTGGCACGCCATTGCTTCTGTTTGTGTTTGTCAACGCACAGTTCGCGCATTGATTGTGTTCATAGCCGTCAAATTAAAACAAAATTACAACCTTTCGAGGGTTCAGAAAAAAAAAGTGCGTTTTATAGCCACTTATACCATGCACAAATTCGATGCTTGCATGCATTCTTATCAACAGAAAGAGAATGCAAAAGCTAAACAACAAAAAATTTGGCAAGCATACAGCTGTAAATAGATTCTTTGCTTTGCTCATTATTTTTGCTCATCTATTTAACGGTACTAATTAATGCCAGCTTCAATAGTCACGAAACTATTTCGTCAAAATAATTAGGCCGACTAGTGTAGCTACATTTATTAAGAAAAGCCACTCATTTCTAATCTGATTTTTGTTTTAGCGCGACCAATTGATGAAAGATCTGGGTGCTGTACAGATACCCGATACCGAACTAAAGCAGTACACATCAATAAGCCAGGTGCAAACAGTTGGGCTAAAACGTTTGCACAAGGTAGACGAGCAGTTGACAAAGAAAAATAAGCGCCAAGAGCAGATTGAAAAGGAACAGAACGGGGGCAGTGCCCAACGTGTTAATGCGCTCAAAGGCGGCAAACGTAAGCTGCTTGTAGAGGAGCAAGAAGAATTGGAAGCCAAACGCACTAATCCGAATATAGTTAATGCATATGAATCAGAAGATGATCAAGACGAAGACAGTGACGGGGAGGAAGAGGAGGAAGACAATGGCGGAGAAAAAGAGCAGAAGGAGGAGACTCACTACCAGATTGAAAAAGAAAATGTTATTGCTGAAGAATTAGCAGATAATCAGAAGAAAGAAAATTACGAGAAGAAAGAGGAAGGCGGGAAAAAAGAGGAGATGAAGGAAAATCAGACTGAGCTGGGAGCTAAAGGTCCACCAGCTACAAATGAGGAAATTGCTCTTAACATGCAGCCAGCTAAGCCCATAACAGTGGATCCTCGTAAAGCCGACTCCAAATCAGGTCCCTCTCCTGCTGGCACACCAACACCCCTTCACAAGACAGTCCACGTGCCAGTCCATCGCACAGAAGAGGTGCAGGCTGCCCGCCTCCGCTTACCGATACTGGCGGAGGAACAACAGGTTATGGAGCTTATTAACGACAATCCCATTGTTATAATCGCTGGCGAAACGGGCTCTGGTAAGACAACCCAAATCCCGCAGTTTTTATATGAAGCGGGTTACTGCTTGAATAAAATGATTGCCATAACCGAACCACGTCGCGTGGCTGCCATAGCAATGTCAAAGCGTGTAGCACACGAAATGAACTTGACCAGCAGCGAGGTCTCCTATCAAGTGCGCTTCGAGGGCAACGTGACGCCAGCTACACGCATCAAATTCATGACTGATGGCGTGCTCCTAAAGGAGATAGAAACCGATTTTCTGCTGAGCAAATATTCAGTAATTGTGCTTGACGAGGCGCACGAGCGTACCAGCAATACAGATATATTGATTGGGCTGCTCTCGCGCATTGTGCCTTTGCGCAACAAACGCTCGAATGAGCTAAAGCTGATCATCATGTCGGCCACGCTGCGTGTCAGCGACTTCACAGAGAACTCTCAGTTGTTTAAAGTGCCGCCGCCAGTGATCAAAATTGAAGCCAGGCAATACCCGGTTGTGTTGCATTTTCAGAAAAGTACGCCCGAGGATTATATGGTGGAGGCCCTTAAGAAAACAGTGAAAATTCACACAAAGCTGCCGGAGGGGGGCATCTTGATCTTTCTGACAGGGCAGGCCGAGGTGCTGCAACTGACGCACAAATTACGTAAAACTTTTCCGTACCTGCACCAGGAAAATGAATTGGAGAAAAAGCAGCAGCAACCAGATAAGCAGGAGGGCGAGAAGAAAAAGCAGGATGGAATATTCGATACAAAGCGCACAGAACGTAATCCACGTAAAAAGAAAGTACGCACATATTGTTCGCCTAAGATCAATTTGGATGATTATAAGATGCCTGGTGATGATTCTGAGGCAGAAGCCTATGACCAGGGATGGCGAAGCGAACTGGTTTATAATGATGATGATGACTGTGACGATGAGGAGGAGCAACAGGACATTGATGATTTGACTAATCTACAGAGTTCAGCAACCACACAACCCTTGTGGGTGCTGCCACTCTACGCGCTGCTGCGGTCGGAGGAACAGCAACGTATCTTTCAGCCAGTGCCTGAAGGCTGCCGCCTCTGTGTTGTCTCCACCAATCTAGCAGAGACTTCTCTGACCATACCGAATGTGAAATATGTTGTGGATTCTGGCAGACAGAAGACTCGAATTTACGATAAGATAACTGGAGTCAGCAAATTTATGGTGACGTTCACGTCGAAAGCATCAGCAGATCAGCGAGCTGGACGCGCTGGCCGCATGAGTGCTGGGCATTGTTATCGCCTCTATTCTAGTGCAATATACAATGACGTTTTTTTGGACTTCAACCAACCGGATATACTACAGAAACCTGTCGATGATTTGATGTTGAAAATGCGCTGCTTGGGCATCGATCGAATATTCAATTTTCCGTTTCCCTCGCCGCCAGATCTCGTGCAACTGAAGGCGGCCGAGCAGCGACTGATATTGCTTGGCGCCTTAGAGCAACCGGAATCAGATGGGTCTGGAGGGACTAATCCGCCACGTGTTACTGCTCTGGGCGAAACTATCTGTTCCTTTGCATTGGCGCCACGTTTTGCGAAGATGATTTCATTATCCACTCAATTCGGCCTGATGCCCATCACAATTTGTATGGTTGCAGCTCTATCAGTGCCGGAGCTTTTCATCACAAACAGCAACCTTAATCCGGACGATGACTCGCCCATCCGACAGACTTTAAATCAAAGACAGTTAAAATTTACAACCGGAAATTACCTTAAGCTGGGTGATCCGATGATACTTTTGCGTGTTGTGTGTGGATGTGAATTTTTCAGAGGAAGTAAAGCATTAGTTTCGTACTGTTCGGTCAACGGCGTGCGCATTGCCGCCATAGAGGAGGTGCGCAACATACGCTATCAGCTAACAAATGAGGTTAATATACTCATTCCGAATATAAATCTGAGTACGGATCTGAAAATGCATCCTCCAACTGACGATCAAGCTCGAGCCTTGCGTCAAGTCTTGCTTGCAGGAATGGGCGATAAAGTGGCACGCAAAGTGCCGCTTGATGAGATTAGCGACAAGGAGGAGCGACGCCGGCTTAAATATGCCTACAACTGTGCCGACATGGAGCAACCGGCATTTCTGCACGCCACCTCGGTGCTCAAGCGAGAATCGCCCGATTGGATCATTTACCAGGAGGCATACGAGATACAACACGGCGATACTTCAAAGATGTACATCAACGGAATTACGGCCATTGAGCCAGAATGGTTGCTGACCTATGTACCGCTCCTGTGCAATATACACGAGGTCTGCGAGAATCCACCACCACGCTATGCTCAAGAGACTGGTCGCATCTATTGCTATATGAAAATCACATTCGGCAAGGCAGGCTGGGAGCTGCCTCTGAGCGAGCAACGAATGCCATGCAGTGAGAAGACGTGCTGGTAGGTTGATCATATCTATATTCTAGATAGTATTAGCAACAGTTGAATGTTAGAGCGGATACTGCAGCTCTAATACATTGATATAGGCAGAAGGACACAGTGTTGATTAGTTTAGGAGATTCTACGTCTACTTATATTAGTCTATTGATGCCTCTTATACTCGAATAGTCATATAGCCGCAGAGACAGACAAAGTATAATGGATCTTTAGCAAACTACATAACTTTGCTCATATCCTCGGAAACTCTAATCCATTCATTGATATATAGATATATTTAGATTATATAATCATACACTTATAGACATTTATAGAGATTAAGGGGCTCGACTCGACTCGACTCGACTATTTATCCTGATCAGCTCTTGCTATACATATCTAATATGTATATTTATAAGACTTTCTCTCCTTCTCACTCTCTCTCTCTTTCTCTCTGTTTTAGCTACTTTGGAATGTACCTACTGGACGGAGTGGTTTGCCCTGCTCTGGATGCCTTTAAGCCGAAGTTGAAGACATCGCCCTCTTCATTAATAAAATCATGGTCAGATCTGAATGACAAAGTGCTGCGCTTCAAGCGTGCTTTGATAAATAAACAAATTTACACCCGGGAATCCCTTTATAAGCAATGGGAGCTCCAACCCAATTGTGAGACATATACATACAAATCCGCCTATATACTGTATGCAATAATAAATATTTGCCTACCTTTCAGTTCTCTTGGAGGAGTATCAGCAGCTTCTTTACGACGTGTCGCTCAGCGAATTGACTGCCATTTGGCCTCCGATGGAAAAGAATGAAGATCAATCTTAAAAATATTCTTACTTCCCGTATTCAAAATAATATTATAATGCATCATTTTATGTTGCCGAATGAGCTTAACAAAATATAATTGTGATAATAATTATAATAGTTAAAATAATAATAAAAACATTAATTAATATTAATCATATAATTATAAAAATAATGATAATTATAATAATAATAATAATAATAATATATAATAAACTCATATGTTAATCTCAAAACAACTTTTTTAATTGAAAGTTTTGATAGAATTTAAATCATTTCATAGTATATAATAATTAAAATAATTTATGCTAAATTGTTATTTCATTAAAAAAAATTTGTTTTTGTTATAGACTATAGAATTTGATATAAACTTCTTAGATAGTGTGTTTGTCGAGAGCAGAAACAGACGCATTTGGCTGGACAACTCAACTTTTCCTGATCGATCTGATATACACATTATGGGTGCTAGCATTCCTGTTGCCTACTTCCATGGGCTCGGATTACCAAGTGATACATGTACAATAGTTATATCTAGTGTATTTAGCATTCGTTGACTGTCATAAATTCATATTGAAATGTTCAATAATAGTTTTTATAAGCTGTAATAAATATATATATTTTTTATGCCCACCTAAAGAAACCATTCTCTAAACGTATATTGTATAACAATTTTCAAGTTTGATTTATTTGTATTTTGAAATGGTTTATACATATATACTTTTCAGATATATATATTTTATAAATATTTAAATTTGTTTTCTTTTATAAATGGAACTAAAACCCTCTAAAATTTAGGAGATATACAGTGGTTCACAGCTTATTTCAACCAGCACGTCAAAAAAAGTTTGCTGGTCTATAAAATCTAAACTATTGAAGATATCCAAAAAAATTTAAACGCAGGTTATTAGTGTGATGTTTAAACTAATACAAAATTAATTAATTTGTTTTTTTAATATTTTTTCGATATTTAGTAATGATTAAAAACTAAAAAATGAGACCAAAACAGTTCCACAGCTTATTTCAACCACATATGAAATAAAATTATTAAAGCTAAGTGTTTTTTAAATAACATGTTTTTTAAATAATAACAATTAATATATGGTGTGACCATCCTTTTGGTTAACTACCATTTTAAGCCTTTTTGGGATAGATTCCACCAACTGTTTGGTGACTTCTAGAGTAATTTTGTCCTATTCCTCAACCAATGCAGCTTTTAGGTCCTATTTGTTCGATATTTCGTGTTTGCGAATGTTTGTTTCCAAAATCGACCACAAATGTTCGATTAGAATTTAATCAGGTAGCTGGTCTGGTGGTTTCATAACGTTTCAGATCAGACAGGACATTTCCAGATCAGCCAAGTCTGGACAATTCCCGCAGTGTGTTTCGGGGCATTACGTTGGTAAAATCTGAAGTCATCTTGTATGTCCCGTTTCTGGGCACTTTGAATTAAATTGGACTTCACAATATCAAGACATTTGCCTTTATCCATCGTAGTCTCAATAAAGTCCAAGTTCCCCACACCGGCTGCCGACATACAGGCCCTAACCATAACGGTGCCTTCGCCATGCTTTACTGTAGCTCTCGAAGTTTTTGCGTCAAGCTTTGTATTAGGCTTACGCCACACATATGAGGGCCCATCCGACCCAAAAAAATTAAATTTGGACTCATGGAAAAATAAAACCGTGTTTCAGAATCCAATAGGTGACACTTCTTGTTTTAGTCGCTTACAGAAGGTTTCTTGCGTGGTACTCTGCCATTAAAGTCATGTTCCCGAAGCACACGGCGAATAGTTTCTGGGTGCATGTCTTGCCCAATTCGTCCTTAACATCATTGGCCACTTGTCGAGCTGATATCCTTGAGTTGTCCCGAATTTCTCTCACAATATAGCGGTCGTCCGTGGGATTAATAACTTTGTTCGGAGCATTTCTACCTTTATAGTGGGTTCTATTTTCACGGACAAATCGGTATCTAATGTTTTGAGCTGTAGAATGACTAAATCCAACCATCTCAGCAGGTTTTCAATGGAAATGGCTATTTTTAAAGTATTTGATAACAAGTTCCCGCTGCTCAATAGATGTGCCTGGTCCCATTTTGCTAAATTCCCTTTTTTGCAAATTGAGCTCTCAAAATTTAGCACAAATTTATGTCATAACATTGCAAAAGCCATGAATAAAGCATACAACAAGAATCTACCGCTACATTGCGAAATATCGGATCTTAGATCAACTGGTTGAATTAAGTTGTGGGACTGTTTTGTCCTAATTTTTTAGTTTTTAATCATTACTAAATATTGAAAAAATATTTAAAAAACAAATTAATTAATTTTGTATTAGTTTAAACATCACACTAATAACTTGCGTTTAAATTTTATAGTTTAGATTTTATAGACCAGCAAACTGGTTGAACCACTGTAAATGAAAACAGTTTCGAAAAAGATTCTGGACTTGAAAATATTTTCTAAGGTTATATATATATATATATATATATATATATATATATATATATATATATATATATATATATATATATATATATATATATATGCCTGTGTTGTACCAGTGTTTTTTATATATTTAGTATTTTTACATTTCTTTTTAATATTTTTGATTTAGGTTTGGCTAACTGTTTGCATTTATATGTGAATTTGAATAACTGTACATATGCATTGGCTGAAACATTTAAACATTAAGATTCGTATTTTATTTTTAACTTTACATGTTTTAGGTTTTGTTTCTTCTTTGTATTTGGAAAATTTATTTGGACATTTTTTGCTAGTGTATTGTGAAATTCTTCATATTTTTACAGGGTTTTTTTTTATTACATTATTTTAAATTATTTATGTATATAAATTTAGGGTTTCTTTTAGCTAATTAAATACTCGCAACCATCAATTTTATTTATTTTATTTTTTACATGAACTGATTTGTTTTTATTAACATCTTTTTATTTAATTTATATTTTATATATATCTTTATATGAATATTAATATATATATTTATAAATATGCATGTCAGGTGAATGTATTTGTTTTCTGTGTTCGTGTATGTGTGTGTGTGAGTGTGTATGCGAGTGTGTGTGTGTGTGTGTAGAAAAAATCAGTCTAATGTATTAAGGCAACGTGAGAGCTTTGCATATTCATATTCATTCAACATACTATGTATAACACGCTCAATATGTCAATATATCAATATAGATTTATATGTACATACATATATATATATAAGCGCATCTTTCATTCATTCAACTTTTTTGTCTCTGGACTTTTTGCGTAATTTATTTAGATTTATGTTGTTTTGTTGAATACTTGTACATTCATATACTTATTTAAATATGCATATCGGGTTTTCATATTTCCTTTTTTACAAATTGGAATTTGGTATGTATAGTTTTTTTTTTTTAATTTAATTTTTTTCGTTATATATATATATATAAATTTTTTGTTGCTTAACAATTTTTGTATTGGCTAGATAAGCAATTGATATAGTTTAAAAATTAATTAGTTAAGAGTAAAAATATTTTGAAAAACAAAAACATTTTTTTTAGTAAAATTAATGAAAAGCATTTTGGTTGAGTTTGTTTTGTTTTTTTTTTTTTTTCATACATTTTACAATATTTGTATAATTAATTTATTTTTAATAAAATTTTGCCCCTTTTTAATACTAACGCAAAAACTGTAATTTTTTTAATAATATATATATTTCACGATATATATATAAAGGTATTATATAGTTAATATATATATATATATATATATATATATGGTGAACTTTCGATATATATATATACATATATATAATAGTTTTTTTTATATGGTTCTAGTTTAGTCTAGAATTGTGAGTGAAAAATCTAACGTTTTCGAGTTTACTTTTCTCTTATCTTTCATTCTTTTTTGCTATATACAAGCATAAATTTAACAAATTTCTATATAGCGTATATGGTGTATATAGTATATAGTATATATCATATATATTGTTGTCTATAGTAGATATATATATATATATATATATATATATATATATATATGTTATTATATATATATATGTTATTTACATTTATCCATTTTGCAGTCATTCGTTTTTTTTTTTTTTTTTTTGTCTTGGGTTTTTAAGTTTAGTTTGATAACATTTTGGAAGTATTTTTTCTTTGTTGTTTGTTTCATTTGCTTCGTTTTGAATTTGTTCTTCATATGATATTTGCACAGTGTGTGGATGTGTGTTGTTCCTGTCACTGCTGTTTGCGCTTTAGACTTTTCACTGGCCTAGTGCTGCTCAGCCTCTACCAAATCCTCTTCCTGCCGGACTCTGCTGCTGCTCCCAGGCCACCTGCAGCAAGCTGCTTCGTTGTATATCTCTGCCTCTGCTCCTCCATCGCCTCCTGCTCCACACAATTATCCATCAGTGCTTCTCCTGCTCATATTCTATTCGTTCTCTTCGATTTGTTACTACTGTGCTGCTTCCGATATTGCAATGTCTCTGCCTCTGACTCTTCGCCTCCTCCTAAACGAATCATCATCTGCTTATCCTCGGCCCAGACTGATAGCTGATACTCTTGTTTAGCAAGTAACGCCGTAATCGCCATCTCCTTCTTCTTCTCCTGGTCCTCCTTCCAGCTGTTCGCCGACCATGTGTGTCTGTGCCTTGGTCTCATCTTTATCTAACTCAGGTTCGTGGTCTTCTCCAGCTGGTCGTTCTGTTATCTCTACCTGGTTTGCCTCCTGCTCTCGCTGCCTCTCCTCATGCTGCTCCGGTTGCTGCTCCTGTTTCTCCTTTAGCTCTTCCTCCGCTGGTGGTGTTGGCGTGGTTACTGAGCCAGTACTCATAGGCGTCGGCGTTCCACTAACCTCCAGCGATAGCTCCTCATCGTTGGATGGGGGCGTTTCTATCGTGATGGGGTGCAGCGCTTGTTCTGCAGCCAAGGCAATCGCCTCATCTTCCAGCTTCTGCAAATGCTTACGCAACTCTTCTTCCTGTTGTTCCTCAAGCAATTGCTGCTTGGCCATGCGACTCTCCTCCAGTTGACGCATCAGATCCGGCGGCAGCTCACCCGTGTAATCGATGGCAGCGAATGGTTCCGTCGTATCTATATTGATCGCCTGCTTCTTCTTATCAGCAATCAGTTTCCACATGTTGAGTAGCGTATTAAAGTTAACACCAGGTGGTAGAGCCAAGGCATCTATACCAGCTCCAGATGTAGCTAAAGCTGCGGCTGCAGCTGTAGCTGAAGATGTAGCTGTGGATCCACTTGCAGCAGCTGGACTATTGTCCACCATAATCTCATCCTCGTCCTCGCTGCTGCTGCTGCTCACAGCTCGAATTTGTGGCTTGTGTTGAAGCTTGCTGGACGACGACGTCGACGCCGACGTCTGCCTGGCCAGCATCACCTGCCTTGAGTACTCATTGAAATCCAGTTGGACGGAACTGCGCCTGGACGTGGCCTCCTCAGTGCTGCTGCCCAAGATTTGATTATATTCGCGCAAGCCCAACTCCTCCACGGGCACGTAGTGCTCTCCAATCTCGATCAAATAGACACAGCGATTGACATGGGAGCGAAACAGCTCCTCCTTGTGATTGGGCACCCACACGTGGACCACATGACCCACCATGCCGGTGCTCGGCTCCCAGTCCTTCCAGCTAAGACGGCCGCCATTTGCGCGCATATGATCGGTGGGCCACACGACGGCGTCTATAATATCCAGGCAGTCATAGATCTATCGGAGGGGTGAAAGAGAAGTAGCTAATTAGCTAAGTACTCCAAAATAAATAGCGGCTGAAAACGAGCTGTTTATTGAATCGATCAAGAACTAAACGAATTCAATGAAATTAATTGAACTAGTTCATCAAACAGAACGTGAGCTAAAACCATTATTTAGTTATATAGTTAGTTAGTGGTTGGAGTTAATATTTGTGATGAACTGGTTCATCAAAATTACACTATATGAATCAATTGAATTGAAGTTATGTAACAAGTTCTTATTCAAGTTGATTTCACAGTTCTGGGATTGACTCAAGTTATCTATGGTCCTCCTCACTCACCCCCGAATCGTCCACAATTATGACCTTTCTATAGATCTCGATGCGAGGTTTGCGCGGCGTTAGCTGCGCTCCTGCAGCTGCCGTAGTCGTAGCCACAGCTGTTCCGGAGCTCGTGCTAGCTGACGAGGATTCATTGGCCATGAGGCAAATGGGTCCCTTGGTCTTGCGTGGATAGTCACCGGGCGTGGTTATGATGTTACCCACGCCCATGCCGACGCCCAAGCTGCCCGTCGAGGAGGAGGACAATTTGTTGGAGCGCGGACTAATCTCCTGTTCGCTGAGCTCCAAATGAGTTGCATGTGCTGGTGGCAGCACCTCGACGTCCACAGCAGCGCCGCTAGCAATTGGCAGAGTAGCGCGCCGAGCGCTGCTCTGCAAGGTGATGCCACTGCGCGTCCGTTGTCCACTCACGCCAGGGGCGCTGCTGCTGCTGCTGCTGGCGCGCAGCGTGGAGCCGGGCGCCGATGTGGAGGCCGTGCCATCCAGCTCCCTTTCACGATTCAGCAGTCCAGCGATGAGCGTAGTCGATGTTGGCTTCACAGGCATCACGGCCAGACCGCCGCGTACCACGGCCAAAGTGTCTCCCACATAGCTGCCAGCCAAGCCGGAAACATTGCCGGGGCGTACGCCGTAGTAGCTATTCACCGTCAGCGTATTGTACAATGGAGCTGAGATGAAGACAGGAGCCAGGTCTGAGGAGTCGCCGCCTGTGCTGCTGGCAGTGCCGGGTGCACTGGCTGTCGCAATCGCTCCTCCAGTACCAGCTCCGACTCCTGCAGGTGTGCCACTCACTGTTCCTTGGCCTGTTCCAGCTCCCAGTCCACCTCCTCCCCCGGCTCCCGCTCCGGCACTCGCCGATCCAGCAGTGGAACCAACGACACTGCCACCGCTGCCAAAATTACAGTTGCCCAGCTGTTGCATAGACGCCTCCATGGCCGATCCCGAGCTGCAGCCCTGGCGACAGCGTTCGCGTATGCGATGCCACCAATCGAGCACCGTCTGTCGGATCGTGTCCAAGGTGATGGCGCCGCCAATCACCTGGCACAGCTGTCCATTGGTGTCCGCATATGAAGTGGTCAGTGGCGAAACGTAGATGGGATAGCCAATGGGCTGATCGCAGCTGGAGTTGATAATGTTCCTCAGCGCCTGCTTGGCGTTCTGTATACTGCCTCGCTCCGGATTGCGATTCCTCAGATAGATCAGCTCCTGCTGTTGTCCGGCCCAAAGGCCGCGCACGCATTCCCGGTTCAGTTTGATGACACGAAAGCTAAGGAATCGTTTCGTCAGCCGTATGATGCGATACTCATCGGAGCCGTCCTCCATGACATGGCGCAATGCCAGCAGATTGGGTGCACCACGTAGCACAGCGCTACGCCATTGCGGGTCTGCCTCGTGCGAGATGACCAGCTCCTTGGAGCAGCTGTCGATGGCCTCGTACAAGGCTAGCGGATCGAGGAACTCATCGGGATTCGTTATGTGATCCTGCTGCAGTTTCAAGGCCATTTTGACAGCGGGCGCTACCACCGAATGGAGCAGCTCCATGTCGGCAAAGACCCATTCGTCGCGTGGCGAGGTGATGCGGAAGTCGCCCTTGAAGAGGGCGTGCAGGCCGTGCAGGAAGAACTCCACGCCCGTCAGCGAGCTATGCGAGGCCGTAGCCAAGGAGCGGCGAGCCAGCAGACCCAGTGCCAGGCAAAGCGACACCAGTGGCGCGTCCTTCGAGACGCTGGGGGCCTTCAGCTTGATGGTGGGTCGCTTCGGCGGTATCGGCGGTGCTGTGCTGGGCAATATCGTGGTCAGGTTGCCATCCTGCTGCGCCAGGGCTGCAGCAGCTGCAGCGGCGGCTCCGACGGGCTGTTGCAGCCGAGGCGAATCCTTTTTGCCCGGCGTCGTCTTGGCCAACTTGACAAAGACATTCTGATCCATGTAAGCGACGTAGCCACTCAGGCCGGGCGCACTCTCCGACGTCTGCCTCGAGATGTTCGCGAAGCTGTGCGAGCTGCTCAGCTGATCTAGGCCGACGAGCACGTCCCGGCTCTCCTGGACCACGCCAGGCGTCGCGCTCATCGTGGCGCTCTTCTGCGGCCGCACGCTGCGCAGCTGCTGCTGCGACTGAGATTTCGATTGAGGTGTGCTCGAGGCATTATGCGTGGACAGATTCGGCGTGCTCTTCGAATCGTTGTGAGCGGGCGTGTTGCTCGCTGACACCTGATTGCTCGCCAGCTGGTCAATGGGCACAGCTGGAACAGCTGGAGCAGTTGTCGTAATCGAGCCGCTGGCCGATACAGGCGCAACGACAGACGCTGAAGCCGGAGCCAACGCGGAAACGGAGGCAGAAGTAACGGGCGTTGCTGCCGCTACAGCAGCAACTGTGGCTGCAGCTGTAGGGGCAGTTGAGATAACAGTTGGAGCGGCAGCAGCTGGCGGCTCCTTGGCAGTGTGCACCTCCTTGCGCTTGTCCACGCAATAGTTGATCCACTTCAGGTACACATAACAGAAGCTGGAGCGGGTTATGCCAACGGCGCGAAAGTCGAAGTCCTCATCCAAATTGAAATTGAATATAGGATCGAGATCGACGAATTGACGGCTCAGCGTATGCTGCAGTGCGTCCTGGATGGGTCCAGCTGCAAGCCATTGCTCCAGCTTCGGATTGCGCACCACGTAGTAGATGATGCTCTGTGGGAGGTGAAAGACGGAACATGTTCATCAAATGAGATATGCATAAAATGAACTATTAGAGGAACTAGTTCATCAAATACAGAATGAAATAGCCTAAGGTAAAAAAAGAGTGAAATTAAATGAATTGGAAAATGAATTAACAAAATGAACTAGTCCATCAAAACTATAATGAAATGAGTTAAACAACTACAGGACTAATCAAATGCGAGAATGAAGTTCAGTTGAAATGAACTAGTTCATCGACAATCAACAAATTAAATTAGCTCATCTAATGAAAAATAAACGAAAGGCGTGGTCCAATGGAGTGGACCACTTCAACAAGAGCAAACCTATGGAACCGTAAACCGTAAAATACGCACCTTGATGTAGTAGGTGATGAGAACCTTGCGATACTCGAACACTTGCAAGGTGGCGCTGGCCAGATTGTCGGAGATGGAATAGCCCTCGATGACGTATTGGGCGGCGACGACCTGCCAGGCGAGCCAGCGCGTCGAGAACATTGCGTTCGCGCTGAGTAGACGCGGCAAATGGCCTGGATCGCAGCAGCAGCAGCCGTCATTGTCCTCCACATCCTCGGTGATGGCCTCCACCTCGCGCTGCTGGCAATAGGTGCCGCGAAATTCCAAGCCGCGCATCTGGAAGGTGCACAGCCCATTGCCCAGCTCAATGATGTGCACCAAGCAATTCAAGTCATCCGAGGCGAGCACTGCAAGAGGGAATCGGAGATCAGACATCGGATAAAGGACTAAAGATTTCGATTGGCTTACCAAAGCAATCGCCCTGGTTGACATTGCCCCAGCGACCCATGAGCAGATCTCCGCAGAGCGAATGCTGCAGAGATCGCGTCAGGTGCTCGTAAAAGATGCTATTCAGGTTGTTATCATCGGCGCCCAAATCTCGTTCCAGCTGCGAGCTGAGTCGTGTGTTCGAGTGATCGATGCGCCGCGTATTGTAGTCCCGTTCCCAGAACTTCACCGGACGTACATACGAGGTGAGGAAAATGGCGCTGCCCAGAAATGGATTCAGCGGTGTTGATAGCAGCGCCGAGATGCCCGCCTGGAGGAACAGCATCGCCGAATGGGGCACACTGAAGGGCTGAGCGAAAGCATGGAATGCCGATCCCCACGTTATCTGCCAGGGAGCGATGTATGTAACGATGAATTGCAACTGCAAAGGGAAACGAAATTGAAGGATTAACTATGAGAAAAGTATTAGCTGGGAACTGGTTCAATTTTCAATTCAATTGCACTAATCAGCTTTAACATCATGTAACTGTTTATACAGACAGTTCATTATAAATTTTATAGTATTTCTAAGCTGTTGCTCTATGGGAACAAGTTCACCGAGTCATAAATATACATACATATATCAAGATCAGAACTTACCTTGAGCAAAAAGTCGCAACACTTGCGAAACGCCAGCGATACGAAAAAATAGTCGATGAGGAAGGTCTCCGTTGCCATCGCGAAATCAATGCGAAAGAGCAGGACGGTGAATATGATGATCAAATATTGATTCGTTGGATCCGAATAGGCATTACGCACAACTGCAAAAGAGAAAGGAACGATGAGCAAGAGTTGATGATAATGCCCATGTGTAATACCCGTTCCCATTTATTCTGTTCTATTACATTTTTAGCTCTTTAGTCGACCCATACCTCAGAGAACTCGGCAACTACAAGAGCTACAGTTAAAGAATTTGTTGTGTGAAGTGTCAGCAGTCTCCTATAGAATATATTAAAACATATATGGATAACTTTACAGAACTAAGCTACTACAATACCTACAGTTGCATAAATTTGTAATGTAAAGTCTCAGCAAGAAGAAATGGAACTCCTATAGAACTACAAGAGGGCTAACAAATTTGGTATGTAGGGTCTCAAGGTTACAAGGTTAAGATATTTCTATATATTACTAACACATCATAAGAGCTAAATGCACACATATGTATGTACGGACAAAAGCTCGGAAGCTTTAAGAACTAGAGCTTTACAATTTTGGATACGAACTGTCAGCAGAAATTGGCCAAAGAGGAACTTACATTTGAGCGCACAAACAGCCACGATGAGCGTGCCCCATGGAACGCCAAACTTGTCCGCAATCGACTGCGCGTCCGCTGTCAGCGATGAGATGGCCAGAAGGGGAAAGAGCACGTTGCGCTCGAGTACGCTCAAATAGATGTAGAGCTTCTCGAACCACATGATCTGCGGGGCATTCAACACCTCGAATTGTCCGAATTCCTTCTGCCGGAGCAACGGGCGAGCAAAGCATAGCCAGGGCATATGCTTGCGCATCTGTGGCACCGCATAGTGGAGCAGCACACCCAGGGTGCCGATGAAGACATAGAGCACCACATTGAGATCCGGCTGGAGGACAGTGAACACTGTGCTGCAGTGCAACACCAGGACAGAGACAGCTAGCAGAGTCATCACAACAAAGTCGTTCTTCAAGCGAGTTGTAACCGTTGCCTGAAGTTTCCGTGGCAATGGATCCGGCAGCTCGTTCTCTATCTCCCTGGCGTCCAGATCGAGCGCTGCTTGTTGATTGTTTAGCCCCGGCTCTGGGTCGAGGGCATCAGTGGCATCTATGTCCGTGTTGGCTGTATTGGCGCCAGCTGTCAGAGTAGACATGTCCCCGGGATTTGTTGTCGACGAACTAGAGATTTTGTCGTCTTGCGGGTCTTCCGTTGGCGATTTGGTCTCAGTTGTGGTTGCTGCATACAGATTCTCGGCACTGCGCGTTGTTTTGACAGCAGCTGCTGAAACAGTTCCATTTACGTTTGCAGCTGTGCCAGCTGCTCCTGCTCCACTTGCATCCTGACCAGTTGCTATCGAGGCATACGAGCTGGAGGCTGTCAGGCCACGTTTATTGCTCTTGGCCAACGTTTGGCTACTGCCCAGAGAGGAGGCTTTCGATTTGCTATGCAGCTGCTCCAGCTGCAGTTCCTGTTCCTCTTCTAGATCCTGCTCCTGCTCCTGCTCCTGCTTTGTTTGCTGTTCGTGCTTCTCGAGCGAGCTCAGTTCGATGTTCTCATTGCTATTGGACCGCGAGTTGAGCTCTACTTGCCTAATTACTCGCTGTGCCACCGGCGTTGGTTGCGCTGTTGAGCTGGGCTCCGTGGATTGACGTTTACTCAGCTGCTGACGATGCTGATGCTGATCCCTGTGATCGTGCTCCCTTTGCTGACTCAGCTGGCTGCGACCCTTGTACGAGTGCTGCCTGCACTCGTCCTCATCATCGCGATAGCTGCTCACAATGCACGTCTTGATGATGCGCCACAAATGACTAAAGTCGCTAGCCGACCTGGACATGTGATAGCCCAAAGGTATCAGCATGGCACAGAATATGGAGAACAAGATGTACTGCGTGCCCCGATGCTCATCCAGGGCAGCATACAAGGGACCATAGAGCAGTAGGACAGCCAAAACGGAGCGCAGCAGACAAAGGAAAGACCCTGCAACATAACGGAAATATATAGGTTATATAAAACAAGCAACAAGTTATAGTCGGGAGTGCACGACTAGCAAATAACCTAAGCCAAGTGCTAGCTTCCATCTGTAACAGGAATTCAAAAAGTGGACTACTTCTTGTACCCCTCGAGAGATATTCTAAGATAACTAAAGTTTGCAATCGATCGAAAATTTCATAGAATGGGAGACTGTACGTATTAATTCATTCTCTTTCTATGTCTCTGTTATACTAGGTAGCTTGTCTCTATCTCTTATATGCTGATAATTTCTTATACATTCATACGGGCAGATCAACAAACTTATCGGAACAGTTATGCCTGATTGAACCTTGATCTCTGGCTCTTTTACTCTGACACTCTCATTCCAATAGATGATACTATCTAGTATTTAGCTGATGCTCTTCTATACATGGACATTATTCACATTCACCTATGGAAGCTGTGCAGGCTCCCTCGTGTTCACTCTTCACTCACCCAACAAGCTGCTCGCCGCATTGCCGCCGAAGACGTGCATGTCGAGCTGTTCGAGCAGGTACATAAGAAACGTATTGAACTGCGGACACAAGCCCACCGAGAACATGATGGGGAAGCAAAGGAGAAGGACGTAGAGGCACTGCAGCAACAGAGCAACCACGTGAGCCGGCGAATAGTGTATGCCAAAGAAAATGAACGTCTCCGGGGGCCTCTCTCCATATGCCGTATCCAAATGCTTGAGCAGCAGCAAAAGACCGCCGCACAGACAGAAGTAAATGGCACGCGAGTAGGCAACGATTTTGTTAAAGCCATGCACCGGAGATGCTGCATCCGGCTGGACGCTCTTCACCAGCGAATATTGAGCGCCGGCTATGACCGAGCAGAAGAGCAGAACACACAGATCCTTGTAGTAGTTATGCTGAAGTATCGCAGCGCCCAGGCAAGCCACCAAGGTGCACAAGACACAGGCCAAGAGCACGTGCAGCCAATGTAGGTCACGATCGAACAGTGCCAGTAGCTCCAAGCGATCCATGGCAATCTTAAACTCATGCTCCCGCCCGCACCACTTGAAGCGGTACTTATAGAAGCTCTTGGGTGCCAGGGGCTTCTCGGCGGAGAGCAGGCAGGTAGCGGGACGCCAATAATCGCAGTAGGGCGCAAAAGGTCCATCGACATGCAGCATTGGTTGACTGAGCTGCTGCTGTTGTTGCTGCTGCTGCTGTTGCTGCTGCTGTTGTTGTTGCTGTTGCTGTTGCTGCTGCTGTTGCTGCTGCTGACCTGATTGCTGTCGAGCTGCAGAGTCAGCAGCAGTCGCATTCACTGCTGCTGCAGCGGCATCGTTGAGCTGCTGCAGCGCTTCTTGGCGAGCTGCTTGCATCATATTGAACATGCCTTGAAATGAAGAGCGTGCCGCACTTGCTGCCGAGGTGCCTCCTGCTGCAACTGCTCCTGTTCCTCCTCCTCCACCTCCTCCTGCAGCAGCTGTTGTTCCTCCTCCACCTCCTCCAGCAGCTGTCGCTCCCCCTGCTCTATTCCCATTACCGCTCATCATCCGGCAGCTAATTAATGAAGCTGGCGGCGCTGTCTGTCCATTCGCTGCGGCGCTGTGCGCCTCAGCAGCAGCTGCCGCCGCTGCCAGCTGTTCGCAAACTAGTTTCGCATCCATGGAGGCGGGGTAGCTGCCCTGTAGTGCCTGTATGGCGTCCTGATAGAACTGGAAATGCGCACTGGACATGTTTGGTGGTACGATTGTGGGGTTCGCTGGCACTGTGGTGCCATCGGGCAGGATGGCGGCTATAGGCCGGCCACGCTCGTCCACAGCACCGCCGTGCATCAGCCACAGCATCTTGTGTATATCAGCCGTGAGGCTCTCCGTCAAGCTGATGCTGTGCGTCGAGTTCGAAGATGAAGAATTGCGTGAACAAGCTGGCAGCATGGCCAGCTTCTGCTGTTGCTTGACTAAAGCCAATTCATTGCTACTCTCGCCGCTAGCAATGGCCCGCCGGCGACGCAGTTCATCCACTTCTCGGTACTTGGCCACCTTGGGTATGGCGCCGAGGCTGCGTGCAGCCATGCGCGAAGTGCAGGGCTGCTCCTCGTCAAGCTCGTGATCCAGATGCCGGTCGGGTTCGTGCTCCTGCAGCAACAGCTGGTCCTTAGAACTGGCGCTCACATGCTCGCAATCACTAGACGGACAACCAGAATCGGCTTCGCTGCCTATTAACTGGCTGCGCATCTCCAAGGGCTGCTGTTGCTGCTGCTGTTGGAGCTTCTTTGGCTGAGTGAACTCTTGGCGCAACGCGTGCTCGGCGGCTTGCTCCCGTGCGCTGAGTTGTTGCTGTCGATTGCTGAGCAAAGGTGAACGTGAGCCTGTGTTGTTGTCTGTCTCCTCATCGTCTGATGGCAGAGCAACAACGTTTGCTACTCCTGATGCATTTGCAATGGTTGTTGTTGCTGCTGCAGCTCCTGCTCCAGATCCTGATCCTGTTCCACACGCTCCACCGCCATTCAGGTCACAGTTCTTGAGTACATCGTCCAGCTGACTTTGCGTATGCTGCAGTTCACTAAGTATGTGCTCTAGATTGTCATCGAAATCCTTGAAGACATCATCATCATCGTCGGCCAGAATGCCGCCGACATCGGACTCGGCACTGCGATGCGTTTGACTGCAGCCCAGGGCGCGCGTGCGACGCCTCAATGGCACATCATCCACTTCATCATCATCCACATCCAGTTGATGATCGGTGTCGTCCTCATCCACTTCCTCCTCCACGTCATCATCATCATAGTCCACTTGCAGCTTTGGGTCATCGTTTATCTTCTCATCCAAATGCTCGACTATGGGATAAACAGGTGGTTCGATAAGAGCGGTGGTCGACCCGCAGGCGCTAGAGCTGCCAAAGATGACGCTACTGCAGCTACCAATAGCTCCAGGTCCGCCAGTCGCACTCTCTGCATAGTTCTGGTCAAGTCTTAGATTCAAATGTTGATTGCGCACAAGACTTTTGCTGGGCGGCGGCAATGGATTTCGCAACTGCTGCTGCCCGCTAATCGCCTCCACGCTATTCGGATGCGGACTTAAATTCGAGACAGATGGCTGCGTACAGAGAACCTCCAAGGCGGCGCTCTTAATGCGACGCACACCTCCGCCGCCACCTTGATTGATCGACGAGGAATTCAACAATGTAGTCTTGGAGCTGGAGTTAGGATTGCTGCTCTGCTTTTGATAGCTTGTGGCATTGGAATGTCTGCGCCGCTTCATTGCATTCGCCGAACGATTCGTTTCCGTCAATTGAGCCGAATTACAGAGCTGCAGAGCAGACATTGCGCTATTTCGGTCCTTGCGTACCAAATGGTGATTGTGCAGCTGCTGGTGATGATGGTGATGATGATGATGGTGATGGTGGTGCAAGTGAGGCTGCTGGGCACGAAATGTCGCCTGATGCAACGACTGCTGCTCAATGCCCAAGTCTGATTTGGTATAGCTGTCATCCTCCAAGTAAACATCCGAAGAGGAATCTACAAAAGAGAAACTAATTATTACTCTGTACATATATAAATAACTGTAGAGATTAAATGGCTCTTGGCTATACCCAATATCGATATGCGCCTAAGCGCCAAGGCCAGCTCCATATCGTCCACATCGACATTTTGTTGCTGCTGCTGCTGTTGCTGCTGCTGCTGTTCGGCAGCATGTTGCTGCTGCTCGAGCTGTAACTGTTGCAGCTGCTGTTGATGCTGCAACTTTTGCTGTTGCTTGAGCAGTTGCTTTTGCTGTTGCTGCTGGAAATGTTGCTGCTGATGTTGCAGCAATGTTTGCTGCATCGATTGAAATAATCCAATGCGGCTTTGATGCTTCAGTCGCTCTTCGTGCGTTTCAGAGCTGCGATGTCGCTGTAATCGCAAGGAACGTGATTGGGGCTGCTGTACAAGCAACACCGATGAGGAAGACGATGCGGAGCAGCCATCGTTGCTCGCTCCAGTTTGAGCTCCAGTTGCAGTACCAGCTCCACTTCCATTTGCACTCCCTACTGCCGCTGAAGCTCCTCCCGATGGGTTAACCATGACCACAAGCTGACGTGAATTATGACCAGGCCTCATTGCTTTTGTGTGCAGAAAGCTGGGTGACGCAGAAGCTGCAGCTGCAGCCGCTGCTGTTGCTGCGGATCTTGTTGTGGCTATCGTATCGGATTGATTTCGCATTAGCTCTGTGTTTAGCATATCATCTAATGCACTGCTGGCATCCAGGCTCGCCTGTCGCTCCAGCTGACGCCGATGTCGACGACTAAACAAATGACGTCCCGTGCGACCAGCTCCGGCTACAGCTACTGTTCCAGACCCGGCTCCAGCAGCTGCTCCAGTTGCTGTTGTCGTAGTCGATGCTGCTGCTGTTGCAGCCCCAGTTGATCCTCCAGCTGCAGCCGTCTCATCGTTATCGTCCGAATTAGCAGGCACCACAAGTTCCACAAGCTCAGGATAAACAGTCAGGTATTTGCTATATAGCTCATTGGCATAACCAGGATTCGTTGCAGCTGCTGATCTTATGGATTTGCTAACACTAGCGGAGCCAGCAAGCGATTGCTGATCCTGTTGACTACCACCAGATAGCATTGATGGGGCATAAAACATTAACTCAATGGACTCGGAGCTGTTCTTGCGATGCACATCAACTTTGAGATCTACAAAACTCAGGAGGATTAATAAGAGGTCCATTAGAAATATGATATATATGCAAAGCACTTCGTCTACCTATAATGCTATTGGCATTGTCTATCGACATAATGCTATTCGCTTCGCTGGCTTCATTGATTGGCTGTTCCATGGATAGACGGGATCCGTCGCCTGCTATAGCGCGCATTACTTTCATTTCGATGCCGTTCTCTTCGTCCGGTTCGCGTGTCTCCATCTCCTTGGTGACCTTGAAGAAGTGACTCTTCAGGTTCACCTCGGACATGGTTTGAGCCCGATCATAGAGGCGATGCAATGCCAAATTCGCCAGCTTCACCAGCAATATGGTGCAGCTGGTTAACACGCAATACAGACACCAGGTTAGCCATGTGCTGGGAAAATACTGAAACAAGAAGGAAGAGATGAAAGTTAATTCCAGATTCGATTAGGCAATCACCATTCAGAGCTCACCAGGTAGGCAACAAAGGGCGAACAAAGCAGATAAAGCCATAAATACAAATGGACCACATTGCAGAATACGCCCTGATGCGGATCATAGAAGTAGCCGCCGGTCAGCGAGGCCCACACGCCTTGGCGCAGTATCTCCAAGGTTTGTGAACCCATGGTGGCCTATACTGCATCGCTCTCAAATGCACTCAAAGGATTTTCGCCTTCGCTCTGTTGCTTTATCAACTTAATATTATTTGTATGTGTAATTTTTTCCACTCGATTATCAATTTGTTATCGCTTAATTTGCAGGTTTTGGGGTGGGGTGTTTGGAGAGGAGCTTAAAGCTCAAACGCGGAGTTGAAATTTGAGTGGGAATGCTTGCTTACAATAAGAAAGACTGAGAGAGGATAAGGAAGGGAGGTAGCGAGGGACAGGGGAAGAGGCAATGAAAGGGAAGTGTTGGAAGAGGAGAAGGAAGAGGAGCGCGCAAAAGTGTAGGCGTGTTTGTGTGACTATGCGTGTGCGTGTATGTGTGAATTGGCACAAACGGGAGGCTGGAATTCGGGCAAAAAAAAAATAAAAATAACAATGCAGCCACTTGCAAATCGAAGACTATTGTCAATTTATTGCACTTGCGCTGCAATAGGATTTGATTTCACATCGATTTAATTGTTGTTGCTGCTGTTGCTGTTGCTGTCTTCGTGGTTGTAGTTGGAACGTGTTGATTTTTTTTTTGTAGCTTGCTGTTGTTTTTGTTGTTGCTGCTGCTGTTTCTGTTGCTGTTGTCATTGTTGTTTGTTATCAACACTAAAACAAGAACATCTTGTGCATTCGCTGCTATCTAGCTAATAATTTTATTGCAAACTCTTTTCTTTATTTGTGTGGCTTTTTATTCTGCTTTTCTCTTTTCTTTTTGGTTTTTTCTCTTTTTTTTTTTTTTTTTTTTTTTTTGCAAAGTAACACTCACTCCCTATGCTCCCTCGTTTCATATGCTTTTCTTTTATTTTTGCCTTGTCTTCGCTGCGGTGTGTGTGCCGTCGCTATGTCAAACTTATCGAGAAACGTCTTATCGCGGCAGTGCTGCAGAACACTGCAAGCACATCGATTGCTTAGCGCGCATTCAAGTGTATGCAAATCAAATAGCGGTATACAAACTTACTTTCAATTAAGTAACTTAAGTTATGTAATTGGATATACTAATATATAAAATGATATAAGCAAAAATTACTAAGACGCAGAACTGCAAATCCACAAAATTGTGTATTTACGTTTTAACTGTTGGCTTTTTGTTTTGGTTTAGTCTTGCATCAGCTGATATCTTAGTGCACCAGTGCTGTAAAGGTGGACAATTATTTTGACTTGGCGCGCCTTCAATAACATGCTAAACGGCTAAACATCAGAACGAATGATGTTTTTTTCAACCAGTTTATTCATACAATAACCCATGCCTAAGTTATTTATCTTATTACATATAAAAAAAAATGTAAAAAAAAAATGTGTATACATAAGTCTAAATAATACATCACATAAAATTAACCACAGTTTTTGTTGAGTTAATTTTTTTTTTTTTTTTTGGTTTTTAGTTTTAATGTTTAGTTTTACATCAGCGTTCCTCGCTGCTGTTGATGGTGCTGGTGCTGCTACTACTGCTGGCATCTGAATCACTGCTGCCGAGGAAACCATCTTTGTGCTCATAATTATGATGATGATGTATATGCTCCTCCTCCTCCTCTATGGACGGAGCCTGTTCAATGGGATGATGGTGCTCGTGATGCTCATGATGATCATGATGGGCATGATTGTGCTTCTCATGGTGATGAATATGCTCTTTTGTCTGATGAATTTGAATCGGACGATGCTCCTCATGTATAATCTTCTTCTCCTCCTTTAGTACCAGTGGCTTATGATGATGATGGACATGCTTAATAATCGTATGGACATGTTTTTCGATCTTCTTGTGAATGGGCACATGTATAACAATTTTTTTCTTTTTCTGCTGACTCCTAATTGATATAGATAGATACATGATTAAGATCATTTCTCATAGTTATATGCTATATAAAGATCATACCCCGCATTTGTTGCCTGCATACAAATAAAGAGCAACACGATAAGCGCCAAAAACGAAAACTTCACCAGCTGCAAAGACATATTGAATTTAAGTCCTTAACATATATTTATGTTTATCATATTTCTTACCGCATGTCGATTATCCATTATGCTTAGTTTGGGTGCAGATAAAAAAAAGGTTTGAGAGCTGCGATGCGCTCGCTCAAGTTGCTGGATTTCGAATGATTGCTTGCCAAGTGCTGCCAAATTATTTTATAACACGTTTTTGGAATGCGGCGTTGAGTTTTCGGATTTTTGCTTCCGTGCAATTTATGTATGTATATATAGATATATAAATATACAACTTATTTTTCTATATGTATTTATGATATGAATTGTGGGTGGATTTTCTTTTGATAGTCTATGCACACAGAAAATGGGTAAGCATAGGCATATTACTTTTATTGAAAGGTATGTAACAAGGTAACTAAGTGGCATGAGCCTTACGCATATATCATTAACTAGAAGCATAACACGGGTCGATTTAGTTTTTTCGCTCTCCATTATGTATATAAGAGTTAGAAATTTGAAATTTCGAGAGTGGAACGTTCGTAGCACTCACAGTCTAAATTTCTTATTATCGATAACTTTGGCAGTTATATAAGAGCTAGAACTATCTAGCTGGTTTTCTAACTGGTGATGTGAAATTTTATACATAAAAGTTAAATGAAACTTGATAAATCATTGTTAAATTTTAATTATTTAATCACAAATCATACATTATAAAACCTAATTTGAACAAATTCGGTAGATTGCTGAATAGTAGATACAAATAATATGTATTTCTATAAAATGCTAGCTATAAACTAAAAATTTTTCAGGTGTTTAGCAGAGTATGTTCTCGTCGGATACTTCCCATATTTCTTTGCATCATGGATATGCTACAATTGCAAGCCAAAAGCTCTGTTTTGCTATAATTTGCTTATAGCGTATTCAACAATTCATCTGGATGCATGGCTATTATTTTCTTTCTGCACTTTGCTTTCGTTACATATTCGTTGAATTCACAACTTTTGTATTGTTTTAGTTTCCCTGTGGCTTTAGCTTATTGTTATACCAAAACTTCTTTGCGTTTGTTTTCCACATAGACGGAAGACATCGACAACAAAAGTCAGTCAACGGAAATATGTTGGAAATTGTGCAAGGCATCCAGTTAAATACGATGCATGATAAATAAATAAATAAACATATATATATATAAGTAATTACGTGTACATAAGCTTACAAAGGCACATTTGTAGTTGTGGTATTACATTTAATATGTGCTTGCAAGTAGACCATTTCAAATTGCATGTCTTACGCAATGACATGAAAGTGTGATCAATTAAAAATTTGTTTTTCCATTTTTATACATTCTCCATGCATGGATATTTTCTCTTTTCTTATATTGGAGTTGTTTGCATATAATTTGAATAATGTAATCGATATACATATTGCCATCGATGTGCCGCTAAGCAACACTGCTCAATCGTATATCCCACATAAATTTTTCTTTTCCATATGCAGTTAAGTGCATTTCATTTTAATAATAATCGATATTTATTTGTCTAGCGATATGTTCACTTAGCAGCACTGGTTGCGCATATTCACGATAGAGCATCCACTGTAACACTCACACGCACATACACAGACACGCACACCCACATAAGAAGCAGAGCAGCAGCAGGAGAGCAGAAGAAAAAAACGCAAACAAAATTCTTTGAAAAGCTCGTTTTAAGGTAAATACAACCATCTTAACAAATACATTTCATATCAAAGAGCTGTTTAATTCATGTAAAAAATCGGTAAATTCAAGTAGCGCTTGATTGCGAGTTAATTAATTGGTAAATCTACATCAATAAAAGTGTGAGACGTGGTTCAAGCCGTCATATGAATAATCGTTTGTCGTATGTATGAAAATATGTGTGTGTATGTGGGTGTTTCTTATGGGGCTGATACGCCCCTTAAGAGGAAGTTGACCTAGTATTCTAATCAATATTGAAGATATTTGCAGACAGATATAAATTTCATAACTTCATTCGTGCATGTGTAATTTGTATGGAATTGCGCTACTTTACTTTACTTTAGTGACAAAATATAAAATACAATTGGGGGCTGATAAGCCCTGAGCTTAAGTAACATAAAATTGCCATCTAGCTGCCTTGGTAGTCTTTATTAAAAGCTAGTACAGTTGAGTGATAAAATACGACAGTGCAGCCTTAACTAACTCAAACTCCGCTTTACAGGGTATTATTGTGAGAAAACGTGATCGTACATCGTATGATCGTACATTTCAAATACCCTTTACATGATTTCTAATGCAAAGTTCTTTCCATTCATTGCAGCAGCAAGTTCCCAAGCGTAAGAAAGCGAGAGCTAGTGAGAGAGAGAGAGAGAGAGAGAGAACTGCAGGATGACCGATTCAAAGTATTTTACGACCACCAAAAAAGGCGAAATCTTCGAGCTCAAATCTGAGCTGAACAATGACAAAAAGGAGAAGAAGAAGGAGGCCGTCAAGAAGGTGATAGCGAGCATGACCGTTGGCAAGGATGTGTCTGCCCTGTTTCCGGACGTAGTAAATTGTATGCAAACGGATAATCTTGAACTGAAGAAACTCGTTTATTTGTATTTGATGAACTATGCGAAATCGCAACCGGATATGGCGATAATGGCAGTGAATACGTTTGTCAAGGATTGTGAGGACTCGAATCCCTTGATTCGTGCGCTGGCCGTAAGAACTATGGGTTGCATACGCGTGGATAAGATAACGGAATATCTATGCGAACCGTTGCGCAAATGCCTGAAGGACGAGGATCCCTATGTACGGAAAACAGCAGCCGTTTGTGTTGCCAAACTGTATGACATCTCCGCAACAATGGTGGAGGATCAGGGATTTCTGGATCAGTTGAAGGATCTGTTGTCCGACTCGAATCCCATGGTGGTGGCTAATGCAGTGGCAGCGCTAAGCGAAATCAATGAGGCCAGTCAGTCGGGTCAGCCGCTCGTAGAGATGAATTCGGTGACAATTAATAAATTATTGACGGCACTCAATGAGTGCACCGAATGGGGACAGGTCTTCATCTTGGACTCGCTGGCCAACTATAGTCCCAAGGATGAGCGAGAGGCTCAATCGATCTGTGAGAGAATCACACCACGTTTGGCCCATGCCAATGCCGCTGTTGTGCTCAGCGCTGTCAAGGTGCTGATGAAGCTACTGGAGATGCTGTCGAGTGATAGTGATTTTTGTGCCACGCTGACCAAGAAATTAGCACCACCACTGGTTACGCTGCTCTCCTCAGAGCCGGAGGTGCAATATGTTGCACTGCGTAACATCAACTTGATCGTGCAGAAGCGACCGGACATCCTTAAGCATGAGATGAAGGTGTTCTTCGTGAAGTATAACGATCCCATCTATGTGAAGCTGGAGAAACTGGACATTATGATACGTTTGGCCAATCAGAGCAACATCGCCCAGGTGCTGAGCGAACTGAAAGAATATGCCACCGAGGTGGATGTGGACTTTGTGCGCAAAGCTGTGCGGGCAATAGGACGTTGCGCCATCAAAGTGGAGCCATCAGCCGAGCGTTGTGTTTCCACTCTGTTGGATCTCATTCAGACCAAAGTCAACTATGTTGTACAGGAGGCCATTGTCGTTATCAAGGACATCTTCCGCAAGTATCCCAATAAGTATGAGAGCATCATTAGTACACTATGCGAAAACCTGGATACTTTGGATGAGCCAGAGGCGCGCGCCTCGATGGTCTGGATCATTGGCGAATATGCCGAACGCATTGACAACGCGGACGAGCTGCTCGATAGCTTCCTGGAGGGCTTCCAGGACGAGAATGCTCAGGTGCAGCTGCAATTGTTAACAGCTGTGGTGAAACTATTTCTAAAACGACCATCGGACACCCAGGAGCTTGTCCAACATGTCCTCTCGCTTGCCACCCAGGATTCAGATAATCCAGATTTGCGTGATCGCGGCTTTATCTATTGGCGTCTGCTCTCCACCGATCCGGCTGCCGCCAAGGAGGTGGTGCTCGCCGACAAGCCGCTCATCTCGGAGGAAACGGATCTGCTCGAGCCGACGCTGCTCGATGAACTCATCTGTCACATTAGCTCGCTGGCCAGTGTCTATCACAAGCCACCAACGGCATTTGTGGAAGGTCGCGGCGCTGGCGTACGCAAATCGCTGCCAAACCGTGCCGCGGGCTCTGGCAATGCGAATGCTGACCAGTCGGGCGAAACTGGCCAAGGATCCGAGTCTATGGTCATACCTAATCAAGATTCGCTCATTGGCGATCTGCTCTCCATGGATATCAATGCGCCTGCCATGCCCGCAGCGCCGGCGTCGACAACCAGCAATGTGGATCTACTTGGTGGTGGACTGGATATACTACTAGGTGGTCCGCCGGCAGCTGCAGATTCAGTTGCTCCCACAGGCGGTGCCAGCAGCCTGCTGGGTGACATCTTCGGCCTGGCTGGCACTTCCCTGTCGGTGGGCGTGCAAATACCCAAGGTCACCTGGCTGCCAGCCGAAAAGGGCAAAGGCCTAGAGATCCAGGGCACGTTCTCTCGACGCAATGGCGAAATCTACATGGACATGACCCTCACCAACAAAGCAATGCAGCCGATGACGAACTTTGCCATACAGCTGAACAAGAACAGCTTTGGTTTGGTGCCCGCCTCGCCGCTGCAGGCACCACCCCTGCCGCCCAATCAGTCCACGGAAGTCAGCTTGGCATTAGCCACCAGCGGACCGATTCAGCGCATGGAACCATTGAACAACCTTCAAGTGGCCGTTAAGAATAACATCGATATCTTCTATTTCGCATGCTTGGTGCACGGCAATGTGCTGTTTGCCGAGGACGGGCAGCTGGATAAGCGTGTCTTCCTGAACACGTGGAAGGAAATACCCGCTGCCAATGAGCTGCAATACAGCCTGAGCGGTGTCATTGGCACCACCGATGGCATCGCCTCCAAGATGACCACCAACAATATCTTTACCATTGCCAAGCGTAACGTCGAGGGTCAGGATATGCTCTATCAATCCTTGAAGCTGACGAACAATATTTGGGTCCTGCTCGAACTGAAACTTCAGCCTGGCAATCCTGACGCGACGCTCAGTCTCAAATCTCGCTCCGTGGAGGTGGCCAACATCATTTTCGCTGCCTACGAGGCCATTATACGATCACCCTAAACAGGTCGAGCAGCAACAACATATATGAAATTATAAATAATCTATTAATGTTAGTTATATATCTCGATATATAACTGAAATATCTAATTATTACGCGTTGATAAAACACTCTGTTAGAAAGAAGGAAAAGAGGAAAAAGCCTCAAGCTTTGGCTTATTGAGGCGTATTATTATTATATTATATTATTCTATTATCTAATGCAATTATATATATAAACGACTATATATTGAACTCGACTCGATCCAATCGAAGTTGGAAGGCATTCCATTTGTAGTGGGGCTACAACGTATCATCCAATAATTAGCTATCTAAAACAGGCTAAAATATATGTTTACCTATACGCACACACATTATCAACTCTACGTGCAGATACCCTGTATTTTTTTTTCTATTCTACGTTACGAATCTATAAGAAATATATGTACTTTAGTGGTAAAACTTGAAAATCCCTTTTCCTCGATTTTTGTTTAAATATGGTTTAGTCTAGATTTATTTTTCTGAACTGTTCCAAAGAGGTTAACTTTGCGACAACTCCCCTTAGTATACTCGCTCTACACTTTTCAAATGTACAGGGTATATTGTTTACCTGTTTCTGTATGACTTCTTCCATATCCTTTCTACGTCAACAATACCCTAACCTAGTATTTAATTGTTTGGCATATTCCTTCATAATTGCATCATAGGTAATATGTTAGCCTTTAGTATACCGTTTCTATACATATGAATATTAAAGGGTATGTTATTCATATTATTCTCACGCACCTACAATATGTTCCATAGTGATTTCGCTATCTACATAGGTATTTCCGGGTATCATGTATCACGTAGCACATCCCTTTTATGTATTCACATATTTACAGGGTATAATCGATTGGCCTCCTACGCACACATGCACCTGTGCTTGCATTAACCTGCGAAAGCTGCTCCCCCAGCAGGAAAGCTCAAACAGGCTTCAGCTTTAAGGGCTTTTAAGCTCTTGCTTAAGGGTTGCTGCCCACAGCTATAGCTATCTCCCTCCCTCTTAGTGCGTCTCTCCGTATGTAAAGGCGTTTGCATTGTCCTGTTGTCCCTGTTCAGCGCGAATTACCCTGCGTTGTTGTACCACAAGTAAATTTATCTTGGCCCCGATAGAAAGGACGAAATTCCTGCTGCCAAATAAGTGATACACAATAGATGGAAAATAAGAGAAAATATATTAAAATAAGTTGAATACAAAATAAATATTTTATTTCACGGAAAAGTTCATAGAATTAGTTGTGAAAAAACGAAAAAGCATTTGAAGTCTTCCGAAAACTGTGTCCAAGCAATTTCTTGTTTTGGGCCCAAACCAAACATGTGGCACAGCCCGATTCCTGGCTCTGCATACATATAGAGCCATCGCCTTTTGGGGCAGACATTTTAGACAATGAGTGAGAAGGCGGGCAATGCCAGTGGAGTCGGTGCAGCTCTCCACTCCCTGGACAGCTACGATGTAATCTATGATGCTGGACAGGAGCATTCAGATGACATGCAAAGCATTTCACATATGGATTGGCCATTTTTGATAAAGGTATGTCATATCTGTATATACTGTAAATGCGTGTCTATGTGTGCGTGTGTGCGTGCGTACGTTTTGGGAGTGTGTCAACAACAGCTTTTTGGGCTAACTGACTCATCCAGGCAACCAGGCAGCCAGCCAGGCTGCCAAGTGGACAAGCAACTGTGTCAGTGCCTGCACTCGTCCTTGATCGAATTACAGTGCACACAGGGCAGCAGGAGGCGAGTGGCAGGGGCGTGTCTTAAGGGTTGTCTGCGTGCATGCGAAATGAGATGCTTGACATGTTTACAGCTTCACTTCAGAGAGGAGGAGAGAGTGAAAGCAGAAAAACAAGATGGACACAAATATGTTGCGTTACGCCAAGCGCCCAAAATGGATTATATATAGGATAAAATAGTTAGCTTAAATGATTCGAGATAATATATATGTTTCGGCTTCCTGATAAAAGCTGTAAATTGAGCATATATTTTACAGAGTGAAGCGAGCTTATAAATATATATACAAAAGTGAGGTTAGTTTGCAGAAATATAACTAGTTTGAGGTTAACTCGAGCCGCTCTACTAGACAAATAATATCATGTGTTAAAGAGATTTTGTATCTAGTAATCTTGAATTAAGATTTAAATAAGGTAATGTAGATGTTCAACTACGAAAATGATATAAAAGAAACGTGTTTTAGAATTTCCAGATACAATTGCACCTAAATCGTCTGTTGACTAAATCTGAGCATATTGAGAAATTTGGTTTGATTTTTGGAAATTAAGTGGATTAGATAGTATAAAGAATCCGAAGCATCTAGAACATGGGAGTGAATTTAATTAAGAAATTAATTAACTGAGTATATAGGGTAATTGGAAGTCGGATAAGCTTGACGTGCAATGCGCAATAGACGAAGCCCAATTAACTAAAAGAAGTCATATCGTACTATTTTCCTTGATTGCCACCTCTAGGGCATCCTGGAGAACAGCCAGACATGTGCGCCAACCACACCGGACACTCTGCCCGCTCTGCTGTGGGCCATCATTGCCGTGTTTGGCATCGTCTACGCCCTGCTCGGCTATCGCTGCTTGCGCGCTGTTGGCTTCCTGAGCGGGTTGATGGTGGGCGCCAATGGGATATTCATACTGCAGGACTTCCAGATCACCTGGCTGGGCAAGCCGGCTGACTCGGCGTTGGCCATTGTGGCTGGACTCCTGGGCGCTGTGCTCGGCTCCACGTATCCTGTCGCCTCGGTGTTGATCAGCGCCTTTGCTGGCGCCTTGCTCTCGGGCGCTGCGATGGCCGTCTGTGTGGCCACAATGCCGGACAACGAGTTCGGGGTGAGTCTCAGTCTCAACATTCATTTTGTCTTGATTGTAAATTTAGCATGCAGTTTAAGCAGTTGATAAATCTTCATTGTAGATATTAGCAAATCACATTGAGTAACTTACTCATTCTCTTTCTATCTCCATCCGTCTTTATCTCTAATCCTTCCACTCTCATCCTATGAGAGTTCTCTATGTTCTTTTTACATCTACTAATCCTTCTCACTCTCTCTCTCTCTCTCTCACTCCCTCCCTCTCCAGTATCGCGAGATCTATGTGGCTGTGGTCGGTGGTGCCGTCATCTGCTCGGTGCTGACGCTGTGCTGCGTCAAGTATGTTACGATATTGACATCGAGCATTGTGGGCACGGCTATGGTGATTGGCGCCATAGACTACTTCATGCACAGCCTGGAGACAATTAACTGGATTCTGAGCATGAAGCCGCATCCATTGCCGCCGCCTTGCTATGGCGGTCTCTTGATAACCGCGTGGCCGTTGACCATTGTGATCAGCATCATGGTGCAGTGCTTCATCACCGCTTGGCGCGTGGATCATCGCAAGCGCCTCTATATGCGACACCATCAGCAGCATCCGCATGGCAATCATCATCTGCCCCATGGCCAGCCGGCACCGGGAGCCGCGGGCGTCGGTAATCCCCATGTGCCGATGCGTCGATCTCAGTCACGCACTCGGGAGACCCGCGAGGAGGCCAGGCAGCGCAAGTTCCGTTATCTGTATCAGGTGCGAACGGCACGTGGTGATATCATCTCACAGGTGAGTGGCACCGGTACTCTGTTCACAGCTTGAAGACGGGATAAAGATCTATTGAAGTCTCTCTTCGGCTTCACTTGATTTGTGGAGTCCCCTTGTATTTCTACCCAGATATGTAAACAGAGATATTCCAAGATTTGTGAACAGATCATCGTGCATTCGGGTCTCGTTTCATCTACTTCATCGCTAAGTTTTCTTATTTGGCCGTTTCAGAACTTTGTGTCGGCTCTGCAGAAGCGCATTCAGCTAAGCGGCACGGAGACACCGTCGGAGCGCTCAATTAAAACTAGTTCCAATGAGCGGAATACGTTCCGGAGCGATCGCACACACTTCACGACCATTCACGATCCGGAACTGTGCGATAAAATCGAGATCGTGCGCGACATTGGATAACAAACAAGCAATAGCTACATGTAACTATATCCGTAAGGGGGGACCGAAGTGAGGGGCGTGGCAGGTTGGAAATGGGTCGGGGGAAGGTGGCAAGACGAATGCAGCAGCTGGGGCGAAACTTACGGCTAGAGATCGCAGAGACATGTAGCTAAGAGGAGAAAGGGAAATTTTGATCAAGACAAAACTTTGAAGAAGCTTTAACTAAAACAAAAGGAAAGAGATTGAGAGAGAAATGGGGGTTAGAGTAGGTCTGGGTTATGAAACATGTTGTTGGTGAATCAAAACACAAAGCAGATATTTCAAAAATATCTCAGTTGGAAATAAATTTGCTTGATAGAATTTGCACAATTTAGATATGGCAGAACTATTGAAATAATATACAATATATAAATTGGGGGATAGCAGAGCTGAAAATTAAGTATGTCTGGAAACTATAGCTGAAAACTAAAGGCAAAAAGCAGAACTGCTCAATAAATGATTGAGTGGAAAACTAAATTTGATAAACAAACATGAAGATGCCAGTTGATTAGCGGAAGTTAAGAACAGATACCAAAACCATTAGCTGAATAGCTGAATAATCAGCATGCGCTGAAAAAATGAATACCTACACCAGACTTTAGCTGACTAAGCAAAGAATTTTTGAAATGGGTCTGGTCTGGTCGTTAGCTGAATAGCTGTATATTATAAAACCTCCGCTGAATAGCTGAATTTCCTAAGCAAAATTTGCAAATTTCAGCTGAACAACGGAATATGCAAAAGCTTCTGGGAAAAATAATTCCTTTGATATATGTATTCCTTGTCAGCTTTATGCATTTGTCTAGACACATCTATATATAGTGTTGTACATAACTTCCATAATATCTGATTGCTCCACAGAACTTTTTTCAGCTCTGTCTGGAACCAGTTCTCGGCTAAACTACTCCAACGATAATATCTAGCTATAGTTTCCAGAAACAGAATCACTTGTTTCAGCTCTGGCTCTTGCATTGCATAGCCCTTAGAGGGAGCGGTCTATTGAGATCTATATGGATCCATATTGATCTATAGCTATAGCCTACATAGGATGTTTGTTCTCCAGAAAGAAAAATAACAAGATGTTACTAGCAGCTAAACGAGTCTAGAGTAGTGAAGAATATATAGTATTACCGATCGGGTAGGACTTACGCTACATATATATAGAGAGAGCTCTTTAGATAGAGATATAAGTACGTGATCGTAAGGTTATATGGAAACGTAATGGTTGGTCCAGTTCGAATAAAGCATTGTTTCTCTTCACACTAAGCTATATATGGTAGATATATATAGCATATATCTAAAGTGCATATTATATAGATTTTAAGCTCAGTTTCGCGTATTCCTTGTGTGCTCTCTTTAAACTGGCAACTAAAAACTTTTACTACTGATTTTTATATATCTGTGTTATAATTATACTAAAAGGCATTTAACTAACCTATATATATTTAGATATATATCACATATATATAGTCAGATATGTGTATATATATATATATATCAAAGTTTTCACAAGTTTTTCAATTTAAGAAACTCTTCAAATATCTATAGAGATATAGATATAAAGATATATAGTACATTAAGTATATGGCATTTACTATTCAACAACTGATGTTTCCTTCGATTTTTGATCAAGTAACCCATAATTATATCTAGTTATATACCTATTAAGTACAATCAGTTGTGTCCACTAAAGCAGGTCTCCAAGTTTTCAAGTTACAAAATTCAATGAACAAAAAGTTGAGTTCGTAAATTGACTCAGAGTAAGCCGAAAGTTAATTCACTACAGAAGTTTAAATATAAAAAATAAAATGAAGAAAAAAAAAATCAAAGTTATGTTTCAGTTGGAAACTTACTAAAAGTAAGCCAAATAATAAAAAACATATTTCACTAAGAATAAAACAGAATAAATATAAAACTAATAAAAATACATATAAAAGAAAACTAAAGCAAATTTCAAAATTTAGTTTACTAAGAGTAAGTCACAACATATTTAAAAATAATAATGATAATAAAGAAAAACTAAAATAAATAAATTGAGATCTGCTGAGCCAAAAGATAAAATATTTCACAAAAAAAAACTTAATTAATAAAAAAAATAAATAAATATTATAAAATTGAGAATTAGAGCATTTACTTAGAGTAAAACCTAATTGACTAAAAAAAGAAAAAATTAATTACAAAATAAGCAAAAGCTGTATGAAAAATATAAAAGGATATAAACAAAACTTGAGTTTGGGAAACTTACTAAGAGTAAGTGAAAATTATTTTAAAACTAAAAGACATTAAAAAAAATAATATAAAATTTTAGCTTTGATGAGAGATTTAAGAATAGTTTTAAGCCTACGATTCGCAGTACAAAAAAGTAAATGGATTCTTTTGAGCAACAATTTAGGCACTGTCAGTCAGTCCACTTGACATGTGGCTTAACATGCATGTTAAGGCGTATGTCAAATGAAAAAGCCAAAACCAACTAAATTTGCTGCCGTCCGCAATTTGTTAAAAAGGTTTGGACGATTATGCAATTAAAATGGAAATTTTTACTTAATTTTATTAATTTTAAAATTTTTTTTTAATTTTTTGTCATTTTTATTTAAAGTCATAAACAATATGTTAGCATTTGGGAAAAATAAAATTAATATAATAATACTAAAATAAATATAAATATATAAAAAAAACTGTTGTCTAACAAGAGTTGCAGAAAAAATCGATAAATAGTTAATATAAATTCAAAACTCCATTTTATATGGATACTAAGTAGCATAAAAAATACGCAAAAAAGAAAAAATTAAACTAAAAAAATTAAATGAATGAGAAAAAAAATTAACATAAATGAAAATTAAAGACAAAATAAGAAAAAAGTTTATTAAAAAAAAAATTATATGTATGTATATATATACATATACATGTATGTATGTATTTAGCATTGGCTAAACACAAGTTTCTAATAAAGAACCAAAAAGAACAAGTAAGAGTGCTCTAGTCGAGACTGCTCGACTAGGAGATACCCTGAACCCTACAAGGAGCTATCTATGGGGGGCTATCTTCATGAAATTTTCAGAAATGTGTATAAAGCACAAGTCTCTAGTACTTAAAAGTACAATTGCTGGTGAAGGGGGCGTGGTATCAAAAATCTGTAAATTACAAAATCTTCGTATTGATCAGATGTACATATATAGTAAATCTAAAGTTTCCAGGTCTAAACGTCTTAATATTACGCTGAATAAACAAAACCAATTTATCGATTATTCTCGATAAAAAAGAATTCGGATAAGTTTTCGGTAAAATATGATAAACTTGTACCGCGTATGGTATACATGAGTACGCATGCAAAATTTCATACCTCTAGCTCTTATATCTTCTCGGCGTTCATACGGACAGGGCAATATCGACTAAGCTCGTCGCCCTGATAAAGAATATATATACTTTATGGGATCTGCGATGTTTCCTTCGGCCTGTTACAAACTTTTCACAAAACCTTTATACCTTAATTTCCCATTTGCAATGGGTTCAGGGTATAACAAAAAACCACAAATAGTCAACATTTAAATACCCTGTATATTTATGAAGGTGCTTACTACAAGTGGGTATATGCCGCGTAACACTAATAATTCACCAGTCTACTCTCTCACACAACTTTTATTGAAGATAACTTCGGAACTCAAGCTTTATAGATAGATCCAATTTGGCATATGAATGCTAATTAGGCCGCTGAACATGCTTCCAAAATCTGAAGCATTTCTATGGCAGCTTCTATGGCAGCTCCAATTCATATGGATCCGTGATCCCAGGTTTCTTGAGTCTTATCTCTGCCAAATGCATCAAATTTGGTCACGAATGCTTGTGAAGCATACAAAGACAACTCCAAAATCTTTCCAAAATTTTTCCGAGATAAACTTAAGTAGATTTACCGCAAATTTTATTAAACATATTACCTTACCGCACAGGCTAGTCGTCTATTCCATTTGCGATTACCAGAGCTGTAATAATTCATACCTCGAGCTACCTTTGCAGCAAAAACCCCAAAAATGGAGTTTTGTTTAGCAAAGCTCTGGAGTCACACAAGCGCATGCTCCAATCAATCTAACGTATAATCCTTGATATCCTTAGCTCACATTTTTAAGTTTCGCTATAGTAGACAGATATGTCTGTTATGGAGAGCTGATACTATTCCTTCCGTATAGAGAGCTATGAAAAGAAATGCAACATTAGCTTCAGAACCTGGGCTACATGAATTTGACGCCAGATATTGGTCTCTTGATCTTGATCGATGATTTATATATGCTATATATTCTCTACTCAGCTAAGTTTTTGCTCTAATGAAGAGTTGACTCAGCTCCATTTACTCTTCTTCCCAACTGTATTCAAAGAGTCCGACAAACTCAGCACAGATGATCGCCTGCTAGCTATTATAGATATCTGTATATATATTATTTATACATATATATATATATATATATATATATATATGTATATAGTTAGTTCCTTTCATTTCGTCAATGTATTTCACATTTTATTGAACAAATACACTTCATTCGTCGGCACGTTTTGTTGTCGTGTACCGACTATATAGCATATATCGAAATGCTATATAGTAACGTTTTCGTGTGTGTGTGTGTGTGTGGGTCTGTGTGTGTGTGTGTTTTTGGGTCTGAGTGTGTGTGTACAGAAGAAGAAACAAACAACCGACTAGTTGAATTAATTTGTAACAATTTGTATTTTGTTGCCTTTTCCTAAACGCTTTGTTGTTGTTCTCTTTTTTTCTTTAACTAGCATAACTGTTGTTGTTGTTGTTATTGTGTAGGAATAGGTTGCAGTTGCAGGTTGTTAAGTAGGTAGAGTGTAACTTCCTATATAAATTGCTTAGATACGACCGGGGAAGGTGCCACTCTCGCGCTGATCGTCCCACTTCTCCACCCAGGCATTGGGGCACATCGACTTGTAGACCTTCTTGAAGTAGTTGCATGGCTCAAAGTTCTCGCCGCGCTTCTTCTGGCATCGATGGAAATCCAAATAGGATTGATAGCAATATCTGGTCACGTTCTGATTGGGGAAACGTGGATCGAAGGGGGCAGTCTCCATCTTGTAAGCAGACATCGTGTCAACTGTTGTTGATTTATCGCTGTTTTTCGATTTCGACATGAAAAATTGCATAAACGAACTTTTAGAATCAACAAAACAAACCAAAAAGCAACGAACAACGAATGAAAAGCCAACAAAAAGTGATGAATTGAATGGTAAAGGATAAAATAATGAAAGCAGATAGGGAAAGAGAGAGAGAGAGAGAGAGAGAGAGAGAGGGGGATCGAGTTCGGAGACAGAGAAGGCGAGTCAGAAAGAAAATATTATAATAGTCGGCGAGGTTTATAGTTGTATTTGATTATGATTATACAGTAAAGAATAATGAAGAGCAGAGAGAGAGAGAGAGAGAGAGAGAGATTTATCATATATGGTCAACATGGACATGAATGAATTATTACAGACAGACAGAGATAAATATTGAAATATACGACATAAAACAAAGGGAGATATGAAATCAGCAGCATAGAGAAAAATTTAGATAAAAATCAGATGAAAAAGGTGTTATGATAAATATAGTTAAATGTAAATGAAACAATAAAAATGTATATTAGAATCATAATAATAATTAATTATTTCATAATCGAAATTGCAATTCAATTCAAGTCGAATTTCATTTCAATTGAGCGCGTCAAGTATAGAGAAAGATAGAAGAGAAAGATAGAGAGATATATGAGGCATACTAAATTCTGCATTCTGTTTGCTTTATAAGGAATTACACACACTATGAGCTGAGCTTTATCTTTAGATATATATAGTATTTAAATATAGAAATCTGTACATACTAGTTCTTAAGCTAAATATTTATATATATAAGATTATACTGTATCTCTTAGCTTTAAATTATATTTCTTTCCAGATTATCCCCATTTGGATGTATTGCAAGTTGCATAGAAAGTCTATATATAGCTGATTGTATTTCTGTCAACCAATTATTTTGGTTGTGTTTATTGCAATTTGATTAGTTTTTTGCCTGCGTTCAAGTTCATATTTTCGTTTGTTGTGCGTACACCTGTATATATATGTGTGTGTATGGGGTTGTGTAGATGCAGGTGTATGTGTGGATGTGGATTTGGATGTGTCTCGTAGACTACTTGACCAGCGGTCTTTTGCCATTATCCGTATCGCAGGCATTGCTCTTGTACTTATTTACTTCAGCCAAGTACAATGACCAAAAGTCTTTTGGGTCCACATCTCTCTCGCTGGGCGTTTTCAATTTGGCAACGACGCCTGTTTTTAAGATTTTGCCGCCGCGTCTACGTCCAACCATTGGTGGCGGTGGCGCCGATTTGCCAGCCGCTGCAGCGGCTATATACGGCGCAGCTGGAGTACTGGCAGCGCCTGCAGCAATCGCTGGCAGAGCACCAAATGGACAGAGAGCTGGATTGGGATCCAACAGCGACTGTTGCTGATCGTGAAGAGCTGCTGCTGCTGTGGCATTTGCTGCGGCTACTGCTGAAGGGGCTGCTGTGGCTGGTGTAGCTACTGCAGCTACATCTGCTGTTGGCGGCTGCGGCTGCTGCTGCTGCTGCTTTTCTTGTTGACCCTGCATCTTCTTGAAAAGCTCCATGAATGAGCCATCGTTGGCAAACACGGGATGCGATGCCTCTGGCTTCGGCGGCGGATACACTTTGCCTTCGCGTGCGAGTGTTTCGCGTAGTTTTGCTTCGATTTCCCGATGTATACGCTCCTTATCGAATGGCTCATCGGTATCGAGATTGTAATAAGCGCCCACGGCAGACATTGTATTATCCTTGGCGTTCATTTTATTGCCTCCATTATTATGGGCACGACGTGCTGATGCAGCTCCCGCTCCTGTTGAGGTGGAGGCGGAGGAACACGACGTTGGACTAGGAGTGCGACTCTCCCGTTGATAATAACTGCGTCTCGGGTAGTCCCTGTCCCATTCCTTCTGACGATCACGTGAATCTCTACGATGACGATGCTGCTGCTGCGACTGATAATGATGACGACGACGCTGGCGCTCCAAGGAGCGACTACGACTTCGGCTGCGACTACGACTGCGGCTATAACGACGTTCGCTGCGTCGACTGCTACTACGATTCTCATAGCCAACGCAACGTTGTCCACCGCCACGCCGCTGTTGATTCTCTCCGGACTGCTGCTGCTGTTGGTAATAGGGTAAACGTGCCGCAGACATTTCCGTTAGGCGTTAGGCGAAAGCGACGTCTGACGATCTGCAATTCAAACTGTGCCGCGTTAAATTCAAACAATTGCAGTTTTGTCGTTATACCTATATACAATATAATGCTTGAAACGATTTTCGTCATGGAGACGCCTCTTTGTTCTGTTGCCAACAATTTGAAAAACATAATCTTGATTCGATTGGTTAGTTATGGTGTTTTCTTTTGATTTTGACAATTTGCCTGCTTCTTTTTGCGTGGGTGACCATATTTTTATTCGTTTTTTTTGTCTCATGCATTATGCATGTGCTATTGTAATAGTCGATGACAAAACGCACACACAGCTTGCAATCTCTATCGCTGATGGCAGAGTTGCCATACAGAGTGGCGGCAAGATTTCCTTTTTTGCTATCACTAGGAGCTCATGGAAGAATATTTTACTGTATGTGTGTCTGATTAACTGCAAGCGGACCACAAAAATCACACACTCACAGGATCAGGTTTTGAAGTTGGTGAAGAAGACATATATGGTCACTCTAAGGTCTAAGGCAATTGGAATTGTGAACCGAAATTCATAACCTTATGCAATTGCAATTTAATTGTTTAGATTGTTCATTTTTGCTTGATTGTTTGGTAATAAGGAATTGTAAAATTTACTTGTATGCTTTATTCCACGTTTGCCGTTGTCGCCGCAGTTCTCGCCGTGATGTTTTGATGTTTGTTGTTGTTCTTGCTGTAGGTATCCGCAAAGTATTGCCACACTTTTTTCTGGCTGCACTTGCCTGGCTGTAGCTGGAGCTGGAAACGACGTTCGCGCGATCTGGTGCGTTGGGTCGCGTGAGATTAATAAGTTTTATTTTGTGCTTGCTTTGCTGCTGTTTGTAACTGTTTAACTGAAATCGGTTGGGAGCGGTTTTTTTGTTTGTCCTGCATGGAAAAATGAACTTGAACGCATGAATACAAAACGTTACTTGAATCAAATGCGCTGTGCAAGTAGATTGTTTATAAATATTACTTCATTTTCTCATTTCTCTTGTTTTCTCTTTTTCTTATTTTTTAGATATATGTATATGTATATATATATATATATATATATATATATATATATATATATATATATATATATATATATATATATATATATATATATATATTCGTTTGTGGTTAGAAAATACAGGTACGAGATACTTAACGGGGCAGCATCGAAAATTGCGTTGCAACGTACAATCCGAACTTATGTAACTAACGTCTAAATAACTTCCGACTGATTTTTTTTTACCTTATATTAATATCTTACTCTTATACCAAAAGATGAAAACTCAGCAAATTGTGTGTAATACCTATTAATTAGGAGTTATGTAATTTTTTGCCTGCTGCCCAAGCCTTTGCAGCCAGCGGCGTTGAAAATGTGTATGTGTAAGTATGAATGTGTGTGTATTTCTGAACTTATGACAAATATTTGTTTGCGTGTGTGTTGTTGCATAAATACAATATTCTGTTCCACTGTTTTACAATTTGTTTTAGCGTTTTGATGATACGATTGTTTTTGTGCTTGTTGCAAAAAAAAAAAAAAAAAAAAAAACATACCTTTGTTATTACGGAAAGTACAATGAAAATTTTTCAACTGCTGGATAATTCTAGCTGTGTTACGAGCACGAACTAATCGACGATAGTATGTGAGATGTACGAAAAATATCGACTAAACGTCAAAAAACTGACAGCTAAAGCAGGGCTGCCACATGACTAAGAGCGCCATCTGCCGCTATTTTAACAGCACTACTGCTGCGCTCACATATTATTTGGCAACACCAGCAGGCTGCCAGATCTTAAGCAACAAGCGCCATCTTCCGTGCGATTTGTAAATTGGTGCTTACAGCAGTGCATTATGCACATATCGTTATCATTATCGCTAGTCGTGTTTTGCATTTTCTTCAAGCGAAGTCTTAATAGTTAAATGTTTTGTGCACGCTCACAAAGCATGGGCCACTGATTATTGGTTTGTAGTGGCTGTTGATAATGGACAGTCATCCATCAGAACGCGGTGCAAAGCCAAAAAGCAATCGCAACAAACAACAAAGCCAACGCATAGTACGAAAACTTCCGCCGCGTGTAACAAACGACAGGAGAAATAATATTTACATTACAAGCAAGTCAGACTTTAAGGTAAGCAATACATTTCGTTGTAAATATAATCCATTAATCACTTTAATTGGAGCATAGGTACAGCAAAAGCGATGCGAAGATCTGTTGAATGCGGGCAGTAAGGAAATCTTTTTGCATTGCATGGGTTATTCGATAACACGTGGGCTTAATTTGGCATTGCGACTTATCGATAACTCCGACGGTGCTCTAAGCTACGCAATAAACACATCCACTATCAAGCTGGTGGATGAACTACATCCACTTTGTGATGAGGACGACATAACCTACAGACAACGCAACAATTCCGCATTGCACATCAAAATCTTTAATAACAATCTGTTCGATATTGTGGTACCCAAGCTGCCAGTACAGGCGAGCTGCACTGAGGCGAGCAGCAAGAAACCACAAAAGAAACAGAAGTAGAGAAACATGTTTAAACTATCAGAGCTGGTGCGCTGGCTTGGCTTGACAGAATTTGAGATTTTGGTTAATCTGTGTGGGCTGCTCGTCTTTACCATATCACTGGCCTTCAAGATCTCTGGTACATTGAATAATGTCTTACCAGAGGTAATGTGTGATTGGTTTAGCATATTCAGTCCCTTGTTCTTTATCGATATTTGCAATGCTTATTTTTGCGTTATTGTTGGCATACGCATGTATTTGGATTCAGATAACAAACGGAAAGCGTTGCATCGGTTCATGTGGAGTACATATTTCCTTGTACTTATCGCGATCTTCAAATATTTGTTATGTCTTAAACTATCAGGCAAAACAGGCCTTGAGTACAGTGAAGTTTTCTCACCAATTTTTGTGCTGCTCCAACTAGTAGCAGTGCGCGCTTGTCAGTTGCCCAACTCTATTTAAGAAGCCTACACTACATATTTATATATAAAAGCCCCCTGAAATGTATATCATAAGTTATTATATATTAATGTAAGAGAGTTATAAAAAATCAAATACATGACTGTTTTACATATAAATTCGTGTATTATCATTCCCAGTTTATTTAAACGTTCAGTTAAATTATTAAGTTCAGCTGGGATCACGATTCTATTAATTACAACGGGAGCCCCCCAACCATCTGAACATTTTATTGTAACTGTTATTGCTTGGATGAAAATACTAAAAACTATACCTTATATCTATAACACAAATAAAGATAAGCATCGACATCAGCATCAGTCGATAATTCTTTAATTAATTTGCTATATTCATAGAAGAGCCGTTAACATGCTAAGACTCCACTGTTATGTATCGATGAATTGTGTCGATGACGCCAAATAAAAGTACAGAAGATAAAGCCTATCGGTAATCCAGTCAATCGAGTGTCTTACTGCTCTAGCGCACGGCGTTCGTTTTGTTTTATTCGCTCTTTATTTTGTCTGCGTTGCGCACACACTGATATGTCGACATTGAATCGCCCCAAATCTCCGCATACGCCCACACCCATTAAAAAGGGCGAAAAGGAGGATAGCATCTGGGAAAAATTCAGCACACTCGGTCGCAAACGCGGCACACGAGAAGGTGAGCTAGATCAACCCCCACCATTCCCCTCGGCGAGCCACTGCACCCATGCGAAGCGGAATTACTCAGTGAAATCAGCAGAATACGGCCAAATATGGTGACAACATAGATTGAAGTAATTTGTTCAATAAGTGCTTACAACTATATATTCATTCGTGCTGTGATGTACCCAAGGAGCGTCATTTGCAGTGATTACTGTTAACAGATGTGCAATGAGTCTCTGTCTGAGTGCTAAAAAAAAAAACATTGCGTCATTTACATTTGTGACGCATACAAGCAAACAGACTGATCGGTTTTTAGCTGTAGGTGTATGCTCGAGTATGACTGTGTGTGTGTTCATTTGATTCAGAGCACTCAAGCTAGAGTTTCGTTTGTGAAGCTCCTAAAATTTATAAAAAGAAATGTATTTTTATTTAGTATAGTTAGATTAATAGCAATACAAATTTTGCTTTTCCTTTCTAATATGTGTCATAGGGAAGCTTGATATTAATTTTTATTTCATTCGTCTCTAACGATGTCGCTCGCCTTGTCACATTGGTGACGTCACCAGTTATTGTTTACATTTTCGCTATTGCCTGCTCACTCATACTACTCTTCCAATTTGTGTCTTTTACAGTTAAGAAACTCCAGGAAGAAGGCAAATATGCAATCGATTCGCCTGGCTCACCCAATCAGTTCGATATACCGCCCGAAGATTATGCGCTGCGTAAGTGGTCAAATAAATTATTGATAGAATATGTCTATATATCTTGGATTATCCGAACCATTAGGTGAACATGAGCAACGCGCCGTGATTGATCCCCAATCGAACAATGATCCAGAAGTGCTAAAGCTGCAAAGAATTCTCATCGATTGGATTAACGATGAGTTGGCGGAGCAACGCATCATTGTCCAGCAACTGGAGGAGGATATGTACGATGGCCAAGTGCTGCACAAGTTGTGGGAAAAGCTAACGGGCAAAAAATTAGATGTGCCAGAGGTGACACAATCCGAACAAGGGCAACACGAGAAGCTAAACATTGTTCTGAAGGCCGTTAATCACGTGAGTGGATGCCCCAACATAAACTATTAACATAGCTAACTAAAAGTAACGTATATTACTTGCAGACCCTTGGCTTCCATCAAAAAATACCCAAATGGTCGGTAGCTAGTGTTCACTCCAAGAACATTGTTGCCATATTGCACCTGTTGGTAGCTTTAGTGCGCCATTTTCGTGCACCTGTACGTTTGCCAGAGAACGTGTTCGTCACCGTCGTCATAGCCGAGAAGAATGCCGGTGTACTGAATGCACAGTGAGTGAACTTCTTTCCAGATATTCGATATGTTTTCGTTTTTTATTTTGGTTTTGTTTTACAGAAAGTTCCAGGAGCAAATAACCTCGGAATACGATGATTTGGGTATGCGCTGCGAAAAGGATGCATTCGATACGCTAATCGATTGTGCGCCCGATAAGTTGGTCGTCGTAAAGAAGTCTCTAATTACGTTCGTCAACAAGCACTTGGATAAACTTAACTTTGAGATCACCGATATGAACACCGATTTTCGAGATGGCGTTTATTTGTGCTTGTTGATGGGTCTCCTGGGTGGATTCTTTGTGCCCCTGCACGAATTTCATTTGACACCGCAGGATGTTGACCAAATGGTTAGCAATGTTGCGTTTGCATTCGATCTGATGCAGGATGTGGGACTACCAAAGCCAAAAGCCAGGCCCGAAGATATTGTAAACATGGATTTAAAGTCTACGCTGCGAGTGCTTTACAGCTTGTTTTCCACATTTAAAGAATTTGCCTAAATGCCAACTTTTTTGCTACTTTTTTTTTCTTAAATTTCTAATCATTTTTGTTATACATAAATTATTAATGTATGCAATTTAACTTTACCTAACTATTTATATTTGAATATATTTGTATGTGTGTGAGTGTGTGTGTATGCATCTAACGCGTTTGTTAACTGTAGTTGTTACTAAATGAATTTTATATAAATTTTTGATTGTATTAAAACCAAAAAAATTAAATGTGCCTTGACAATTGAAAATTAAGTTTTTTAACTGTAAATCTACACGCATACAAATAGACACGAAATTACATTTCGCCGTACAGCTTTTCGTTTAATGTAGTTTTAATTTTCCACACATATACACGCACACACACACACGTTGAGCGACATATAGAGAAATGGAAAAAGTATCAAAAAATTATATTGTGTAGTTTGGAATTATCATCTTAGTTTAAAAAAAAATACGGAAGAGGAAAAACCTGCGGTTTGAATTAACGAGAACGAATCGAAGTTATTTGTGGCAATTTAGCAGCGCTGCCAGACTTTTGGTAGCTAGTAACAACAACGACCTGCAGCGATGTTCATTAACAGTGCCTCAATATTGCGTTAATCGAATGATAAAAATTGGCGTTGAGCACATCGCTGTTAAAAAAAGTCAACAGAACACAAAGAACGACTCAAATTTGCGTTAACGGTAAGCAGCTGACTGCCCATGTGGAAAGAATTCATTCGACGTCACAGCTATCAAAGTAAGGTAGCTCCTAATCGCGAGGGCGCCCGATTGATTATACGCCGTCTACAAAAAACTGTTTTGCGAATTTTGCGTGATCCCGATTTCAGGATGTCAAAATCATCATTTCAGCAGAAACCAGCGGAACCAGAACCACCGGTGAACGGTGCCCAATTTAACGTGCATCGAAATGGAAGCCCGGATAGCAATTGTCGCACATGCAACGATTTCAAGTCATGGTCCAAACAGCAGCGCCTTATATCAAGTACGCAAGCAGCTAAGGTATGTCCGTTTATTACTGTTAGTTTTAATTTTTTTCTCGTGACACATAATTGCTCTGCCTGCCTCTCTCTGTGTCACAGGAAAAGCATATAGCCGCCAGCGAAAAGCTAACTGTAAATGCAGCCGGCGTCGCCGCACCTCGAGAAGATTGCCCATTGGACAAGGTACGTCTTGGCATATCTACTTGGGGCCTGTTGCATACCATGGCTGCCTTTTATTCCGATAATCCCACTGACACAGAAAAACGAGATATGCGCACCTTTTTCGAAGTACTCTCGCGTTTGTATCCATGCGAGTATTGTGCCAAAGATTTTCGTTCAGAGTAAGTGCAAACAGTTTGACTCGTTGCAACTACAAAAAGGTGACCATATTATTTTGAATTCCCCCCAGCATTGAAGTGAATCCAGTAAATGTTAATTCACAAAAGGATCTGGCAATGTGGTTGTGCAAGTTTCATAACAGAGTCAACGACAAGCTTGGTAAACCACTCTTCGATTGCAGCAAAGTGAATGAGAGGTGGCGTGATGGCTGGTTAGATGGTTCCTGTGATTAAGCTTAACATAAGCTGCAAACATAAACAAGCACGCTTATATACATATACAAGTATATATATATATATATATGTGTCCTACATACACACTTTACAACAGACAGTCAGACGCACAATGCAACTCTAGCAGAACGGTCAGATACCAACCTATCCAATTCCCACAGTTAAATCGGTCTGGTCTGGCGATATTTTGATCATTGAATATTAAACATATTTGGACAAGCTGGTCAAAACGGAATGATTCTAATCCAGTTGGCTGCACAGATGTACAGACGCAGTCCAATTTTATCAGAAAGAACGACAGTGAATAAGTTCCGATGCGGTTACGAGAGGACCTCCCTACCATTATTTCGCAATAACCGCCGGTACTGCAGATATTCGTATATGTATGTCGCTGTATGTACATATATATTGTAATAGACAAACGTTAAAGTTTAATTTTGTATGTTGGTCGGTCGCTGACTATGTAAGAGTTGTATTGTGGTGCAAAATTTCTTATTTTCTGTTTGTATTATAATAACATTATCTAAAAACAAATTATTTTCATTTCTTTATTTCTTGAGATTTGCATATACATACATATACATGTACATGTATATTACAATGATTAATGCAAGAATTACATCAGATTGCATAAATTTCGCCATCCCCTGCTATGGATTTGTCAGCTGATAGAATTTTAGCTTCCGTTTGTCTAACAGTTCGATACCCCGATCATAGCGCACAGCTGACTATGTGTTGCATCACAGATACATTTTTGGCTATATGTGTGGACGAATTGTTTATCATATTTTGCATTTACGCATATCTATATTTGAAATATAACAATTCGCGAATATATTATTTTATATAAAACTTAAATCATATTTGTTCACTTTAGCGAACTTTCACAGTGAAAGTTACTTGAAAAAAATTTGGGCAAACTATACCGCCAAATTGCGCAGAGTTGCCATATCGCAAACAAGACATTTGTAAAGCTTTATCAAATGCTCTTACCCTTACAGTTACATACATATACATAAATACAAATAAAAATAAATATGTTACTTTTGTTACAAATAAATATGTAATGCTTAGCTTTATTTCAAAAATTGTATGCCTCTCTCGCTCTACCCATTATAGCAAACCGCCATAGTGGCAAGCTCATACCGAAAAGTGCGCTCTCTTTTCGCTCAATCTATTCCGATTATTTCAATCGGTGCGATTGGGCTACTCGGTTCTCGTGCTTTTTAAATAAACTAATAATTCGCAAAAAGTAGTTGAGCTGAGTGGACGTCCCGGTTTTCATCGAGCTATAAAAATAAAAAGGTTCGCATCAACGTGCTTAATTAACCAACTAATTTGTCGTAAAACTTGAGCGTATTAAAAAAAATAAATAAAGTGAGTTAATTTTAGTGAACAGGTTGTTTAGTAAAAAGAGAACAGCCATAATTTTCTTTTTTTTTCTTCAATCATGAACATTTCCCAAATTATTGATAAAATCAAAGAGAAGCTACAGCTGAGCGTAAGCCTTAAATGATGTTGTTCTTGTTGTTGTGCAGAAGATTATTTCACAAGTTTTGCGCACAACGTCAACGTATTATATATGCACATATACATTCATACAACTGTATACACTTATGTACATAGATTTATTGGCACTCGTACACACATACATACAGACATAAATGCTGCTCCCGACGTTTCCTTTCTTTCTTTTTCTTTGCAATTTTAGCCGGCAGCAACGTCATGGCGGCAGCGGCAACGACAGTGGAATCAAATTTATCGTTCGATCATTTGTATTGAATTGAAAGTATTTTCACATTAGGCACATAATCTTGTAATTGCAAACGTTTAATACTAAATGTACACAATTTCGTGCCATTTTTGCCACATAGTGGAAAATTCCACAAACTCGAAAGGTCACAAAGGGGAAGAGTCTGCAAGTCATTCAGTTATTGCACTTTTCGTTTTGCGCCCATCTTCTACAATTGGAAATATATTTTGGGCCGCCATTTTTTGGATCAAGTTTCGCCATCTTTGTCTGTGCCTTTTGAAAAGTCATTAAAATGCTGGGTCAAATGGAAGTTTCCATTAAATTAATACTTGCACAATCGCAAAAATGTACCTAACTAAAAAAAATCTCACTTAGTTTTTTTTTTATTATATTCTCAAACAGTAAAAATGTACCTAAACGTAAAGAGAAACATATGTATGTACATATGTATGTACGTTTCAAAGGACTTACGTTTTGATACATTTACACTCTTAAACTCTTATAGCAAAAATGTATCTAGAAGCTACGTGGAGCGATCAGTCGCTCGATTGCATAAGAAAAATCGTAACTTTATTTGAATCCCTTTTCTTAGATGCCACAACTTCAAAAGCCCGCACCCGAATTCTCCGGTACCGCCGTGGTCAATGGCGCCTTCAAGGAGATCAAGCTGAGCGACTATAAGGGCAAATATTTGGTGCTCTTCTTCTATCCACTCGACTTCACCTTCGTCTGCCCCACCGAGATCATTGCGTTCTCCGACCATGCGGATGAGTTCCGCAAGATCAATTGCGAACTGATTGGCTGCTCCACGGACAGCCAGTTCACCCATTTGGCCTGGATCAACACACCACGTAAACAGGGTGGTCTAGGCAACATGAACATTCCATTGCTGGCCGATAAGTCGATGAAGGTGTCTCGCGACTATGGTGTCTTGGATGAGGCAACTGGCATTCCATTCCGCGGCCTCTTCATCATCGATGATCAGCAGAATCTGCGCCAGATAACGATCAATGATTTGCCAGTCGGCCGCAGCGTGGAGGAGACACTGCGTCTAGTGCAGGCCTTCCAGTACACTGACAAGTATGGCGAGGTGTGCCCAGCCAACTGGAAGCCCGGCCAGAAGACCATGGTTGCCGATCCCACCAAGTCCAAGGAGTACTTTGCCTCCACCCCCTAAGCTAACCATATATGTATTTATGTATATATATAAATTCGCCCAATTTTGATGCGTTGCAACATTCTTCCATTGGATGGAAGGGAGAAAGAGAGAGGGACAGAAAGAACGAAGAAGTGGAAATCAAACTGTGTCGCACTTGCATCAAATGGAGAGGCTGCTCACATACACACAAACTAGCACACACACACACACACACTTGCACCCATATATTATAATATAATAATAATCTAGCGCTAGTTCGCACTAAATGTACCAAGTACTAACTTACCCCGCCCAAGTACTAATTTCCCCTACAAGCAACACACATATAAATGTATGCATGTAATTTAAGCAGAAAGTTTTCACAAGTTCTGTCTTACTTGCAACAATAAAGCCGCATTGAATCGTAATTGAACACGTGGGCCGCTTATTTATTGTATCTGCTCAGGTTTAGTCGCGGCCTCCGACGGTGTTACCGGCCATGTCGACTTCGACTTTGCCTTATCTTTCGACTCTGCACACAGCTGATAAACTAACTGGACGACCGTCTGGGCGTGATAACAATTATGGAAATCTTTAGCCGCTTTTCGTTATAATCGACGTGCTGCACGTGTATAAGTGACGCTAGCTCATTGGCCCACTACCCTAGAGCAAATCCCGTTTTCGTTTTGCAGCACAAGCTGTCGGTGTCAAAATTTGTTCCTGGAAAGAGTCAGCTTGCGATTTAAGTGTCCAGCCTATTCAATGTTACAAAACATAGTAATAGATCAAATTTAAAGCTGATCCGCTCAATATGATCTTTGAAGCATTTAACATTTAGCATTTTGTAGATATTTTGCGCCTTGAGCTTCTCAAGCGTTCGCAATACTGTCGATCGGTGTCCACCTTTGTTCTCAGTGCTGTTGCTGTGTTGTTATTCTTGTGATTCTAGCTCATCACGCGTTGTGCCATTTAAGACAAGGTCTACCTCCCCGTCTCTGTGACCAAACTCGTTCTTACACACACACACACAGAGACGCATTTGTCGGCGAAGCTCCGAGCGGTGGCTGCTATCTCGTAGAACAAACTAGAAACCAACCAACAAAAAACCCTTTCAACCCGCTGGCCGGCTGCGTTGCTTTTGTCAAATGCACACATACATATGTATGTATGTATACATGTATTTATGTACATATTTTACCAGCGCAAATGAAACAACAGCTGCTCGAAAAAAGTTGCTGCTTCATTTGTGTGTGTGTCATGTGTGTGTGTATGTACATACGTGTCTCAAGCATGTGCTGGAAACATACATACAATTCTATGAATATTTATGTAATTTTAAAGCAAAATCCTAGCTTATAGATTTTACATACATACATACATATGTATGCACATATCTATTCACATACATACATATGTACACATATCAGTTTCTTGATCTACTCTAAGCCGCAAATCGCCAATTTGTTGTAAAGCTCTTTTGAGATAGCGCCCCAAATGATAATGACACGATTTGTTAAAACAATCATATTAATGACTGCGGTGCGGCTGAATCATAGAGAACGAATTTCCAGGGCTTGAGTCTGACAATTTCAATTATTTTTGCAAGAACTGTGAAAGGTAAAGTAAAAGTCGAAGAAAAAACACTTTCTAAAAAACAACATAATCATCATGATTATCAAAACACTCGCTAGACCGCCAGGTTGCACCGCAACAGCGAATCGAAGACGTTGCCAATGCTTCCCTAGGCGATTCTTTGGAAGCTCTTAGAAAAAAAGCAAATCAGGCATAATTGACAGCTTGAGTGCTTTACATGAAATGACATCGCAATAACAGGTCCCAATACATGCACACATGCACACATACATATGCAAGTTCGCCGGCAATATAAATTATTAGTTTTGTTGGCGCAAACTTTTATGGGCTGCTTTGATACAATTTATATACGTATTTTTACATATGTATGTGCATGCATGTATTTATATAGTCAGAAACTGATAAGGAAAGGTAAAGTCGCGATAGACGCCATTCGAATTCCGTGTGGAAACAAGCCTTCCACACGGAATTCAAATATTTATGAATGTAGGGTATACATACACATACATACAATTGTACGGTATGCGTATAATTCGAGTCCCTAATCTGGCGCATCAATTCAATTAAATATGAGCATTTGCACACGTACATATGGTCTGCTCAACTGTGCTCACAATTTGAAGAGATGTTAAGTAGCATTTGGCGTGAGCAGCCGTTCGATATTATTGATAAGCCTAGCTAATTGATATAAATCAATCTAGATAACTATTTCTGTATAACACGCAAGGGCGACGATGACGCTGCTTTATTGCTTGTCTAATCCCTATTTAATTAATGTAAATTGACTATTGATTGGGGACCTTTGCGTACGCCAATAAATTGCCAGTTGTTGGTTTTGTTCCATTTCTCTCTTCTATTGGAAAAATAACAGCTTTTAATCAAACCCAAATTCGATTACTTGATATCGATAAATGATAGTACCTAAAAGTGTGCAGCACTTTAATTTACAATGGCCAATTAATTAGCGACCTGCCAACTCGGCTTAAACACACTTTGCTAAATAATAGATACATTAATTTTAGCTGATTTTTGATTGCTAATTTGTAATCAGTTAGGCGATCGGTAAACTTATTACTATTTGCTTGCAACTCTTATTCTAACACTATCACAGTTGCCGCTTGAGCTATGATTTCCCATACAGCTTTTTCTTTTCCGAGTAACGATGCGAGCGGGATAATTTAAAGAAATATTGGTTACGAGGTGTAATATTCCCAAAATATACAATCGCTGCAACAGTTACTTGTTCTTCAGCTAGTTGCAGTGTCTGCATTATGAGACAATTCTTAATATCGGAATTACAACAAAACAATGTGAATAAATGGACAATCCTTCTACCTATTTACTAGTTTAGGGTGCATCTTACTATTCTTGCCGTTAATATGTTATTATACACATTCTACAATTTCAACAATTTTTGCGGCTTTGCACACGTGCCTACTCTCGGCGAGTCCAAACTACTTAACGCAGAACAAATATTGCTTATAGAGAAATTTAATTAAAAGCTTAAGGTTGTATGTCATATAAAAAAGGATTGTTATTTAAAAATTATGTATCCATCATTTTATTTCGCGTTTTATTAGTGGAACATTCTTATCTTGAATGAACGATGTTGGTATTTGTTGTTCAAATGAACATGAAACGTTTTATCATTTATCGCGACGGGGAAATAAAACAACTTATACATATTTCAACTCCCCACACACACAAAATAGCTTTAGATGTTGTTAGCTTCTTTCTCCTACTGCTCCGCATTTAGAAGAAGAATCCAAGGATTTTGCCACCAAGATGTTTTCTCCTGGCTTCCTCGTGATCCATAATGCCGCCGGATGTGGTCAAAACGACATAGCCAAACTGGCGAGAGGGCAACAGGTTGTTGGTCCATTTCTCGATGTCGTTGATGGGCACATCGAAGCGTGGCGAAATAACGCCGCATTTGTTCAGACGTCCAGTTAGATTAACAACGATCTTGCCAGAGCGGTGGTCATCGACAATCTCGAATTCGCCGATGTAGCCATGCTTCATCATCACAGTCAGGAACTTAATGATGACTTTGGAGCAGGGGCGCAGAAGCACCTGACGCTTGCCGCGCTTCTCGGCGTTGTTAATGCACTTCAGGGCATCGGCCAATACGTTCATACGCACCATGGCTGCAATTAAAAACAAATCAGTTTCCGCTTTATATAAAAAAAACAATAAAAAAAACTCTCGGTATGCAAAAGGAAAACACGTGCAAATACGGCGCCTTGAAAATTAGTTGTGCGTGCTTGTCAAAGTCTCCTTTCTCTTTCTCTCGTCATCCGATCACTAAAGCAGCAATGCATTGAGAACTGGGTGCCCGACTATGTAAACAACAACAACGCCAAATTTTGACAATATTCTCGCACATTATTCAAGTGCTACCGGCAGCATTTGCTTGCGACTATTCTGACATTTTTCACTACCAGATCCCAGTTACCGTTGAAGTATTAGTAGTACCAACAAGAACAAAAACAGCAGCAACCACAGTCACAGCACAGCTGATACAGTCAAACATGACCGCCCAAGGCGGTGGCGGCCTTTTGTACATTTGACACAAAACAGAAAAAAATGAATAAAAAAAATTGTTCTGCGTATTGCATAGCATTGTTTTTATATGCACTCATAATGTTTTCAGTTTTATACATTTGGCCAGCCCTTGGCGGTGTACTGACGCCGTCAACACATATTTTAACTTTCGTTTCATACACAATAAAAAAAATATAAATGTCGGGGTATTTTGCACAAAAGTTTCAAGGCGCACACACAAAATCCATAGCGCATATTGGCAAACACTAATTTGTCAATATTTGCTGTGTTTCTAACAAGAATTCTGGTAAAATTTCACGTAGATTACCTAAGATTTAATTTTGTGGTTTTTCAACACAAATTTACACGACCGCGAACGTATCGGAAAAGAGGAAGTCCATCTTGCCGCATTTGACAGCTGCAGCTGTCAGTGTATGTCCCACACGGTTGCAAATAGAGCAGGGTTGCTTTGAGTAAAGTATACGCGTTAAGCAGCACCGATTTTTACTTGAGCATTTGTCAACACTAGAGCTGTAATAACAATATGTCGAAACAGTAAATATTTGTTCTTATCTGTAATAGAAATATTCTAATTTAATTATATAATCATAGGTTTGGTTTAATAATACCTGGAAAACAAAAGAAGCAACCGGAAAGGCCGCCACATCCACCAACCAAGCCTTCCATCTTCGATGAGAGCAGCAACAGTTCAGTTAGTGATAATGATGCAGATGGTCCACAAAAACGGCTCACAGGCAAAGCCGGCGTGGTTAGTGGACCCAGCTTAATGGAGCGTCGTGTGGCAAAAAACATTCAGAATAAGGCCCTGGCCGAGGATCCAACTATATTCCAGTATGACGAGCTATACGATGATATGGAGAACAAACGGGAGGCGGCCAAAGAGACGAAAAAGCTTGAGCCACGAAAAGCCAAATACATTGGACGTCTGCTGGAACATGCGGAGCGACGTAAGCTGGAGAACGAACTGCGCGTCGAGCGCCAAGTGCAAAAAGATCGCGAAGCCGAAGGTGAAATGTATAAGGACAAAGATACATATGTAACTGCTGCGTATCGTAAAAAGCTAGAATCCATACGAAAGCTGCAAGAGCAGGAAGCCCGCGATGACTATCTAGAAGCAATTGGCGACGTGACCAAGCAGAAGGATCTCGACGGTTTCTACAGGCATCTATATGAACAAAAATTGGGCACACAGGAGGAAGTAATCAAGCCTAAAACAGCGCCCAGCACAGAGGACGCGGCTTATAAGCCCATCAAGCGAGAAGGTCAAATTTCGAGCTCCACTAAAAAGCGCATCTATAGAAGACAGCGCTCCTCGCTGGAGGATGACGATGATACGACTGCTGCAGCAACTACTCCCACAGCTGATAGCAAAACAAGAGCAGTAAAGGCGCATTTGGCTAATAATATAGATGCCGATTCAGACTTTAGCATTGACGACTCTAGCGACGAGGATGAGGAGGCGACAGCGAAGCCAGCTGGCGACAGCAATGTGGAAGACCAGTCAAAGCCAGCGGCAGATGCCGCGGACAAGGAAAAGCAGCCTACTCCGGAAGCAGAGACTAAAACGCAGCAGGAACAGCCGCAGCCCACGGAGCAAAGCACCGACAATAGCATTAAGGAACTAGATGTGGAGACAGTCGTCCAACAGCCCATCGATCGCAGCTATATTTGGCGTAAGCGAACTGTAGGCGAGGCATTTGATAATGCTCTAGCTCGGTATCATAAACGCAAACTGGCCAGACGTGCCTAATCCCTGATCCTGTGATTTTATAGCTCACATTAATGCTGACTGCTGTTTCTCCAGTTTGCTTGTTATGTTCGTTTTAAACAAAACATACATATGTACATACTTGTATGTTTGTGTATGTATGTGTGTCTAAATGTGAGTTTGTGCTGGCTTTGTATAAATATTTTGCATAGCTGTGGAAGAACTGGCAAGAATACAACGATACAGTAAACACTTGCTACATGTGAAGGCGCGCCAAATGTTAGTCAGATTTGCTAAATATGTTTAGCATTACAAAAAGTTACTTTGTAATCGAAACAACTAAGTAATAATAATGATATGCTTGAATCGTTTTATTATAATATAGAATTAAATCCAATTCAAATTATATGAACATAAATAAATAATTTCGCAAAATTTTTTGGTCATATTTGTTTTAGGCTGCTTTCACTGTACTCCACTTATTTTGTATGCATGAACACAAAAAAAAAAAAAACAAAGCCCAAGTTTTCTTTCCCTTTTTATTTTTATTTACTTTTTTCAATTTTACTTTTGCTTCCCGACAAATGCCGCAAATCCCTTTTATAAATAAGCGTGTCCGCCATAAAAGTGAAAGCCGGCAACGCTGACATGCTTGGGCGCCATTTTTGTTGCAGCGCATTGCAGGCGTTCATATAAAATATATGTATGTATGTACATGTATATATATATAGACTGCAACCAGGACTAGAACGTGCTTCTGTCAGTAGCATTTCCTTACTTTTGATGCTGTCAACTTGCCCGTGTACCGTCCTGCTTCTTCTTCTCCGCCTTGTCAGCGAAATTAATAGCGAAATCCATTTTCTATTTGGCAAAGCTGACTAGTGCCCCATCTCAGTCTTTCGCACAGCTGCAGTCCGGCTGCCAGATGTCTTACATATGCGCTCTGTTTTATTCATGCTGCTGCCCCCTCCTCTCACTCACTCTATCTGCCTCTCTCTTTCTCTCACTCTCTGCTGTTTTGCTCGTTTTTTCATCCGCTTTCTGCCGTTGCGTTGTTGCCGCCTTTGTAGCAGATGGCTGTGGCTTCCTGCAGGTGGCTCGGCTTTGATTGTGTCATCAATCACAAGTTGCGGTTGTTTTGTTTACGCTAAGAGCTGTACTACATTTTAGGCAAATTAATTGACATGCTAACTGCAGCGCATTCTGCTTACGCCACAGTGAGAAAGGGTTATGCTAGATCGTCCAGAACGATTCGGCATCTCGCTCTGCATCGTGCAAGCGATCGCATCTTAAAGCTTTGTCTTTCTCCGTCTATTTTGCTTAAAAATTAAAGAGCTGTTATGAAGACGGAAAAAGGGAAAAGAATACATGGTGTGTATGTATGTCAATGTGCGTAGGGAAGTAATTGTGAGTGACTGTCAGCAGAGTATATTCTATTCGACCATTCTCGCTTACTCTAGTAAAACACATTACGGTTATTCTTAATATTTTTTGCCTGGGATTCATACATACATACATATGTATGTTTATATACGAATAAGCAATTGCCTGTACATTGTATATGACCCTGTTTTGTGTGCAGTAATATGACCCAATTGTCTCAATATATAGTACCAACAGTAGCAACAGCAAGAGAGGCTGCAACGTGTGCCCAATGCGCCCTAATCAATTTGTGATCATAATTACATGGCTTTGGTTTTGGTCATCCGCCTCTTGGCCTTTGGCGCAATTCACGAATCGAACAATTTCAATCTGACCAGAGCGTTCACAAGGCAAACAATGCAGCGTATGGGCTCCATCCATACCCAGAGCAATAAACCAGAGCAAAGGCTTAAAGATGTGATCATTCACGTGTAAATTCAATTATCAAAATTTCAAATGGTCCCGCTTCCAACTGCTGTGGTCACTCGGCTCCTGGGGCCTACTCTCTCTGTGTGTGTGTGCATGCACTTGAAGAAAAACTTTCCACATTATGAAAAGAAATAGTTCATAATTTTGGTAATTGCGTTTTTTTTTTTAGATATCAACTAAGATATGTTTTCTAGAAGATTTTCAAAATAACTATAATATTAATTTAATAATATTATATTTAATATTATTAACAAATAATATTTTAGATTCAATAATATTCCACAGTTTAGCTCGCGATCATTGTTGAGCGCAGCAAAATAACAGAGCTTAGAATTTTGTAGATCTGGCAATATTGTTTAACGGATTTATTGTAAAATGGATTGCAAGCTTTTCGTAAAGTGCTGTCGCTCATCTATGTGTGCGAGTGCCGATGCGTTTGTACGAGTGTCTGTGTGTGCTGGGGATTTATATATGTGAGGCATACGCAGGCCAAGGCACAGCAGCAGGCGCGTCCAAATTCCGCTGCAATGGACAGCAGCAGCCGTGTAATGAAAAACTGCGCATGGCTCGAAAGATGTGCAAGGGTTGTCCAAGGGGCGAAAGTTGAGAACGGGCGAAACTGCCTGTCGCCAAGGCGAAATGACAAGCACACACACATCGTATCTTCACCACATCTCTTTGTGTGTATACGTGTGTGTGTGTTTTCGTGTGCGGGGGTCGCCTAATAAGCAGGAAATTAAAATGTTATATGCATTGCCATTGCCCCATGGCTGCGCTTCGTCTTTCGACTGGCATTGTCAACTTGGCGGCTGCGGCTGCCTCCATTGTGCCAGTACCACGCCCACCGGCCACCGCCCTTTGCACACCGCCCACCGCCTTGAAGTATGCATTATTTTTACGTGTCAGTGCGCATTTTTGGCATAATTGAAGCACAAACTGCGCTCTGACTGCCTCACTGCCTGTCCTGTGGCTGCAGCTGCGGCTGCGGCTGTGCCTGCTGAAGGTCGCCTCACCGACATGACATTGCGTATACGCCAGAGCCGGACGAAACGGTGTGTGAGTTGAGAGAGTGTGAGAGTTGTCAGGATGGAGCAAGGGGTTGCCAGGTTGGGGGACTCGTTGCATCCAAAATGTTTGGTACTTCCACTTTTAGTCGACAGTTGCGCATTAAGGCAAGAAAGTTCTGCCGAACTGTTCGCCAATACCAACAACAACAAGAGCGAAATGTAAAGACTAAAATTTGTAGGTGCCCCCCCTATTGGATCGATTCTTTTTGGGTGATAATTTTGAGTACTCTTTAAGCAAGAGCTAAGTGTAATGGGAAGTTCTGTGCACTCTCTGTCATGCATATGCCTATATACAATATTCGCATATATACTCACAGTTAATTGCAAATCTGTGTGCCTGCATAGGCAAATGAATTGAATAAATAACTTTTAAAATCATTGTAATTAGTATGATTCTGAACAAATAAAGTTTTTAAACTATGTATCTCTAATTGAACTAGATATATACGAGGTATCAGGCAGTCGATCGATATAAATAACTTTCTTCTGCTTAAGCTGCAATTTTTAGCTTCAGCTTCAGCTCCAGCGAATTCAGCAGCCCCAACCTCGACCAAGTTCTGGTGCTCTTACGCACGGGCGTGTCGACCGCCCACTTTTTCGTGTTCTATTACGTTGACCCTGCTGTACTGTGGGGGAGCTCGCGTACTGTGCAAAACCTAATTAAAAGTGCTTTATTATGCAATTAATGTCAAGATAATATCGCATTCGCATTGTGCTGCACTGTACCAGCCACAAAGGAGCAAGTGTCAAAGTGAGAGATAAAGAGAGAGAGAGAGAGAGTAAGAGAGAGAGAGAGAGAGAGAGGAGAGCACAAAATAAGTGCAGATGCATATATGATCCCTTCGCACTGAACAGAATTGAGCACGCACACTTGAGCACAACAGTTCCCAATAACAGTTCAACAAATTCCCAAAAAATTAAAAATTACATTATTTGTATTTAATTAATTTTCGTGCCTATGTCTTTCGTTTAATATGGTGTCGAAAAGCGCTCATCTCTATGCAAACTATCGTACTAGGCCAAAGTTTGGGCTCAACTTATTTTTGGAGTCTCTCTCTTGCTCACCCCCACACACACTCTGCCAGATTGTAGACAATCATTTTACATACATATGTATATATGCTGTGAAACACAAGAATGTAGTAAAAATTTACATTTTATATGTACAGATGTATGTATGCGTGCATAAATGTGTGTATGTTAATGTACGCGGCCATTGCCCTGTCCGTTCGCCCGTACATCCGTTCGTCATCAACAAAATTGTGTTGAGGCTGGGTGGGTATGCAGCTGGCTTTTGGGTCTTCGTTCTAGCTCATTTTGCATTTGCTCTGATTTATGTGCCTTTTCAGTTTTGGCCCAAAAATGCGATCAGCTTTGCTATTGTTGTTATTTGCGTCTTCGTCTAGCGCTGCACTCAAAGAGACAAACGAGAAGGAAATAGACAGAGCACGTGTAGGCTTAGCTGTCTCTACTTGTTTCTCTGCAGTTATTCAGGCGCACAACACTAACACACAAAGTGTGAGAGAGTCCGACTTTCCTATGTGCTACTGCTCGCACTTCCTCTTCTCTATTGCTACTCACACACACATCAAATACTGTATTGTTGTTGGCATTTCTGTTGATACGATAAAACGCAAAGCATACTAATATATTGCTGTTGATATTTAATAACTATGCTAAACTTTATTGAGTCGATATGTTTCGGGGAGTGTGTGCAGCTGAACTGTGACTTGGCATTTACTGCATTTTATTTTGCTTTGTGGCTTGGCTGCATAGCAATTTTTATTTTAGCTGTGTTCTGATAGGCATTGCCACATTGCTAATTGCTTCTCAAGATGTTAATTGCGATCACATTAAAAACGATAACGCTTAAAGTCAAGCTCAAATTTATTTTAGATTTTTTGTTTAGTGTAGAATTTTGCTTTTGTTGTTTGTTTCGATACTACAATACATATGAGTGTAGAATGTATATGAAATGAGACTATGAACACACATACATATGTATGTACATACTACGGACAAGTGTGAGAATTTCGCAAGTGAATAATAGAGCCTGTCAAATGTTCAAGTTGGGATTTTTTAAGTCTGTATATGGAAGGATGAAGAGTATCAAAAGCATTGTATAAATCTTCCAAACTGAAGTTGGCATATTCATAATTATAATTGTAATTAGCCTGCATTCATCGGATTCATTAGGGCTATTCCCACATTTCGGCTTGCAGTTGCAGTTGCCTTAATTGGCAGCAAACAGCAGTTGAACTGAATTCACCACTTCCCCTTTTCTTTTCCTTTCCCTTTCCCTTTCCATTTACACTCCCAATGATTCTTCCCATTCTGATGCCACTTCCATATTCCCCTCATCCGCCCTGTGTGCAATAATAATGCGAATAATTTGTACGAAATTCTCACTCAGTTAAAACTCTGCCGTCAGCTCTCCGCAATTGCAAACAGATTTCAATGTAAATTCAGCTGCATTTCAAAACATTTTTCTGCGTGTATCAAAATTTGACCATAAATTGATATGCATTCAAGTTGAGCTATGTAATTCAATTGAGGTGCTCACTCAAATGAACAACTTGCAAGGTGCTGAGCAAAACTTTTAAAGCTGACGATTATCGCTTATAAGCTGGGAATTGTGTTGTTCCATTGAACGAAACGCTGAATTGTAGCAATCAATTGAGAGCAAATGAGAGTTAACTAAAATGAAATGGAATGAATATTGGAGCTGGTTCGTGAAATTGAACCAGAGCTGCCAGCCCTAATTGTGTTAAAAAAGTTAGCCTAAAGAGAGTAGTGAAACGGGAAGGAAAAGGGGAAGGTGCTGGGCGTTGCCAGAAATTCAATTGAAATTGCATTGAAATAATTTACCATTCCCCCTCCCCCCCTCCACACTCCCCCTTCGTTCCATTCGCCATTCGCCATTTCCCATTATTGTGTTTTGTGTTATTATTTCGGTTCGCTTTATTCGCGCAATTTGAATTTTACGCAATTTATTTACTTTGACTCTTCAACTTTTCGGACAGCCACTCGAATTATACAAATTTGTTTCGATTGCTTTCGCATTATGTCCTTATTGTTGTTGTTGTTGCTTTTGTTGTTCCCTTTATATCCACGACAACAAAAATAAAACTAAGCAAAACTAAATTTGCATTGGGAATTCTATTTTACTGAACACAGTTGATTGCAATTACGCACACACACACATACATGCATACATGCGAACAAGACATAAACGAGAACTAAGTATTTAGCACATAAAACGATTCTTGCTCAATCATCATCATCGGGTGGGTCAAGTTTGATCGAAGCTTCTATTCTTTGCAATTGGTTGAGAAATTGTTGACCATCACATGAGTAGCCCTGTGTGCGTGAGGATCTCCATTTACACTGTTGCAGTGCTAAGCAGCTTCGGTAAAGGTAGACTATAGAAATGTATGTAAATTTAAATCACTTTTTTTTGTTTTATATACTTAAAAATATTTGCTAGCTGCAAATTAGAATGCAATTGAGTAGACCTATGCTAGGAAAGCATCGTAAATATCAGCTTGATATTCAAGTTGTACTCCACCTGAATCACCCTGTGCTCGGAAGTAACAAGCAATACGTACAAATTTATGATATAGTTATACAATTTTTCAACGCATTTATATTTAATTGAATTTTAGGCATTGTGCTAAGGATCGTCAAAATTAGGTCCTACCTATAAATTATAACAAGTTCGTTCATTGATTTAAATCTTTTTATTTAACGCTCGTGTGAGCTTGATCGGAGAAGACATAAAACAAAACTTTTGTAAAACTAAAAGACTGCTCGAGGGCTTCGCTGCCGGCGGTCGGGCCGACAGAACGCTAAGCTGGAATTGTAGAATTGTTGTAAGCAAGATTTTATTGGCGCGTGTTAACTTACTGGTTATATAACCATTTATTTATTTTGCACTTTTAGTATGAACAAGTAAATTTTTATATCAATACAAAATCCTAATTAATTTAATTTATTTAAATACAAAATTATCTCACATGGTTCATGTCTCTACTTACGTGTGTGTGTCTAAATAATTTAACAGTAAAAAAAAGTTCGTTAAGTGCAAGACTGTTAAATATATTCGTTAAGTTTTTACAATTTCGTTAAGTGTAGAGTCGCCGAGAACCTTACAATCCACATCAGTTAGTTAAGCTACCAACCCATTTAAATTTTATAGCAAGTGTATTGTGTCCCAAAAGCCTGGTCGCAAACTATACAAAATAGGTATAATTAAAGCTCAGACGAAAATCCGCAACTTAAGAGAGTAATGCAAAAGAGCATTTATATATATGCGCGTTATATGTGCGCATTAGTAGCTGGGCACTAACTGTAGCCTGTTTTTGGGCGCGCTTTCCTGCTCAGTTGGCCAAGGGATGTCGTCCAGCAGGGACAACCAAGCCGCGGACGCTGCTCTCATTGGCTGTCAATTGGGCAGTCGTATCTCTTATTGTTGGTGTAGGCGCTGCTGCTGATGTTCGCGCGTTTGTTATTGTTGTTGCACATCTGATTCCCGTTGTCGTAGTCATCGTAGTTGTTGTTCTTTTTGCTGAGTGCCAGCAGCATCGCGCATTTTGTTATTGTTGTTAAGACGTGCAGTGATAAGTGTTTGTTGCTTACAAAATATACAGAAACATGAAAAAAATAAAATAAATAGCATTTACAGTTACTTTGCCTGTGGCGCCCTGTGATATTTGTTTAGCAGAATTTAAAAGCAAATGAAAGTCAAAAAAATATAACATTGAAATAAATATACATACATATATACAAAGTGAAAATCAAAGGTAATTTACGCAAAAAATGGAAAAGAATGTAAACAATAATTTTAAAATAATACAAAAAGTCTATCACAATATTTAAATAATCAGGTTTCAATTTACAAACGGTGCAAATAGATATAATATATAAAGAAAATAAAATGCATACATACATACATAAATACGCATCCATATACGACTGTGTGTATGTACATATACATATGTATATATGTATATAAAGCGCACGCTACTTGCAGTTTCCGCTATGTAATTGCTCAAGTATGCATGCGTGTGCATGCATGCGGGAGTGCGCGTGTGTGTGTGCATGTGTTAGTGTTGGTTTGTTCTTTGCTTCCGCCAACATGCTCCAATTTTGTGTTATCTGCTGCTGCTTCTTCTTCTATCACTTTTGATTGCTTGGACTTTCGCTGATTTTTTGTGCCATCTCCAACTTTCACTTTTAAAGTGTGAATATGTGTATATATATGTTTGTGTGTGTGTTTGTAAATTGTATTGGCCCATTACTAGAATAGTCTGACGTGACCAACATTCATTTTGGCAGGCAATTGGATATACTGTCCGAAAAAAGCAGGTCACTTCTCTCTGCACAAGCCAAAGAACTCACCCCACCTGCAGCATTGTATGCGGCTTGTAAATAAATCAACTAGATAACTAGTATTTATGCAATACATAGACACACAAACACACACACTCACACTCACACACAATATGTATTGTCACACTGTGCACAGTGGAATGACCTCACAGTAGGTTAATGAAAAAAGCCCTTGTTGTTGCTGCAAAAAGTACATAATTAAAGCAAAATGTCGCCACCTGCAGATTTTGGCAGTTAAGTGAGAAACGGTGCTACTTGGCGGTCTCCTCTCCGGCCACCTCAGCACCTCCCTCGCCCTTCCCTCTTGGAAGTGTGCCGTAGTAGACAAATGGGCACTCAGTGGAAAGAAGCAGAGCAAGAAGATTATGAGCAGATGATGTCAGCTGTAAATGGCCTGCTGAGCTATTTTTCCAACACACACACACACACATATGCATCCACACGTATACATATACGTGTATGGATGTATGCAAGCGAGTGGACATGAATGCATGTGGTATATAACAGTATTGGATGGTCGGCGTGCATTGCCTGCTCTGCTGGCATACTGTGATCTGTTATAAAGTCAGTTATGTGTGTTATAGCTGGCAGCTGTATAACAAGCAACTGCAGTTTCTTATTCTGTAAAATCGATTAAGTCCCTCTAATCAGAATCACGTTTGATGTGTGAATGACGAAGAATTAAGCAAATTGTGCAGGTCAGTGATATACATACATACATACATACATATGTAAGTATTAATCAAGATGCTGCAGAGAAGAAGCAAGCAGAATGGGGGCTGCCCGGTTGTCTTGTTGACATCATAGCATTTGTGGCCACTATGAAATATGGGAAATAATAATTTGGAGGATGCTGCCCGTTGACGGATGTTTGGCCTTTGAAGTGGAAATGCTGCAGCTCCGGTTACAAATTCAATCAAAAAACTGTCAACTGTCAGCTGACAAGTGTTGGAGGCGTGGCAGACCGGGAGAGTTGTAGGGGTTGGGTACGGATAGAAATAGCAATGGAGAGCGACACCTGCCGCACACAATTATCGCTGATGATATGAGCTGGCAGACATGATAGCGGCTTCTTCCATAAGAAAGACAGGAGGGGGTGGGAAGGGCTGGGTGCTGCTCTAGCTGTAAGGCGATGCTAGATGAAAGCGTTGACGTTGACGTCGTCGACGTTGTCGTTGTCGTTTGTCACTAGTTTCATTTTCATTGTGGCCATCTTTAGCTTTGTCTTTATCGCTGTCTTCGTTGCGGACCTGCCCACTCATCGTTTTTCCCATAAAAAGTTTCGTATGAGGGAATGTAAAACTGTGCCAAGTAGAGCTCAGCGCGTGCTCAAGGGGTTGTCCCTTTAAATGGGCGTCGGGCGCTGTGTCCAAAGATCTCTCCCGATAGACTATAAAATGGTTAACATACAAAATAAGCCAATACAAAGCTGTTACGGTGAGGACGTTGAGCCAGAAGGAGGAATTGTCTTGGACAATAGCACAAAGGAGTCCTTGCCAGAGCGGCAGAGTGGAAGGCAGAAAGCAGGTCGAAGGAAAGAAGAACTGTATAAAATTCTATTCCACAAACTAGGAATAAACTAAAGTAAATCGATTGCGGGAGCAGGAGTAAGTATGCCAAGGGGTAAATGAAGAGATGGGATTGCTTGACAGTGATAGAATAACCCAGAAGAAGATGCGGTAAGTCCAAATCAAGAGTAAAGAGCTTAGGCAGAATGGAAAAGAGTAGTAAGTATGAAAAGAGAGAAGGGAAGACAGAAAAGATCACCCTTATTAGAAAATAGGTACTTCTTATGCCCTTTCCTGCTATTCTCTCCTCATTTTCTTTCAGCAACCAACGTGGAAATGTTTACTGCGAGCCTCAGCAGCAGTTGCTGAACCAATTGGCAATCGTTTTCTCTAGCTACCTGTCTAACAAGTTACCTGGCTACGGATATGATGGACGGAACACCATTGTCGCTGACGTTCACTAGCCTTGCATTGTTGTTGCTGCTGCTGCTTATGTGCGTGCTGCTGGGCTGCCATTGCTTGGGTCCTCGCGCCGCCAGCTGGATGCGAATGCGCTCCAGCAAGGAGGAGAAGATCGGACTGTCCAATCACAAGCACAAGCTCTTCCATCCTAATGGGTATATGGCAAGTGTAAGTAACCGCAGCGGAGTCAAGGCTGAAGTTGTGTACTCTAATTGTTTCACGTTTGCGCAGATCCAGTCCGGCTCGGAGTTTTTGCTGAGCACTAGCGGCAGTTTCAAGCGCTTCGACACCATTGACAAGGACGATCACAATCGGTCGCAGCAGCAGCTGCAGCAGCTCCAATTGCAGCAGCAGCAGCAGCAACAACAACAGTTGCTGTTGAGTAATGCAGTAGACTCGACGACGCCCTTGTGGAATCTGCCACAGGCGGATGTCTGCATTCCTCCACAGCCGTTGCGTCCGGCGCCCGCTCCAAATAGTGCCGGCCCCAGTAGCAAGACCGTTACCTTTTCATTCAGTCAGCTCAATGAGGCATCGGAGGCACGCTCCAATTCGCAGCGCTCACCTTTACGAACAGCGGCTGCAGCACTGCCACAGCCGCTTGAGGCGCCTCCAGCGCCGAGACTAACGACGTCTGCGTCCGTGACGCTCTCTGCGACGGCCATACCTCGACCCATAGCCAAGCGACAGATCTCACTGCAGCAGGGCATTAATCGCAGCACGGAAGCAACGCAGGCTCCTACTACCGTGGAATCCAAGGTGGAGCGTCGACCACCTGCGTTAAAGCGTCGCAACTCCAGCACAAATCCCTTTCTATGCGAATCCACAGAGCAACTGCCTCCGAGTCAGCCAGATCTTCTTTCCCAGCGCGAATCGCAGCCTTCGCCTGAGCTTCAAGCTCAGCCCAAAGTTGAGTCAACGCCAGCTCCTTGCCCCAATGGCAATCCCTTTGTGCACGAGGGTCAGAGCCTTTCCAGCCGCCTCCTGAAACTGCACAATACTAACAATCCATTCACGAGTCTAACGCAGCGGGTAAAGGGACCACATATGCTTCAGAAGACCATCTCTGAGGATTATTTATTTCGCAAGCTGCCCAATGGACACGGCCTGAACCTAAGCAATGGCTTGAGCAATGGACTGGCCAATGGACTCAGCAATGGACTGAGCAATGGCAATGGCAATGGCAACTCCACCTGGTGCTTTGGCCGTTCGCTACTGCGACAGGAATCGAGCATTAGCCTGGGTCTGGGCAGGCGCAACAGCTCGCAAGTGTCGCTGGATGGATCCATGGATGGTATGCAACTGGAACATGCCATCTCCTGTGATTCGGTCAATTCAGATGCGTCTTCCCTATGTCTGGATCAGCTCGATCAGCCCTACACGCAAATCACTGGCTATCTCTGCGTCGGCCTTCAGTACGAAAAGTAAGTGACTGAAGTCAGATTTGGTATCACTGAAATTAAACCCCTTTTTGTGTTATTCAGACACAGCGATGAGCACTTAGAGCTGACGGTCAGCGTGCTGGAAGCCAAAGGACTAATCTGTCCGCTTAGCATGGGACTGGACTCTCTGGACACATTTGTGCGCATCTATCTGGTGCCCGATCATGCGGGTGGCATGCAGACCAAGGTGAGTAGAACCAAGCATTGGAGTACTTCTGCTTGGGGTTATATCAGCTCTTACCTCACAGGTGGTGAAATCGACGCTGACACCCGCATACAACGAGAGCTTCAACTTTCGATTGAAGCGACAGTCGGGCAGACACTCGCTCTGGTTCCATTTGTATCACAATGGGCCCGCCCACACGCTGATCGGGGAGGCGGAGATGGAGATTGGCGAGATGGCTAAGCCGATTACCACATGGATACCACTCTCTGATTCACGTAAATGCAATGCTCGCTGGGGAGAGCTGATGTTCTCGCTGAGCTATCTGCCCACAGCGGAGCGCTTGACTATAGTCGTGGTCAAGGCGCGGAATCTAAAACTGGACCTGGACAACGGAGCAACGGAGCCGACTGCACTGCAGAATGTCTTTGTGAAGGTGAGTAGTGAAGGCGCCTTCACAGTGATCCTTTACTTAGGCTCGCCTGATTGTCCAGGTCTATCTGATGAACAACGACAAGAAGGTGCTGAAGAAGCGCACCTCGCTGAAGCGCAAGGATCGCTGTCCCATCTTCAACGAATCAATGATCTTCAGTGTGCCGCCCCAGGGTCTGACCACAGTTCAGTTGCGTCTCACCGTCTTCGGTGTCACGGACGGTGGGGCTATTGTTCCCCTGGGTCATGTCATTGCCGGCAGTTGTGCAGTCGGCAAGGGCTTGCGCCATTGGCATCAGATGCTCTCATCCCTGCGCAAGCCCGTGGCCATGTGGCATGTGCTGCGTCGTGCCGCCAATCAACCGATCTTCATTGGCGGCGCTGAGGCAGTGGTGGCAGCTATGCAGAGCACGCTTCAAAGGGCGACCGCTAAGCGCAATAGCATCGTCTAAACGAGTAGGATCAAGACAAGTGCAGAGGATGAGGAGGGCGGGACTGCAGGCGAGGAGGTTTCAAAAAATCAGACAGCAATAGTGCATAAAAGTTACCAGAGAAATGGAAACAGAAGGCGGTCAAAGCTTGAAGAATCGGCCATTAAAAAAGAAAACGATAAAAAAGATAAATCGAGAATACAGAGAGCTTAACTTGACTAACTACAGACAACACTGGAGCGGTAACCAAGAAAGAAAGCTGATGTCAGTCTTGCAGGAAGAGGACCTAGACACTTCAAATGCAAAAGCCATAACTGAACCGAAAGTTGGCGTCAGAATTTGGATCCGTATAGCTGAAGACAGTACTAGACTACGAAATGAAATGCGCCACAGCACAGCCCTGCATGACAGTCGAGTCCAACAGCACCCGCGGTCTAACCTAACTCTGGTCCTTACCATACCTTTCCATTACCTTTCCCCGCCCGATCCGCATTGTAATGTCTCCTCCTGATTCTTTCTGCCGTCTAAAGAATATACCCTCTACATTGCATTTACTAAATTTAGTGCTCGGCATTTTTCTTACTTTTTTACAGAGGATTTCCTAAAACATATTCGTCACAGGGCAATTAGACTTTAGGCATTATCTAATACATAGAGCATAACACTTATAGATCCATATTATATCAGATACCACTAACTAAAACTCTAACAACCAAAAACAAATACTTAAACTAAACCCGCACCAAAGGACAAATCGAGCCTAAATTAACTAAATCACACATTCTCATACATATATATATATATCTATAGCTCTATATATGCACACAATATATCCGTCTTTCTGCACAATATATTTAAATTAGATAATTCATGTACCCATTGTTATCAAGCATTTATATTAAATATCGGCATCGATATTTATAATTTAGCAACGAAAATACGAAATCTAACAGATGAAACATGAACAAAGATTTGAGTTTTTGGCAAGCCGGATATGCCATACCTTTGCAATGCTGTAAGATGTCTAATAATTGATTGATTAGTTGATGATCTGTGTTTAGTAATGAATTATCAAGCACTTTGTCAAACTCAAAATGATCGACTGATTGATCAATTGATTGATCGTTTACTGATCATTTACGCTGAGATCTTCTGAAGCTTACAATTAAGAGGTATATATATATATGATTGAGTATAATTTGATTGATACATTGTTTTATGTTGTGTTAACTTATTGATTGACTGATTGATTGTTGGTGTGGTTAATGTTAAGTTGATGAAATTATTGATGATATTGATTCAGTTTTGGGAAGGATATCGATTGTTACAAGCAAATCATATGAAAATTATATATTATTTAAGCTACAGTTGGTCAAAGATGTTTTCGTATTAAAGGTTATATAATATACACAAATATATATTCTACGAATAGATAGAACGTTTACTGGCAATCATCATTGTTGAAATAATATAAAAAAGAGTAAAGAGTAAAAGGTTATTGCATTTGGGCGACAAGAAAAGAACCCAGAGTAGTGTAATGTGATATGATGTAATTCAGATTTAGCTAATTATACATTCAATATATATATATATATATATATATATTTGTTTTTGTATTTGAATTTTTTATTGTGTTAAGAAACCAGCAAGTATTTACGAAATGTATTATAGATATATATATGCATATATATCCACAGATCAACAGACTTTAGAAAACGTTTAGAGTTTTAAGATAGTTTTTTGCCGAGAATTTCATAATACATTTAATTTATGAATAAACGAAACAAAAAATAGTTAAAAGACAATAAAATTTCAAGCATTTAAAACAAAACAGAAAATCATTAATAAATAGTGAACAAATTAATTTTCGTTCATTCTGTCCACATCCCCACGTCTCTCTCTCTCTCTCTCTCTCTCTCTCCCTCTATATATATTTGCTATATCTATGCATAATCCACACATTTTAAAAATATGTAAGCAAATGACCAACAAATTCAAAGAGAAAACAAAAAACCTGGCACAGACCTTAGCAGCTTTAATATTTCAACTAATTATTTAAAAGCGTGGATAGTAAAATTAAATAGTGTTAGTGTGCAAAAGTTCAAAATAAATATTAAAAAAAAAAAACTAACACAAAATTTATACTTATAAAATGACAAATATAATACAAAAAAAAAAAAAAAATAATAATAATAATAATATTAATTATGTTTCAGAATAATAATAACAATACAAGTTAATACATATACTTAAAAAATAACAAAAATAAAAACAAATAATAATACAAAAAAAAATTTGTTTAAATACATATATAAAAATGAAAACATTTTAATAATAATTTGTTAGAAAATTAAACAAAATTAAATAATAGAATAAAGAATAAAGACAAAAATAATTTGAATACTTAAAAAATAAATATCAAAGCAAATGAATTGAAAATAAATATTACCTAAAAAATATCAAAAATATTAAATATAAATTTAAACGATTATTAAATAATTAAATACAAATAAAACTCAACTCAGCTACATCTGATATAAGAAATAATTGCGCTTTAAAATTAATTAACAAAATATAGAAATAAAACTCAAACCCAAAATTTAAGGAAATCAAAAAAAAAAAAAAATAAAAAAAATCAAATAAAAAAAGGTTTATAAATGGAATTTTGTTATATTTCTCATGTTAAATTTGTATTTACATACATGCATATAAGTGCTATATATACACCCATTCAAACATATATATATATATAGATACTATACTATATATACAGATATAACATATATATCTATATTGGATAAATGTAAATGATATATAATGCAAATGCTACAAATCGTCGTTATACAAATACAAAATCAAATTGAAATAAAATAAACAAATATATAAAAAGTCAAAAACTGTCTCAATTGTGAATATATTCTCTTGTAAACAATTATTATTATAATTGATGTTCGGCATCCGAAACTATGTTGAGAGGAGCACGATCTAAACCATTTTAATTTAGAGAGATATTAGATGGGAAGTAAAAGATATAGACATATCTCACAGGTGAATAAATTTGAACTCAAATACACATTTGTATATCAATAAACATAAAGATACGGTCATATCTCTTACAAGAAATAAATTGAAATGTATATTTTTATCACATATGTATATCCCAGAACAGACACAAAGATACATTTGTATCTCATCTCAACGTCTATAAGAGATACATTTGTATCTTAAAAAATAAACAGAATGATACATTTGTATCTTTTCTGCGGTTTTCAATTGAATTTCCAATTTGGCTGATGGCAGCCAGCTGTGCAGCCATTGGATCGTCTATATATAGACGATGCGATTAGCAGCCAATGGGCGGGCAGAGGCAAGAGCAGCGGCAGCAGTAGAAGAAACTGAAGCAGAAGCAGCGGCAGTGACAGAGCCAGACACCAGCGGGGTAGACCACTTGACGTCGTCGGACTGTCTGGGCGAGCAGCCAGACGATCCTTTGTGATCGTGTTTTAAATAAGTGAAGCCGTGCGCCAGATCCTTTCAGTTGTTAGCTGAACGTGCAGCTGATTAGATCTATATATCTCTCTCGCTCGCCCTCTCTCTAGTCTATCACTTGGCAATGCAGTCTCTTTCGGTTAATATGGCCAGCGCCAAGGAGCGTCGCCTGCTGAGAACACCCAAGTGCGCGCGCTGTCGCAATCATGGCGTCATCTCCTGTGTCAAGGGTCACAAGAAGCTTTGCCGCTGGCGTGAATGCTGTTGCCCCAACTGTCAGCTAGTGGTCGATCGGCAGCGTGTAATGGCCGCCCAGGTAGCGTTAAGACGCCAACAGACTATGGAAGCTCTGGAGGTTACTCAAACAGCGTCGCAGCAGCTTGCCATGGAGCCGGCCAGCGACGAGGAGCAGCAAGTGACACCCACCAAACCAAGCCAAATGGCAGCTAATACGCTACGCACGCGTCAAGTGTTGATCGCCCAGAAACGCATCTACAAGCAAAGGCTGCGCAATCTGCAGCAGTCCACGCTACACATCACAGCCGCAATGGAAGGTAAGCGCAACTAAATCAGTGATGGCACAGCTTAAATGCCAATCCAAATTCATTAAACAGCCGAAAAACAGTTCAAGAGCAAAATCAATTCTAAATCTTGCCAAGTATGCTAATTTTGAATGAAAATATTGTGTTTCTTTCGAATAGTTCCCAAAGCTCCGAGTCTAAGAATTAATTTATTTCCCGTAGGATAAGAAATACGAAAATATGTTATATTTTCTAAAAGCTTTTTGTACAGCCTCTAATTACAATACATGAATTAACGTTCAGTTGACTTTCAAGCCAATCAGTACATGCTAGACCTAGCTAAAGAATAGCTAACATGCTAACACTGATCCACGACGAGCGCTCGCCATGCGGTGCCAGACTGTCTGGCAAGGCTTGTAATATGAGTAAAGTGTGAAGAAGAGAACGAGAGAGAAAGAGCAGCAGGAAATGCCTCATTCGTTACTAAAACAACAATTACAATGAGGAGAGCAACAAATTTGTTACAACGTCACCCACTGAAATTGAACGCCTGTCGTATGCACGCATATTGTCCGTTATGTCAAAAATAAGAAGAGAAAATCAGACTCAGTAGAAGAGGGGAGAGGAGAGCAGAGGATAAAAGAATCGTCCAATCTGTAGGGCAAGCCCAATTTTCATTTGTGTAAATTGATACGTGAAAACGGAAAAACCTCTTGAAGCAAATGTGTGACAAAAGTCAACAGGGCAACGAAAACAACCAAACCAATAGAATTTTCATTTTTTTCACTATTTTTCCATCTGGTTTCCAAGTAAAAACAGGAACGAAAATCCACACAGACAATATTTGGTGCCGTACTGTCTGGTTATGGTCTTTTGGTCTAGGGTCTGGATATTGGGTACTGCGTAGCTCAAATTACGATTCAATTGCCATGTGCTACACACAGAAAAAGAAGATATGAATTTCAAATATAATCTGATATAATAATTAACATTGTTACTTGAAATTTATTAATACACATTTTCAATTTAGTCTCAATACATCAATCATTTAAGTAAAATCAATAAAACTTAATGATATAATTAATTTTCCTTTACTATTCGACTGATTGGTATTAATATGGAACATGTATGTTAATCAATTTAAAGTAAAGATATTAATGCTCGGATGGAATTTCAATTGAAATTACATTAAATTTCAATACACATTTTTCTCTGAGTGTATGCACACACACACAAACACACACACAGAGAGTGAGAGATGCTGAACGAATCGAGACAATTGGAAAGCAATTTGTACAACAGATTTGACGCCAACGTCAAAGAGAGAGGGAGATCAAAGAGCTCTAACCCTGCCTGCTCTTACGTATTCGTTGCGTGTAATTTCAATTCTAATGCCCTGCCCCTTTCCTGTCTTCTTGTTCTTGCAGAATACAAACAGCGCTTTCCCACGTTCAATTCGCCGTTACTGGAACGCATGCGCAAGCGACGTGCGTTCGCTGATCCGGAACTGAACTATGCAATTGATACAACGCTTCTTGGCAGCTCCGCCTGCATCGGCGGCGTCGGAGGCGGCTCAACAGCTCCTTTGGCAACGCCACCAACAGCAATTGGCAACGCCTTTTATGATCTATTAGGTAATGCCGCCGCAGCAGCTGCTGTTGCGCAACAGAAGCAACAGCAGGCATATCAATCACGGCCGCACTTTACGCTTACACCCGCGCCAACGCCCATCGCCAAGAAACCTAAGTTGAGTTTCTCAATTGAGTCGATTATTGGTATTAGCACGTAGCCAGAGCACCCTGAACTCTCATTGCCATAAGTTGTATATATTTATTTTTATAAACATATTTTTTTTTAATAGTTTTATGATTCTTACGAAATAAAACCAATTTCTCATATATTATTGCTGCTTAATTAATTTAAAAATGACAATTTGAATAATTTGAGTAATTATTAAAGTGCGCGCGCTGCTACTATTACCATTCGATAACATTTTAAACACATCGATAGCTAGGATGCTGCTAATGCAATCACCGCTGAAATTTACTTGCAAATGTTTTGAATTTATGACTTTCATATACTTAAATACATTTTTGTAAATGATTAATTTTCAGTATAAATATTAAATGTATTTAAAACAATTAATAGAAAGAATCCCGTTTTGCTTTCACCACTAACCATATGTTGTATGGTTAGTGCTTTCACGTTTATCGGGGCGTTGCCACCTGTTGATATTTTCTCGATTAACATGGAGCTGCTATTTATGCGTGACTCAGTCACTGCTCTCCAGCATATTGATCAACTTTCACATGTAGCCATAAACAACGCTCTCCAGGTTGACTCAGAAGATATGACAACTATTTTTTATACCGAACCCGAATTGGTGCTTAGCCATGGACGTAAAGTGCTGTTCCTCAATCCCAATGACTTGCAAATCTTCAAAGACATTGAGGTATCAGCCGACCTAACCACATGTGGATTTAAAATCGAAGCAACGGACGAGGGCGAGCCGAAAGCGACTTGTTGCTCCAATTTAGAGGTGTCAATATTAAATGTCTGCTATTCACCAGATAAACAGTTGATAGCACTAACTACTATTGGGCAAAAGGCTCTGTTGCTCTACAAAAGCCGGCCGGAGCGTGCAATGCTGCTTTCTGTGCGTGCCTTGGCTCGTGCGTCGAGCGCTTTGGCATTTGCACCTGACTCCAGCTCCGTTCTTGTGACAGACAAGACCGGGGATTGCTATCAATATGATTGCGTAGAGGTGGAGGCACCGCCCAAATTGCTGCTTGGTCATCTGAGCATTGTTTACGACATAGTGTGGACACCGGATCTGAAGCATATCATCACCTGCGATCGGGATGACAAGATCCGGGTGACCAGCTACCCGGCTACCCACGATATACACAGCTATTGTCTGGGTCATAAGGAGTTTGTATCCGGGCTGGCATTGCTGCCAGGCAACGAAGGTCTCCTGATATCCATTTCAGGAGATAAAACATTGCGCTTGTGGAACTATCTGACGGGCAAGGAGGTACTGCAGCAACAGTTGCCCGCTCCAGCTGTGCGGCTTCAGATGCGAGAGCTCATCCCATCCAAACGTTATTTACAAGCTGTACTATTCTACGACCATGTAGAAGCAGTAGGCCTCTATGAATTGGAGCTGAAGGAGAATGCTTGGTCGATTGCCAAGGAGTCTTTGGTGCGCGCAGAGGCGGGTACCTGGAACATAAGCAATTTTGCTTTGACTAGCGATCGGATCTATATCACTGGTGCTGTAAATGATCGCCTAACGCTACGTGTGTACAACATCGCCGATGGCAAACAAGCTGAGTCCGTGCCAGAGGGCTGGCTGGACATGGTCATGGAAAACTTTGCGGGGCAAAAGTGCGTGCCAGAAGACCTGTCCACGTGGTTCAAGAAACGATACGACAACATTAGTGAATACATGGAACGTAAAAAGCGACGCATCGAGGACCAGCAACAGCAACAGCAGAAATGAGACCCACAGGAGAGCGACGAGGAGCAGCAGCAGCAGATGAAGAACTGAAAGCTGCAACAGCAACAACTACACCAATAATAATATCTGAAGTAAGACCTACAGGAGCGACAGCAGTAGCACTATTAAAAGCTTGCCTAGTTTTAAGAAGAAAAATTTATCTAAATTTTATATATACAAATTGCCCCTTTGCGTATTGTTAGCAAGAATGTCAATGTTTTTCAGGGTGGGCTGCATTTTGAATGTATGTAACCCTGATACTGACAGCCAAATATGAATAAATAATTTATAATAAACTCCACAGTTAAGATTAAATTTCATTTGTATATGTATATTGGTTTCTGCAAACTTGTTATATATTTAATATTTGAAATACATGAAAATTAAACTGGTTTGTAATCCAACTTGCTTTCGAGCTTCTTGTTGTCCGAGACTTTGCGCACGGCCTTCATGAAGTCCTCCTGGATTACATATTCCCGTTCAGCTCTGCAAAAGAAATTGAAATATGATTATATAGACAAAGCTGGACCTATATATTAAGCCTATAGATAATATCCTCAGGCTATACATATACAGATACAAAAATGGGGATTATAATTATATCATCTAGGGTATTACCTGATGGCAAAGAGGCCCGCCTCGGTGCAGACATTACGCAAATCGGCTCCATTAAAGTTGTCCGACAATTTGACAATAGCTTCGTAATCGATTTCACCATGCTTTGCGATCTTAAGCGCGTGAATCTTTAGGATCTCCAAACGCGCCTGCTCGTTGGGCAAGGGAATTTCAATTTTACGATCCAAGCGACCGGGTCGTAGCAGAGCGGGATCCAGGGTATCTGGGCGATTGGTAGCCATAATCATTTTCACCTGACCCAACGAATCGAAGCCATCCATTTGATTGAGCAGCTCCATCAGTGTGCGTTGTATCTCACGATCTGCGGAGGTGCCCTCTGAGAAGCGTCGACCACCAATCGCATCGATCTCATCCATGAATATGATGCAGGGCTGATGGTCGCGTGCATAGTTAAACATTTCACGTATCAACCGTGCACTTTCGCCAATATATTTGTCCACAATGGCCGAGGAAACAACCTTCAGGAAATTCGCATCCAGCTGGGAGGCAACTGCGCGTGCCAGCAAAGTTTTGCCCGTGCCAGGCGGCCCATAGAGCAAGCAACCCTTTGGAGGCGTGATGCCAACACGCAGGAACAGCTCAGGATTAAGCAACGGCAATTCGATAACTTCACGCAGTTCACGTATTTGCTCTGTAAGACCACCAATCGCCGAGTAGGTGACATCGCCAGGATCCTCATGGGACATGTTGTAGACCAATGGATCGACTTCGCGTGGTAAATAACGCATTATGGTCAACGTGGTCATATCCAATGCAACGCGAGTGCCTGACTTCAATTTGGCCTTATCCAATTGGCGACGGCAACCAACAACATAACGTGGCCCATTCGTAGCCTTCACAATAACTAAAAATAACAAGTCATTCACCTATATGTATTGCAGGAGGGCATTTGTAGACGGCTTACACTTATCCTCTGTCAACTGCTTCAGCACCTCGCCGACAATTTGGCCCACGCTTTGCAATGCCTTCAAATCATTCTCGGATTTATCATATAGTTTGGTCAACTCTTTCAGCTCCTCACGCTCTAGGTAATTTAATAATTTAAATATTTGAATGAAGAAATATTCATTTTTAATGCTATACATACTTTCTTTGAGTCGTCCCTCAACTTCTTTGTGTTCCAGCAGCTTTTTTCTGTAGTCGGACAGAGCCTTTTCTCTTATGCTTTCGTTACATGGTGCGGCAGTCACAGTCATCTTAGCTGTTTGTTTTTTTAAATGTTTCTAATAAACTTTAAACATAGACTTTTAACTTTATAAAACCGAAGCCGTCTCTAATGATATTGCAGTTTTGTGACAATGTGACCGGCACATGGTAAAATTTTAGACAAACAAAGTGTCATTTTTAATATACCAAAAATACTTGCAAAATACTTGCAATTCATTGAATATATTATGAAATGTTGGTAATAAATCTAATAACTTAAAATGCATTAAAACAGAATTCTTGTTTTTTAATTTCTTGAGCACTACTTGTCACAATTTAGAGCTCTTTAAACGTCAAGCGCAAGGAATATATAATATATGCTACTTCACTCAATTTGTAAAATTCAAACTAGCAAGATCAAAAGAAAGACAAAGCAAGCATTAAATCAGTGCTTTAATTTAACTCTTATTAAATCAAATTAAAAACTTTTCAAGTTTATCACAGAATAGTTGCACAAACTCTGAACGAACTGTACTTCTGTCGTCACAAGCAGACAGCAAAAATACTGAATTATATTGCATAGCAAACAACCTATAGAAGAACTATTGTTTTGTTGTTCCATAATGCCGTTAACCGCTCAATTTGTTCGTAATTTACAGCGGTTCCGACTAGTCACCTTTGACGTAACCGATACTCTGCTTCGACTTAAGGATCCCATCAAGCAATACGCTCAAACGGCAGCAGCATGTGGAATAACCGGCATATCCAAAGAACAGCTGGAACCATGCTTTAGACAGCACTTTAAATTGATGAGCAAAACGCACGCAAATTTTGGGAGCTGTTCGCCAAACATGAACTGGGAAACCTGGTGGCACCAGCTGGTGATCGATACATTCACGTGCGCCGATGCCAATTTACCAAAGGCAACGTTGCAAACGGTAGCCGAGCAGCTGCTCGAGGTCTTTCGCACCAGCGCCTGCTGGACACAAATCGATGGAGCAACCAGCTTCGTGGAACGCGTTCGGGACACCGGCAAATGTGTGGGCATCATTTCAAATTTTGATCCCTCGCTGTGCCAGGTGCTGAACGCCATGGGGTTCAGTGATAAATTTGATTTCATCATCAACTCCTACGACGCGGGCGTCATGAAACCAAATTCCGGCATATTCCAATTGGCTTTGGAGAAGGGCCAGAATATTACACCTGCCGAAGCGCTGCACATTGGCAACAAGTTAGACATGGATTATATGGGTGCTCGAAATAGTGGCTGGTGTAGCCTGCTCGTGCAGGAGACCAAGGAAGAGCCACTACAACGGAGTAACCACCAACTGCAGCCCGAGGCTAAGCACAGCTTTGCAAGCCTCGCTGAAATGCTGCAGGCGCTCGAGACTAAAGAGATATCCTGGTAAAGGAACAGTAAAAGTTCGCTTGAGCGAACAGCCTAACCGAACAAAAATATATTTTTGTTAATTAATTTATAGTTTCCATTAATCTCCATTAAAAAGAAAAATCAAAAATGTTATAAATGTTGTCTAATATTTACGTTTTAATTTAAGCAGACAAGATATAGAAAACGAATTATTTTGTTACTGGTTTATATGTTCGAGAAAAGAATTTCTTTTCTATAAGTTCTTAAATTAAGTTCAAAAGTCAGCAAATGTTTTGGAAAAGAAAGTTTAGAACATTTTAAAATTGCAATAGTTTCATTTAAACATTTGTATTTTTTATAATTTGTTACTTTTTATTGCAATAGTAATATTTTTAATATTTCTTTTATTTTATGTTATTATAGTTTGTAACTTAATTTTATTCATTTCTGTGTCTAAAATACATTTTTAAAAACCTTATTTGCAAAATCAAATTCTTAACTAAATATACCTAATACATTATATACATATGTACGTATATTTTTTATTTATGCATGTTGGAACATTGAAAAATGAATAAAATTCGGCTCTTCTCATTGAAGTTTTTTAGTCTAAATAATTTTAATTATTTATATGATTTTTGTAACCATAAACAGTATTCATAAATTTGTAAATAAATTTAAATTTAATATAGATTTCTGCCGATTAATCAAGATATAAAGACCTGCAAATATTTTAAAAATTTTTATGAAAAATATGTCTTAGAAAACTAAATTTATAATTTGCCACAAACAATTTTTGGTTACATAAAGTAAAACTAGCTGTATTATAAAATGCCTAAGGTAAATTAAAATATTTGTTTGCTTTAATAATTAATTTAAATCATTTTACAAGTAGTGTTGGAATAATATGTATAGTTTGAGACATCAAAAAACTAAAAACAAGACATATTTTTATATTCTGAAAATTGACTATTCTGCAATCGGACATGCCAGACTTTACTTGCTTAAATCAAAGTTCATAAATGCAAAAAAGTTTTTTTTTATAAAACTTGGCTTAAAAATTAGTTTTAGATAGAGAAATATTAAAAAATATATACATATAGATGATAGTTACATAAAAATATGTTACAAACGTAGTATATGTTCATATATGTTTATATAATCTTATCTACAAATGCCTACTTACGAAATAGTATATAAATATATTAGGTATTTACACTTAAGGGGCATGCGAAACGAATGAATGATAAACATTTTAAAAGCTAATTTACAAGAATAGTTTTTTTTACAATTCTCTTAATATTTTCCATTTCTACGCTCCTTTCCGCTTTTATGGAATGCAACTGGAAGAGAGTGAAAGCAAGAGCTTGGAGGTCTCCGACTCAAACTACGTAGACTTCGTAGCCTTTGCGGGCATTTGGGCCTTGGCTGCCTTCAGCTGCTCCAAATTGAATTGCTTGCGTATTTCGGTGGACACTTGTCGAATGACACTTTCCGTGCTGGCCATCAGATCTCGCTCGAGAACCTCTATGTCAATATCCTTGCTCTCCAAGCGCATCTGCATGTCGGAGTAGAAGTCACAGAAGAGCACCGGTTCATCGGAACCATTCGGCGTCCGGGTACTGCAATATTGCCCGCGCCGATGCAAATCCTCGTTGTTGGCCCGCGAATCGAGGAAGCGGCGTGCGCCCAGCGGCAATTGCTGTTGGACTAATCGCTCGTGGTTTTGGAAAATGCGTTGCTTCAGCTTCTTGAACTCCTTCAGCTCGTTCTTCATGTACTTTACATAGCTGTACATTTTCGATGTCTTCTTTGTGAGATTCTCCAAGCAGCTGATGAAATTCCGCACCTGCTGTGTGCGTGGCAGGGTGCTTGGATCCAGACGTTCCGCCTCATCGAAATGGAACTGCGAACGATTAAAATCATGTTTCATGGCCAGCGCCGAGGCCAACACCACATGATTTTCGGCCACGAGCGGTGCGTGCTCCACCGCCGCACTCAATATCAGATCCGCATCTGCCAGTCGGCCCATGCGAAAGAGAATGGTGCCGAGACTTAGGAGTGGAATGTCTTTGTGTTCTGGTGGGGCTAACATAACAGCAAGGCGAGCGCATGGCAGCGCCTGTAATGCATTGCCGCGCATCCGCCAATAATAGGAGCTAAGCGTATGGAATTTCCATGAATCGGGCTGCCTTTGCAGACCCTCTACAGCAAAACGACGCGTCAGCTCAACGGTGGCTTGGCCAATGTTCGTATCATGCTCCCGCTCTACGTATGCGGATTCCAGTACCTCTGGCTGAAAGCTATCCAAATGATCATATGTCGCTGGACCAACACCCAACTCCTGATAGTTTTTGCAGATTGGCTCCTGATCACGATTGGATTTACTTTTAAAGCTGCCGTGTTGTTGTAGCTCCCGGTGCTCGGGTAAATTGATGCGTTTTAGCTGATCCGGTGTTATCTTTAAATAGGACATGCGCTTCTCTAGCAGATAGTAGTCCATGGCACATTTAGCTTGTTCGGCCAAATCCTCGCCGAAGCGCATGGAAAAGCGTAAATGCTCAACAATTTGCTCACGTTTGCGCAACAGCTCCAAGTAGCTTCGCTCCACGTACTCATTGTAGCGTATCTGCTCCAGAAAGGCAATCAAATTATGAGGCTCACGCATAAAGAATGGCGAATCCAATTTTTGAACAATTTGCTCATCGTTAAGCACCCAGTGGTTACAGGCGCAAAGCACGTGTATGCAGCAGACGGCAACTAAATACGGATATAGTCTCATTATGCATTGGTTGTGTTTTTATTACTCGCGTTGCAGTTGTCTGCCAGTCGAATTACAGGCAATAACATTCACATCTACTTCCTTTTTTATATGTAAATAAACACACCGACAACAGTTTGTTTTGTAGTCTGGCCATTTTTAGGACATGTTAGGTTAACAGCTATATTCGCCGGAAGATGTAAAGTGCGATGCTAAGGACAGGGCGGCCAGAGTAATTAAACTTAAGTGTTTTTAGATGAAAAGCAAAAAATAACGCGACACCTTAATAAATCACTGAAATAAAAATACATTTATGTTGACCGTTAGTTTTTTACTGCAGTCCATATTTAGGGTATTTTACGATAACGGTTATTTTCGCCGCAGTTCATGTGCTGTTAGCATAATATAAGCACGTTAAAAGCTGAGTTGATATACATAGCTGAGACATGCAAGAGAATTACATTCTTTTTCCGCACATATGTAAATGATTTGTATCTGGTTCAATTCTCTTTGAGTAAATGCTGTGACCAAAATTACTACATTTTGACTGTTTATGGTAATCAACAGTTATAATCAGAATCACTCTATTTATGCGATCTATGAATTTACAAACGTTAACTTTATTATAGTTGATTGCGTGAAGTCCAAAAAAAAAAAAAAAGAATGAAAAAACATTGATACATTATGTTCAGTATTTTTCCGCGCACTCCGGCTATTTCTGAATGAGTGATTGTTGGTCACACAGATTGCTACATAAAATGCGAAAAAACGGGATCGGGGAGAACTGTAACGCGGAAAAGTACATTAAAAATAATCGTTACTCGCGAGCGTGTTTTTTTTCCTCGGCCGCAAGCATAGCATTTTATTGTACAAATATATTTAAATACAATTAATTACCGTTAATAATAAACGCGTCATAGATAGAAAAATATGAGAAAATGAGACGTCGCGTTCATGCAAAGTAGTTGAAAAAAGAAGGCACACACATACAACGTACATACGCACGCACGTCGTTGCGAAGGAATATATGTATCTACACATGCATGTATGAGTGTGCGCTGGTGTTGTGCGGTCGTGTGTGCGTGTGTGTGTGTGTGTGTGCGTGCGTTAGCTACTGAGTTGAGTCTCCGACTCCAAGACAAAGGGAGAGGTGGGGTGGGGACAGAACGTCGGCGCTTGAGCGTTGAAAGAAAAACATAAAAATGAACTGGCACAGCCGATGGCGACTACAACAACAACAACACAAACAAACGCCAAAGTACGTATGATGTTCTACTGCGGCTACAACTGTGATATTTGGATATAAAGCATATATAAAGCCGCCCCGCACCGTAATAAAAAAGCCCCGTACGTATAAACGTACGATAGTGCCTCTGCCGCTGGACGACGGAAAGAAAGATTGAAAAAAGGAAGAACTGAAGCAATCGAAGCAACAGACAAAGTGGCATAAACGAAAGAAGCACCCAGCAGACAGCAGCAGCAGCAGCACCACCACCACCTCAGTGAATATTATTAAAGGTACATACATGTATACATGTACATGTGTATATGTGTAATAGGCGCCGCCATTTTCCGTGTGATCCATGTAACAAGCTGAAAGAAAGACCTGGACCTAGGGTTGGCAATGTGCGCATGAAAGACACACCAACCGTTGTCTACAATGCTGCATTATATTGTATTTGGCTATATATAAAGCTTCCCATTAAGGTCGCAACACACAGCTGACAAACAGTTTTTAGCAATTACAATTCGCTAGCATAGAATTTGCTACGTTTGTTTCTGCAAAACATTTGACAACCCTGCAGCCAATCTTTTTCTTTGTTGACATTTTTGCCTATGTGTGTGTGAGGGAGTGTTGTGCATGTAGTTTATCGGCGATGGCGGTGCCACAAGTCTTAAGTTTTTGTGTAAATAGTGCAAAATGTTGTAATTTTATTTGTATGTGGGATAATATTCGAAATAGTACTTCTATTTCTTATTTATTTACTTAGACATATAGATGTAGATTAGCCAAAATACCGAAAATGTACTTTTACTCAAAAGTGGCAACCTTGCGCAGGTCACTCTCATTTATTATTGCGCATGAGTGCATAGTAGCCTCTCTCTTTCTCACAACCAAGTGTCTGGCCGTTTTTCAAACAGCTGAGAACTGCAGCAGCTTTTATGCCAAAAAAAAATTACACACAGACATACATACACATTTGCAACTATTGCAGCAGTAGACAATATAACAAAGACACTGCCGCTGTAATGTATATTTTATATTGTTGTATATTGCTTTATAAGCTCTGTGTGCTGTGCAAAACTAAACCTACTAAGTTTTAAACTTACATTCTATTGCTATAAGCAAACTTGTGATTGTATTAGTGATTTTAATACACATGTGCTGCCATGTTAATTGATTTTTGTTTTGCACGTGTGTGAGTTTAAAGAGAGCGGTGGTCAGCATAGTGAGAGAACAAACGCGTGCCGTCTGTCGACCTCGCAATTTTTTTTTTTATGTCCAACCACCCACAGCATAGGGCGAAGCCATATTTTTTTTTATCAAATTAAATTTGCCAATTTTATATTACGGCATATTTAAATGATTGCCCATAGTGTAGTGTATGTATGTACATATGTATTTTTATTTTTTCATTACTATTATTTTTATTTAATTTTTTTGTGCATCTTAGTCGTCTGGCTGGGTATTCGGCTTGGTCACAAATTGTGTACGCTTATCATTATCAGCGGCGTCAGCAGATACAACTTTTGCTTCTGAGAGCTTTTCTGTAAATTTGCGTATGTGTGTGTGTGTAGGGGTAGACATTCTGTGTCTGGAAATCGATGTTGCCATCTCGTCTTTTTTTCTATAGAAAAAATTGCTTTTAATATGAAAATAGGGAATGAAATTGTAGCGAGTTTTTTTTTTTTTTTTAATATGTATAATATGTATATATATATATATTATATACACAAACATGACCAATTAAATGAGCTACGTATCAACCATATTGTAAAATAGCAAAGGAAGGGCTGCAGTAATATTAAAATTACAATTGCGCTATTTGTGTCTTGTTCGCTCTCACACTCCACAGATCGAAAGCAAGTTGCCATATCATTAAAATCATTCATTTTAATACTAGTTAGTATGCTGTTAACCATTCAAAAAGACAAACTGCAAAAATACCAAAAGTTATAAAAATAAGTAAGGCAAATATATATTTTTTTAAGTAGTTTAATATTTGTATAAAATTAAGATGGGCACATTGTTGGTGGACATTAAGCAAAATCAGAGTGCTGAAACTTAATCTAATTTATATTTTTTTTGTTTATAAATTTGATTCTTATATTTATGTTCGTTTCTGTTTACAGACTGCATATTATACAGAATGGTCGTCGGCTCGAATCATACGCGACGCAGTGAAACTGCCGGCAGATATACAAATAGCAGCAACAGCGGCAACACGAATAGTGGCAACAACTCCACCAGCGCAACGTCTTCAATTACAAACGCATCTTCAGTGGCGGCGGCGACGACGTTGTCGTCGTCGTCGGCGTCGTCGTCGTCAGTGTCACATAACAACAATAACAACAACAAAAGCCAAACTCTTAACAACAATAATAGCAGCAGCAACACCAACACCAGCAACTCACATCAGCAACAACAGCATCATCCTCATCATCACCATCACCATCATCATCATCATTACCAGTCGCAACAGCAGCAACAGCATCTTAGTTCTGCAACAGCAGCAACATCATCTTCATCAACATCAACATCATCATCAACATCAACCTCATCATCAACGTCGTCGTCGCATGGCATTGGTGCAGTGGTTCATATGGGTGGCAGCCTTAACGGTTGTAACGGCAGCGCCGTTAGTCGTCTATCGCAATCGACGGGCATGTCCCCGCGGGAGCTATCGGAAAACGATGATCTGGCCACATCGCTGATATTGGATCCACATTTGGGCTTTCAGACGCACAAAATGAATATACGCTTTAGGCCTCTGAAAGTGGATACACAACAGCTGAAAGCAATTGTCGATGACTTCATACACACACAGAACTATGACTTTGCCATACAGCGCATCTTCGATGGACCCTGGATACCTCGTCACCTTAAGAATAAGAACAAGATAGCCACCAAGCGGCTGCACGATCATGTAAGTGACTAAATCCATCACAAATTGCTTCTCAGATGTTATCATTACCATAAAGATTCAGCTTGAATTGTTATCGATAGCTACTATATATCTGCAAATGATTTACTTTCTTTGTTACTGACAGTATATACATATATGCATACGCATGGGTAAAATAACAACATCTGTGAGGTGCCATATGTGTCTATCTGTCTCTCTCTCTCCCTCTCTCTGTCTCTTTCACTTGTTCTTGGAAAACACTAATTTGAATAAAAACTGCCTTTTCTATCCTATTCAATCAGATTGTACGCTATTTGCGTGTGTTCGACAAGGACAGTGGCTTTGCGATCGAGGCATGCTATCGATATTCGCTGGAGGAGCAACGCGGTGCGAAGATTAGTTCAACGAAACGTTGGTCGAAGAACGAAAAAATCGAATGCCTGGTCGGTTGCATTGCCGAGCTAACGGAGGCCGAGGAGGCGGCGCTGTTGCATTCGGGCAAAAATGATTTCTCTGTGATGTATAGTTGCCGCAAGAACTGCGCTCAACTGTGGCTGGGACCCGCCGCCTACATCAATCACGATTGCCGTGCGAATTGCAAGTTCCTTGCCACAGGCCGGGACACGGCCTGCGTGAAGGTGTTGCGCGACATTGAGGTGGGCGAGGAGATTACGTGTTTCTATGGCGAGGATTTCTTTGGCGATAGCAATCGATACTGCGAGTGTGAGACGTGCGAGAGACGTGGCACAGGCGCCTTTGCGGGCAAGCACTCGGCGAATCAATTAAATGAGGCAATGCTGGGTTTGACCAACGGCTTAGGCTTGGGGCTGGGGCTGGGCGCTGCCGGCGGCGCCAATGGCGGAGGCTATCGTTTGCGTGAGACGGATAATCGCATCAATCGCATAAAGAGCCGCGCCAACAGCACCAATAGCACCTCCAATAGCAACAGCAACGACAGCAGCAGCAATACCGGCAACAACAGCAGCAGCAATATCAATGGTGCTGTTGTACCGACAGCAGCAACAGCTGCAGCCACAGCTGCTGTGGGTAGGCCTAAGAGCAGCAGCCTGGAGCTGAATGCAGCTGCCTTGTCGCTGGACAAGAAGCAGCCCAATGTGATTGTCTCGCCGCTGACTATGAAGGAGCTGCGACAGAAGGGCATGACTAAGTACGATGCCGAAATGATAATGGCCAATGCGGCCTATCATCAACAGCAGCAGCAGCAGCAACATCACCATCCGCATCAACAGCAGCATCATCATCATCATCACCATATGCATCATTTTCACACTCACCTGCCACACACAACAGGAGCAGCAGCAGCTGCCGCAACAGCTAGCAGCAATGCTGCTGAGGCCGCTAGCCAGGCGACGGCAATGCAAAAGCCACAAGCAGCCGCCGAGCTGAGTAATGGGCGAGCTGCTATTGCTGCTGCTGCTGCCGCTGCTGCTGCAACGTTGCGCAAATCGACGCGCGTGAACAGCACCAGCAGTACCATATCGACAGCATCCACTGATGAGCCGCCACTAGGCAGCTATGGCAGCATAGCAACAGCAACAGCAACTGCTACAACAACGACTACAACAATGGCAACCAAGGCGCCTGTAGTGCTGGTACCGCGTTATAAGCCAGCTGCTGTGGCTGCAGCATTGCAGCAGCAGCAACAACAACTACAACAGCAACAGCAGCAGCAACGTCAGCAACAGCGGCAGCTCAGACGCAGCGAGCGGCAAACTCTGCGTCATAAGCTCAATAAGGATGCAGCACAGATACTGGGCAAATATCTAACGGATAGCGAGAGCAGCGATACGGATTTGCACCACCACCATCAGCAACAACAGCAGCAAAAGCAGCAATGCAACGAATTAGCAGCAGCAGCAACTACACAAGAGAAGCGCGTAACACGCAACAGCGCCGGTCGTGCAGCAGCAGCAGCAGCGGCTGCAGCAACAACAACAACAATAACTGCCAGCAACAACAGCAACAGTAACAGCAGCAACATAAAAACAACGATTACAAATTGTAATAATTTAAATATTAGTAATAGCTGTAGAAATAATGTTAGCGCTAGATTTAGTGATCGTAAACTAAAATCGACCGAGCCGGCGGCAGCAGCAACAGCAGCAGCAACGGCATCAACAGCTTCTTTAGCAAACTGCTCCGCGGCAGGTGACCAGCAGCAACAGGCAACGGCAGCAGCAGCATCAGCAGTATCAAGACGTAGTCGCAGCAGTAGTCCCGCTTATAAAAAGAACCTATTGTCTAGCTTTGAGCAGACTAGCGCAGGCAATAATAAGCGTCAAGCGACAACAACAACAGCAGCAACACCTGTTCATGAGACCACACACAAACAGAAGCGCAGTCGACGTGCTGCTGCATTGGCAGCTGCAGAGCATATACACTGCGAGGCTGTTGGTGGCGTGCTGCAACGCAAGCGTCAACAGACAACAGCAACAACAACAACAACAGCGACAGCAGCGTTAATTAGCAGCAGCAGCAGCACTGTGGAGCCGCTTTTGAAGACGCCAGAGCGGCGGCTAAAGCTGACGTTGAGAATGAAACGTTCGCCGATTCTCGATGAGGTTTTCGAGCTCGGCACAAGCTTGGGCGAAGATCGACAGCATGCGCTGCAAAATGGACATGCTGCTGGCAGCCGAACGGGACAAGCGGGCAACAGTACGTACAGCAGCAGCGGCGGCAGCAATAGTGGCAATCAAAATAAAAGCAGCAACAGCAATCAAAATAATAACAGCAGCAGCAACATTGGCGCCAACAACAATGCCAGTAGCAGCAGCAGCGGCATTGAATATGAAATACTGCGCATGGAAGGCATTTCGGAGCATGGTAACGATGATGATGACGATGAGGAGGAGGAAGAAGATGAAGAAGAAGAGGAGGAGGAGGAGGAGGAGGATGATGACGGCGAAGCTGAAGTTGAAGACGAGGAAGCGGCAGACGAGGAGGAGGAAGTCGAAGAACAAGATATGGACCAGCAGGCAGCTGACTCAGAGCAGCAACAAAAGCAGCAACTGGATGCCAGTAACTGGCGCTGTAAAGAAAAATCACGACGCAGTCGTCGCCGCGGCTTGAACACTGCCAGCAGCACACCACCGCCAGCAACAATTGCTAGCAGCACTAACAGCATCTATGGCACACCGCAAAAGAAGCGTTTACGCCTAATCTTTGGCAACGAGTCGCATACAATAGACATTCCACCAACAAACACAACAGCAAGCAATGCCGCAGCATCGTCAACAAAAGAAGCCAGCGGTGTCGATGAACTCAACAGCAGCAGCGGCGCTGGCAGTGGCACCAGCGATGAATCCTTTAATGCTTCCTACGCCAGCAGCAACAGCAGCAGCGGAGCAACCAGCATGAGTGTCAACAACTCGTCGTTGAATAGTAACAGCGCGCCAACATCGACAGCATCCGATGCAGTTGAAGCGATTGCAACTACCACAACACCAGCAACAGCGGCATCCCCAAGAGCAGCAGATGCTACAGCTGCTGCTACTGCTCCTGCTCCTGCTACTGCTTCTGCTATTGCTGCAACTTCGGCAGCTTCAATAATTGGTCAGCCACGAATGCCTGCAGCTGACTCGCCCACTTCGACAACATCCAGTGTAAGCTCCTTTCAATCGGCCTGTACCTCGACAACTAATTTCTTTACACGCTCCAAATCGCCGGCAAGTAGCTATCAGCTGAATGGCAGTCGCAGTAACAGTAGCTACATGGCCTACTACCAACAGCAGCAGCAACAACAACAGCAGCATCAGCAGCAGACAACATTTGGTAGCACCAAACGATCTGCAGAGCAGGCACAGGCTGTCGTTAGCAGCAGCAGCAGCAGTAGCCATGCCAATAGCAATAACAGTAACAGCAACAGCAACAGCAACATAAACAACAACAGCAATAGCAATAGCTCAATAATTAGCAGCAGCAACGGCGCAACCATTGCTGCAAGCAGTGTGTCCAGCACGCACAGCTTTCTGTCCATGCCTAAGCACACCTTTGGCACTTGCGCTCTGCTCGCCCCAACTAGCTTTGCCGGGCTGCAACAGCAACAACCACAACAGCAGGCATGCAAATTGTCTGAACAACAGCAACAACAGCCAACATCCTCATCACCACAGCTGCAGCAGCAGCAACAACAACAGCAACAGCAACAGCAACATAGTAACAAATAACCAACGACTGATCTCTATGCGAATTGACTGCGCTGCTGCCATTGCCAACAACAACTGCAACAACATTTGAAACCTGCCCCTTGCCTGCTGCTAGCTCTGAAGCTGCCGCCCCAACGCCCTCCCCTCCTATGTTGTTAGCGTTAGGTCTCGTCTGCAGGTGTGTGTATGATTTAAACAGTCTGGCAACTCCGTCAGCAGAGTTAGTGTCTCTTATGTCCGTTATTTCTAATACTATCAACAAAAGTATATCAGTTTGCGTAGTAAAAGAAAGCAAAACACACAAGCAAAAAAAAAAAAAAGGAAGTCTATTGTTTTAGCAAAAATTTGAATATACATTTCTTTTTGGTCTTCTTTCTATTTTTCTCCATTTTCTCTCTCTTTCTTTCTTTATCTCTCTTTCTCTCTCTCTTTCTTTCTTTCTCTCTCTTTCTTTCTCTCTTGGCATTGCAGATGGATATTTAAAGCATAAATGTAGCAAAAAAGCGTGTGTTAAGCAAATTGTTGCAGTTGGTGATGGTGGTGGTGTTAATAATAATGCTAATAAGTTTAATAATAATAACAACATCAATAATAATTACAATAGTAACAACAGCAGTAACATAGTTAAAAAATTAAGAATAGAATTAAAACGCATACAAATCCTGTACAGTTAAAATCGAAACAACAACAAAACGAAACGATATATAACTGTTAACAAATTCAAAGTAAATCAGTGCGACGACCACTGGAGCAACAACTACATCGCAGCCCAAGGCAGCAGCGAAAGCAGAAACGACAGCAGTTGGAAGAGCAAGGAATATTAATATTGCCATTGATTGAAGGGGAAGAGCACAAACAGACGGCAAAACTCTCTGTCTCTCTATCACTCTTACTCTCGGAAGCAAACGGGAAAAAAATAATACATATAACAAATATATTCTAAATGCAATGCACATCAATACCCACATGAATACACACACACACACACACACACACACACACACACACACACACACACACACACACACACACACACACACACACACACACACACACACACACACACACACACACACACACACACACACACACACACACACACACACACACATAAATACGCAAAATTACACACAAACGCAATTAGCAGCGGTTTTAGACGCCTTACAATTAAAGAAAAATTTATAAAATATTGAAGAAAAAAAGAAACTAAAAAACATATTATAACCATATGTGTATATGAAATGAGAAAACAAAGAATATAAGCCAACAACGTAGAGCAGTAAAAGAACAACAATAACAACAATAGAAGCAAACAATAGCATCAAAAGCAATATATTACATACATACATATATATGTATGTATATATATGTCCGAACTCAATTTATATATGCATATACACACTTATATATGTGGTATATATAAACAAGAAATGCATGCAAGCATTAGTAAACCAAAATTCATTTTACACAGAAAAAAAATTGTATATAAAACACGAAAATTCAATAAAAATAAAAAATATATATCTACAATATATATATATATATATATATATATATATATATATATATATATATATATATATATATATATATATATATATATATATATATATAAATTATTTGAATAACAATTAAAATGATAAACATATATTAAAAAAAGAAGAAAAATAACAACAAAATAAACGCTGCAAATTGAAAACAAAACAACAATAATTTTGATGACTTGCAAAAAGTTGTTTCATTCACTATTTTGTATTTGTATTTCTTTCTTTCGTTATGTTGTTGGAAGAGAAGAGAACATACCCACATACATAAATACATACATATATATGTATTTACAAACAAGAATGCATGTGTATGTGTGTATGTACTTGCAGTAAAATTTGTGAACCTAGGCAATATAATTCATTGACATTTTTGTGCAGTTCATGTTAGTTTTAGTTTATTATTAATAATTTAAATTTACGCATAGTACACACACACACCTACAAATATGTATTTGTCCCTACAAATCACTTTTGCATAATTATATTACTTTTTTTTGTGTTTATTGCCTAAGTTTGATTTTTAAGAGTAGCATATTAATTAGTCGATATACAAACAATTATACCATATTTACAAATACAATAAGTACATATACATATATACATAAGTGAAATGCCCGGCGTATCGCTCTGCTTGGAAGGCGCAGCTCCTCGCATTGAGGGATAGCAAAGTATGCAGTTCATGTGGAGCAAGCAAAAATATCACAAATGCACTCCGCCGCATGAGCTAGTTTTATTTAATATAGTTTTATGATTTTTTTTTTTAAATATATACAAACATACCGATTCACATGTAATTGTGCCGTGCACTCTTTTGCACGGCAGCAGCGCATACATTCATAAAAATAATAAATTAATCAAATTAGGTTTGATCATTAATATTTGTGAGCTTCCCTCTATTAAAAACACGTACAGCAAAACTTTGGGCTGAGGGCACACCTGGCACTTTGATTCTCTACGCTCTGTTTGTGATATCAACGGAAAAAAGTAACACTACATTCATGGCTCAAACGATGGCAGCTTCATTTGCCGATTTTCCACTCCCTCAGTCAGCTTATATAGTATTTTTGTGCAAATTAATAGAGGGTGCCAACGGTATCAATCGATGCCTCTGTGGGCGTCGACATTTCATATTCGGTAAATTCTTAGACACCTGTCTAAGGTAATGTAAATGAAAAATTAGGAAGTTTACGTTACAAAAATGTTTAAATTACAGGGTATTTTGTAAAGTGCCGTGCCACCAAAAGGGCGTAAGAATTCTTCGTGGGTCATCGATAGAAAAGAACTCTAATAACTCAACTAACAATTTTGAAGTTTTTAACTCTCATACTTTAGAAGAATATGAACCTTTGCGATAGGCGTAGATATATCCGCCATATCTATTTTGTCTTGGATTGTCAGCTTGAGTATATATTCCAAATTTCAAGCCCCTAGCGTTAATAATGATTAAGATATATTAGGATTTTACCATTATATAGTCAGATCCGATTTGCCACGTCAACAATGGGCGTGGATATATATTACTGAACTTTATAGGATCGTAACAGTAACTGATGTGCCCAGTTTGAGCACTCTAGCTCTAAAACTGTAGGATATACAGTTTTATCCGGTTTGCCCCGCCTCCGTTAGGCTAATATGTATCCACCATATCTTTTCAAAGTTTCAACTGTCTAGCTTCCTAACTACCATGGCGGCCACGCCTCTAGTAGGTGGCTCGGGATCGCAGTTCGAGGTGAGTATATGTTCCAAATTTCAAGTCTCTAGCTTCAATACCGGTGGAAAAAATTGAATTCATAACGGACAACGGATGACATTGCACAAATATACTCAATATATTATTAATTCACTTTTTGTTACATCAAAAACTGCTAAGAGGATTGTCCAAAAACAATTGTGTAAAAGAAATTAAATCGTGATCAAAACCAAAAGAAAAACGTGGTTGTAATAAAGCTAACACATATATGTATGTACATACATATGTATTTGATGTGTAATTTTTTGGCATTAGTCATAGAAGGTTATTTCTGAAAAATTCATTTTCAATTTAATGTCACTAAATAATAGCTTGTGCAATAAGAACAGATTACAGCTAATCCACATTTGTTTGTAACAGCAGTTGGACCACTAAAGCATCCCCAGTGAACTGGAAACTACGATTAACGGTAATACTTTTACTACTGGAAACATTTCGAATCAATCAAGCAAAAAAAAAAAAAAAATTCCCTACTTTCAATTGGGGTATAAAAAAACCAACAAAGTTATGTGTGCAACATGCGATTTCTTATATTAAACAAACTTATGAATTTTTAACCTAAGTTTGATATATATATGTAGATTGAGGACTTGTCTTGTGCCTCAAAACACCGATAATACTCGGCGACGTCAGTATCCTATTATATTTGTTGCATTGTGTGTGTGTGTGAGCTCGCGTGTGTTTATTGTGTGCCCGCGGGAGCGTTTGTGTGTGTTGTTTGTGTTTGGTTGCTGTTGTTGTACTTGTAATTGTATTTCAGTTGCTGCAAGTCTTAGTGTCCATACTTCTGGAAGTCCCATTCGCGATTATCAAGTGGGCAGACCTGACGAGTCTTAAGCCAACGAGAAATACAATGAAAATGAAAAGCATGATTGCAAACGCCCCAGGCAACGGTGCACTCCTCACTGGTGGCCGATGCCTGATTTGCCTGACATTCAATGCATAAATCCATTATATGATTGCGGCAAATAGCGCAATTGTCCACAACGATATCTGCAATAAAATATGATTTATTTCTTTTTCCTATAAACTTACATTGTATTTTGGTTTGGCAGCAGACTTACCCCATGCCCATAGTGCTACGGCATTCCACTGGAAGTAAAAAAATGAATAAGAGAAAAGTTAGTTACACGCCATGTTTTTGCAAATTCGCCATTTTGTGTATTTCTTTAAATAAATTAAGTTTACATATGAATAAATGATTGTCATTTACCTTCTTAACTTCAAAACGCTTCTTTTCTCCCTTGCTGCTGCTCGATGGCACTTCGAATTCATCCTCGTCGACCTCCATTGCAAGCAGTAAGTTAGTAGATTTTTTTCCCCGTTCGCTTTGTTTCAATTTATGAGACTGATGCCTGAAACTAAACTCAGATGTCAAACGTCGATATACGATTACTTATACATCTGATTTATACGAGTATGCGATGATTATCGTATACTAAAATGTTAACAGTCATTGAATCGAGGTAGTTTTAATCGATTACATATCAAAAGACATCAGTGTTGCCACTGGTTTATAGTAAGTTTGTATTCTGTCTAAATATTTTAATTGGGCTATGCCTTGCAATTATCTACTTAATGTTTTTATTTAACGAACTTAAATAAGGGACTAGCCATTTTGATGGGGGCTACTAGTGAAATTTTTTAGCATTTGCTCGGCAAGCTTTAGGTCATAAACAAAGCCATTATACCCTGATTCCCCATTTTCAATGAGTTCCAGGGTATAAAAGGAGCACAGCTGAAAATGAAGCGGCAGATCAGAGCTGTTAGTTAACATTAAAATTGATAACCTTAAGGGTCTGTTAACAGTGGCGGTCTTTTAGACGCTTTTAACATACTCACTAAAGTTGATCTGCCGGGAGAAGAAATGGAATCGTCATAACGAAAGAGAGGTCGTTTGCAGCTAGAATGGATTATGATCTGTTCCAATCGGACGACGATGAGGATATACTCACAGCATTCATACAGGCAACACAAAAGCCACAGCCAGAGCCAGCAGAGGAGATACAAAGCAATGATCACCTTGATAACGACGAGTGTATATTGGAGTTGCTGCCCGAGTTTAACTGCGGTGGGAGAGATACTATTAGGACACAAACAGACTTTCCCCAACATAGTTTCGTGCGGAATGGTTACGCGCTGAAGGCGCCGCTGCCACGCAGTCGGCTGGAAAAATTGTGCTTCGATTTCGAGCCGGAACACCTGCAAATCTGCGCTGTCTTGCGCTATGTGCATGGCGAATCGTGGTGAGGAATATAGATATTTATCAATAAACATACAATATATCTACTTATCTATAATGTTCGCCTAGCAAGCAAATACAGAAGCTCAGCGCAGCCGTGGCAGGTCAGCAGCAGCTGCAATCCAAGTCCTCGGTGCATGCAGCCAGCAGTTGGTACAAGGCACGCCAACAGGTCACTCATTACTATCTCTGGTTGCTACACGAGGTGGACGAACAGCAGTTGCAGCTGCTAGCGCCAGCTATTGTTCAGCTGCGCGAGCTAATCAATAGCTGCTTGGACGCGGACACATGGCGCATTCTGTACTTTGCGGAGCATTCCAAGGGCAACGAGTGCCAGGCGCCTGCTTATCATTTCTATCACGGGGCACTCGAATGGCGTCTGCTGGACTTGTGCCTATTGCACAAATTGCAAGAGCTCGATGCGACGGCACACCTCGTGTACTTGTCACAACTGGAGCGCACATTGGACGACTTGGTGCTCTGCGCTAGTTTCTATTATAGAAGCAAACACAGCGCTGAGCTGCTCCACAGTTCGGCTTTTATGTGCCGCTGCTGCAAGGAGTTGTGGCTGGTGCTGCAACATCAGCAGCGCGCAGACGCAGATACAGATACGGACACTGCCTTCTGGCCGTTGCTACACAGAGCCATGCAGCGGCATAAGAAGCAGCGTAAGACTTTTCAGTGATTATTGCCGAATAGCTAGGGCTTGACATGAATTTCTTTTCAGTGGATGCTGCGCCTGTGCTGGCCTATCATGAATTCTATGCTTGGCTGCGCCTGAGCCTAGCTCGCTTGGGCGCTTACGATGCGTGTGGCATGCAACTGTTGCAGCCAACGCCTGTGTCTGCAGAGCTACTCCAGACTGGTTGCCTGCTGAGACAGTTCTTGACCTGCCAGCCGGATGAGCAGCAGCGGCGTGTCTACCTCTGTTTGCTGGCGCCGCTGCAGCTGCGCTGGGGACAGCCCGATACGGATGTTATCTGCCAGCTGTGGGAGTGTCTGCATCGATCGCTAAACTGCAACTTCGGTGGCCAGTCACAGGTGGATCAGCTGCCGTTGATATGCGCCAGTGGATCGGCGTACTTGGAGCGCTATCGCACGCTGCTGGCCAAGCCATTGCCGGATGACTTGAATCTAAGCAGCTTTACGCTGTTCGCCCTGCTGCTGGGCAAGACGCTGCAACAGCTGCCGGCACTTGGTCGCGGCAATCAGGCCCAGAAGCTGATGGGACGGATCTTCAGCAAGTTTAGTGCAGCGAAGCTGCTCGCGCTCAACGAATCGGGCATACATCATGTTATTGAGCTGTTCCTTTGCCTGCTGCTCACCTATGGAGAGTTTAGTGAGCTGGCGCCAAAGCTACGCGAAATGCTGCTCTGCCTGGCCTTGGACAAGCTGCCTCCGGCCCGCCGCCAGCTGGCGGCCAAAGGTCACATGGCTGTTCTATTGCTGCACGCGCAACGTCGCCAGCCGCTAGATGAGTATGTGAGCAAGCTGCTGGCCCAGCTGGCGACTGTGCGCAACGACCCGGATGTGGGCGGCATCTATGCGGCCACGCTGCAGCCCATCTTTGAGCTGGCCGATGACTTCGCACGTGGAGAGCAGCTGCTGTTGGCACCCTGGCTAGCCCACTACATCGAGCACAGTGCACAAGCGGCCCAAGAGCGCGTTTGGCAAGCTCTTCATCTGCTTGCCAAGAAACTGAAGGCCAACATGTCCGCTGGCATGTGGGATGCACTGCAGCAGCATGTGCTCCCACAGCTGCGCGTGCAATATGTCAGCGGCTACAGCACTTGGCTGCCACAGCTTGCTGCCGACTTCGTGGCACTTGACAGGGACAAGAAATTGCTAGAGGGCCTGCTGCAAGGTGCCGAGCCGGCCAATACGGCAGCCAGTGCGCAGCTGCTGCTCCATGTGCTTCGGGACACGGCATCAGGTGGCAAACAGCCGTCCAGCGTGCTCATCATTCAGGTGTGGATCAAGTCTCTGGTGTTGCTGAATGCACAGCACGAGGCGGTGCTTGCACTCAATCCATTCGTCATCCAGCTGGAGGAAGTACGCGTCTTGGGCTTGGATGCCGGCTCGCTGGCAGATCGGGAGCCGCTGTGCGCATTCTTCGGCGCCCTAGGTAGACGCGCCCAGCAGCAAGAGGCGTTGGCACACGTCCGCATGCAGCTCAGCCACAAGCTACATGCCTATGTGGCGCACTTTGACCAGTGGCTAGTGCCACAGAGCCGGCAGGAGCGCCCAGAGCTCGGAGCCCGCTTCTATAACTTTTTGGCAATTGTGATTTATAACTGTCCGACGCTCTGCTATGTTCGCTCAAAGCCCAGCTGCTTCTTTCACCTGGCCATGGTGCGTTTCCTGCTGACTACTCAGCTGCAGGCGGGCGTTGCGCCCGAGGGACGACTGCCACAGCTGCTGCACAAGATATTTCCAGTGCTGCTGCAGGGCATTGGACGCCTGCCATATCGCACAGATGCGTATCTCAGCCGCACGCTGGAGCAGCTCGTGCTGCATTGGACGCCGCTCTTTGGCTTCTCAAGCAATGTGAAGTTGGTGGCACGCCCATATGCCACGCTCCTGCAAGCGGACTCTGACGGCGAACTGGCTCACTTTGTGCTGCAGCATCTGGCGAACCAATTCCTTGCTGTGCAGCGCAGCCAGGCGGGCACGCATGTGGGTCTCATTCTTACTGTGCTGCAACAACTCTTTGTGGGCTTGGATGACCTGGAGCTGGGTGCCGAGGCAGAGGCGCAGCTGTTGACGCTGCTGCGAGCAGTTCACGTGCCACTGCTCGAGCACGTAATGTTCGTTGGCGAACTGGAGCCCAGTCGCGTGCAAGTGCTCAATCTCTACGCTGTACTGGTCCACTTGTCCCAGTTCCAGCGTTCTGCAGCTGCTCGCGACATCTGTTCGGCTGATATACGCAATCTGGCTGAGAAGCATTTGGCGCACTGCACCTACTTCTACTTCCAGATGCTCATCAAGCTGGCGGAACGAGCTCCGCAACTGGTGGCGCCGCTTTTTGGCTATGTGCGGGAGCAGGCGCACAGCGTCGAGCTGAAGCGCGGCGCTGGCGAGGATGTGGGTATACGCAAATGCCTGCAGCGCCTGCAACAGGTGCTCAAAGCTGGGTAATATAATTATTTACAAATATAACTCATATAAGGCTAGTTAATAAAGTATTTACAAATATATTTGTGGTATTCTAGTAATAAATAAACAGATTGATTAAGCCGTAAAGATAAACGTTGACTAACCTATCATCTTGACAAGGCTATGAGCACATAAGTTTTACTTAGGGAAATTGCTTAAATTAGTTCAGGTGGTTTTCTAGAAGCGACCGTCAATCACATCTCCAATACATGCTCCATGAAGTTTAACAGGGTGCGTGTTAAATGCTGCCGCAGCGCGCGTGCCTCCTCCGTGGAAAGTGCTCGCATTTCAGACAAAAGGTAATCACAAAAAGCGGCATTGGCGTCCGCTTTGGAGCAGCCATCGTCAACAACGTCGTTTAGCACAGCGGACACGTGCGACAAGGGCGCAAGAGCAGGCGTGGATAAGTGTGCTACTGGCGATGAAGAGGATTCCAGGCTGGCTGGGACGTCAGTAGGTAATAATTGGGAATTTGCCGGAGCCGGTGCCGGTGTGGGTGTCGGCGAGATCGATGCAGATGCAGATGCTGGAGTTTCATAGGAAAGACTCGTCGCGGCCGGCAGTAAGGTAGAGGAGGAGTAGTCAGGACGGCCGCGTGTACGTCGACGCTTGTCCATCGTAGGCAATGGACTTTGCGCAGGTGTAGTCGACTCCTCCTTGAGCTGCAAGCGAAAGGTAAAGCAATTAATTGCAGCCCTATGCAAATATAAACTGATAAATAGTCTACCAAAACATTCGACTGATGAGCCTGGTAACTGGAGTTCAAGAAGGACATTTGATTAAAATATCGCCACACAACAGCGTTGCCGTTCGTCGAGCTAGTGTTATTCATTTTGCTTAGATTCAGACGAAAGGTGACACGAAGCGAGGACCATTTGGTTTTGGCCTCGTTTACGTCGACATCAGCGATAGCCAGTTGGGCCACCACAGCGTTCCAGCAGTGCTTTCTAGCTGACTTATACTGCAGCGGACCTTCCATCCAAATCGATGGCTCCATTTCCACAGCAGCAATCAAGCGGTTAATTTCCTCCTCCTTCCAGTTGTGCTGTATCTTCCTTTTCAACAATTTTCGTTTAACACGTCGCGACTTCTTAGTTGCAGTTGGCAACAAAAGATCGCTATCTTTATCGTTGCTGGCCTGGGCATTCCTTAAAGACAGCTTGAGCGTTTTATCCGTCATGTTGTCCGTGTGTGTTTTTCCTATTTTTTGATTGATAATATTTATCAATAAAAAGGAATACTCCAGTTCCAGCAGCAATTATAATAATCTTGCAGCGATGATAAAAACACTAACTGAAACAACAATAAATTCTGCATGTTTCAGCATGCAAGTGGACAGGCAACAACAATTTCATTCAGGATTCACATGTGCGCATGCAATATCGATAACCAGTAGCTTGCTGATAGATAGTTACAGCAAACTTTGATAGTCAGCTACTTACTGATGGTTGGCGTAAATATCGATAGTTTGCAACTTGCCGCGCTTTCAGTTGACATTAATATCATATTTGCGGCATGTAATGCAAACAAAAAGGCCGAAATATATCTAGAGAGGAGTACAATAACTTTGTCCATTTGTTTTTTTTTTTTTATATGTGTGTATTTGTAACAATTGACAGATTATTATACAAAAGCATTTTTATTGATTGAGCTTCAATTTACAATTTGTATGTGCCAGCTATAAGCAAAAACTTGCATTCTGATTTGTATACATTAATGTGAAATATCATACATATGTAAACTTCAATTTACTTACGTTCATAGTAAAAAAAATAGTCTCATCTGTGGACAACAGCAACATTTGTATGTTTCTTATTGCATACTGATTGTTAGGGTTGCATACAAGCCTTGTGGGAAGGAGCAAAAGCGACTAATACGTCTCGAGATTACAGTTAGACAACGTTCTTGGCATCTCGTGGTATGCGATTGGTCAAATGCTTGGCGGGTATGAAACCGGTATCGCCTAGATATTTTATGGAGACATTGCCGGACGGACTAATCGTTAGCCATGTGATTGATGCATGATTAACGTTAATGCGCAGCCAACCCTCGGGAGGGAATTGCAAGGCGCGGCAAACGAAGTAACGTATTACATTGCCGTGTCCCACAATGAGCGTATAGCTCTCCTTCTCCTGGTCGGGTAAGGCACGATGGAAATAACGTCGAAAAGCGGCCTCAATACGTGCACCGTCCCGGAAAAACTGCTGCAAGTGAAGTCAGTCAAATGGTAAAGGGTGAAAGTCAGTGCTTAAAATTTGTTATGGAATCAAAATTAACATTATTTCATTCCATTTAGACTACCTACCGAGGCTTCTGGCTTCCAGTGCCCAACAGGTGGCTGCGGCGGTATTGGTGCTCCCTCACGCAAATACGAACAACTTTTCACCTTGGTCTTGTCGAAGTCGATTTCATTAAGTATGATATCCGCAGTTTCCTGCGCACGCACCATATTTGAGGCAATCACCTTGTCCCACTTGATGCCAAACTCGTGCAAACGTTTGCCCGTATATTTGGCCTGTAGCCGACCGCGATCTGTTAGATGATGCGTCTCATCCGTTTCACCTTCGTCGAGATATTCGCCATGTCGTATTAGAATGATATGGCGCGCATATTTTGATGCATTCTTTTCCAGATCGGCGTTATAGCGATTCTGTTCCTGAGGCTTATCGCTCTTCATGGGCCGCACCAAGCTCTTGGGGTCGCGGAAATCCCAATTGCTGTCCCACAAGGCGCACTCGCTAATATGTCTTTCGCTGTTCGTCCATGAATTATGTACCACCTGGAGTGGATCACGTAGCTTTTGGAAGTAGTAGGCGGCGAAGCCGGCACCAGTTCCGCATGCAAAAGCTGCAAACTTCCTCATCATTAGAGAGTAGCAAAAAAAATGACCTTCACATCTACCAAATGGAAAATGCGGGACTAAGCAGCTGTGATGCACTCATTAGGCGTAGGCGTTGCCATTTCTCTACAAACGTTCACGTTTGCGATGTGGCAACGCCAGAACGAAAGTTTAAATTCAAATTGGATTTTTATACTTTATTAAACTACTACCAACATATTATATAATAATCATGCATTAATTAGTATGAGTTTTATATAATACTGTGTCTATATATTGTTTTACATTTACTTTATATATTTATATATGTATGTATGTTTACATTTTATTATTTATTTATAAATAGTTGCTCTCTCTATCTTCCTTTGCTTGTTTTTCTTCCTTCTTGTAGTGTCTTCAGTGCTGTTTAAACACCTAATTATAAAGTTAAACTATGCTTTAAATCTAGATTATTGCAATTTAAAGCTGCCGCTTTACTAGTTTGCGAATTCTTTCGAAACATTCCAATAAGTCCGGTTGTTGAACTCCATGCGATCTCTTTCCTTTAGGCATTCTCGGCTTTTGCCACCAGCTCTGATGTCTGCTCTGATGCTTGCCCTGAAACCTGTTCCGAAACCGGATCAACACTGACCGTGCGGACGAATGTTGCGCTGGCTTCAATAACAATTGTGGGCAATTCATTTAAGGATTCAGAAGCAGCAGCACTAGAAGCAACAGGGGCTTGTGCAGCTTCAGCTGGCACAGCAGCTGGGGCAGCGTCAGCAGCAGCAGCTGGAGCAATAGGCGAAGCGGCTTCAGCTGGCACTGCATCCGTTTGAGATGCACTTGCCGGCTGCGCTTGCTCTATTGTAGTTGCTGGCGTAGTTTCTTTTTTAGCTTCGTTTTCCACTGCAGGCGGTTGATCGACGACAACAGTGGGTACAGTTGCTACGACTGACGTTGCAGTAGGCGCAACTGCAGCCGCAACTGCGGCGGGAGCTGCTGCTGGTTGTGCTGCTGCTGCTGCAACTGCAACGGGAGCTGCTGCTGGTAGTGCTGCTGCTGCTGCTGCTGCAGCTTCAGCTGAGACGACCTCCGTTTTGTCGGCAGCTGCAGGCGAAGGTGATTTTGATTTGGATTTCGACTTGACAGCCGGCGAGGGTGTACGTGACTTGGATGCGAGTCGCTTCTCCTCCAGCACTTTTAGATTTTGCTCGTGTGCACTTTTGTCGAGCAACACCGATGTAGACTGAGGAGCTGGACTGGCGCCCCGTTTAATTTCCTCAACCTTGGCATTCAACTCGCGGCGTATTTCCGCGATGGGTCGAAGCAGAAAGATGGGCACATCGTCATCGCGTCGCTGATACAGCATCTCGCCCTCGAAGTCTAGTAGCTTGTGCTTGCGGGCGCGCAGCAGAATGCCAACAACTTTGTCCGAAATGTAGTTGTAAATCTAAACGAGCGGATGATTAGCTGAGATTTGATATTTGTGTGAAATGAGAAGAGAATTTACGTTGAACAACTCGCCAAAAGGTATGACGCGCATGGTAGGCTCGTCCTTCACTTGGTAGCCCTCGGAGTCAATGATCTGGCATAGCTCCAGCATCTCCTTCATTACATGCATGTTGGCCTTTTGGCCACGCATCTCTGTCAGACTGCCGGCCAGCGGCTTTCCATACTGATCCTTGGAGAAAGTTGGTTTGGGCGACGGTGCGCGGCCGTCGTGCGAGAATGGGTTCAATAACTGCGACTGCTTATGCTGTGTCGCCTGGTTGTTAAACATGGCCACCTTTGATGAAAGCGGCGAGTCCTGTAATAAGGCAAAATCAAATACTTTCAATTAAGACGCTGCTCAAGGGAAGCCTAAAAACGATTCAAGCTTCAGCCAGTGTTGCCAGAGTGCTGGCTGCTCAAAGCCTGTCAGGCGGTGACAGGCCTTTGACTTGGCGGAACATTTCAAATTTCAAAATCATATTAGCTTAATTAAAGCGCTATATATGAATGGCTTTACATGTTATTCAGTTGCCCCTTCTCTGGTTCGATCCCCTATAGCGTTAAGTTATTAAGACAGGACCAGCCAAACCTTTAAATATTTAAAGTCTGGAATAATTTTGTGCGGCTGCCAGGCTGTTTATGAATTTGTGCCGCTTTGCCAACCAGAATTGGCGGCACAATTGAAATTTTGAATTGAAAACAGACACGTGGCAAGTTGTTTAATTAATGAGCTGTAATTAAATAACAACAAATTTACATGTTCCTTCATTTTTCATTTAATAAATGCAAAATGCTTTAGCTATGAGCAACATGTACACATGTAAATACAAATGTACTCTTTTCTCTATACTATTTATACAAGCAAATGGGACGAAAGGAATGCGCAAATGTCGGCCCATAAATAAAAACAAATTTTTGATGAGAACGAAAACTCGTATAAAGCACTACTACACTACGACACTACACTTCCTCAATCCCAGACACAAAAGAAATTTTATAAAAAAAAAACAAGAAACCTAAATAAATAGAATTAAAATTAAAAACCATCAAACGACCTTCATGGCCAATTTTTGCTAACGTATTTTTGTTTGCCCAAAACATATTTTGAACAAATTAATACTATATGTATGTGCGTGTATATATTTGAATATATACTTATGGGTAAAATAGCTATTTCTTCATTTTTATGTTTATTTCGAAAAACGTGTTTGTTAAATTTTGATTAATAAATAAGGCAAATAAATGTTACCCAAGCCAATGACGTTGTTGTCAATAATCAATTTGGCTGACGCCACCTCGTTTGTTTCATGATTTTTCATTCATATATTCGATAATAAAAATAAATAAATGAAATGCGCATCAAATTCGCCCGATGAATGAAAATGTTAAGCAAGACGAATTTACCAATTGCCAAAAAATTATATATTCACTATGCTCTATATAAAAACATAGCTACTTGACTATATACACATACAAGCAGAGATATGTGCATATATTTGTCAGTAAATTTGCATCAGGTGAAAGTCTTTGATGTGAAAATGCATAAATTTCAATTGAAATCAAAATTGCGCTTTTGTCACATGCTGGGAAATAATGATAAAAAGCAACAACAAATATAAAATAATAATAAAAGTTAGCACATGAATCGCGGCAAATAACCAAAACGGATATAGTAACTGGGATATTTGCAATTATTTAATATATGCACTAAACTAACTCAATTTATGTGCAAGTCTATGAACCGAAATGGCTCAAGTGAGCGAGTCAGTGGCCAAAGCCGTAAAAGAGGTTGCTCAAAAGCTGCGGCAATGCGCAAATCGACTGTCATCTGCGGCTGTAACTAAAAACATTTCGATTTGTTGCTGTCACTCAGCAAAATTCGTATATATGTATATTTGGAGGTATATATATATATATATATATATATATATATATATATATATATATATAATACATAAGGCTACATAACATTGCTATTTCAACTCAAACGATGGTCATTGCCAAGAATTTTTCTGTGTTTTGATCTTTTGCACAGTGCGACAAAAAATTTGTTTCTTTTGTCAGCCAATATATATACATATGTATATATACATAAAATGAATATATAATCACATACACATATGTATGTCTCTGCTTTTTTGGTAATTCATTTGGCGACATATTAAAGCAAAGACACTGAAAATTGAAGAGTTTTTGCAAAATAACTTGGAAATTTATGTTATTTTATTTGAACGATTTTTAATCGTGTTGTTTTTTTGTTTGTGCTATTTCATACCAACATCTGCTGGCATCTGACATTTTTCTTATTTTTCTTTATTTGCGCTCATAAATAATTTGGTGGTATTTGTCGCACGAGATATGTTTGCAATATAACAATAATACAATACAATTATAATGCTCATGGGAATTATAAAAATAAAAAAATGAGAAAATTTCTCTTTTTTTTAAATATACTAATGTTTTTTTTAGTCTGTATGTCGCATTCCGCAAATGCCTTTTGTTATAAAGCGCCCAAATTTTTAGCTAATTAGCTCTAATATTTTAATGGATTTCTTTTCAGAGCGTAGCAAAATAGGCGAATTATGATTTCGTTTACAATAGAGCAATTTCGAATCAACATAAGGGCTAATCTATAGATTTCAATTTAGTTGGTTGTTAAATGAGTATCGATAATTGTGGGCGTGCATCTTGAATGGAGTTTATTATTGATCATATCATATCTAAGGATCTAACGTTTATTTGAATTTTGGAGCGCAATTGAGAGTAAGCGCGCTTCTCGATTGCAATATTCGAATGAAAAGTAAGCTGTACGTAGCATGTGCAATTTTTTAATTATTATTTTAGATTAGAGGATGTTACTTACCACTACAAAGCGTAGGGCGCCCAGCTCATGCGATACATCGGTCATTTTGTTAATGGGACTTGGTACGTTTTGCTGTTGTTGTTCTTGCAGTTTTGTAAGTTACTTAGAAAAGCGTTCGCTGGAATTGTCGACACTGTCCCGTATAAGACTCAGGTATCACCCACAGATGGTCGTGATCTCAATTTGAAAAGTTGAACCTCAGGTTTGCCAGCAACAAAAAAGCATAAGCAAACGTTTCGGGTACTGTAAATGTAAATAAAGGCCAATTTAAGTTTGCGAAATTTCAGCTCTTGCAAAAATAATAATATAATAAAAAAATTAAACAAAACCGCAACAAACAACTAAACGGAAAAGAAACGCTACTCTCGAAGACAACCACAACAACAACAAAAACAATAATAACAATGAAAATTTGTTTCGTTTGAGCGCCCATTGTGTTGTGCCCTAGCATTGCTACACAATATATGTATGTATGTATGTATTTTTTTTATTATCATTTAGCATTTCTTTTGTGACCCACAGTCAGAGCTAAATAAGTTGGAAATAAAAGCAGACCTGCCCCAAAAAAAAAAAACAAAGTTAAATTGCTTGCAGCAAAAGAAATAAAAAAGCACACACACACAGCAAAAAAAAAAAAAAAAATAGAGCGATGCTACCTGTGCTGAACTCTTGACTCTGGCATAGGCTGGTACGCATGCGCAGTGCCAAGGTCCCAGCTACATAAACTAGAAAATTTTCGTTTTGCCGCTGTTGCCGTACTGCGGCGCTGCCCCGCTTCTCCGCTGTCACTGGTGCTGCGGCTCATTAACCGTTTTCTTTTGTTTTTTGCTTATTTTCCCACTGTAAATTATACTTGCCCCTGCCACATTCGCATGCCCATTTCCCTTTCGCACAAGCTGCGTGTCATGTGAACTTGTAGTTCAACTGTTGCCTATCGAAGCACAATTTCGATAAATTTTGCACAGTTGACAGTAGGCAGCTCAAAATGGCAACAGCAACAGGATGGCAAATTAAAAATGGCGGCACAACTGGAACACTCACGTTTTTTGGTTCTTTATGTATATTTTTTAAATAGATGATTTGTATTTGAATTGTGTGTTTTGTTGATGCTGCGTTGTGTCGCACTCTTTCGGTTTGTATTGTTTATGGAATTTATTTCGGCTTTACACTACGTACTCTCTCTCTTCAATGCAAATGCACTTGAACTTGGGCAATTAATGTGTATTTTGAATATTCAAAATATTGCAACACTTCTTATACAAAACATGTATATATATTAAAAAAAATAGTACGAAACAGTTTCTGATTTAGTTTTCTTTGGATTTATATTAAATTCTTAGTTTGCCTGTACAACGTTTTGGTAGCTGCAACCAAAAAGTGAGCGCTGAAAGCGAGCGCGCTTTCTTTTTATAGCTGCGAAACACACACACACCCATGCACACCCATGTTGCCACTCTCTCTCATACAGCTACAGCCAGAGTCGACACACTCTCGCTCTCTTTGCCTCTCTTTCGCTCTCCCTTGCCACAAGACGAACGAAGTTTTCTCGTTTTCTCGTTTGCTCTCAATACCTTTTCAGTTAATTTTAGACAATGCAGTGATAAGGCAGACGATATTAATCAGTAGTTGCTGAGAAACTGTATCAACTCCTCTATGCATACAAAAACATCATTATGATTGTTTCGCACATAAATAAGAAATTTCTCGGCTCAAAACTTTTTAAAGAGTTGTAAACATTGCATATTTCAAATATGTATTTTATGCTATTCCATGCTGTTTTCGAAAACTGTGAATCCAACTAATGGAAAACCCCCAATCCGAGTCGAACTGAACTAAAACCTAAGAGCAGGACTCTTAATGAATTGTGTTATCTGCGCTTTGTCTACATTCAGAAACATTTTACTGATTAAGAAATCGATTTTACTTTGTGAACCATTGATAATTGATAATAATAAAACTTGAACTGTAACTTTAACAAGATTGTCTTCGATCATTTGCGAAATTTCATATAGTGCCATGATGCATATACAAACATTTATATGTATGTATGTGCTTTTGTTTTTCTCCTATTGCTGTCATACATTTCTCTTTGCAACGTGTTCCGTAATTGATTTCGCATTAAAAACTGTTTGGCTGGAAAATAAAAGCGTTATGAAGACTTAATAGGCATTTGGTCTAGGCGAGCAATGAAAGAACTAGAAAAAGATGTGCCACCTGCCACTAAAGAAGGGGAAACAAAAAGCGACGCCAGAAAACGGGCACGGCAAAGAATATGCAAAATGTTTATGACTTGATTCGCTTCATGCTTGAGGCAAGGGAATTCCACTCCGAAACCGATCGTTGCGCTTCGCTGCATTGTTGGGGTTAGAATTCGGTTAGGTTCTTTGAGGCTTTGAGGTTCTGCTGCCACTGCTGCGGCTATAGATAACCGCAAAGGCAATCAGAATAACGGATCGGGTCGATGATGAAAATGATGATCAAAATCGAATTGTGAGAAAGGTAAATAGTAAAGAATAGAAAGTAAATACAGCTGTTGCTATGCCACGCCCTCCCTCAAACACATATGCATACAATAGCTGCGCCCCTTTTCGAACCGGAAGTGAGCGCCGGCTATATAGAAGCTATATAGTCTCGAAGACAATCAAAAATAGATTGTGCCATCAGGGTAGCAAGTGATCAACTTTTGGACTCCCCTCAAGCAGTGCTCAGGTTCATAGATATACGATATAACCAATATATATATATATATATATATATATATATATATATATATATATATATATATATATATATATATATAAATATATATATTGGTTTGCTTTGTTCATAGAAGAAAAAGCGGGAGTATTCGACTAGGCTACACCCTGAACCTTATGTCCATATATGTACATACACGCACGCTCAACCTAGTGGGTGAAGCATAACCAACTCCTTAACATGCTTAAGTATACAAAAGCTCAGGATTATATGAACTGTAATTCTACATTATGTATTCAAGGATCAGAAATACCAACAAACTGCATGTTCATCATACGAAACAAGAAAGTAAATTTCGTAAATACAGCCTATAATATATATATATATATATATATATTTATGTTGCCTTCCACACCCTCTGCTGCCTGTCTGTAGGACACATTACATTCGTAAGAGCATGATGCACTGTGTTGCGACGCCTGAGAAATTTGGATGGCAGCTATATACATATATCTATGTTGTGCGAGTGCGGAACTCAGAGAGAAATGCGTTTAGGGCGCGTGCCCAGCTGCCTTGGCTTGTCAAAGCGATATCATAAATAAAATGCCTGTCTATACAGAATGTGTACAATATATATGTATGTATATATGTTTATATGTACGATTCGAGTACGTTAATTAAACAAAATTCGAATTGCATTGTTTTTAGTTGCTCGTCGTTTGGCTGACAGCCACAAGTGCATGACAATTGTTGGGCAATTGCTCATTACGATCAGCCATATATATGTAGAGAAACAGGTAAGCTATTGCTATATCTATTCTATATACCTAGGTGCATATGTACAGATGTATTGTATATAGACGCCCGCGCTCTGCAGTCACATAAATAAAATCAAGTCATGAATGAAAATGCGTTCGCCTCAACGATTTCCTATTCTGCATTCTGCATTTTGCATTTGGCATTTTGCATTTTCATTTCGCATTTTGCATTTTGGCTTGAACAGTTTTCTTTTCGTTGTCAAATGCTGTTTTACATTCTCTGTTTATACACGCTCATCGAAAGTAAAGAGCATAATTCCTTTGCCATATTCTCTATCATAGGATCCACTCGCATTGAATGCAAATAACTTTGATATCTATTGATGCGCGGGAGTATGCAATTGATGGTTATGGATACTACCTATATAAACAATATGCTACCTATATATACAATATACTACCTATATATACAATCCTTATACTCATATATCGTATATGCATATATCGGCCATTGTGGGCGTGGCAAAGCGTTTATATCTATAGCTATCTTTACCTATCTTACCTGTAAAGCTAACGAGCCCAAAACTTGACTAAAGCTAATATATCAATGCTTGCTGGGGGCGTGGCAAGCCGGTGGACAAAACCTAAATCTTGCTCTATATATGGCAGCTTGATATATCGCTGATATCCTCCACAACTGGAGCTATCAGCACTTAGCAATGCCCATTGAGATCTGGCCAAACTTTGATCTGTGCTAATTTGTACCTAAATTGAAGCGAGTGAGCGCGTATTGTGCAGTCGTGCTCACCCAACGGCACAATTCGGGCTTGTTTTGTATCTATTTTGCTTTGAGCATAAATAATTTGTTGAAAGGCTTTAAGCAGCACAATTCTTACTTCAATTGCTTTGGCAGCTGGCCATTGCCAACTTTTCCGATGCGAAATGCAAAAAGTAATATAATATTATAATATATAAATATTTGTATCTAAGCGAATTGTGTAAACATTTTCATTTAGGAATTTCCTAAGATTTTATCTATTGCCTTAACTGTTTGATGATGTTTCTTTCTGCAGCTACAACTTCTCATTTTTAGAGATATTCACAGTCATTGAGAATTCACTTTCAGCTCTCCTTTCCCTATCTTTCTCTTTTATCCTTAATCTGTCTCTGCCATCTATCACCTCATCTCTCTTATTTAACTTCTGAATATACTCGCTTTACACTTTATGAATGGATATTAAATATTCAAATCTTAACTAGTTAAGTATCCAACGGAATAATAGAAAACTTGGAAAGTGCTATATAGGGTATGCTTATATATACATATATATATGTAGGGTACATAAACTTACATGATGCTTAAATTTTCACTACTTGGAATTTAATGCGCTACAAACTGAACTTGAAAAGCCAGAAATTGTCTTGAGGTGTAGATATGATTATCTAAATATATATGTATTTATGTATATACATGATTGTATAGGATGTTAAGTATGTGCTGAGTACACAAAAATATAAGAATAATATAGATTTTGGCAAAAACGTTGCAAATAACGAGTATGACACATGTTGGCACAATTGTTTCAAAATAGCAACTGAAACGTCAAATGGACAGAAATTGGGCAAAGGGGGCGTGGCTAGGCGAATGAGTCATCGAAATAGTTGTGGGCAAAAGTTTTGAGGCTGCCAGTGCAGAGTGCAAGTGCAGCTGCAAGTGCAATGCCAGCACTAGAGACTTACAGATAAATCGAGAAAACTGTGCGTGTATGTATGTATGTATGTATGTATGTATGTATGTATGTATGTATGTATACTGGAGCAGCAGCTCTGGGCAGGAGGAGCGATGATTGCAAGTTTTCGTCAGAGGCGAAAATGCAAGGAACTTCTTTTACCGAATATACTTCCAATCCTTTTCAGTGCTGTGAAACCGTCTACGACTTATGCGCAATATTTTCTAGACGTAACTCAAGTAATGTAGGGAGTTTCCTTATAAAATATTATATTCTATATACAACATATAATATATACATATATACACATTCAATAATCATTAGCAATTTGAATTTCCTCCAAGGCTTATGTAACACGTGGCGTATGCGCAATGCGTTAAAAATTGCGCATACGCAGCGTTAGCCGACACATAAGGCTATTGCGCCCATGTTTATTATTAAAATCGTTGATTCTCTTACTTTGTTGTGATATATAGCTGTATATATTGTACAATCTATATGCATATATCATATATACATAAATGTATGTATATATACTTCTATGTAAACATATCGTTGGTTAGGCAAAAAGTTGCCTTCAGCTCTTCAGCGCCAAATGACGCAAAATGTGTTGAGCCAAAGCGAAATTTTTGTTATTATTATTTAAATAATATTTTTGTTTTTGCTTTTAGCTCTTGTTTTTGCACTTATGTTGATGTATTCATAAGAGGTGCGCTTAAAAAGTTTTGCGAGTGTTGAATTTACGAGGGCAACACATAATCGATTATCGAATATCGATATTCGATTGCTTATCTGCCTTGTGCTGAGAATGCTTCCTAAACTGCAGAGGCCTGTGCAAGGACGACGCTATGAGGAGATAGAGAGAAGTCTTTTATAGCTGAGGGGGGTTACTTAAGAAGGAGACAACTCTTTGGACACACCTCGTTTAGCCTGCCGCTGCTTTGCGATTTCATCAAACGCTCCATATGGCACGTTCTGGCCTCGTTGGCCTTAGCGGCTCTCTCACTCTCTCTCTCTCTCTCGTTTTCGCTGTCTCTCCCTGATCTATGGCAAAATACAATCAATCGAGTTCAACACGCTGAACTCTCTGTATATACATATGTACATATATATGTATGTATAGGAAGAAATGGCAAAGAAATCAAAACAGAAATGCAAAAGCGAACAAAATTCACAAAATGTACAAAATTGGAAATGCCAATGAAATTCCAATGCGTACACATCTCAGCGATCTATAAGGAATGTGTATATACCCTATATGTATATATGTACTATATGCTATATCCGACAGTGAGAAATCGTTCAAGAAACTCTTGTAAGACATGTGTAAATATTTACGTTTCAATTGTGGCCCGCGGTGCGAATCATGGGCCAAAATGACGTCGACGACCGACGCAAGAATTTTGGAATTTGGCATGCTCGAAGGACGCCTAGTTCACCATACCCTGTACACGCAGACAATCGTCAATAGGGTATGAGTCGAATTAAAACTATTTATTGAGCCAGTCTTACCCTTTCCTAATCTATCTTATGCATACATATTATATATAAGATATACGAGGCATATAAAATATCAGATATGGAGCTTATAAATCTGATGTTGTATATGTCTCGTATATCTTATATACAATCGCCGTATATATTTGTGATCAGTTGAATTTGTCGTTTATTTGCCTGATATTCACTTGTAGTGTTCGATAATCGATAACTATCGGTTTGCCCTGTTGCTATTTTAATAACAAAAATAAGCCAATATAAATAAAACATTCCAGATGTAAATACAAATCATATAGAAACATTTACAGGGTATAGTATAGTCTGCAAGTCAAAGTTAAGTGATCTCTTGTTGTTTCTTATTGGCATTGTTTCCCCTCCTCTTTCTTCTTCTTAGTCGTATGCCTGCTCATCTTGTTGTTGTGTACGTAACGCTGAAAATTCGAGTGGGCATTCGCATTTCTTATTGGAATTTCTAGATGAATCAGCTGGCGCCCGAATCCAGCTGCGAAGGCGAATTCAATTTGCATTCAGAATTCGCTTGGTTCCACTTGAGTAAGTGAGCCAAGTAAATTCCTTTGCACATGCCTTCGGCAATAGGAGCAAAATTTAATTATCTTAAATTTTAGTTTTATTTTATTGAGTTCAAAATAACGAAACAGTTTTAATACCTATATTTCAAATTATTTGTTGACTAATCATGCGATTTTCTTGAATTGAAAATTATTTGTTGACTAATCATGCGATTTTCTTGAATTGCATCGATTAAGAAGCTCAATTTTACCCATTTGTTCATATAATACACTTTTCCGTGGTCAATTTGCATATATAGGTAATTTATTGCCCTAGCGATGCAATTTAATGTAAACTTTTCATCTTGATTTCGCACACATTCTGTGCATGGTGCTGCCATCTGGGCAAAAAGGCATCTGAACTTGAATGTTTGTGACGTCACAGCTCCATAGCAAAACATGATTGAATGTAAACACACCTAAACACCCACACACGCCCATTTGCCTGCCCGGGCATGGCGTCATAGTTTGCCACTTGCTCTATTTTTAAAACGGCAAATTCTAATTTCGGCAGCGCCATGTGGCGGATGAGTAAAGTAAATAATAATAACAAAGAAGCAAACAAATAGAAGTGATCTAGGTGAGGCTGTACGACTAGAGGATGCCACGCACTAAACTGATGCATTTATAATGCATTTATTCGATGCTGGAAATTCGTACGAGCTAAGAATTAGCTAGCCTATTACTGTAACCCAATGTACCCGACTTGCTATTTTGTATAGGCAGGGAGTAGGGAATACAATGACCACTCTAGCTGACCTTAATCTTTAAGTTAACAGATAACCTTCTAGCCAGAATTGCAACTGATCTGATTGTGAATAAAAAATAGCTGGGAAAGCTCTTTCAAAATTTAATTGTCGCTCGCCTATGTCAGCGAAATGTCTCTTTCGCTACCGGTGCTCATTGCTGCCGTGTGTATCGTCGTGGCGCTGGCCGGGATTAGCTGGCTGCCATTGCTGGCGTGGCTGCGTCGACGTCGCCGCACCTACGAGTTGGCTGCCCAGTTACCAGGACCACGCGATCTGCCGCTACTTGGACATTTTCACATGTTTTTCGGCTTGGAGCCTTGGCAGGTGCCGCAGCTAATTGCCCAGTTGGCGGAGCAATATGATGGCACCTTCAAGCTCAAAATGGGCAGCAACTTTAGTCTGATGATGTTCCAGCCACGGGACATGGAAGTTGTTCTCGGCAGCAGCCAGCTGCTGGACAAAGCCATCGAGTATAGCTTTCTGCGCGGCTGGCTTAACGATGGCCTGCTTCTGAGTAGCGGACAAAAATGGCATCGCCGTCGCAAGATCATCACGCCCGCCTTCCATTTCCGCATCCTCGAGCCGTATGTGGAGACCTTTGATAGGCAAACTCGAGTGCTCATTCACAAATGGCAGAAGACCCTTGGCCATTCCTTCGACCTCGGACATGATGTGCACCTGTTCACGCTGGATGTCATTTGTGGTGAGTCTGAAATCATTCTGAACGGCTCTATTCAAATTCGTCTGCTCATTCTCCGCTGGAGTATCCTAGTAGAAACTATTCAGAAACTGACAAGAGTATATTCGTTTTGTGCTATGTCAGTCCGTATAGGCGCAAACAATTGGATTGAATCAAGAGACTTGTGGTACCCTTGATTCTCCCGATATGCCCATGCGAGGCATGGCAAATCAGAAATACTATATCCGATATAAGGAAACTGACTGAAGTGGCAAATCGGTAAAAGTTATATCTTTCAAATATTTCGTGCAACTAAGTTAAAAATAGGATTGACACTGCAAAACGTATCTGAACCTGATGTGTTAAACTTTTAACCAGTTTACGTTGCATTCAAACTTTTAATTTTACCGAAAATTTAATTTAACGGGAATGGTTTGTGAATGGAATTAGCTACAAACGAGAATTAGAGAGCCAAATTTACGATTGAATTTAGTTTGATTCTGTTGAAATCAATTGGTAGTTACTCATAGAATTCAAATTTAAACAATTGATCTGCTTATTATCTAACCGGACCTGTGCATATTAACTAACTATGCCTGTTAAATATAGTATAGTACGTATAGTACGTAAATATCAGCAGAGTTTGAGCGCCAGTTGATTTTCTGTCTTTTAGTGACGCACTTCGTTTTGCTGTCTTCAATATGTTTCTGGTGTTGGCTCTTATTCCGACAAGTGTCCTATGTGCGGGCCTGCTCATCTATTGGCTGAAGTTCAAGCGCCCTATCGAGCTGACTCGAGATTTGGGTGCTCCACCGTCATGGCCAGTGGTTGGGAATGCTCTTGAGTTGATTGGCAAGACACCACACGAGTTGGTGCAGACGATGGGTCTTTACATAGACATGTATGCCAAGGATCACACACTCAAAGTGTGGCTAGGTCCAGAGCTCAACGTGCTCATAGGAGATCCCAAGGATCTGGAAGTCGTCCTTGGCACTGTTCGTTTCAATGAGAAGGCCGGCCAGTACAAGGCCCTCGAACCATGGCTCAAGCAGGGCCTCCTCATTAATAGTGGATGCAAGTGGCGAAAGCGTCGCAAGATCATTACACCCGCCTTCCACTTCAGGATTCTCGAACAATTCGTCGATATTTTTGAGCGTGAGTCGCGTGTGCTGCTCAAGAATTTGGAGAGAGAACGCCAGCAGCAGGGCCAAGGTAGTTTCGATCTGTCCGCATGGATCGACCTCTTCGCTATGGACACCATTTGTGGTAGGTAGACAAGATGTCTCCGGCGCGACTGTTGGTGCTCCAATTTTTAGCCCATTCCAATCTGAGCTGTTTTCAATGCCAAAAACAGATAGAGATATTTAATTGTTCTGCGATAACATAACTGTAAATATAGAATCGATTAGTCTCCATATTCTGATTAGCAGCAATTGACATTCAATGGGGGCAGTGTTCGCTTCTAATCTAAGAAGTTCGTTGTTTATTTATGAATCCTCTAATCAGCACTTGGAATTTGACCAATCTGACATAATTTCTCTCCACCTCTCTATGCCGCGCCTCTTTTCCACAGAAACCGCCATGGGAGTCTCCACCAATGCACAGACGAACGCCGACTCGGATTACGTTCGTGCAGTGAAGACCATTTCGATGGTGCTCCACAAGCGTATGTTCAACATCTTCTATCGCTTCGACCTGACCTACATGCTAACTCCTCTGGCTAGAGCCGAGAGTCGAGCTTTGAAAGTGCTGCACAGCTTTACAGAGAAGATCATCGTGCAGCGTCGCCAAGAGCTGCTTCGAGCAAACAACTCAACACAGAGTGCGGACGATACAGATGTGGGTGCCAAGCGTAAGATGGCCTTTCTCGACATATTGTTGCAGTCGAAGATCGACGACAAGCCGCTGACCAATGCAGATATACGTGAGGAGGTGGATACCTTTATGTTTGAGGGCCATGATACCACATCCTCAGCCATTATGTTTTTCTTCTATAACATCGCATTGTATCCGGAATGCCAGCGCAAGTGCGTTGAGGAAATTGTCGCTGTGATGGGCAAGGACAGAGAGACGCCTGTTACATACGATGTGCTCAACAATCTTCATTATATGGATCTGTGCATCAAGGAAACGTTGCGTATGTATCCATCGGTCCCGCTGCTAGGCCGCAAGGTGCTCCAGGAGTGTGAAATAAGTAAGTTACATTTGAAATACTTATATATCATATACTATATATATTAGTAAACACTCAACTATAAACCAGATGGCAAAATTATTCCGGCCGGCACAAATATAGGAATTTCGCCATTGTTTTTGGGTCGACGTGAGGATCTGTTCAGTGAGCCGGACACATTTAAGCCAGAGCGTTTTGATGTAGTAACGAGTGCTGAGAAGCTCAATCCTTACGCCTACATTCCCTTCTCGGCTGGCCCGCGCAACTGCATTGGCCAGAAATTTGCCATACTCGAGATCAAAGCGATAGCCGCGAACGTTTTGCGACATTATGAAGCTGAATTTGTTGGAAATGCAGAGGAGCCACCAGTGCTTATTGCGGAATTGGTTCTTCGTACCAGGGATCCACTCATGTTTAAGCTCAAGGAGCGCGTCCTCTAACTTATATTACATACATATGTATGTATGTACATTTTCCTTACACATCTTCCTCTACACTTTGTCAATTCCGTTATGCTTTTGCCAATTGAGATGTGAATATCCAACAAATACCTCAAAACTATCGATAAGTAAATATCCATTAACTATCGTTTTATTTAACTAAAGTAATTACAGCGATACTTAAGAATAAAAAGAGAAAAAGAAAGAGAGAGACATTAAGAAAATAATTGTAGATTACAATGCAGCAGAAAACTATGCAACGCTCGAACAGTTAGTTTCAAGCACCCCTTCGATCTGGGACATGCTGATTTCTAATAATAGAGCATTTTTTCATATTTTTAAATAATTGCAGTGAATTTCTTAATAAGAGCAAGTAATCTCATGCCATGAACTAGTTAGGAATAATGGATAGATTAAACACCTACGTGCACCAGGAATTGAATTTGTATGCGATTAGATAGTCCAACTATAGGTTTTAGCCAGCCTTACAACTGTTTGTTTTTCAAAAAAGCCACGATAAGATTGGCACCACAAATTTTAGTAATGGAAGGTCGAAGTTTCAGTGAATTTTGCGAGTTGTTACGATCAAGATGTTTCTGGTGTTGGGTCTCATTCTAGCTAGCGCCCTATTTGTGGGCCTACTGATCTATCAGCTGAAATTCAAGCACCTTATCGAGGTGACACGGGATTTGGGTAGTGCACCGACGTTGCCAGTAGTCGGTCATGGCTATCATTTCGTGGGCAAAGAGCCTCATGAGCTTATTCTGAAGGTTAAGGGTTTCATGGAAACCTATGCCAAGGATCATACGCTCAAAGTGTGGCTAGGCCCAGAGCTCAACCTGATCATGGGCAATCTCAAAGATGTGGAAGTGATCCTTGGAACACTTCGCTTTAATGACAAGGCCGGTGAGTACAAGGCCCTCGAACCATGGCTCAAAGAGGGTCTACTCATCAGCCGTGGTCGCAAATGGCATAAACGTCGCAAGATCATTACACCTGCCTTCCACTTCAAAATTCTATATCAGTTCGTTGATATTTTTGAGCGTGAGTCGCGTGTGCTGCTCAAGAATATTGAGAAGGAGCGCCTGCAGAAGGGCCAAGCTGGTTTTAATCTATACGATTGGATCAATCTCTGCACCATGGACACTATTTGTGGTAAGTAGTCGAATCCTAAGCTTAAACGTGATTTTTAAATATACACAGTCTTATAATAATTTACAATCAATAGCCTCTAATATCTTCTTCTCCTTTCTATTTAGAAACTGCCATGGGTGTCTCGATCAATGCACAGACGAACGCCGACTCGGATTACGTTCGTGCAGTGAAGACCATTTCGATGGTGCTCCACAAGCGTATGTTCAACATCTTCTATCGCTTCGACCTGACCTACATGCTAACTCCTCTGGCTAGAGCCGAGAGTCGAGCTTTGAAAGTGCTGCACAGCTTTACAGAGAAGATCATCGTGCAGCGTCGCCAAGAGCTGCTTCGAGCAAACAACTCAACACAGAGTGCGGACGATACAGATGTGGGTGCCAAGCGAAAGATGGCCTTTCTCGACATATTGTTGCAGTCGAAGATCGACGACAAGCCGCTGACCAATGCAGATATACGTGAGGAGGTGGATACCTTTATGTTTGAGGGCCATGATACCACATCCTCAGCCATTATGTTTTTCTTCTATAACATCGCATTGTATCCGGAATGCCAGCGCAAGTGCGTTGAGGAAATTGTCGCTGTGATGGGCAAGGACAGAGAGACGCCTGTTACATACGATGTGCTCAACAATCTTCATTATATGGATCTGTGCATCAAGGAAACGTTGCGTATGTATCCATCGGTCCCGCTGCTAGGCCGCAAGGTGCTCCAGGAGTGTGAAATAAGTAAGTTACATTTGAAATACTTATATATCATATACTATATATATTAATAAACACTCAACTATAAACCAGATGGCAAAATTATTCCGGCTGGCACAAATATAGGAATTTCGCCATTGTTATTGGGTCGACGTGAGGATCTGTTCAGTGAGCCGGACACATTTAAGCCAGAGCGTTTTGATGTAGTAACGAGTGCAGAGAAGCTCAATCCTTATGCCTACATTCCCTTCTCGGCTGGCCCGCGCAACTGCATTGGCCAGAAATTTGCCATACTCGAGATCAAAGCGATAGCCGCGAACGTTTTGCGACATTATGAAGTTGAATTTGTTGGAAATGCAGAGGAGCCACCAGTGCTTATTGGTGAGCTGATCCTTCGCACCAAGGATCCACTCATGTTTAAGCTCCAGAAGCGAATCCTCTAACTTATTTTATATGTATACATTATGATTTTGCCAATGGAGATCTGTGTATCCAATAAATACCTCAAAGCTATTGAAAAATAAAAGTCGAGTAATTATCGCAACAAAGGATACAAATAATAAAGCAGTCTCTGCTGTGGATGAGTAACTTACAGGGGGAAAGACAGGTTGTGGGTAACAAGAATGCATATTGATGTTCAATTTAAAATAAAATTATTAAAAATAAATAGAATACACAAAGAATTGATTTCATCGAGATATAAAGCTTTTATTCCTAGCGACTGTGAGAGAAGGGGACGGATTCCTATGATGAATCGTTTATACATATTATAGTTTCTTTGCATCGCCTCATTTGCCTTCAAACAAATTTGATTGATTCCTCAGTTGAGTGTTTAGCAGTGTGTGTAGCAGAGTATGTAACTAAAACATAAAATTTATCAAATCAATTTTCAAATTGGCGCAAGAGACTCAAATCAACAAAAACTATATCGATATATGTATGTATATATGGATGGAGGTTAATATCGATGAAGTTCATTAATCGGACTCCGGTGGGTCTTCCTTGGTGACTTGATCATGAATAGCATAACAGAGTGTCTCTAGAAAGGCTGGATCCATTTCACGAATAATGCTAAGAGCCGAGCTCAGTAAATTCGAATTGCGGATTAGGCGGCGTTGGTCGCTCTCTTTAGGTTTAGTTTTGTTCGAGCTCGACCGGGCACTGGCAAGGGCAGCCATGCGCATATACGGAGCCTGTTGACGGGCAACGGCATCAATGGCATCTTTACGGTGTTGGGCAACCACTGTAGAGGCAGCCGCTGCTGCGGCCGCTGTAGCAACTCGGACTTGCTGTTGGGCACGCTCCTGCAACTGTTTCACCGTGCGACGATGTGTTGTATTGTCATCTTTGGAGCGGCGTTGTTGTATAAAACTCTCTTTCGGACGACGTGCAAAAATCTGGTCGTCCAGTGTGCAGCGAAGGCGATGCTGATAGAGATGATCGTCCTGCGATCGGCGGCCAAGTAGAAAAATATCGTCTGAAAGCCGACCGATTAGTTTTCTATCCAGCTTGCGAGTGGGCAGGTCATCGCTCCTAGCACCATGCGGTAAGCTCATCTTCTTTCGAAAACTGGGTGGCTGTGAACTTGGCCTCATGCCCATTGCTATTAATCTATTCGCGGGGCGTTTTACCGCCAGAGGCGGCAGCAAGTTCAGGTCTTTGATTTCCGGTTGTGTATCGCGAATCACTTTATTTGCCTTGGCGTTGGTTAACTTCATTTCCAGCTCACATCTTTCACGTTCCACGCGTACCGCTTTGCTGGCGATGCGCTTAAACTTCTTCAGTTGCAGCGATTTGTTCCGATTTGCCATGTTTGGGCTGCAATATATATAAAATTTTAAATGAAAACAAATAAATTTATTATGAGAGTTATTTTGTCATACAGATCCATAAACTACGATTGTTGAATCTGAATAAGAAGTAAAATTCACAAATAATTTTGAATATCAATTATTTCCCCAATCTGAAGCTGCGACGTCTCAAAAAGATTTGCTCGAAGGACATTAAATAATTCATAATTAATTGAAAGTTAGCACACCAAGTTTTTGCTAGCAAAACGCTCGAGATAATGTCAAAAAGATTATAAACTCTTTACAAGGGATGTGCCGCACATACACTCGGATTATATAGAAATCTGCATTGTCTTTACATATATGTATGCAAGAGGAAAATTATTATTGAATCTTGTATATCGATTATTGCGGGCTTGTGATAGTCTTATTGGTTTGCAATAGCTATTCGATTAATAATAAAATTCGAAAAGTCGGATATCGCGCGTAAAAATTGTTACATTTTTAACAATGTACAACAATGGCAAATCTATATAGCTTTAGGGCTATTCTGCACACATATAAATCTGAATGTTACTCAATTTTTAATACTATCCTTAATCCGATTGTATTGTTGCCACCGTCTTCAATATTAATTATTCGATTGACAGCTGAAAACGTTGCACGATAGGCTCAGTGGCTTGCAGCAAGCGAAACGGAACACATAGGAAGTGCGAAGAACTTCGAGTCTTATTAAATAAAAAATGTCTTTTGTCGACGGTAATTTGATTGACTTTGATATGGATATACCGGTAAGTGGCGCTCTTTTGGACGAAGAGCTGGAAGAGACCGACCAAAGTAGCTCTACTCTAGCAGAAATAACAAACTTGATCAAAGAATGCGCTACGAAATGTCTAAACTCTATGGTAATTATGCGATATTCCTCTCCATTTGTAAATCTAATAGTCGCTTCGCAGGAATCTGACAACATAAAACAGTCTGAATTAATTACTTCTGAGCAAATCAATTGCGCAAAAATAATGGAAAACAAATTTGAATTATTCTGTGGACTTCAGCAATCCACTAACTGCAATGTTTCAATGGCCATTAAAATAAGTGCTATGCACAAAGAACAGTTGCAAAAATTGAACCGTTTGTTCAAGGCCGAGGATGAATGTGTACATGCATATGCCACACACTGTAGCGAGGCCATTAAGGCCTCTGAAGCGAATGCCCTCAAAGAGGAATTCGACGAATACACTGATATGGTAAGTGTGAAAAGCACATCTTTAAAATATTGCATATGAAAATTCAACTTTTTTGTCTAGCCTCACGTCCAGTTAGGTGATTGCATATTGAAAATGAGAAATCAAATAGAAACCATCAAATCGAAGACTGCAAGTTTGCAGAATGAGTATAAGAAGCGTTTTTACGAGAATCAAACCGAATTCAATTCAATTTTAAAGGAGACAGCAACTCTTGAGAAAATTGAGCTAGAGTCACTGTAAACGGTTCTAACGGTTATATTCGACAATAATTGAAAAAGTAAATATACTTGTCTGCCATTCCAGCGAGGTAGGACAGGAATTCGAAGTCCAAGGTCGTTGAAATAGGAAACGGCTATATTAATTTTATTCTATTATACTTTTTTCACACACAATTTCCAAAATTTCTATACATGTCTCAATATATACTACAATAATAAAGATGTACCCCTGTACATGATTTACTATTCAACTGTTACTGTTAGTTTTTTGTTTAATTTTTTTGTTTGTTTGACATTGCTGATGTGGCAACGCCGTAACTGTCATCAGTCTTGATGAGACAAACCAAAACAGCTGTTGCGTGTTATCGAACGCCGTTCTGGCACATTGCTGACTTGGTAATGTTCCATTGGCCATTTTTGGGTTATTAGCTTTAATTGCGAAATAGTTTAGACTAGTTAACGAAATTCTGTAGACATGGACGAGCTGTCACGCCAATGTATGGAAGACTGGCACGTGCGACCTCCAAGCGATGTGCGCACAACGTAAGTGATTATTCATCACGATTATCGCCATTTATCCACTTTCTATGTGTAGGAATGTTCAGGCGCCACCAAAATCCGTGCCGGACAACAAATCCCGCAAGACGGAGCTGCACGTGCTGCGACTCAGCGATGAGTCACAACAACTGACGATGGACACATTGCGCGCCATACACGGACCAGACTTCAAGCTCGATGACATCGCCAAATACAAGGATCGGGGGCGTGGCGGGAAAGGTATTAAGCATGCCTACTGGGAGGATCGCGGCACACTCCAAGTGCAAAGTGTTCAAGGTGTCAGTGCGGCGTCCAGTAGCTCAGGCGATGACGACCGTTTGCGTCGCTATGCATTGCTCAAGCTAGAGAACTATGGCTTCCATCCTGCTCATTGCCTAGAGGCGTATGAGCATTGCTCACACGATACGGAAGCAGCGCTGCTGTTGCTCTATAAACGCTATATGCGCGTGCCCGCCAATGAAAGCCTGGAGCTAGAGCCACACGACGAGGCGAGTCTGCTGGAAATGCGAGCCGACGAGAAGGAAGCGCTGCAGTCCATCTACGACAAGGCATTCGAGGAGCGTGAATATAACAGCGTTTGGAATCTAAAATTTAAGATTGAACATCTGCTGGCGCACAGCCCATCGGAAGTGCGCAAGGCGCGCGAAGCAGACCTTGCGGCAGCTGCTGCCCTTCGCCAAGCGGCATTGGACAAGAAGAAGAGGGCGCCGCAACGTTGTCGCAACTTTGATCGTGATGGCACGTGTAAATTTGGACCCAAATGCCGATTTGCCCATGTGCCCGCACAGCCCGAGGTGACGGGGACACCGGAGCGCAAGCGTGCCGACAATCTGGATGAGAATGAGAATGAGCAGTGGTTTCATGTGGAGGTGCGTTTTCCGCCGGGCAGCCGTTATCCATACGAAGCGCCATACATCTACCTCAAGACCACCTGTCACGATATACCGCATGAGCTGCGCTTGCGCTTCGCTCGCCGTTTGTATCAGGAGGCGCGTCAAATTTGCCAAGATGGCATTCCCTGCATTTACAGCGTATGTGAGATGCTGCAAACGGATGAGAATTTGGCCGGCAACCTGGACACTGCCCGTTTTCCCTCGCCCAAGCATTCCCTCTTCTACGAGGAGCCATCAAATGGCGCTGATCAAGATGCCAACGAGGGAGCAGCGGCAAAGCCGCTTCCCACCCACTACACGCGCGGTCAGACGTCGCGCAACGATGGCGGCACTTATCAACGGAATGCCGCCGAATTGGCATCTACAAATCGCTACCTGTTGAAGCAGTTTAACGACCGCCGACGTGACGTCCGCTACATCAAGTCGATCGAGGCTCGCAGTAAGCTGCCTGCCTTTGCCGAGATAGAGCACATTATGGCGCTCGTTAAGAGCAACCAGGTGGTTGTCATCTCAGGCGAGACGGGCTGTGGCAAGAGCACCCAAGTGCCGCAGTTCATATTGGACGATTGGTTCTTCCAGGGCTGTAAGTCTACACCCAACGACATGCCCCATGTAGAGATAATCTGTACGCAACCGCGTCGACTCTCGGCCATCGGTGTGGCTGAGCGTGTGGCTGCCGAGCGTTTGGATCGCATTGGCCAGCTGGTTGGCTATCAGATACGACTCGAGAATAAGATCTCAGAGCGCACGAGGCTGACCTTCTGCACCACTGGCATACTGCTGCGACGCCTGTCCTCCGATCCGCTACTGACCAATGTTAGCCATGTTATTGTGGACGAAGTGCACGAGCGATCCCAGGACTCAGATTTCCTGTTGCTCATACTCAAGAATATATTGCGTGAACGCAAGGACCTTAAAGTGATACTCATGTCCGCCACGTTGAATGCGTCGCTATTTTCCAATTACTTTGGCGGCGCACCTGTTCTAGATATACCGGGTCGTACGTTTCCAGTGGAACAGCTCTTCCTTGAAGATATTCTGGATGCTTGTGATTTTGTTATGGAATGCGATACGAAATTCTGTAGAAGGCTCAAAAAGAAGGAACAGGAGGTGCTGGAAAATCTGCTGGAATTCGCCGATCTCCAGGCCAGCAGTGAACCTCCTGGCCCCAAGATCAAGGACGAGAATCTAACACTAGCAGAGACCTACGCCCGCTACTCGGGTAAGCTAAGCCACAAATCGAAAATCAGACTAGACTCCAAATTCTTATCCATTTTCAGACTACAGCAAGACGACATGCAAGAGCATCTACCTCATGGAGCCTATGATGATCAATCCAGATCTAATCGAGTCTGTGCTCAAGTACATTGTGGAGGGCGATCATAAATGGCCGCGTGAGGGCAGCATCCTCATCTTTCTGCCAGGCTTTCAGGAGATACAAGCGGTGCTCAATGCGCTGCAGGACAGCGCGCTCGGTCCACGCTCTGGCAAATATATGCTCATCCCATTGCATTCAGCCTTGTCCAGCGAAGATCAGGCGCTGGTCTTCAAGCGTGCGCCCGCGGGAAAACGAAAAATTGTGCTTAGCACGAATATAGCCGAGACATCTGTCACGATCGATGATTGCGTCTTTGTCATCGACTGCGGCCTCATGAAGGAGAAGGGCTTCGACTCGAACCGCAATATGGAGTCGTTAGATCTGGTCTGGGTGTCGCGCGCTAATGCCAAACAGCGCAAAGGCCGAGCCGGCCGTGTCATGCCCGGCGTGTGCATCCATTTGTATACCAGCTATCGATACCAGTATCACATATTGGCTCAGCCGGTGCCCGAGATACAGCGAGTGCCACTCGAGCAGATTGTGTTGCGCATCAAAACGCTCTCAATGTTCGCCTCGCGAAACACCCTCTCCGTGCTGCTCGAAACACTGGATGCGCCCAAGGAGGACAGCGTGCAGGGCGCACTGATGCGATTGCGTGATGTCGGCGCCTTGGATATCGACGATCAGCTAACGCCACTGGGCCACCATTTGGCTGCCTTGCCTGTGGATGTGCGCATTGGGAAACTGATGCTGTACGGCGCCATCTTCCAGTGCCTGGACAGCGTGCTCACCATCGCCGCCTGCCTGAGCAACAAGTCCCCGTTCGTCAGTCCGCTGAATAAGCGCGACGAGGCCGACAAACGCAAGCGACAATTCGCTCTCGATCACAGCGACCATCTGACCGTGCTGAATGCTTATCGAGTAAGTGAAATAAGATGGAGGACACTCAATGAATATGCATAGACAAATCTAATCAATCAAGTATACTCAAGTCATTAGGTTTGGTTTGATATGGACACATATCGATCGGCCAAAACAGTCATATAGATCGTATGTTAATTGATCGATCATCGGTCGATCAATCAGGCGAACAGTTAACACCATAAAGTCAATTTGTCACTTGCTAGAGATCCGGTCATCTTCAATGTCAAAATGCTTCTTTAATGTCTTCTCCTCTTGACTCTTCCTCGCAGAAATGGCTCGCTGTAGCGAAGCAGGGATCCTATGGAGGCAGTCGAAATTATGCAAGTACGAACTATCTGTCCATCAATACGCTGGAGATGATTGCAGATCTCAAGTATCAGTATCTGGAGTTGCTCGTCTCGATTGGATTTGTGCCGGTGAATGTGCCTCGACGCAGACCAAATAGCAGTGACAACGTACTCCAGATAACAGGTGAACAGCTAACAACTCTGATTCATATCAAGTTGATATACTTATGCTCTGCTGCTTCAGGTCAAGAACAGAATGTGAACGGCGAGAATAATCGACTGCTGACGTCGCTGCTCTGTGCAGCTCTCTATCCGAATATTGTGAAGATCATGACTCCGGATCGCGTCTATATACAGACAGCGGGTGGCGCAGTGCCGCGCGAGCCTGGCCATCAGGATTTGCGCTTTAAGACGCGCGGCGATGGCTATGTACGCATCCATCCGTCCTCTGTCAATTCACAGGTCGCTGTCTTCCAGGCACCGTTCCTTGTCTATCAGGAGAAGGTGTGCACCAGTTCCATTTACATACGCGACTGCTCAATGCTGCCCCTGATTGCCCTGGTTCTGTTTGCCGGCTCAGATTTCAAGGTGGAACTCCATGATGGAGATTTCCTGTTTCTACTGGAGAGCGGGTGGATCATCGTGAAGGCGCACAACCATGAAACGGCGGAGCTGATCCAATGTCTGCGCATCGAACTGATCAAGCTGCTCGAGGAGAAGATACGCGATCCATGCCTCAATTTGTTGCACCACAAGAATGGCTGCAAGATCATTGCGAACATTGTGCATCTAATAAGCAACAACTATTAAAGTCTAATGCATTAGCCGATCATTGATCCATACTAATAGCAAAGCTTATATTATTTTATAATGCGAGTACAAGACAATTAAACAAATTTATACAGCCAAACTGAACTACAATGCTTTATCAATCAATCACAATCTCAGTCAGTCAGTCATTCAATTAAACAGCGTGTCACACAAATGAAAAAGATTGTCTTAGAGGGAGAGAGACAGAGCTAGCAAGCGGAAAAGGCAGTTCGTGCAAGAGAAGGAGATAGGCAGATACTATACGTACTAGAGATTATAGAATGTATATTTATTAGCTATATAACTTAGTCTCACTGCAAAACATATAACATCTCTAAAACTTGTGAATCACATAGAAAGGAAACAAACAAAACACAAATACCTTATATAGATAAATATAAATTAAGATATGTTAAGCCAGATGTACATATATAAAGATATTTTAAGTCATCAAAGCCTATGCAAGGGATTATTCTGGAATGAAATGAGAATTGAAGCCGGCTCCACCTGACGGACCAATACTTGTTCAAGGACCATTAATAAAAAAGTATAGAAGCATATTTGCGCATATAATTGATCCAAGTCTATCTAGTTATAGTAGATTTGTATAGGAAAGAAATTGTTTAAATAAAAATAAATTAGAACACAAATAAAAAAGGTTCCTGATTAAATTAAAATATCCGCAAATCTAATATAGAAATATTAAGTTAAATTAAAAAAAAAAAAAAATATATATATATATCAATAAACTTAGTATATATTTAATTTCTCTGTAAAGAAATTTTATAAAATAAGGCCTATTTTTTAAATCAAAATAAAGATTTTTTTGTACATATTTTTATATTTTCAGTTTGCTCAGTTTATATTATTAAATTAAAAAAAAAGAGCTTTTTAGCTATGTACATATTTATACATTTTAAATTTGTTTAGATTTAATTATTAAATATAAGTATATATAATTATTATTGTATGGAAATGAGTCAATGTTTACAATGGAAACGTTTAATAATTTATTGGATAATTCATATTTTTTTATTTACTCAATAAATTTGTCGAGACATGTTAAAGACTTGGATTTTATGTGATTGTTATTTGCTTTCCATCAGTCAAATAAATGTTTGACTTTGATTTTGGTTTGTCAACTTTTAGGCGCAGACATCAGAGCAAACAGCAAATTAATCACATTCAGGTGCTGACATTGAACGTTCAGCAGGTGTTTGTGTGTGTGGCTGTATTTCATGCGAAACACCGATCGATCTATAAATCAGGCGTGTGTGTGTGTCGCCGTTGAAACAGAGTTGAATTTTTGCGCCCATCAATTACAATTCATTTGAATTTATTTAAATACACTTGACTCGCGTTTTTTTTAATTTGTGTTTTTCATGAAATGTTTATTTTTTCATTGAAATGTTCGAACTGTTGATATCACAGTCGATACATCAAAGTATCAAATGCAGCTAATACGATAGTAATAAATTAAACTTATCAATGATAAGCGAAAGAAATATGCGCTCAATGCAAATGAATCACAGCTCAAATCAGAATTTCGATTCAAATTTAACGATCTTCTTGCAGCAGTTCCAGTTCCGCAATGAAGAACAAGAGCATGAGCAAGAGAATCACACATGATTGTGCATCGCATGTAAATTGCTCATATTAACAGTTCTTAGCTCGCCTCTCTCTGTCACTCTCTTTTTCTGTGTGCGTGCGCTCATCTTGCACTCAATTTCGCACTTCCTTTTCGTTGAGCTCGATTGCATGTTTTAGCACTTCGTTGAGTTATTTTCATGCTCTGATTTATCGTCTTATCTTTTGTGCGCGCTAACCCCAAGCCAATTCGGACTTAACGATTTGCTTATAACGCTTGTAACGTATTAATGTTTCAGTTAAGACTTCCACTACTTTGTATTAAATAAATAAAAATGATATAAAATTATGTCAACAAACATAAAATAAGAAAATATTTATAAACATACATATATAGTTATGAAAAAAAATTTTTTTGGCAACTAATAAAAGAATTTATACTTCTGTCTGTTCTATCTCCTTGCTAATTTGTACAGGTTTCTCAGTTATCTAAAATAATCATTTTGTTATTATGTTCGTTTTGTGGTGGGCGGACTTACTGCCTGGAATACCCAAGCTTTTGTCGCTTCCAACTTGAAAGAGTTCGATAAATTTTTAATCATGCGTCACAGCACACGTGAGATATGTTTTAACATTATCAATCATGAGCAATGTTGCTTTTTCTTTTCTTTTCTTTGAATTGTTGTTAAACACTTTTGAGCAGATTTTGATGCCTGCTCATACGCCGAGCTGGCCGTAGGGCATTGAATGCTCAGCGCTGACCAATTGCCACCATGCCCACTGAGACCTATACGATCAGCGGCGGCCGTTTGCTCCACTTTTTGTTGTTTTTTCATTCTTTTTTTTTTTATACAAACATGATTTTTTTTGCAGGTACCACTTAAGCGTGAGTTTTGCTTATGAGCGCTAAGCGTACGCTGGCGTCTCTGCAGGCGTGATTAGCAGTAACAGCAGCTGTGGCACCGAATCAGCTTCTGTTATCCAGCCATTTGAGCGCGAATGTAATGTGTGTGTGTGTGTATGTGAATTGGTATGTGTATGTGAGCTCTCGAGTGTCTGCTATCAACACTATCTTTTGCTATAGATGTTCCACTGCCGCTGCTGCTGCTTCTTCTTGTTGCTTCTATACTGACTTCGCCTCCGTCCGTTGATGATGCCGTTATTCGTATATTAAGCTCATGTATGTAGGTGTAGAGCTGTAGTATATGTATGTATGTGTACACATGTATGTATATATGCACGTGTGTGGCTATCTGTGCTCAGGTCTTAGGTAAAACAAATTTGACTCAACAGATTAGACTCTCGAGGGATAGGGCAGAAAAAACATTGTGATAATTCAACTCAAATAATCTATGTCATCATTCGTATTATTGGCAGATGCAAAACGATGCGCGCGGCGTGCACGCGGTACTGTGCACCAGCCACAGTGTCCACACTCCCAATGAATACGTGGTGAAAACTAGTTGAAGGACTTACGCATGCGTCGGTGCTGGCTGATCGACTGAAGGGATGGATGTGTCAAATGTCATGTGATGATGGAAACTTTATTGTGGGCGGGTCGCATGGTTAAGGTGGGTCTTGGCGCCTTCGCCGTAAAGCACTAAATCCGTAGACAAAGCATTTGCGTTCCGGCAGTTGCTGTGTTGCCTTTGTTATTGCTGTTGTTGTTACTGATATTGTTGTGGGTGTGTTTGGGTTTGGCGTCGGCATTGGCATCGACGCGTCGTCGCCATTTGGGAAGGGGGAGGCCTATAGCCTGTACATAAAGTAGTAGTCGAAACTGAGACCCGTTGGGTGGGTAAATACGTTGACAAATTTGCTGCCATGCCAGTGGAAATAGCAACAACAACAACAACAACACATCTAAAGAATATAAGAACAATACAAAGCCGAAATCAATGCCTCACTCTGCACAGTAGTAACTGATTGGAAGAAAAATAAATCAATGCCCAAGCCGATTCCCAAAGGTCGATGGTTTGGTAGATAAGTATATATATACATATATCTATGTATCTATATATCAGGTATTTTAGTATAATCTAAAAATATACATATGATCTGGGCTTTGCTTCTGTTGTATTTATGGCATTAAGCTAGCTCTCAAATCATTTACTATTAGATGGCTAATCACTAAATCTAAAGCTGAGATCAGGCAACTTAGCTACCGATGATTTAAACTTAAGTTTATTATCCTTTGAATTGGCTATAGACTGTGCCTTAGCTTAGCACAACACGCCATCAGCATTGTACCACGGTGCGATTGCTCTACTGTCGTACATTGGTAGCAAACTGTAAGTACTACATACATGCTCGAACTGCTCGTGCAGCGTGGGGGAGGGGAAGGGGAGATGGCATTAAAAAGTGTTCGCAATTTTCGTAGTTGTCTTTTGTCGATCGCCGATTTATTTACTTTGTGATTTTCTTTTTTTTCTACACGTGTATTAGTTAGTCGCAGTAAACAACAGCAAACCGTGTGCTGTGTGTGTGTGTGTGTGTGTGTGTGTGTGTGTGAGTGAGTGAGTGGAGGTGGAGCTGAGCTGGAACGTGTGCGGGAGGCGTCGGGGGCAGGTCGGCGTTAGTTCGTCGCTGTTTGAAACAAACCACTCACTCAAACCTAATTCCCCGATCGGATTCACATGCGCGCACAACGCGAAAATACTCCAAATCAACGAATTCGGCTCAAAGTGAGTGAACAACGGGATCAAAAAATATACATACACATATATATGTATGTATGTATGTATAATAATAAAATAAGATTAAGTACAATACTAAAAATCTCACACATGTTTTTACAAAGCGAATGAGCAAAGGAGAGCACACAAGTGAGTGAGTGGTTAAGCGAATGCGCTCAAGTTTTACTCCCTCCCTCTCTGTCGCTCTGGATGTTGTCTGTGTGCGTGCGAGCTAGACGAAGACGATCGGCCGTCAAAAGGAGGTGTTGATAGTCGGACTTGGCTGTAGCTTTTGCTCTGGATATCAATGAGCAGTCATATGATGGACGTATCGCGCACCGTAACGGCGTAGAGAGCGTTGTGCATTGTGCGCGCGTGTGTGTATGGGTGTGTGCCCTCTGCAGAGCATTATAGCCTGTAATCGCTAGCGTAACCGTAACTGTAACCGTTACCGTTACCGCTAATGCCGTTTTACCGTTAAGCTGTCGGCGAAAATTCTAATTCCAATTCGTCAACGCTGGCTGCGCAGCTGCCGCGAGCGCTCGGCTGATGGCAGAGACGTGAGCTATCCAAGCATTTCAATTTAAATCAACGTTACACATACATGCGCACAGACGGAGACGCGGAGACACGGACACACGGAGACACACAACACACACGCACACAGACAGACAAGGGCACACGCTAAAAGTGTCAGACCGCCGCCTGCAGCGCTTCAATTTCAATTCAATGCGCGCCGTGTAACGGTTAACGTCCTGTTCGTCGCGATCAACTGTTGCGCTTTTATTTTATTATTTTATTTTTTTTTTTGCATTTCTGTTTCGTTCGTTCTGCAGTGGCTTTAACTATTTTGTTTTCCCGCCGCGCGCTGTGTTATTATTGTTGTTTTTGTTTTTTCTGTTTTTTTTTATTATGCAATTTTATAACGGTACAAAGTAAAGAAATTTTGTGAAGCTCGAAAAATTTCTTGATTTTGTTTGCATCTCGGATTACTTAAGTGTGGGTATTACAATTAATTAAAGTCATAAATTATACATAAAAAAAAATAAATAATGAAAACAAAATTAAATAAATAAATAAAAATATCAACAATAAACTCAAACCCTATCAATTACACGCTTATAGAAATAGTGTAAATATGTACTAAAATTTCTGCAGATCCTGTGCTAAGAGATTTGTACCTGTGCTTAGGTTTGTTTATAGGGCAAAACGTACATATGTATGTATGTACACATACATGCATATGTACATATATGTGTGTCTATAAATTAATCAGTACCATTTGATATCAGCTTAAATTCAAATCCCATTACTCGGTTGCTATATCATTTATATGGCAAGGCTAATGAACTCTGCTTTAGTATTACATTCACATACATATATGCATGTGTATATATTGTATATATTGGGTATATGTGTGCGTACAGGCTTGATCCATTGTATTCGTACCTTCTTATGTCCACTGCAAGTGTCGAAATAATTTTGCTGCATTATCAATATAAATGTAATATGTTGAAGTGTCTCTGACCAGCTTATCAGATGATCCGGTTGTGCGAAAATGTTTATATACATACATGTATATATATACGTTCCGATGATCGTTTACATATCGATATTCATATTTATAAGACTTCCGTTAATAAGTAAAGCTAACCCTTGGTGATATTATAACTGAAGTCTGTTGAGGGTAAAATTTAGATATAAAAAAAATTTTTTAATAACAATATTATTTTTATGCGTAACTATTTTCTCCTTCATTCTCTTTGCCTTTTCTCTTCTCTCTCTATTTCTTCATTTGTTCCTTATAATTGTATATATAATTATATTATTATTGTATACATAATTATAATTTTCTAACCTAGGAAACCCTAGAGAAAAAGAATTTATATCCGTTTGAATTCATATACTTGTTCATAAAGTCAAAAAGCAGTATATTGATAAAAAATATATAATGGATATAGATATACCGGTTGTGCATATACAAGCTATAGCTTTACTGTTGAACTGAACATTGTATTTTGTACCCTAGTGCAACATTCTTACTTGATTTATGATATGAATATATTAAAAACATATAAACTAAAGCTTGATTCTGAATTCAGTTTTCTTTTAACGTGACCTAAGTGTAGTACAAAACTCTGTTCTCTTCTCAAGTCTGAAATAATAGATATTTATGTTTTAAGCATAGCTTCTTGAAATATTTACTTAAATTGAATTTTAAGCACGTTTCATTCGCTGAACAATCTAAACGATCTTTCAAATGCAACTGTGCTCCACTAAAGACAGCACGTCTAAACAAATATATATATACAAATATATACTTTATATAATTATATAAATTGTAAGTACATATGTATATGGCGGTAATCAATCTGTGTGTGTGTGGGTGTGTGTGTCAGGCCTCTAGACCCCCTGAATCGTACAGATTAACTGTCACTTTAATGAATGCGCTTAATTAGCGAAATTGTTGTATTATAATGCGATTGTTTTTCGACCGATTGTTTTACACTTTATTTTTCGATCTTCAAACCGACAAAAACATAAACGAAACTATAGAAATTCTTTAGGCCAGTCCCTATATAGTATTATATGGCATATTGTATACAAAATGTGTTGTTGTTCATCTTATCTCTGTGCTTTAGTTTTTAGTCGGTTCGATTTTGCTTGCCATCAATCATGTTTCTGAAACAAATGTTGCCAGAGCGCCAAATGTTGCCAGCAACATTTGTGATTGCATAGCAAAATCCTTCAATGATCTACAGATAGGAAATATCATGAAAATGTGAATGAAGTCGAGTATAATGTAACAGCTGCAACTATAACATTTATATATATGCCTGATCCTCAGTAATAGCAAAGCTGATCAAGCGCCTTAGAAAGCTATAAGCTCTGATAATTTATTCCAATAGTGTACAGTTCGTAAATAACGATAAATATGATAATGGTTTTAAAATGTTCTCAATTATTTGTCCTGTCTACATATTATCGATAAGTATCGAAGCAAAGATTAGGCCATGCTATATGATATACAAAAACAAAAGACTTCAATTAAAGCAGATCATGTTTCGTGATCGATAAATATCGAAATCTTTATGGCTTTCTTTATTGGGCTCGCCAAACAAAGTTAAGCAGCGTAATCGTTAGTCGAGCATACGTGTGGAATGGAACCTTTATTAGTATTTGGGACGATCGTTTTAAACATATCGACATTTACTCGGTTTGTCAGTTGGCATTATTAATTGTCGTGTAACTCAGCGCCATCCGCTTCTGCTCTGCCCCGCTCCCTCTCAGTACGCCAGCAAGTTAGTTAGGAGTCGCTGGAGTCTTGTTTCTTATCAATAGCAGCAAAGACAAGAACTAACGGGAGACACGATTGACGATCTACGATCGACGATCGATGTCTGGGACATTGATAGATCGAAATGCAATTAATCATGCATGTGAAATGGTTTGTTTGGCTAATGTCAACATAATTAGCAGTGCGATCGATGCGAAACTTGGCAAAAAATTAGAGAAATGAAAGAAGAGAAGCTCGTACGAGTCGTTCAATGCATGTCACTTATCCAAGAGATAGCCCTCTCTCTCTCTCTCTCTCTCTCTCTCTCTCTCTCTCTCTCGCTCTCTCGCTCGCACTGTCTTGTCCAGATGATACGTCAGAGGAGCTAGCCGTAGCACCTTCCCATATAGCCGACAATGTCGTGATTATTTACAAAACGTGTTCATTTGCAGTTGTGGCTATTTATTATTGGTTAAGCGACTGTTTACCGTTCAGTATATGTAAATATTTTTTATTCAAAGAAAAAAAAATATATATAAATATATGTACATATGTATATGCATTATAATACAAGTAAATTATGCATGATTCGACCAAAAGTTATTCCCTAAATTCTGAACTATGTTTATATCTTCTCTCTGTATTACTTTCTCTCTCGCTCTCTGTCTCTCTTTATCTTTGTTGTTATCTCTCTCTCTCTCTCTCTTTCTCTGTCTCTCTTCCATATCAGAAACATCTTACCAAAATGTTCTTCTATTACATATCGTCAACTTACAGGGTATAAGTAGTCTCTCGCTCTAATTTCAGCCCCACGCCAAATGATTAAAATCTATTTTATTTAGTTATTTATTTAGTTAAGGTATTATTTCCTTTGTTATCTACGACAAATCATTCAAATTATAGGGTAGTCATAGTCTGTAAACTGTGTAGAAACTGTTAATTCAAATCATTTGATGCGATCACTGCATCTTGATCTTCGATCCTTGTGATTTTTTGCTTCTGATCGTTGTTTTTTTTTTTTGTGGATTGTGTGTGGGTCACATTGATGATCAATTAGTAGGCTTTATTGCGGCCATATTAAACGCTCTGTTGTTTTTCGCACTTAGCAATATCAAGTATAAAATTAAATTCATTTGCATCATCATAGACTGCCGCTACTTCTTCTCTCCATAAAAAATTGTATATTTTAGGCTGTTTCGCTTTTCGTTCGTACAGAATTTTCCATGCCACAAAAACATTTTGCGACAAGCCCAACACAGGGCGACAATAAAAGTATGCTTTTCCCCTTTTTATACCCTGACTCCATTGTAAATGGGAAATTAGGGTATAATGTTTTTGTGAAAATGTATGTAACAGGCAGAAGGAGGCTTGACAGATCCAATAGAGTATATATATATTCTTGATCAGGGCAACGAAGATATCAGAGCTAGAGACGTATAATGTATACTCGTATACATGTGTACATGTATACCCGTCTATATTATACTCAGTACAACTTTATCATATTTTTCCTAAAACTCATAACATTTCTTTTTTCCCAAAGACTTTCATTGAATGGCGCGTCATCAACATTGGCGAACGCGCCCAGTATACCCTGTAAAAATCTTATCGGTGGAATCATTTCATTCAGAACAAAAGACAGAAGAAGGTGTGGCTTTCACGATCTTGGTGCAATCTAATAAATAAATAAATAAATATAAATAAATATATAAATCGATAATTTATAATGATGTGATTTGTAGTTCAATTTTTGTATACGCACTCATATACGCGAGTTCCAGGGTAACTGCCAGTCAATCACGCCAAATACTTGCCTTTGTTTACTTTGTGTTTTTATTTTGATTATTGTTAACAAAATGCTTAGCCCAGTTTACTGGCCATACACAATTCTTATTGCCTTTTTAAAGATAACTCTTAGAAAACATTCTCAATACTGTTCCCCGTTTTATATACATATATATATATTGATAATTGAATAAATGATACAATAGTATGCACTGAAACATTATCAGCTCTTCACTTGAACAACAATTCGAATATATATAGATATATATACTACTGACATATATGTATATATACATAATAGATCGTTGATGCCTTCTGAACGAGTTTGGTAATAACGAATGTAATAGTTGAAGTGGTTGTAGATAACTGTGAGCTCAACTAAGAAGTCAATCGAACTACAAAACTCACAAAAGAGAAAAAAAAACAAGCTGAAGAAACAGTTTCTAAATCTTATCAAAGTTAATTAACAGATGTATTGAGGCTTTGTAAGTTCTTAAGTTCGATATTTATCGATAGATGCTGATTACTATGAAATGGTAAACTTACTATAAGAGAAAGAGAGAGAGAGAGAGAGAGAGAGAGAAAGAGAGAGAGAAAGAGAAAGAAAGAAAGCAAAGGAAAAATTACCAGAGAAGAAGAAAGAGAAATAAAGATTGAAGGGAAAATAAATAGCTTCAGAAAAAGATGATGATAAAATGAAATATAGATAGGAGTATATAGTGATGTAGGTAAGATAGCGAAAGAATGAAGGACAGAGGGGTAGCCAGACAGACACGACAGGACAACATAATGAATGACTATATAAGCTTGATTTCGTTCTACAGTTTGCACCAACTCTTAAAGTTTTATATGTAGATCATTGGATCCAATTATCACCCAAGAATCTAACGTTTTTCTAAATGTCCACATTCTCAGAGATTTATTCTATATAAATAGGCGATCAATACAATTCATATGACTATATAAATGTATATATACCTCTGATTCATCGATATGAATCAATAATAAATCGAATAATTTGCGAAATTCGTTTTTATTACCCTGTAAAAATACACCTCTCTACAACTCTACAGTGATTATCAAAATGTTGGCTCTACCTTATTCTGAGAAATTTCGTATCGTATTATTGTGAATGTATGTTTATTATATTCATATATTCATATTGGACTCTTGTGGTTAGCGAGATCTGTGATGCGGCAACATTACAGGGTATAAGCAAAATAGAAGATCACTTGGGATCTACATAGTGCCCCTGTAAATCAAATTAAGTCTCTCTCTCTCTCTCTCTCTCTCTCTCTCTCTGTCTCTCTCTCTCTCTCTGGCAATAAACGCCATGAAAAGCCTGATATTGATACTACTTATTATATGAGCATATATAGGGAACTACCTCAACATATTCGAGTAGTTGGGTGCAATTAACTTTACGATTTTGCAAGAAGTCGAGCAGAACATTGTATTAATATTGATTTGCTTGTTTTATTATCGTCACATTATTTCACAAAACAGCTAAAAATGGCAGGTGCGAATCGTTAACATCTTAACAGTTTCAGAGTTGTCAACCTATTCAAGTTTTCTCAACATATATTTGTAAGTATATATATTTTTTAGATATTTTGTATCGAGCTGCTAATTGAAGGTGGTAAATTTCCAAGCAGGTAGGCAGATTGTCACCAAACCTAATCCCAGACAGATAACAAGACCCATTGCCAATGGGCTCGCGTAGCAACTGATCGACTAGGAGATACCCTCGTTAAAGGGAAAATGCCTGAAAAGAAGATGGGGAAGAGTTATGTATGAATCGCTATGGCTTTGATCTGCTCGATATTTAAAACTTTGGGAAGTCTATATGTCAAATTTTAAATTTTAAGGGCGAGAGTGAGAGGAAAATATTGATAGTCATACAGAGAGAGAGACAGACTGAGAGAGAGATACAGAAATACAGAGAGGTACCCGAATGGAACTAGTCACGCCTTCATCTGACTGTTGCATACATCACATAAAAACATAAACGCCCCGTTTCAGGCCTTTTTCAATGGGTAGAAAAGTAGGTAAAAATTAGCAGCAATACTCGGCCACTTTGCGTCTTGGCGATATGATTAGATGTGTCAATATATTAACCCGACTAAATGACGTTGCCTCAGCATTGCCCACACTGACGTAGTGCCCGGTAGGAAATCTGTGAGGGGCCTCAGGGTGATCGTAATAGCTATGTAGAGCTGAAGAGTGTCTTGAGTGGCTCAGACCTCGATGCTGAAATACCCTACACGATCAGGTTTATAGATGGGCGAATGACTACAGAGACCGGTTTCATATACAAATTTAAAGTATTTGTTATATAGTTTATGAATGACAACTGCTGTCAAACTTAAAAGATTGATATACAAATAGGCTGCTTAGATCCAGAAGTCAGTTCCATGAGTGATCAAAATACACATGTAGTTCGCTAACTCTGCACACGTTCCACACGTTGATAATACCCTACCGTTGCGTTTATAGACCATGGATATAAACTTCGCTCGTTTCGCCGGTCTTATGGAGGGAGCAGTGGCATCTGAGAGAGCTCAGCTATATGAGGACTGAACGTTGAACCAATAAGACTCGCTGCATTGCAGGTAGCGCAGGTGGCACTGCCCCAGAAGAATTTCATAAGTTGGTGTATATATATCAATATATAGAGACAGTTAATCGCAATCAAGTGACGATTAATGCTGATACAAACCATAAACAATATTTCTACATATATAACTATATAACATTCATAGAAACACACACAATTTACAATTTGCCCTCTGCCGGATGGTTGTTTAATTTTCTTTTGTGGCTATTATGTCTGGTTGCAGCCTTCTCCTTTTGGGCCAAGTTAGCGACAGGAAGAGCATGTCGCCAAATCGCTGGATACTTTTGCTCATCTTCTACATATCGTATCTGCTGTTTGGCGCTGCCATCTACTATCACATCGAGCATGGCGAGGAGAAGGAAGCACGTGCCGAGCAGCTAAAGGAGCGCATTGAAATCTATGGTACGTACACTCCACCCATATGCAAGCATATAGATATGTAGATAGTCGGCTGGCTAGATAGATAGATAAACAGTAGCTGTCATTATCATCAGCCGCAGCAGCCGAGCAGCCGCGCAGCCGCGCAGCCGAGCATTCTCGTCTCAAATATCACAAGCATAAATAATTTTATGGTCGCATTTTTCGAGTCCATGTGATATCTAACAACTTCAACTGTCTGCCACGAATTCTTGGCCAAAAGAGAACAAACAATTTTAGCAACTACTTGCGCAGTTCCCGCAAAAAGCCCCGAAAAGAAACTCTATTAAAGATAGGGCCGTCCCGTCTATCGACTGTGGGTAGCTTGACTTTGGCAAACACTTTGGCGCAGCTAAGCTTAGCTAAACAATTTGTGTATTGCAGGCACGAATGTAAGTTTTACTCATGAAGTATCGCCTGATGTCAGATTAACCCGACTCAATTTAGCCATTCTATGGCCAAATCATATTGACATTCACGATAAATGTAATTGAAACTAAAGTGAAGGCACTCTATGTGAAAGAAGGACACTAGAAAGTCACATTTGAGCCAGGAAAGTCGCCATTGTAAAATCATGAATTGCATGGCATGAACATGTTTACACATTTGTATTGCCTAATCAATCATAGCTTGCAGTAATCTCAGCTAACTGGCAGATAAGCATTGCTCTACTGAAGCCAAACCAACTTCACGAGTTACATGGCATAAACTTAGTTCGATTTATATTTAGACTGTTTTATCAGTTAAAGCCAACCAAAATAGCTTAATGACTGTTAACTTCATGGTACAATAATAGGAACTACATGAACTGCACGGCATAAGCTTAGCTAATCTATATTTGGCACACGAAATCAGTTCACGAAATTAGCAAAACATAAACTGATTTATCATTCCACTTCGAAGCACTCGGGAGTCAATCATAAAAAGTCGTCTGATTCCCAGCGCAGCCAACTTAATGTGCTAATTACTTGGTCATGAACTGCATAGCATAAACGTGATATATGTAGTCGTATATTTATAGAGCGCAGCCAATTCGGTGCGACGGGGCTGAAAAGTGAAAAGCAGAAGAAACGACTTAACGCGACTGTATCTTCGTTTTGCCAAACGTGCGTAAATGTTGAGACAAATATGAGCTTTATGAGTTAGCAAGTGTGCGAATCGGATTCGTGATTAATTGCACTGATACGAATGTGATTTACATATCTGTGCCTGTGTGTTGGTGTGTGTGTGTGTGTGTGTGTGTGTGTGCGGATATCAGACACACAGATCGCGATCGTATTTATTTTGAGGGTTATTCCGCCATAATTGCAATAAAATCGAATTTAAATAGCACATAAAAATGTGCTAATTGTTCAGATAAATAAACTATAAACGCCAATTAGACATCGTCCAGCCGCGACGTGCGTCGATATATAACTCTATATATATACGAATATACACGTATAAAGTTAATTCGGTGTGTGTTGTCTGTAAATAGATATTGCTCAAGTTTATATTACACTCATATCATAACGTCAGCTCTGATTCTTATATGATAGCATATAAATATAGATATGCTTATGTATGCATATATCTACAATTGATCAAGTATCCAATATCATCTGCCCTTTCGTCTGCCCCTGTTCATTAACCACTTGTTTGTCTGTCCTTCCGTAGGTCAATCTACATATCTATGATTCCATTCTCTGTCTGTTTGTTCTGCCCTCTTCCTCTCTGTCTATCTGCCTATTCGTCTGCCCCTATCACCTAATTTCGCAGGGTATCTCCTAGTCGGGCAGTGCTGGTGGACGTGCGGTTTCTTATTAAAAGTGCAACGGACACGAGCTCTCAAGTGCGCAATGCAAGAGCCATTCCAATATAAATATATATTTAACTTGATTCATACATATATATATATATATATATGTATATTCAGGCTTCTGGGTTAAATCAGTTAACAGTTTTCACGATCAATGAGCTTGGAAGCTATAGCTTTATACACTGATCCCCCCCTTTTGACCCGAGTCTTAAAATGGCCTTCCCTTATCACATATACATATAGTCCTAGACTATGCTCGCACTTGATATCGATTTCAATATTAAGCTATTGGGCTTCCAAATGTACTTCAATTGCGCATTCGTAGCACCCCATGTAGCTTGTTCTAAGACCCTGGATCACATATCATTTGGAAGTGTGTGCACAAACATGTGATGTTGGCATTTACAGTTAATCACCTTAGATAGCCACGTCACTGATAAGCGAATGAAACACGTTTGACCCTGCTGATCTTGTCATTCAATGAATCTTCCTCCTGCTCAATATATAGTTAGTATATATTAAAGATTGAAAGATCAGCGATCTTTGCTGCCTTTGATATTTCCCGATTGTAGCACCTATAAGATCTTGATCTAACTATGTTCTGTCCTTAACTGTTTCATACCGCTATAGTACCTTTCGAGCATTAAAAGTATTGAATAGAGCTGGAAGTGAACTTACTGGAGCTTTCCTCCCAAATTCCCAAAGTCTGAGCTTAGAGATCATTCCTTTTCGTTTGTATTTTCTTTTCCATTATGAATTGATATTGCTTGACATAATTCAGGGTCCTTCAAGTGATCTTTCCCTGAGGAAGATCTGAATCTAGCTTAAGCTTTTATTGATCTTTTTAAAAACTCGAATTTCTTTTACAGTTCACCTCTCTCTGAACACCACCCCTCTCTTTTCTCTCGCTCTGTCGCTCTGTCCCTTTGACCTCACGATCAACAGTTAAATTGATCAATTTGCTTGTCGTAAACCTTTTCGTTGCTCCCCAAATCATCAAGAGACAAAACACGAAAAACATCAACAAGATAAACGCCATCCAAAAACTCATAATCTCAATTAATGTTCGCTAGTTTGTGCCGTTAGTTGGGCTTCAAAGATTTACAAGAATTTGTGCTAATGATCGACGTCTATGAACAAATTGCGCGCAATCACAATCAAAAAAGAAAAAGAAAAAAGAGAAAAAAAAAATACTCGGATGACAACAAAAGGCAACACGATATCACAGCTTGCCTCATGCTGGAAAAATAGAGATAGACAGAGAGAGGGAGCGAAAAAGAGATGGAGATAGAGACAGAGATTACTATTACTATCTACATGGATGGATGGAACTGCACTGGGATCGTTGAGAAGTGAATTGCCCACAATTGCGAACCAACAACAACGAACCTCCCACTGGGAAGGCTTTTGTTAAATATCTGTCTGTCGCATTTATTGAATTATGCAATTCGTTAAAAGATTACGGCTAGAAAATTGTTGTCATTTGCTGCATTTGCCTGTGTGGCTTAGGGTTTATTGAATGATTGCACTCGGATAATTTCAGACGAATTGCACTCAAGATCAGATATATAAATATATAACATATATAAAAGATAGCGCTATATACGTGAACGAATATACTTTGTCGCGATAGATATAAGTCTAGGCAAAAAAAAGTGATCTAGGGATCGATGTATATTAGCAAGGGATCTCTCAAGGTAACTAGTGTCAGTTGATGGTAAAGATCAACTCCACATTACAGCTCCATACCACATCTAGTTGATAGTCAAAATTAACTAGAGATCTTTCTAAATATATCTATATGATCTAGTAGAAAGCTAAGAACTTCTGGTAATTAGATCTGCTTACTTCAGATCAGGAAACAAATATATCATTGCATACATCTATATGAATATTTCACTTTATACCGAATCTGCACTATTTCATCTTAGCTCCAAGTTATACAAAATCATATCTTTACATAATATCAAAGCAGCGTGCGCTCCTAATGATCGTTACGATCCATGAAGCAAATCACCGTGTGGAGAGCATTTTAAACAGTTTTAAGCGGCTGTAAACTTACCCGGAATCGCAGCGAGAGGGCAAAAACCCCAAAGCCGACAATTGACAATCGGCGATCAGTGATCAGCGATCAGTCAGGGTCAGGTCAATCTGTTGTCACGTTGACAGTTACGATTTAACCCTAAGCCAAATAGCTGTAGTTGCAATTGTTTTGCCTCCTCTTTCATCTCTATGGCAAAGCGGAAGGTTAAATGGCGTTAAATGGCGTTTGTAACACGATCAGTCGGACGCCGGCTTCCCATTTGCTTCCGGAACACTTGTAATAGAATTAATTAAATTTGATTTGATCTGATTTGATTTGATTCTATGCTTCATTGCGTTTTGCAGTGCCATTCCAATAGAACTTTTTACTTACCTAGTTACAAATTAGAATGGTGTGGAGCGAGTGTTGTCGACTTACGGAAATTGGCATCGAGTGTTGCTACAATTTTGGGGTATTTTCTAGTCAGGCATTTAGTTATATAATAAATCACCAGAACTTAGATTTAATTTATCTCGATGCTTTTTTGTTCTCCACACTTGACAGAGTTTCTCATCGAGCAGCTCGAAGATAAGAATGTGACCACCCAAGACGAGATTTTGGATCGCATTACGGATTATTGCGGCAAGCCGGTTACGGATTACACAAAGGATGAATACGAAATACCCTATACGTGGACATTCTATCACGCCTTCTTCTTTTCATTTACCGTCTGCTCAACGGTGGGCTATGGCAATATATCGCCGACAACGTTTGCGGGTCGCATGATCATGATCGTCTATTCGGTGATCGGGATACCGGTGAATGGAATACTCTTTGCCGGATTGGGAGAGTACTTCGGACGTACGGTAGGTGCATAGGGAGAGGCTATAGATACATTGAATAACAGAATCAGATATACATACAATAGATACATAGATACATAGATAAATAGATACATAGATACATAGATACATTGATACGTAGATACATAGATACATAGATACATAGATACATAGATACATAGATACATAGATACATAGATACATAGATACATAGATACATAGATACATAGATACATAGATACATAGATACATAGATACATAGATACATAGATACATAGATACATAGATACATAGATACATAGATACATAGGTACAAAGATACACAGATACAGGCCTACATAAATAAGTCAATATATCTTTAATATCTAAACATATCTCTCGCTCCTCAGTTTGAGGCCATCTATAGACGATATAAGAAGTACAAAATGTCCTCGGATGATCATTATGTGCCCCCGCAGCTGGGATTGATAACCACGGTGTTCATAGCCCTGATACCGGGTATAGCCCTGTTCCTATTACTGCCAGCGTGGGTGTTTACCTACTTCGAGAGTTGGCCTTATTCGATTTCACTGTACTACAGCTATGTGACGACGTCAACAATTGGCTTTGGAGATTTCGTGCCTACGTTTGGGGCCAACCAGGTGAGTCTCGATCACCTGCAGTTCGATCCACTCACAGTTTGGCTATATTAAACTTTCGATTCTTTAGCCACGCGAATTCGGCGGCTGGTTCGTGGTCTATCAAATCTTTGTGATCGTCTGGTTTATATTCTCCTTGGGCTACCTGGTCATGATAATGACGTTTATAACGCGGTAAGTGAGAGAATTAATTATCTAAATGGAGTACTGCATGATTTGTTTTGCATGCTGGGACTGTCCAAAACATCGCCCTAACCTACCATCAAAACTAATTTACATATATTATATATATACACTATAAATCTTCTTTCCTAACATAATCGAATGCATATGTTTAGAGGGCTGCAGAGCAAGAAGCTGGCCTACTTGGAACAGCAGCTCTCATCGAATCTGAAGGCGACACAAAATCGCATATGGACGGGTGTTACCAAGGATGTGGGCTATTTACGACGTCTGCTCAACGAGCTATATATACTGAAAGTCAAGGTAAAGCCTATGAAACATAGTAAATATGGGTATTTAAATAATCAATTTTACAATACTTAAATGAGGTTTATTAAGCGGGAGTTTTATTCTTCCAAACAATCTTTAAACAATTTGCATCACATAACCTAACTATTGGGCGCCATTTTGGCATTTGCTGCTGCGGCTGCGTTTGCGTTTGCGTCGACGTCAGTGCGAAAGCTATCGAAAACAAAACCAACAAAGCAAATAATACTAATACAATATACTAATACATACACAGACACTGCGAGCAGCACTAGCATACAATGTATGCGTGTGTGTGCGTGAGCGTGTGTGTGTGTATGTTTAATCAATGGTACGCACATATTTCCGTTAAGTTTCCGTCTTTGCTATACGTCAACTATCAACAACAACAATCAACAATTGGGCTGCGCATTCACTAAATGTTTGACTAAGCGGGCGAAAATTAACTGCAACCCCCCTCAACACACAGCCGATATGCCCGTTAACAATTGTGGTATTTTCTCCTTTTGTAGTTTTTTCGAATGGGAAATAAAAAGAGCGCGAAGATTAAGATTAAGCAGCCGCCGAAGGCGCGCAGGCGTAAGTAATATAAATAAACCTAACGGGACTTACAGACACCGCTGTCAGGGCTAGCAAGAGAGTGTGTAACAGAGATAGCAATAACAACAGCAACAACAAAACTACATTTGAAATTTACACTAATACCAATACGATACGCTCTCTTCTTTACATGTATAACAACAACAACAACAACAACAACAACAATGAACACTCATACGCACACGCACTCTGCCATTGATAATCGATTACCACACACGATATTTATCGTCTAATATAAACAGCCCGTTTACACCGACACAGAATTTGCGTACACGGTGCCTCGGTCCGCCTCCTGCCCCGAGCTCAGCATGTACCGTGTGGAACCAGCTCCGATACCGAGTCGGAAGCGTGCCTTTTCCGTGTGCGCCGACCTGGCCGCTTCCCAGGATCCCACTGCTATGGTGCATGCCAATTCGGATACGGAGATAAGCAAATTCGATCGGGAGAAGACCTTCGAGACGGCCGAGGCCTATCGCCAGACAACAGATCTACTAGCCAAGGTGGTAACGGCGTTGGCCACGGTGCAACCGCCGCCAGCGGAGGCTGATGATGCGCCCCTGTATGGTGGCTACCATGGGTTCTCCGACTCGCAGATCTTGGCCAGCGAATGGTCCTTCTCGACACTCAACGAGCTATCGACGCCACGTCGTCCGCGCGGTCGTGCCTGCTCAGACTTCAATATTGAGCCACCGCGCCGACCGCTCCGAGCGCCGCACAATCACAACGAATGGACCTGGAGCGGCGACAATCAACAGATCCAGGAGGCCTTCAACAGCCGCTACAAGAACCAGCTCAATGGCGCTGCCAGCGATCCGCATGTGGTACATCTCGAGGAGCCGGACAACGGCGATGAGCAGTTCAAAAAGAATGGAGCAGTGGCTGGCGCTGGTCGCGTCAAGAAGTTCTCCATGCCGGACGGGCTGCGCAAGCTTTTCCATCGCAAGCGACCTTCGCAGGATCTGGAGCGCAAGCTATCCGTGGTCTCCGTACCAGAGGGCATCACTTCGCTGCCCACGCGTTCCCCGCTGGACTTTTACAACAATACGGTTACGGCAAGCGCCAGCCAATCCTATCTGCGCAATGGCCGCGGCCCACCACCACCCTTCGATTCGACCACCAGCCTCGCCTCCAGCAATGGCAATGTAGGCATCAGCAATCCGGCCTTCCATCTGGACGACTCCGACCAGGCGACGTTCGGCTCGACGGGCGCCTATCAACGTAAGTCTGCTGCAGCTAGCGTGGCGGCCGGCAAGCGACGCCGCGAGTCCATCTATACCCAAAATCCAGCCCACTCCGCTCGACGCGGCAGCATGTACACGCCGACAGCAACAGCAGCTGCGCTCCAGATGCAGCGCCGCGGATCCGGCTCGGCGGCTATGGCAGCTGTTGCGGCCCGGCGTGGCAGCCTGTTCCCGGCCACGGGCGGAATGACAAGCAACGCAACGCCGCGGCGCTCCAGCATCTTTTCGGTGACCTCGGAGAAAGACATGGATGTGCTGGAGCAAACCACTATAGCGGATCTGATACGCGCCCTCGAGGTGGTGCACACGCATGCCGTGCTCGATGAGCATCAGAAGGAGCAACAGCAGGCGGCGGCGGCTGCCGGCTCCACCTCTAAGCTGACCAAGAAGCAACGAAAGCTGGGCAATGCCGGCCTCGATCCGCCTCAGCTACCGCCAATCTTGTCCTTGTTTGCGGGTGACCAAACGCGCACGCTGCAGGCAACAGCGGCCAATCGTTTGTACGCCCGCCGCTCCACCATTGTGGGCACCATGTCTCCTGGTGGCAGCAGCGGCCTGGCCACCCGTCGTCCATCCGGCATACACAATTTGGAGCCGCCACCCAGTTACACTGAGAAACCGTTGCAGCCATCGTCTTCCACGCCTGCGGGTCAGTCCAAGTTCAGGCGGCGCTTCAGTGTGCGTCCGACAGCTCTGCAAATCCCACCTGGACAGGCGCCGCCACCAGGTGCCAGCCTCAGCGAGGAACCCAGCCCATTGACCAGTTCCCAATCAACGCTGCAGCGGCGCCTCTCGCTGCGCCCATCGCCTCTGGCACGCGAACTGTCGCCCACAGGAGCTGGCGGCAATGCTGGCCAGGACGAGCCGGGCACCTCAACGTCGCGCCTGCTGCCCTCGTCTCTAATGCGTCCCAGCACAAGCAGCACGCATTCCCCATTGTCACGAATTGTGCAAATATCACAGGCGCAGCGGAAGAGCAGCATGCCGGAAGGATTCGCCACACGCAAACCAGGCGCCGGAAGCGGAACTGGACCAGGCAGCGGAAATGCTAGCGAAAAGTAGATAATCGTCTCTCAAATGTATTTTCTAGTTTGTAGTTAAATTAATCCATGTTGCCAACAATTTATGTCTGTAATCAAGTAAGAACTACATTCCCTGTATGCATATAAACATATATATCCACATACCTATATATATATACATATATGTATATATATATATATATATATATATATATATCCACATACCTATATATATATATACATATATATATATATGAATATATATATAGATATCTATATGTATATATATATATATATATATATATATAGGTATGTGGATATATGTGTTTATGTATGTATATACAGATATGTATGTATGTATATGTTTTAATTATACCAAATGTTAGTTGTCTAGTTCTTAAGTCTTCGCCAAATCGCCTTAAAAATCTTGTAAGAGTAACTTATAAAATTATTGCTAATTGTTGCTGAAGAATTGTTAATTAGCGAGCATGAACAAAACAAGCAAATAAATTAATAATATATATGTATGCATGTTCCATGAATATTTATTTACTGATTGTTTTAATTTAGAGGCATCGGAAATGTATTCTTTTTTAACTGAAGCTCGGTCGGCTCTTTCTCATTAATTATGGCATTCCGAACCATATTGGGAGGTGTGGAACTTCGAGTTGGACTAAGGTGCCGCTGGTAAAGTTGTCTCGTCGCTTGCCGGATCATCAACGTGTGCAGGCTCGGGAACGGATGGTTCGGCTGCATATTGCTGCTGCTCCAAAGTTGGGGCTTCGAAGATATACTCCTCCTCGATTGGCAATTCTTCGCGTGCAGTAAGCAGCTCAGCCTCACGACGAGCCTGTATTTTGGCCTGATGATTGCGATACGAACGGTAGATAACTACGCCGCAATATATGCTAAAAAGTACTGCGGCCGTTAAATAGTTTCGCGGCTTTGGATTGTAAATTAATGCACTGCATTGCTGTACACAATTCAGTTGTGTTAATGTTATGAAGTCTTCCGACAAACCAGCCATACCCATAGTATTCTATATTTATTTTTTATTTAATTTATTTCCGAAGTTATTCTGCCAAAAGATTTTTTTAAAATGATAAAACAGGCGAAATTCCCTCAACTATCACAAAACCGGAAAAACAAACGCATACTTTGTTTCTCCATTTGCTTTTTCTTTTTTCAATAAGTGCGCCCTGAGTTGCTGGTCACTCTGTCAACTATCGAGTGAGATATTTATCGCACTCTCCGTATATATCGATACCTATTAACAGCTGAGCTACCAATCGAATTTTTGTTATTCCATAAATTGCTGGACGTTTCAATAGCCTTCGTCCGTTGATTTTTGCTGTCGCCAACAAAATAAATTTTGTGAAGTACACGTAAATGACTCGTAGCTTATAAACATATTTCGCGTATAAATTTGGCAATATTATCAACTGTGGCTCAATAAATACACATATATAGAAAATCACCTAAGAGCAAAGCAAAAGAGCAACAATGGCTAATTTGACCTTGTTGTTTCTAACTTTAACACTTTGCGTTGCCAGCACTGTGCAGCGGCAATTGGAGCTGGGAGACATTAACGGGAAGCAGAATTTGGAGAAAGATCTAAACATAGTGCATTATCAGCCAGAGCAGGTGCATCTAGCATTTGGAGGTATGTACCCAACAAATGTATTCTATTGATACTATATATGCACATATGTATATATATAAATACATATGTATTGCATATTGCATTAGAATAATGTTAAGCAAAGGCAAAATATTCGTATTCAACTCAACAATCAAGTTTAAAGTTCAACGTGAGTTTTTTAACCCCTTGTCCAAAAACAAAATAAACTGCGATGCTCGCTAAAACTTACCGGCAGTTTTCGTTGATATCAGCGTTTAAATTGGTTTAATACATACATATGTACATACATATGTATGTATGTTTTTTGCCATTGTCGAATTTGCTGCGCAATAGTTGACACTGTTGATAGCATGACAATAGCTCCCTCCAACCCTACACGGATATACCCACACTCATGCAATATGCAGTTGCAGTTACAGTTGCAGTTGTTCCCGTTGAGCCATAGAAACGCCCCTAAAACGAACAAGAACAATAACACAAACAAAGAGTGCAAAAACAACTGCAATAGAAATTTGTGCACGTCATCCGTTAACGCAAGCCACAGAATGAGGCTAAGGCTGATTTGCTGATAAATGCGTATAATGCATATTAATATATACATATGTAATTACTAAGTTCTCGTATGTTAGGTATCGTCGTCACATACTATAAAAGATCGCACAATGACTTGAGTTTAATTGCTTTCCATATGAGATTCCCTGATAAGCGACATGGGGAGCAAAACAAATATATCAAATAGCAATAAATATGCTATAAAACTAATTGAAAACATTAAAAAGGATAACGTACTTAATTTGTCCTTTGTTTAATTTTTAAATTTCTTATAAGCATTTATTTACTATTAAGTGCTCGAAACTTCGGGATGATTATCATACTCTAATGAGGTCACACTCTAACTAGAGTTCAATTAGAATATTTTGTATGTGGCCGGTCACGCGATTACCGAAACGAAAAGCGGAGCAAAAAATCAAACAGCTTGATGTGAAACGAATTCAAGCCGTAAATAAGAAATAAATAAAAATAAATCAAATATAGTTCGGTCAATATTTCTTTTTTCTCGTCTTTTGTTTCCTTTTTTGTACTTATCTCTAAGTTATTTATTTATTTTTATTATTTATTATGTATGTTTATTTATATATGTATTAATAACAATTTAGGCGGAATATCTCTAAGTATTTTATGTTTACTGCACAGTGCTCGAATCATAGGGATCATAATCATACGCTAATTAGGTCACACTCAAACGAGAGCTCAATCCGAAATTTGTTGGTCTCGCGATAAGCGATGCAGGAGACAAAACAACCAAACGAAAAACATGTCGTAAAGCGAATTTAAATATAAATTATTTGCACCAGCTGTGTTTTATACAAACACAAATTTAAATAAATATATTTCGGCCAAAAACTCAAGCATTGTTTTTCATTTTTGTCTTGTCTTCTCTTTTCGTTTTTGTGTACTCGTTTTTCCGTCTGTTAACTGCTGCTCCTACTGCTGCTGCTGCTCCTACTGTAACTAGAGCGCACCGCCAGCGAAATTGTTGTCACTTGGTCAACGCGTGAACTGCCGCCGTCTGCAGACAGCATTGTAGAATATGGATTGACAGATCTTAAGCAGCGCGCTTATGGCAAGGCCATTCGATTTGTGGATGGCGGTCCCAAGCAGATGTCTCAGTACATACACAGGGTACGCACACACACACACACACATCCTCACACACGCAGAGATGTGACTGAAGATTGTAAATTTAACCTAGGTTACGCTCAGCCAACTTAAACCCAACAGCAGCTATGTATATCACTGCGGGAGCGAATACGGCTGGTCTGCCAAATATCAATTCCGTACGATTCCCAGCGCGGATTCCAATTGGTCCCCATCACTGGCGATCTACGGGGACATGGGCAATGAGAATGCCCAGTCGCTGGCCCGGCTGCAACGGGAGACGCAGTTGGGCATGTACGATGCGATTATTCATGTGGGTGACTTCGCCTACGACATGAACACAAAAGATGCTCGAGTGGGGGATGAGTTTATGCGCCAGATCGAAACAGTGGCCGCCTACCTGCCCTACATGGTCGTTCCGGGAAATCATGAGGAGAAGTTGTAAGTTGAGCAGCAACAGAACAGATCAGATCAGATGAGGAGATTGTTTATTGGATTCGCCTTGCAGCAATTTTTCCAATTACCGGGCACGATTCAGCATGCCGGGCGGCACAGAGAATCTCTTCTATAGCTTCGACCTTGGCCCGGTGCACTTCATTGGCATATCCACGGAGGTATACTACTTCCTTAACTATGGCTTGAAGACGCTCGTCTTTCAATACGAGTGGCTCAAACGTGATCTAGAGACGGCCAACCAGCCAGAGAATCGCGCCAAGAGACCTTGGATTATCATCTATGGCCATCGACCGATGTACTGCAGCAATGAGAATGACAACGATTGCACCCACTCGGAGACCTTGACACGGGTCGGCTGGCCATTTGTGCATATGTTCGGATTGGAGCCGCTGCTGTACGAGTACGGCGTGGATGTGGCCATATGGGCGCACGAGCACTCATACGAACGTCTTTGGCCCATTTACGACTACAAGGTACGCAATGGATCGCTCGGCTCACCCTATGAGAACCCACGTGCGCCGGTGCACATTATTACCGGATCAGCGGGCTGCAAGGAGGGACGCGAGCCTTTCAAGGGCAAGATACCCGAGTGGAGCGCCTTCCACAGCCAGGATTATGGCTATACGCGTCTCAAGGCGCACAATGCCACCCATCTCTACTTTGAACAGGTCTCCGATGATCAAGGGGGCGCCATCATCGACAACTTCTGGCTAATTAAAGCCCAGCATGGAGCATACAGCGAACTCTAAAAGGTTCAAATGGCTAACTATAACTTAAACACACACACACAACTGTAGCAACTGGCAGTATTACGAATGCACATTCTTCAATATATATACATATGTATATATATATTTTTCAATATATGTATATAGAAATATATCAATTTATAGCTTATTTGATAGGGGGAATCTCCCTTATGATCCCTTACACAACTGCAATTGTAGCCCAGTAAAGGCCCATGAACGGAATGTATTTGATAACTATAAACACTCCTTAAATTACCCAATTTTATTTGTATGCTTTTATACACTTTTAATATGTACAAATGAATAGTCTAAATATCTATGTATATAAATATATAATTCATATTTTTTTTATTTGTAATTTTTAACTGTTTTGTATACTCTGACCCCTTGAAAATGGGAAATCTGGCTATAATGATTTTGTGAAAATTATGTAACAGGCAGAAGTAAGCATCGCAGAGCCCATAAAGTATATATATTCTTGATCAGGGCAACGAGCTGAACGATCTAGCTGTCCGTCTGTCTGTAGGAACGCCGAGATCTCAGAAGATATAAGAGCTGGAGACTTTGGATGCAAACTCGTGTATACCATACGCTGTAAAAATTTATATTTTTTCGATAACTCATCCCATTTCTTTTTTATCGAGAATAATCGATAGATTGATTTTGAAGATAGTCCCACTACAAGAGAAATTATTCAGCCGCAAAATTGCATTATATTGTCCACAGTGCAGCTGTACCAGCTCTTTGTAGAGTTCAGGGTATCTCAGGGTATTAGCGTATTAGCGTAGTAGTAGAGCACTCTTTTTTTTGTGTATTTTTTTGTTTTTCCATATCAATGGTTGGGACTAAGGTTGAGAATAAATACTACGAACAATTAAAAGTCATTGAAATATAATTATGGAATAAATATTTGAGCAGATTATCACAATTAACAAATGCCCAAAAAATGGTTACCCATTCTTCTCGAATAATTCCTTAGGCTTAATCTATATCCCCATGCTATGATCCCCATAATTAGAGGCAAAAAACAATAATAAATATGTGCGTTAAAAATTATTGCTAATAAGCAAGAACTTCATTTAGAAATAACGGTAAATATTGCGGAAATCTGTGATTGATAGCCCAATATGAAGCACCCAGCCAGACGCGCGTGCCACGTTTATCGATAGCCGATAAAACGCTAGGCGCGCAGCTCTAGCTGCATTTGTAAATACTTGTAAATATACACAATGCGTGCATATGATTATCGACTGTGAATAATTGGCATCGTGTGTGCCCTGTGCTTCTCCCAGAAAGTGTGCTGGACATTGTCGTTACCTGGAACACGCGCGACAATACAAATGAATCGATATGCGAATACGGCATCGATATCATCACTGAGCTTAGGGCCAAGGCTCCCCAAGGACCCACTGCGTTCGTTGATGGCGGCGCCAAGAAGGCCACACAGTACATTCATCGCGTAAGTAGGTAAGAATTCGATGAGCAACCAATATAGATAGCATACGCATTGACAGGTGACGCTGCCTAACCTCAAAGCGAACACAACGTATCGCTATCACTGCGGCAGCCAATTGGGCTGGTCGGCCGTTTATTGGTTCCACACGGCACTCAATCACAGCAACTGGTCGCCCTCGCTGGCCATCTACGGCGACATGGGCGTGGTGAATGCCGCCTCGCTGCCAGCGCTGCAGCGTGAGACGCAGCTAGGCATGTACGATGCCATACTGCACGTGGGTGACTTTGCCTACGACATGTGCAACGAGAATGGGGAGGTTGGGGATGAGTTTATGCGCCAGGTGGAGACGATTGCCGCCTATGTGCCGTACATGGTCTGTGCGGGCAATCACGAGGAGAAGTAGTAAGTGTGCTCTGACTGTTCACAAATCTCTTAGCTCAAATCTAATCAGTGATTCTCTGATCTCTCTTGCCTCACAGCAATTTCTCGCACTATGTTAATCGATTCAGCATGCCGGGCGGCACGGACAATCTGTTCTATAGCTTCAACTTGGGACCGGTGCACTTCATTGGCTTCAGCACCGAGGTCTACTATTTTACACAGTATGGCATCAAGCCGATTGTCATGCAATATGATTGGCTCGAACGTGACCTGATCGAGGCCACCAAGCCGGAGAACCGCGCCCAACGTCCGTGGATCATTACCTATGGCCATCGTCCGATGTACTGCAGCAATGACAATGGCGACGACTGCTCCAATCACGAGACTGTCGTGCGCAAGGGTCTGCCCGGCTTGAATTTCTTTGGTCTGGAGCCGCTCTTCTACAAGTATGGCGTAGACGTGGAGCTGTGGGCGCACGAGCACTGCTATGAACGCATGTGGCCCATGTACAACTATACCGTGTACAATGGCTCGCTGGCGGAGCCCTATGTGAATCCGGGTGCACCGGTGCACATCGTCTCCGGCGCTGCCGGCAATCATGAAGGTCGTGAGCCATTCTTCAAGAAAATGCCACCATGGAGCGCCTTTCACAGCCAGGACTTCGGCTATCTGCGGCTCAAGGCGCATAATGCCAGCCATCTGTACTTTGAGCAGGTGTCCGATGACCAAGGCGGCGTCGTCATTGACAGCTTCTGGGTGATTAAGGAACAGCATGGACCATATACCCCCTGAATATGTGATATTCTATAAACTATAACTCGTATTTGTTGTTGTAAAAACGCATATATATTTTTATACCATTATTCGAATAAAAGAGATGCACATTACCAAAGCAAGTTTGTCTACAGTTCTATCGGATAACTGGATATATATACAATATATAATTTATGCTTCGATGCTCGCTATCTTTGTTTTGCAGACAGCCTGCAGGACATTGTTGTGACCTGGTCGACGCGCAGTTCCACCAATCAATCCCTGGTTAACTTTGCCCAGGACTATGTGCACGATGCGCTTAGCTCGGTCAGCGGCAGCTGGCAATTCTTCCAGGATGGAGGCAAGCAGGGGCGCTCCCAGTACATACACAAGGTGACGCTGTCGTCTCTCAAGCCCAACACACACTACGAGTACAGCTGCGGCAGCGATTTGGGCTGGTCGGCGGTCTACAGCTTTAAGACGCCGCCAGCAGGCGAGGATTGGTCGCCTTCGTTGGCCATCTACGGGGACATGGGCAATGAGAATGCCCAGTCGCTGGCCCGGCTGCAACGGGAATCGCAGCTGGGCATGTACGATGCGATCATTCATGTGGGTGACTTTGCCTACGACATGGACTCGAATGATGCGCGCGTCGGCGATGAGTTTATGCGTCAGATCGAAACAATGGCCGCCTCTGTGCCGTACATGGTCTGTCCGGGCAACCACGAAGAGAAGTAGTAAGCATGCTAAAAACAGCTATTTCATAATGTTCCTCTTATTAATCAATTCGCTTGATGTGCTGCAGTAACTTTTCAAACTATCGCGCACGCTTCAACATGCCCGGAGATGGGGACAGTTTGTGGTACAGCTTCAACATGGGTCCCGTGCACTTTGTCTCGTTCTCCACGGAGGTCTACTACTTTATCAACTATGGCATGAAGCTGCTCACCAAGCAGTTCGAGTGGCTGGAGCGGGACTTGGCCGAGGCCAATCTTCCTGAGAATCGCGCCAAGCGACCCTGGATCATCACCTATGGCCACCGCCCGATGTACTGCAGTGACGACAAAGAATACGACTGCAATGACAAGTTGGAGACCTACATACGCAAGGGTTTGCCAACGCTCGAGTGGTTCGGACTGGAGGATCTGTTCTATAAGCACGGCGTCGACATTGAGTTCTTTGCACACGAGCATTTCTATACACGCTTGTGGCCCATTTACGATTTTAAGGTCTACAATGGCAGCACCGAGGCGCCCTACACAAATCCCAAGGCGCCCATACAGATCATAACTGGCTCGGCAGGCTGCAAAGAAAATCGGGAGCCTTTCTCCAATGATTTGCCCTCTTGGAATGCCTTCCATAGCAATGTGAGTAACGGCTTGCATTTTTGCAAGCAACAAAACTATCGCTTGGCAATTTATCGATAAGTGTGGCAACACGAATGCCCAACTATCGAAGCGCTGCTTAAACCAAACTTAACGAAGCATCATCCAAAGCAGCTGCAATGCTATAGAATTCTTTGGCTTATGCTAGAAGCTAGCTAATGTCATAAATGGAACTAATTGTAGCTTATACAAGTTTCTTCTATTCACTTATTGAAGGGAAATTCATGTCAGAGCAAAGTTCATTACAGCAACACTTGATGGCAACATCTCTGTGCCCGCCACAAATGTTGCTAACGCAACTGCAAATGTTGCTAAAGCAATTGCAAATGTTGCTAAGGCAATTGCAAATGTTGCCAAACACTTCTTTCGAAACTATTTTAGATTTTTATAGAATTTTCTTGGTTTTCACTTGCAGGACTATGGCTACACACGCCTTAAGGCCCACAATGCAACCCATTTGCATTTCGAGCAGGTCTCCGACGACAAAGACGGCCAGATTGTCGACTCCTTCTGGGTGATCAAGGATAAGCACGGCGCCTACAACTGAAGCTGCACTTAGTAATAAATATGTAAATTTGTGGCTTGCTTATTTCATTTAACATATGTAAAATATTAAGTTAGATAAAAAAAATATAATATTGTATAAACATATAGATATATCTATATATATAGTTTGAGGGAGAAAAAAAAAATGGAATTGCACTAAAGCTGAAATCGTTGGCGTTCGCATCTTAGTAGACGGTGCCCGAGATGCCGGCACCGTAGTTGTAGCCAGCGCCGCCAATGGGTGGCACGCCGCCCAGCGCTCCCAGACCGCCGCCCACGACGCTGTTGCCATAGTTGCTGCTGTAGTAGCTCGACGGGTAGCCGCCGGCGCCAAAGCGTGTATTGTAATACGGATAGCCCGTGCCGACGCCAGCGCCGAGCCGTGAATTGTAGTAGGACAGCGCATAGGGATTCGAGTTGTAACCGCCGGCGCCCAGAGCGGAGCCATAGCCGCCCAGCGTGGAGCCATAGCCGCCCAGAGTGGAGCCATAGCCGCCCAGAGTGGAGCCATAGCCGCCCAAAGCGGAGCCATATCCAGCAGCGCCATCTACCGTCGCACAGCAGCAAACAGAGATTAGTTTATAATAAACTTAGCCAAGGCAATCGCACGCTCGCGTGCTCGCTTGCTCACCTAAACCAGCCAAGCCGCGCGATCCATATGGATTGTAATAGCTGTCCACGGCGCTGCCATAGCCGTAGCCAGCACCCAGCGTGGAGCCATATGCTCCATAGCCGTTGCCGTAGCCGCCATAGGCGCTGTTGCCATAGCCGGCGGTAGCGCCGTATCCGCCGTATCCGCCGTAACCACCGTAATTACCATAGCCACCGTAACCAGCGTATCCACCGACATAGCGCTTGTCCTGCTTCTTCTCCTGCAGCGGCGCATAGCTGCTGGCGGCGCTCACCTGATCCGCCGTTGGCGTTGCCGCCACCTGTTGCTGATCCTGCGCCGACTGGCTCTGCGCCCGAGCAGATGCCAGCAGCAAAGCTGCAGCAAATACAATCTGCAAGCAAAATGATTCTTAGTGCTCCGCCCGCCATAATCCAAGTCAGAGTCGAGATTCGCTCGTCGCTTACAAAGCACTTCATGTGGTGGCCGCCTTTGGTTCTGTGGATGTCACTTGGTTTGGCTCCTCTCGACTACTCGCTGAACGTTTCTACTGCGCACGCGTCACCTGACACTCGTCTAATGCCAAGCCAGCCCCAGCGGCCGTCGCTTTTATACACCTGCTAAGCGTGCGCACACACACACACATACACAGACGTAGGGAGAGTGCGAGGCAGCTGGAGAGTTGAAGCTGCAGTTGCGGCTCGTCTGAGTGGGCGGATTCAATGGCTGCCACCGCCTTGGATCGATGCGGTCAAGAAATTATGTTGGGTTTAGTTAAAACGCTTTACGCAAGCTCCAATTAAATGTGAGATGAAATAACAGAAGGGTGAGAGGGAGGGAGAGAGAGAGAGAGATAGTAGACAGCAACAGAGAGAGGGAGAGGAAGAAAGGTTGAGAGATAAAAAGATTTGGCAAGCAACAGAGAGGAAGAAAGAAAACGGGCGAGAAACAATCAGAGAGAGGAGCAACAGCAGAGAGGGAGAGGGGGATAAAGAAGAAGAGAACAGACATAAACCAAGAATGCAGGGACACAGATCGTTGAAGCAGAAGGACCAATCAGAGAGCATCCGTGGGTGTGTGAGAGAGAGAGAGAGCGAGACAACATCTATAAGAGAGATATACTACATACAACTACGATTCCATTCATATACGATTCCATCTGTTCTATATACTAAGCCACGTAAATCATAGCCTACCTTAACCGGCTTTACCCGTCCAATATCTATCTCTCGAAGATCTACATTTTAACTTCTATATCGAGGGACGCTTGACTTCAAAGTCTTGTATATGATTACAGTAATTATAGCTTTGTCAAATAATTATTAATTTTCGAAAGTTTGACTTTTTCGAACTTTTTATAAATTTTCGGTAAGTTACCAAATCAAACATTTGATAGGAGCATTGAGTGAGCCTACCTCAGGAATTGTGTATGGGATATTTAAGAGATTTTCTTTTCGAGCATGAACATGTATAAGTTTTGAAGAGATTTATCATTCGGTTACAAACTCTAAGGCAGATGCAGCAGAGACTTTCCTATATTATTTATAGTTTATGTGTTGTGTACATATGCAATCTACAATTTAAGAGAAGTACACATTTTCCTTATTCCTCACTTTTTATTACCTCATCCATACCATTCATATCTCAGTCTCCCTCTATATCTCTTTCTCGCTGTTTCTCTCGATCTTTTCCTCTCAACGCCCTCGCTCCTTCCCACTTCGGGCTAGATTTGTTTGATTGAAAATATTGCTGATGATCGACAGAGATAGGGATCAGAAGATAAGCAGTTCGCCAGATCGGCAACACGACTTAATTTTGTCAGGTTTTAGAGCGAAAGATCAGATTACCAGTGCGTCAAATCAACAGATCGTCAGATCGTCAGGTCAGTAGCTCACTAGCTCACTAGATCAGCTCCACAAATCGGCAGATCGTCAGCTCGACGGCTCGACATTTATGACAGTCGGCGTGTCGTGGAGCTGGCGAGTATTATCAATATTCCCACGATCTACGACAATTACGAACTATTGCGAACGATTGCCAAGCGCGGCTTGCGATGACAAATGCTAATTGAATCATTAACTTGACCCTGGCTATACTAATTGCCCAACATAAAACAAAGCGAAACAACAACCACAACAACAACAACAGTAACAACAGCAACGATAACAACAATAACAAACATTTATAATCGGAGTCTTTAAAATCGGTTCCAAAAGATAAATACTTACATCGTCTAAAGCATTTGCTTCTATTGTAGAAACGGATACGCAAAACTGGGTCGTGATTCATTTGGATTTAGATGTGGATGTGGATGTGGATATGGATTTGTCTTTGCTTTTCACTTTTTACAAAAATAAACACTAGTTAAAAGAAAAACAAAATAAGCAATTATTTTGAATTAGCCAATTTTTATTTGTTTTTTAAATTTTTACTACTTTGCGTTGCCATTTTTTTGCCACATGTCACACAAAGCGAGCATTTGTGAGTGTGCTTCCAATTGGATTTGCAACTGGAAGCAGAATTCGTGGACTAATAGAGGTGTAAGGGAGAGAGACAGAGAGAGAAGATAGTGGAAGATAGTTGATTCGTGATTACCAAAAAGAAGAAAACTCCAAAGAGAGTCGCAAGCAAACTGGATATTTTTATACAGATTCCATAATGGAAGCTGCAGGAGCACTGGGTGTACAGGAGTACTCAGTATAATTGAAGAGCTTAGTAAGGCAACTGGAACGTCACATTTCAATTCGCAACGGAAGTGTAACTTGAGAGGTATTTATAGCCGAGCAATAGGCCATTGCAGCTATCGAGCTCGAACCCAGATGTAAGGGAGTAGAAGTACAGCTCAGGCTTAAGTAAATTGCAAGGGCTAGTGGAACATAAGTGGGCGATTGGCAGCGCCATAACAATATATAATGCTCATAAGTAGAAATTAATCAAATAGATTCAATAATTATTGCATAATTATTGGATTGTATATGAATCATAAAACACATTGAAAATCCCAATGAGCAAACAAGTGAGCTCAAACTTCCAATTGGAACAGGCAGGCGGCAGTGGAACGAAATCTAGATATGGCACATACGATGAATCATATGCAATTGGAAGCATATGAATGTGTGTGAGTGGGACTCCAATTGGAAATCTGTAACAGCTAATGGGTCTGGCACACAACTCCAATAAGCAAACGCAATCGGAACTGTGTTTACAGAAATGAATATGTTTATAGAAACTATAGCTATGTGCACATAGATTTATGCACACACATAGATATGTGTACATGTGTATATGTGCATGTGTGCATGTAGAGATATGTAGAAATCGTAATTGTCATAGATGTCAGCCACAAAAATATGAGTGAAGCCACATTGTTCGATACATGTGAAAAGTGTTAATTCGTTTGGCTAAGCGTCTAAGCTGGTAAGCAGATGGGCGAGAGGGGGGAGGGGTGGTAGCGGTACCGGGGCATGGCCGCCCCCAAAGCTGGCCCTGGGACTTTTTTTATCTTCTGTTAGGCATAGCGGCACACAATGATTCTTCAAATGCCACGTGAATCGAGCTGTGCGACATCATTTCTTTGGCCAATGAACACACACACAGGCACACACACTCACACACACAGGCACGCGCACTCCGGGTCGTATACGCAATGTGCACTGAGAGAAACGAGCATTGAAATGATAAGAAAGTCGTACAACTTTTGTTTATTTTGTTATTTGTATGCCCATTCACTCAAATGAAATGAGTATATTGGTTCTGTGTCTCTCTTGATGTCCGTTTAGAGATGCAAGATTTTTGCAAATTAAGTACATCTTCTTCTCCAAGTGTGCTTTAATTTGAGGAATGCCTATTCGCAAAGTAGTGCCAGTTTTTCGTCCAGTGTACGATTTACAACTTTGCTTTGGCAACGGCTGTTTGCACCGTTAGGCTTTTAGGGCTAAAACCAAAAGAAAAAACTCTTCTTCTGCAACTTTTTATCGTTGTTGCTTTTCGAATTTGATCAACAAATGTTTTTGTATGGCAAAGTTTTCAAAACTAGGCGTCGAGCTGTCTGTGACTAAACGAGCGAACAACAATTGCGTTGTTCTAATTCACCACTCAAATCATGAACAACCCATAACAATAACAACAACAACAACAACAACAACAACAGCAAGAGTAATATTGGCAGCTTTACGCCCACCAATTATATTTACAAACCCATTTTTAATTATAATTGAACAACGTTCATCAAAAAACAAAGTTAACTGAACAAGCAGAATTGATCTAGTCGGGCATGCACGACTGCCAAATACCCTGGCCATACATAAGTGGAGTGAACGACTTTGTGTTTGTATTGTCATAGAGCTCAGCTAAACTGAGATCTATTTAAGATGTGCCACTTCTTTGGCCACGCCTACTTCCACCTGTTACATACAACCCTTCAAGCCCACATCAATGGGCATCTCGATTTCTGAGCAATTGGAAACCGAAATTAGTTTCCCAGCAAATGAAGCGAGTCAAATCGGGAGGGCGGCTGGTGCAGCTGGGCAGGTGGGCAGGTGGGCAGGGCGGTGCCGCTGGGCGGTGGGGGGAGTGGGTGCTGATAGCTTGATGAATAACTTGCGGCAGCGAGTGCCTTGAGCACGGCTCAACGTTGAACTTGCACTTTGCATAATTGCTCAGTTTGTTTTTCTCAGTTTTTCTTTGCAGTTTTCGCAGTTTGAGTTTTTCCCTTCTTTTGCTTCTCAAGAAGTTTCACACAATTATCCATTTATGTGGGCATAAAATTCTTGTGCACATAACAAAATGAAAGAAAAAAAAAGTCTCACACACTTGGACTTGGCCCTGGGCATAAGCTTGGGCTGGGGTTTGGGCTAGGTGAATGCAACTGCTGCACTGAGCGAAAAACTTTGGTACTTTAGGCCAATATATCAAGTACTCTATGCCATAAGCAAAGAATACTCTATATGAAAATTTCACATTCAACCGGACAACTGGATCGTGGATTCTTCCATATTATTTTGATCCTCCGTTTTGTTTTTACGCCCCGAGCGAGTATTCTGCAGTCCGTAATGATCAGCTGCAACGATTTTATTACTGTTTAGGTGCATTGCTTTTGAGGAATTTCGGGTTTTTGGTATTTCCACAAAGTGTAAGTTTTATACACGCTATTTTCTCGCGGTGTAATCCAACTGCAACGAAAACTGCATTAGCTGCAGCTATAAAAACTACAATTCTCGAAAATTAAATCAATTTTCGTCATTTTGTTGTTGTTAATTTTTAATAAAATTCACATAAATTTGATGACTAACAGAGTTTTCTCTTCTTCTTCCTCCTCAGTTATATTTATGCACCGAGAAAAAAGTGAATTACCGTACTGAATATCTATATTAAATCCTTAAGCATTTTCACTTACAGGGTATCTGCTCCGTTATACACCCGACTGGCGCATTGGAAACATTTTCCAGCTAAAATTGTGTCAATTGCAAATAATAGAAGACTGAAAGCATAAATGGATAGCGAATTTCAATGGATCGTTATAGTAAAGAGAACAATGACTAAGTCTGACTCTCGCCCTGACTCTGACTCTGACTCTGGCTGGGGCTCTACCTATGTAGGGTTAAGAGCTAGATGACATTTTCATAAATCTTTTCGCGGTTCAATGTAAACTGTGAGAAGAGCGCGAGGCGAGCATCAATTGTAATTGTCTTGACAGCGATCGAATGCCGATCATAATTCACAGATCAAAGCGATCTGACAATGGGCAGCTGCGAATACACAAATATATAGTATACATATAGAGACTAACGCTGTGGATGGGCAAATGTGGTATGAATGTGCATAAATTTATATGAGTATTGCGCCAGAGAGATCCTTATCGAGCACACATGCTCCAGATATACCTATATATTTATATAGATATATATAGGTATGAGTGGGGTATACGGATATGTATATATACCCTCCATGTATATGATCGATAAGTAGACCTATATGAGGCCTCAGCCACGTTAAACATTTCGAAAAGCAAATCTCTTGCAAGTAGCTATAGCTCGATCAGATGATGATCCATCTTCGAAACCGAAAGCTTCTCGAACTCTTAGCAAGCTAAGATATCGATGAACAGCCAAAGAAAGCAAAGACGTCAACTTGAGCAATTGAATTTTCGACATCGAATTCGAAAAACCTTTCGAGCTCGTGTTCAGGAGCTATTGAAATAATACGAAATTCGAGCACAAATAGAATCAGGCTCGAAATTTATTCCAGTTGTAATCGAAAGCCTATGGCTCGCCCAGTTATTCATGCATTTCGAAACTGAAACCTTGAATCGAATCTCGACTGAAGCTGTAAATGGGAATTATTTATGCATAAGTGAAAACACAGTTTAGATTTGGAATGCTGTAAAAAACATATATATGTACACACACAATGCATATGCACACGTGCACATGCATATACATACATACATACATATATATATATATATACCGCTTGGGCATATACATATACACATATATGTGGATATATACATACATATATATATATCAGTTTTATTTAGTCTTCTTTCTTTCATTCTCTTAGCAAGCTGCGCGCCGTTGTCCTGCGAATGGCACAATTATTATTATTATTTATTTGTTTATTAATTTCTTCATCGATTTCGATTTCGATTTCATTTTGATTTTGATTTTGGTTTGCATTTTGCTTTTGCATTTCAGATTCTCATAATTTTTATTTTTATCTTCTTTTTTTTTTTTTGTACGTTTTCTTTTTTTCATCGCATTTGTTTTTGTACAGAGTTTCGTGCTGAAAGAAAATTGTTGTTTGTTTGTTTGTTTGTTGTTAAATTGTAATATTAACTTAATGTGGAGAAGGTGCGAGCGAGCAAGTCGAAGCTCAGCCATAGACTAGAGTAGCTAAGCATGAAGCCAAATGCGAGCCGAGCGAAAGAGATAGCTAGCTAAACGCACTGCATTGCTCAGGCCGTGGTTAGCTTTTCTCTCTTCGCTGTCTGTGCGTGTGTCTATATATATATATGTGTGTGTGTGGGTGTAACTTAAGGAAACTGTGTCTTTGCAGTGTTGTACAACGAAAATGAGGTCAGTTACAAAAAGTATAACAAATCAAATAAATATATATGTAAGACTAGGTGGTAAGCTAGGCCTAGGCATAAACTATATAATATACTATACATATATATATATATATATATATATATATATATATATATATGTATACATATATATATTTAGATTTAATTAAACTAGTTTTCTTAACAATTTGTATTGGGGAATTGTTTTAAACAAAAAAAAAAAAAGGTTTTTGTTTAGATAAAATCAGAATTACAATAGTCGAAGACTTGCAAATTGAAATAATAATGGAATAAGCATACATATATACATATGTGTAAGATATCAGATATATATGTATATAATATCAACTAGTTACTCTGCTGCTTCTTTATGTTTCCTTTTTCCTTTTATCACATTTAAACTATGGACAAACATATTCAGATTGGGATGAGTGTGGTATATATACATATGTATATAGATCTATACAAATGTGCATATATATATAGAAGCAGTAGACTGATCTATATAGGCATATATACACACATCATATGTTTAAGTTATGGAACGTGGAAATTCGTCTTAAAATCTAGAGCTTTTCCTGTTGTTCAATATTAATTATTAAGCAAATCAAGTGGTAATGTCAATGGCAACAATAATAATGATAATAATAATAATCAGAATCATAATCATAATTTCTATATTAAAAAAAAGATGGTGAATCACAGACTCGTTTTTTGTTTTTGTTTTGTGTGTTTGCTTAACCGTTAGATATATATACTATATAGTCATGTTTGTTGTTGCTTTCATATATATGAAATATTTATACATATATACATGTATATATAAGTGTGTAATATATTTTCGCTTTTATTAATTCATAATTTAGTTCTATATATATATTTATTTAATTTCATTTCATTTTATGTGTGTGTTTGTGGTCTCATTATGTGATTATACGAGTTTTACGTTTTTGTATAAGACTTTATGTTTTTTAGAATTCTGCATGTTGCTGTGTCTTACAAACATTAACTAACGCACACACACACAGCATAATTATATATTAGCATTGTTACTATTGAATTAAATACAATCTTTTTTTTTTTTTGCGTTATATGTGCTTGGTTTAATATGCATGTATATTAACTCTTAAATTCCGTTAAAAAAAAAAAATTTTTTTTTGAAAGCGTCTACAATTTGTTTCTGTTTTGAGAATATCTTTACATACACATAGATTTGGAAAACATATAAGTTTATATAAGAGTGTATACGATTAATAAATAAAAAAAAAGTGTGCAAGTGTGATTAACTTTCATACAATCTCGCACTTGAGCCTTAAATATATAGAGATATATTAGTATATATATAGCTAAAGATTGGGTTTGTATAAGAGTATAAGGGTACTTGATTGAGTACCCTTTGTCTATGTTCATGTCTCATGCTTCATTATCTAAATATATTCAATCGTATAATTGTGATTTACTCTCTTATCGGATAGAACTCTTATACTCTCTTGCTCCTGCTCTTATACAAACTTAAGCCTCCAGCTCATACATATATATGTTGATTAAAATTGTGTTTTACTCTTATGCAAACAGATCCATCTTGTATATGGGTATAAGCATATAATATATTTCTGTACTTATATGTATATCTAGATATATTTTATATAGTTTTCTTCTAGCTTGACTTTGTAAATCTCTTTGCGCTTAATTAATACAAATTTCTAGCTTAACTCCGAGTTTTCAATTAGCTTTTACAGTTTAAGATGTTCTTTGTAATTTTTGTAATTTAGTTTTAACTAAGGGCCTTACGCTCTATATATATATGTATCTATATAGATCTTTAGTGTTCGCATATTTCAATATATTGTATATTCTTTTTATGGCAACACACACACACACACACACGAACGGCTACAATAATGTGCGTGCGTGCGTGTGTGTGTGTATTTTATGTACATCAACTTAAGTTTAGGACTTATAAGTATATAATTTATATCTATATATATATGTACTATTTTTAATATATATATATATATATATTTTTTTTTTTTTTTTGCACTTGCATTTTGTTTATTTTGTATTTCGAATTTTGGTTTTCTTCATTAACAGAAAAAAACTGCCATATTTAGCTTTTCTAACGGATTTTCCCTAACACTTTAACAGGCCATTATGGTAATGCTTCTTTGTGCTCCTCCTCGGTTGAAGGAGACACGTTTCATTTATATTATTATGTTGTATAGTTTTAGAGTTGTTGAATGTATTTTGTTTTAGGTTTCTTTTGTTTTGTTTTCTTTTCTTTTGTTTTTATTATGCAGGCCACAAAAAGACAAATGAACAAACACTTAGTAAACAAGACGAACAAACTTTAAAATTGAAACAGCTTTGCGTGTGGCGTCAACATAAAACGTGAATATACATACACAGCGAGTACAGTCAGAACAAAAGGTTTCAACACGTTAAAAATGAACGAGGGCGATAACTATTACTACTACTGCTTGCTTGGGAAGTACAGGTTAAGAGATATAATAAGGAAAGTTTAAGCTTAGGATTTGCTCGTTGCGTCCGGTCATATAAAATCGTTAGACTAGCATAGAACTTACGAATATCCTCAATGTCTTATGACTATATATATGTATATGTATATGTATATGTATGTGTGTGTGTATGTGTTCTTATATTGTAGTACAATTACTAGGCATGCAGCAACTAATATATTTGATATATATATTTGAAATAAGCGCTCGATATTTAATTGAATTATTTACGTTTAAAATTAGTCTAGTCTTCAATATAATAATCGATATAGTTAAATAAAATACAAGTCATCAAGTTTGGATTTCTTTTGCTGTTTGAGATATCAATGGGTTTAACAAAAAAAAATGATACATATATATATTATAGAGATGCACATCATTAAATTCTGATTGTGTTTTCTTTGTTTTTGTACAGTTACAGTTAACTTTATGCTTAAATATGTATATTTATATATATATAAATTTGTGTTAATTACTAATGCTTAAAAGTTTGTTTATATATATTATGTAAATGTATTGTTGTAACTTTATTAACTTAGATCTAAGGTTTCTGTTCAGTTTCTACTGCTGCGACGCTTGTCAAATAATTGTCAAGTCCTACTTAATAATGCTCTTATGCGTATGCGTGTGTGTGTATAGGTATCTGAATGTGTGTATAGGTGTATATATACATATATGTGTATACATAAAATTGAAACGTTTTAAATACAAAATACAGTTTTGTTTCTGTTGATGGGCTCGAAACACTCAAAAAGTAAAACGACAAAACGAGGCCGGCAACAGCCTCTGCCTGGACAGCAGGCGCTGCAGTTACAGCTCTATAGAGATATAAATAAGAAGACATATGCATATATAGTACATACATATATATAGTTAATATTGTTAGTTAACTGCATGGGGCTCCTGCTGTTGCTGCTTAATCGTGCTTGAGTACAATTCGTGTTGGCACTTTGCTGCGCTGCTTGTTGCTGCTGCTGTTGCCGCCTCCACTGTTGCTTCCTGCTCCTGTTCCTCCTCCTCCTCCTGCAGACGATGTTGATGATGCCGCCTGCCGCTTTTCCAAACGTTCAAAGATGCCGCTATTAGCTCCAGTTGATCCAGCGCTGCTGCCGCTGCTGTTGTTGCCCTTACGCTGCATCAGCTGCTCCTCGCGCTGACGTCGCTCACGTTGCCTGTTGTTGTTGTTGTTGTTGTTGTTGTTGTTGCTGCCGCCGCCGCCATGCGACGTTGGCTGCTGCTCAAAGCCGCCATTGCTACTGCTGGATGGCTTGAGCACCACGCGCCGCTGGCCGGCACTGAAGCTGGCAGCACCGCTGCGCGCAAGTTTCGGATTGCGTTTGACCACAAGCAGCTCCGGTGTGGCCGAACGCTTGATGTTGGGACGCGACGAGGACGACGACGACGGCGGCGGTGGAGATGGTGTGGCCAGCAGACGATCCTCCTCATCCAACATCAGATCGTCGTCGTCATAGTCGAGGTCCACCTCATCGTCGCTGGGCGTGCCCAGCCGCAGCATGCCGCCAGCTGGCGCCAAATCACGCCCCTTGCTGGTGGTGCTAATGATGCTGCTGCTGCTGCTCGTGGGCGGTGTGCCGCCAGCGGCTCGACCGCCACCTGACAGCTGTTTGCTCGAAGGCGCCAAGTGCTCGGTTATGCTACGCTTCGCCTCCGGCGCAATCTTGGCAGCCGTCAGCTGCTTGCGCACACCAGGCGCATGCTGTTGCTGATGCTGTTGCTGCTGCTGCCGGCTGCTGCGTCCATTGCCCGCCTCGGCATCCTCGCGTCGCTTCAGCGAAATGACTTTGCGCTCGTTGCCCTGCCGCTGCTTTTGTGCGCTGCCAGGTGCCGTGCTCGCCGCCTGCCCGCTGCCAGCCTCCAGATCGTCCCGTGGCGCCGGACTGTGCTGCTCGACGCGCTTCTCCTGCAAGGCGCGGAAATGTTTTTAGGTTTCAAATCAAAACTTATTAAGCACCATGAAAAAGTTTTTCTTTTCTCTATGCCTCTCACACTATCTCTATCTCTATCTCTATCTCTATCGCTCACGCTCTATTCAATGAGTCTCTTCATAATTCAATTTATGGTTTCTCTACAGGTATTCATAATCCAGACCGAGTGACTTTTGAATGCCTTTACTCGATCCCTGTACAAATCTAGATTTACAGAATTTAGTTTGGTTTAACTTTAAACTACATGTCCATGTCCACCTGCCCACGCTACCATAGAGATCTGATTGAATATGCATACATATCTTGGCTTACTATATGACACTTATGTATGATTCTTATATGATATATTGATATGGAGAGTTACAATCACAATCAGAAGAAAAAGAAGATATATCTATATATATTTACCTCGTGCTGCTTCTCCTCGGCAGCGCGTCGCCGCTTCAGCTCCTTGTCGCGCATGATTTTCTCGCGCAGCTGCTTCTGCTTCTCGATCTTCAGGCGATAGGCGCGCGTCTCCTCGTCCTCGTCGCTGGGCTGTGGAGTGCAAAGCAAATGAAATAAGCGAATGCGCGCATGTGAGCTGTAGCTGGTGGACTTACCAGGCTGCGACTGCCACTGGCAGCGCCCTCCGCTGCCCGGTTGCGCGGCTCGCCTGAGAAGGGATTCCGCGGGCCATTTGGCGATCCACTGCGCCGCCTTTTGGGCGGTGCGGCGCCGACTCCACTGCGATTCTCATCGCGTTCTCTGCTATTGATAGCGCGTCGATAGCCCCGGCTGTCACCACCGCTGCTCGCAGCTGGACGTGTTCCTCCTCCTCCTCCTCCTCCACCACCGCCTCCATAACGATCACGATCTCGTTCTCTGTCGCGCTCTCGTTCCCGTTCCCGTTCCCGCTCCCGTTCCCGTTCTCGTTCTCGTTCTCGTTCTCGTTCTCGCTCTCTGTCCCGGTCCCTCTCGCGATCCCTTTCCCGTTCTCTCTCCGTGCGTTTTAGTGGCGAGTAACTGCGTCCACGCGATCGACTGCGTGTCCGACTCCTCCGTCGTTCGCTCTGGGCACCAGACGCCGTCGCCGAGTTGGCGCTGGGCGGTGGCGGTGAGCGTTCCATGCGTCGCTTCTCAAAGTACTGCTGATTCCTGAATATGAACTCCTCCTGCTGTCGCAGCAGCTCCGCCTCGCTGTTGATGGCCGGCACAAAGTGTGTCTCCTTGATAAACTTGTTGGTAGCCGCCTTGACACCGCCCTTGAAGTTCGGATTGATCAGTACCTTGCTAACAACGCCAAGCGGAACCGCCGGCGGCTGCACCACTGACTGCTGTTGCTGTTGCTGTTGTTGCTGTTGCTGGTGGGCAGCGGGTCCAATTGGTGGCGCGGCACCTGGCGCCACTGCCTGTGGTGGTTGGGCCTGCGTGGCGGCACCTGGCGGACCAGGAGTCGGTTGCTGCTGCTGTTGCATGTGCGGATGCGGGGCACGCATATTCATGCCGTTCATGTAGCCGGGTCCGCCCGCTAGCAAGTGCTGGGGCAGCGCCTGCAGCGGTGGGCGTGGCATGCGCGAACCAGGCGCATCGCTCTGCGGCCGCCAGCCGTTGTGCGGTCGTATATACTGGCCCCCCATATGCGGATCGTAGCCAGGCACGGGAGCTCCGGGACTGGGACCGGGACCAGGTCCATGTGGGCCATAGCCAGGCGGCGCATTGCGATACGGCGGCGGTGGCCGCATGCCGGGCGAATGTGGTGCAACTGGGGGCGGATGTGGTCCCTGGCCTAGCAATGCGCCATTGCGATAGGCGGCACTGCCATAGGGCAATGGCAATGGCAACGGGGGCTGCAGCAGACCCACTCGCACCTGGTCGTGCGGATGCGAATGTGAATGCGAATGCGGATGCGGCAATAGGTGCGGCGGCGGCAATCCGTTGGGGCCGCCCCCACTGTTGTTGTTGCTGGCATTGTTACTGTTGCTGTTGTTGTTGTTGTTGTTGTTGTTATGTTGCTGTTGCAGCAAGTGCGGATTGTGTATATGCGGGGATGGAGTGGGACCAGGACCGGGACCGGGACCGGGACCGCCGGATGAAACGGGGCCTGCATTGTTTGTGGTGTATGGCGACTGTTGTTGTTGTTGTTGTTGTTGCTGTTGCTGTGGTGTGGGTGTTGACGGTGGTGCTTGTGGTGCATATTGGCCTGGAATGAATGCAGTTTTGTTTTGTGTTAGTGTTTGTTGCTGCTGTTGCTGCTGATGCCGGGGCGTGGCCTGTGGCGTGGCCAAAATACAAGCAGCCACTGGAGCTGCAACAACTGCCGGCGGCCCCGCCATCAGCGTTGCCAGATGTGCATGCGAGTGCGCATGGACATGTGGATGCGGATGTGCATGTGCATGTGCATTACCGGGAATCAGGAATCGTGGCATCGACATGCCCAGCATCCGTTGTGGATTGAACATGTGCGGGCCCGGATTGCGCAACAGATGATGCCGAGCGCCCATTCCGCGCTTACTATTGTTGTTCTGGTTGTTGTTGCCCGCCATAAACCGTGGACCGCCAGAGCCACCCATGCGTAATTTGTCTGCGAAGAGAAGGAGTAGAAGCACGATGAGGACAAGTGACCAAATGACTAGCCTATGTTGAAACTATCATATCATATAAGTGCACAAATAATGGACGACGCTGTAAGTATGTATGCGAAGAGAGATCAGGATCATACTCAATTGTGAAGATCAGACCGCCATGTGGCAGTCCTAGTCCATAAGGAAGAGCATGCTCTCTAATGAAGATCGCGAAGATCATTTTCCATATAGAAAGCTGCCAAAAGGATCATAATCTCTCTGGATGTCCCACAATCTTATATAGCATGCAGATCATATTACATATGTGTACGTTTACATAATAACGATCTCTCTCTACCTCTTTAGTCTTTAAATTCTCTAATGCAGGTCATACTCCACCATGTGCGTGCCTAGCTTCATGATGAAGACCATAAGCCCCTAATCCCTTAAGACAATTCACTCCATAATGATAATTATACTCTCTAATGAAGATCGGCCCCACGAAGATCATAGTTTATAAAGATAGTGTCTCTATAAACTCCATACTTCCTGATGAGTATCAAGATGTTACATGCTTAATGAATATCAAACCTAACCATCTCTAATGAGGATCACAGTCTCTGAATCATGGCATATAAGATTTTGCTGCATAATAAAGACGAATGATTATCTAACTGTGAATATTAACAACAACAAACACGATTTGACGTATATTATTAGCATACGCCAGTTTCTAGTTCTCGATTCGTTCTGCATGTGAAAGCTATCCTTGTTCTTCTTAGCCTCAACTCTATAGCTATCGCTAGTTAGGATTATCTTTAGGTCAACCTACCCGCATGATGCCGCCTCTGCAATTGCTGCTGCTGCGAGTGTTGCTGCTGCTGTTGCAAGTGTTGCTTCTGGTTGTCGGAACGTTCGCTGGCAGTTTTAAAATTGGTGCGCTCCTCACGCTCCTCGTCATCCTCGCGTGGATCGGGCAGCTCTGAGGCGGAACTGGTGCTTGGCAGACTCTCCTGCGAAGTGGCCAATAGCGAGGATAGGCCGTCTCTATCTGGTGTCTCGGCATCGCAACGTTCTGTTTCTGGCTCTGCCTCTGCCTCTGGCTTTGCCTCCGGCTCCGGCTCCGGCTCCAGCTCCGGCTGCGGCTCTGTCATCTCCTCTCCTCCTCTGTGCTTCTCGTTGACGGCCCTTGAGCTGTCATTGCTTGCAGCTGGACTACTGCTGCCTGTTGTTGGGCTGTGATTCTCCCTCGCCCGCTGCTCCATCAGCTCTTCGCTCGGCTGCTGCTCGCTGCCAGCAACTGTTGTCGATGTCGCGGCAGCGAACTCTGTGACCTGCTGCGCTGTCTCAGATGCAATCGGCGCTGTCGTTGTCTCGGCTGCTGCCACAATTGTGGCACTGGGTGAATTTCGATTAGCTCGAATCTCTTTGCTCGCTGCAGGTGACACGGCTTCGGCAGCAGGAGTAACGGCAAGTGCAGCGGGTTGTTGCTGTTGCTGCTGCTGCTGTGATTTTGTTGCTGCTACAGCCGCTGTCGCTGCTGTTGCCGCCGCTGTCGCTGCTGTTGCCGCCGCTGCAGCTGCTGTTGCGGCCGCCTGCTGTTCCTTGTGCTTGCGCAGCTGTTCCTGTGCCCATTCCTCAGCCTCGGCACGCATCTGCTGTTTCTCCTCACTGGTCACATCCTTCTCCAGCTCTACGAGAATAATATCAGTTGGATGCAAGTCATTAAGGGGACTGTTCACAATTATTTAGACACTTACCCTCATCGGAGAGCAGTAGCTCATCCTCATCGGCGCCGAGCAACGCCTGGTCATCGATGTCATCGCCCAGACCTAACTCATAGTTGAGCAGATCGTCGCTGCAAATATAGTTAACAATGTAAGTATACATTTCTTGCATTTGATTAACTTAGTTCATGTTCTTTGTTTTTCAGTATTTTTAGTATCCACTGTCACTGATATCATTGTATTGAATTGTTAAGTCTGGCAAGTCACTTTTTGTAATAATCAATATTTGTGTTATTGATATCCACTTGAATTTAAATAAATAAACACATCTACAATGTAAAAATGTGACAGGCAATGTTTATTAGAGAAAATCTCATATGTTGTATGCACCGCGTATTTATATGCTATTTTCTGTATGTTTTCATGACACGCAGGTTCTGCTGGGCACTGCACCCGCACTCACTCACACACGCAAGCATAAACACACATATTCACTTGCGCAGGCAAATACCTTGAAAATATGTATGCGTGTATATGCATGTATGCATGTGTGCGCGTGTGAGTGTGTGCGAGCGTGTGTGTTGTGTATGCAGTAGGTACACTTAAATGGCAATCAAAATGTTGCACATTTTGCACTAATTGAATAGGACTATAACAGCATTTGGCCATTTATCACTCGCTTCGTTTCACTTTTCTTCGTTTCTTTTATGCTGTTCTTTTGTTTTTTGCAAATTTTTGCATTTTCACGCAACTTACTTAATGTCCGACATTTTGACTGTGGGACCACCACCACCACCACCACAAAGGCAGAGAGAGGAGGCGGTAGCGGCAGCTGTTGACACTCAGCGGCAGCGCTACTACAGCGTGTGTGTGTGTGAGACTGAGTGTGTTTGTGTGTGTGAGTGTATGTGTGTTTGTGTGCGCGTTATGTGGATAAAGTAGAACAACGTTTGTCTACTTTACGTAGGCCGATTATAACATGTTTGCTTGTTGCTTCTATTCTCACTTTTACTTTAATATACGCAATAGCACGCAAGCACGTTAACTACTATTATTTTATTTTTAACGCACGTTAAATTCACTGAAAACGCTGCTCTGCCAGCGTTTTCCACACGCAATTTTATTAGTTTTTTTTAGTTTTAGCACTTCAACGACACATTATTCAACACTGAACGTGCTTGCCTGCAGTGCTGCCAGATAAAAGATTCAGCAACGACTCACATTAGCGTGCGCTCACGCGGCTCTATATCGATACAATCGATAGCTGACGGGTTTGAAATCGAATCGATGTTTCGATGAATTGCTAACTTCATAAAGTAGTTTCAATTGGCACACGGTACACAATGTCGAGCGCCAGCAGCTGTGCGCATTAATTAAAATAAAATAAATATTCGCTTCGTGCGAAAAAGAGTTCGTTGACAAAATTTTGAAGTAAACCGATCCGTGGATGTAGATGTGGAGTTAGTCATAAAACTGAATATGACCGTCTGATAAATGCAATTAGCCAACAGTCTCGCAACGAGCTCGCGTCGCGGTGGTTAAGCAAAGTTAAACTCAAAAAGACGAATACAAATTATTATTGTGTTGCAATTAGACAAGTCGCACACGCACACGCACACGTACAGGCACACGAGCATACACGCGCACATAGATATTTTCGGTTTTTTATACAGTTTTTTTTTTTATACACACGCGCGCTTGTAAATTGTAATAAGAAATCGAGTCCAATTAGACCAACCAATAACAAAACATCAATTCGAATCGGAATCGGGCCAATGAAATGCAAATTTCAATATAGAATTATTTGAAAAAGAAAAGAGAAGAGAAGAGGATAGGAAATGAATGACAACCAAAACGCGAATGCGAAAAATGCGCAAAATCCAATCGAACAGCTGACCAAAAGGGCGCCAACACCAGACTCACTCAGTCAGCAGAAACCACAGCAACAGCAAGAACAACAAGTGGCCATGGCCACTGTTCGCCTGCCCATTGTGGGCATGACCTGTGGATCGTGCGTACGTAATATTGAAACACAGGTGGGTCAGCTGCCGGGGGTGCTGAACGCACGCGTCCAACTGGAGGAGGCTGCTGGGTACTTCGACTACGAGCCCAGCCAAATGGACGCCGAGCGCATCGCCAACACCATCGACGACATGGGCTTCGACTGCACCTACGACCCGGTGGTGAGCCCAGTTACCGCCAGTGCAGACATCCGCGTCCTGGGCATGACCTGTCAGTCGTGTGTGCGCAACATCGAGTCGCATATATCCGGCATTGCTGGCGTGCAGCGCATCCAGGTGCAGCTGGAGGAGAAGTGCGCGCACGTCCAGTATGATCCACAGCAATTGACAGCGGCGCAAATCGCCGAGATGATCGATGACATGGGCTTCGACGCGAGCGTGGCCAGTGGAACGACACAGACGACGACAACAGCAACGCCCAGACAGTCGCCCAAACAGTCGCCCAGGCAATCGCCCGTGAAGCAACAGGTGGCCAATGGAAATCGCAAAGAAGTCGGCCAGGTGCAGCTGCCCATAGAGAAGGAGCTGCTGACCAAGTGCTTCCTGCACATCCGCGGCATGACCTGCGCCAGCTGCGTGGCGGCCATTGAGAAGCACTGCCGCAAGATTTATGGCCTGGACACGATCCTGGTCGCTCTGCTGGCCGCCAAGGCGGAGGTCAAATACAATGCAAATGTTGTAACTGCCGAAAACATTGCCAAGTCCATAACCGAACTCGGCTTTCCCACCGAGCTCATCGATGAGCCCGACAACGGCGAGGCCGAGGTGGACCTGGAAATCTCGGGTATGACCTGCGCCTCTTGTGTCCACAAGATCGAGAGTCACGTGCTCAGCCTGCGCGGCGTGACGGCTGCCTCGGTCACATTGTTGACAAAGCGCGGTAAGTACTCTCCCGACTGACTACCAGATACCCTATAAAATTCAAATGTAAAAAATAAAACCAATCTCGATTATGAACTGAATTAATGGCTAAAAAGTCTCAGGCTAAAATTTGCAATCTAAGTCAGTTCACATAATGATGATCGGAATTAGTTCCAACTTACGGCTACACCAAAATGAAAATATTTATGTAAGCTTTTGCAATTTAGCCTTAAATTTACTCCTTTGCGTACTTGCCTAACTTTAATAGTTCACTTTACATAGTATAGCTCACTTTAATAAACTAGTTCCATTATATTATGCATCGTAACTGGTAGTAGTAGTAGTCCTATATGGAAGTATAAGCAGATTGTGGATCCATTCAGTAATATTCACCTTCAAGTTACAGAATCTAATCGGTAAAAGGTGCATTGGGCCCAGCTTTGTTGCCCACCAGTGTTGCATAATGCCTCTGGAATTGCAAATGCTCCATTTTTATTTATCAGCCTTTGAATTTATTAATATTTGCCTTTTATATAAACACCAATTGGAAACAATTGCAATTGCAATTCTGCCATATGTTCACATATTTATTCAGTTCTGTTGATATATGTCGTAATACTTTCTTATATATATAGACTAGAAGGAATAATGGCTCAGATTCGTACACCTGTTGAACGTATTATTGACAATATGCACTCCCCGCCCCGCTCTATGATTTGCTCCAATTTAAATAGGACAAGGCATAAAGGCGCTTTTAAGCTGTGATTTCGACAGTCTATTTTACACTATATAGGGTATATATACATAGAGGGTGTGAGGGTTTTATGCTTGATAAGAAATCCCCAACCAGGGCAATGCTCACAACAACAAAGAAAGAAAGAATAACAACAAAATTGTGATTAAATGCGACTGGGTGTATTTAGCTCTCAAATACAGATTATCTGAACTGTATATATGTATATACTGCATACATATGTATAGCGAATCACATATAGGGGTTGAGCTGAGCAGATATGAACACAATGGTGATATTTTCTCATTGGCATTTTCAGGATTTAATGAATACTGTATGAATTGCTGTATTCTGAAGACCTCAAAGGTCTGTAAAGATCTATGTATATATGTTTGTATAATTACGAACCAAGTTCAAATGCTTTCGATACTTCTTGAGCAGACCTTGCAAACATATCTGTCTAATAACATCAACATCAACAACAAAGAGCTACAATTAGTAATAAATGAAAACCTGTACATAGAGTACATATGATATATATAACTCTGGAGCCCCAGAGCTTTGACAAGTTATTTCTCTCTAAAAGAAATTCCTCAACTTTTTCAAATCAAATAGCAAAAGAACCCACTTAATAAGTTTGAACGTATGGCTAATTATAAGGAGTCATTGGCAATGCAAAGTCGTGAATCAGCGAGCTACCTTAGATATTTATATATGTATATATATATATAGAGAGAGAGAGAGAGATCTAGATTCCTAAAACGAGGGCGCATTTGCTTTGTGTGCACTCGATTGTTTTTGCTGCGTTTCAGATACAAATACATATACAAACACATTCACACAGACACTGACACTGCAAACACGAAGACAACAGACACAACTACAGCTAAAGCTATAGCTACATACAGTTACATTAATAAACTTATAGCAACGTCCACAATTGTTAAAACGGTTTCTGAGACCTTCGGCTAAAGCTTTGAGCCACACAAATTTTCATTGTAAATCAGTTTTAAGCTGAAAGTGAAAGAGCCTCGCCCTCCTTCACGCCAACAGCACCAGCTCTCTATCTCTCCCTCTCTCACACACTCTCACTTGATCCGTTCGTTTGTTACTGTGCTTATTTTGTTTCTTTTGTATATTTTCTTCCGTTTTGGTTTTGTTTTTGTTCATCACTCTTTAGACTTTTGGTTCGCTGCGCAAGCGCAACGTTCACATTTACCTTCAATTTGTTGTTGCTTTCGTCGTATTTCGCAGATTTAAAATGGGAAATGTATGCCCGCACATAAATACATACTATATACATACATATGTACATATCTTGTGCTATAAAATTATGCAAGAGCATGCGATGCATTAGAGGTGAACGCGTGATGGCTTGCTGGAAAAATACATACAAAATATATGTGTGTACATATATATACGATGTATATGTATTTACATAATGTATGTATTTGCAAAATATATAAAATTACAAATGAAACATGATAATAAACTATAAGCTTTTCACATATGTATGTATGTATAACATTAGTTTGCTTTCAATTATTCGATACTTTAGCTGCATCAAATATTGTTATCGTCCTCATGATATTGCGTGATTTGTTGACATATATATGTACATACATATATTATTGCATATCGAACTTGCGGCCATCGCTAGCCTGAGTACTTACACGATTAACCGTTGATGTAATCGATTATTGTTGCTGTTCCTTTTCGGCTCGTGTGGATTGCCCTCTAAGAAAAATGCAATTAAACCTTTTTATATCGCTTAGCCAGAAAACTGCCAGTTGTAGTATTATGTACGAGCAGTAGAAGCGATCCTCCCATGTGATATAAATAAATGAACTAGTACGAAAATATTGTTTTGAAATGTGTGATAGCTCGATACATACATATCCATATACATACATATATGCACATATACGAACTACACATTTCAGAATGAAATCTGATCATCTATTTGAAGTTCAAATTGCGTGCGTAAAAGGAATCCGCATGAGGTATTCTATTCTAGTGATATCGTGAAGGCCGATCAGTATCGAAAAGAGAAACAAAAGTCATTAGAATGCTGTAGAAATGTGTGTTTAGAACTCCAATTTGTTGGCGTAGAGATTTTTTTAATCAAAAACTTTGTCGAACAACTGCAAATTAAAATTCTAGATAAAATGCAAAATTCTTTCAAAGTTCTATTGGCGTTGTCGTTATTTTGCCAAACAACTTGGGAAACTACAAAAAATGAGAAGTAATACAAAAATTTGTGACTTACGGTAAAGTTGTCGAAACATATGTTCTGCGTACCGTGCGACCGATTCTTATCAGATAAGTGACGCGAACGGGGCCCCAAACGAATGGCCAAACGGGGGCGACATCAACAACAACAGTAGCGCCTACAACAATGGGAAATGTTCTAAAAATGAAAACGAATCGAAGCGATAAGATGCAACACCAACAACAAAAACAACAGCAGTGGCGAGGGCAGCAACAACAAAAACAAACGGTACAATGAACGGGACGAACTAAACAAACACGCAAAAGAAAAAAAATAAATAAATAATGTTTAACGAGAGCCAGCGGGAAGGATCGAGAAGAGAGCAAAGCGAGATTGCAGCACTTGTAATTGTAGCTGTCAGAGATGTACATATGTATGTATGTACACACACACACGCAGATGCACAGGCACACAGTGAAGAAATGTTGATTATCTTTTCGGCTGCTTCGTGCGGCGGCCGAGCCGCATTTCGATCGATTGGCCGCAATCGATCGTCGCACTTCGCTTTGCTGATAATTAGCATTAAAATTCGGATTTCGAGCATGAACGTGTGGTATGCTAATCCCTGCTGATGATGCCGTCACTGGGTTCCCATAGCCATATCAATCTTGTTTTGCACACGCTTCTGCTGCAATTACGTGGCCCAACACGTGGGCTACTAATCGAATACCCTGCTAGTTTGATCAAGTTTGCTATGTATACCTAGAATGCAGTGAGAAATATATTTATATATTTTTGTTGACGAACAAATTGTTTTTACTTGATAATCACATGCTCATATCGAGTATATATCCATACTTATGTGATTACAGGGTATACTATTAACAGCGAAGCGTATTGATATCAGTTTTGCACATGATTTGACAATGCATATGTACATACATGCATTACATACACACATTCATACATATCTACATATATAGGCTTAGCTGATATGTCTACACACACACACACACACACACACACACACACACACACATGCACACACACATGCACATGCATTGCTGTAAAGTCCCTGCTATATTAACACTTACAACATCTCTATCTCTCTCTCTCTCTCTCTCTCTCTCTCTCCTTTGTTCTCTCTGAATCTATGACTCTCGCCGAATGACTGGGGAAATACTTATCTGTAATGATTCAGAGAGTCTGTATGCGGGAATTTTCTTTAAAAACTCGACAAATGCAAATAAACTCGGTGGTTTTCCAGTTATCTTAACGGTACGGCTCAAGTGAGCCAAACAAGTCGGCCAATTATCTAGTCAATTGCATATCTTCCACTAAATAATAGAAATGTGTCTAGTCATGCGCTTAAGACTTCCAATGTTGGGCATGTTAAATGGGCGTTCCTCCCCCGCCATTTAAGCCCATAGCCACAGCTCTAAATGTAAAAAGCTCTCGTATCTTATCTACACTTTATCTCGTTCCTTAACTTACACCAACAATTGCCCTGAATTGCGACAATCCCGAAAAGAAACTAAAGAAAATAAATATATAAAATAATCTAGCAGTGTTTTTTGAGCTTTGTCAGCTTTGTCTGGAAAACAGCCCGACGCCAAGTTCAACAGCCCGTGTTGGCCTACACACACACGCACACACACACACACACACACGCACACACACACACACACACACACACGCAAAAGTGAATGCATTGAAATTGTAGCCTCTTTTCAAGTGATTAACGATATGTACACACATATATGCACATACAACACTAAGAGAGAGAGAGAGAGAGGGGTGAGGCGTGCGTGGCTTAAGCTGGTTGTCTAAGCTTCAGTTGGCAATCAAATCCGGGCACTGGAACCGGTTAATAATAATAGCAAAATCTTAACAGTATTAGCAAAAAGAGAAAAAAAGTGTAACTGAAAAGCCAGTTGAATACGTTTAGCGCTCCAATTCCAATTCCAATTCCAATTCCAATTTCAATTCCAATTGGAGCGCACTTGTGCTACTTCACTCTACAGGTCGGGCCAAAATAGTGTGGACACTTAATGATTAGAGTTAAATACTTTTGCAACTTCATTCACAGGCCTGGTCGAAAAAAGTATTGTTATGTAAGCTTATTAGTGATATTCTCATAATCCACACTGTAGCTTCAGTTGGAAACAGTTTAATATTTTATTGAGCTTGCTTTTGTTATCGTTTTAATAAGTTTTATATTCTTACGTTCCAATCTAATCTGATATGTCTGCATAAATATTTACTGAAGCACACCTAGGGCAATGTTTTGCTTAATTTACAATATTAGCGCATAGCCTTTAGATGAATATATTCTTCATATAATTCGCTTTAATACATTTAATGTATAGATGGAAATATTTTTGACCTCATTTTACGTGACTTGAAGCAGTTTATTGTGACTAGTTTCTGCACGTATCCATGCGCTTTCACTTGCAGTTCAATGTAGGAGTTGTTGGATGGCTGGAAACGTGCCTGGCCGAAGTTTTCCCTCTCGTGGCCTGGTTCAGTAGTTCATATAGCTTTGCACTTCATGAACGCTGCAGATTCTTTAGTCGATCGTCCTCTACGTTCATATGATAGTCAAACAAACGATGTGTTCCTACTTTTTTCGCACCACTGTAGTCTAATAAGATGTCGCACCTACATTTCTTTCAGGCAAGTTCCGATATACAACGGAGGAAACGGGTCCGCGCAGCATATGTGAAGCGATCGAGGCGCTTGGCTTCCAGGCCAAGTTGCTCAGCGGCCGGGACAAGATGGCGCATAATTACCTGGAACATAAGGAAGAGATCAGAAAGTGGCGAAATGCGTTCCTCATCTCGCTGATCTTCGGCGGACCATGCATGGTGGCCATGATCTATTTCATGCTGGAGATGAGGGACAAGGGTCATGCGAACATGTGCTGCCTCGTGCCAGGGCTGTCCATGGAGAATCTGGTCATGTTTCTGTTGTCAACGCCCGTTCAGTTCTTCGGCGGCTACCACTTCTATGTGCAGTCGTATCGCGCTATCAAGCACGGCACCACCAACATGGACGTGCTCATATCCATGGTGACGACCATCTCGTATGTCTACTCGGTGGCTGTGGTGATTGCGGCTGTGCTGATGGAGCAGAATAGCTCGCCTCTGACCTTCTTCGATACGCCGCCGATGCTGCTGATCTTCATTTCGCTTGGCCGCTGGCTGGAGCACATAGCCAAGGGAAAGACGTCGGAGGCGCTGTCCAAGCTGCTCTCACTGAAAGCGGCCGATGCGCTGCTCGTCGAGATCTCACCCGACTTTGATATAATCAGCGAGAAGACAATATCTGTGGACTATGTTCAGCGTGGGGATGTACTGAAGGTGATCCCCGGGGCCAAGGTGCCCGTCGATGGCAAAGTGCTTTTTGGCCATTCCAGCTGCGACGAGTCCCTCATCACGGGAGAGTCGATGCCGGTGGCTAAGCGTAAGGGCGCCGTTGTCATTGGTGGCTCCATCAATCGGAACGGCGTGCTTCTCGTCGAGGCGACGCACACCGGTGAGAATACGACGCTGGCGCAGATCGTGCGGCTCGTCGAGGAGGCACAAACATCAAAGGCTCCCATACAACAGTTGGCCGACCGCATTGCCGGATACTTTGTGCCCTTTGTGGTGGCCATATCGACCATAACGCTCATCGGGTGGATCATTGCCGGCTTCGTCAATCCCGATCTGGTGCCAGTGGCCATGGAGCACAAGATGCATATGGATCGTAATACGATAGTCATTAGCTACGCTTTCAAGTGTGCTCTCAGCGTGTTGGCCATTGCCTGCCCATGTGCCTTAGGCCTGGCCACGCCCACAGCTGTTATGGTGGCCACTGGCACTGGCGCTACGAATGGAGTGCTGGTCAAAGGAGCCACAGCCCTGGAAAATGCCCATAAGGTAAGTGCATGGGATATAACAATAGAGTGAGGTAGAAAGAGAGAGAGAGAGAGAGAGGGAGAGTAATAAAGTACAATCTCATCAGGCGCAGGCTCCCGTGGCCTAGTGCTTGCAGTGCTCCCAATGATCGAAGTCAGCAATGAGAGCGTGCGTGAGAGCCAAAGCACGCAAGCTCTAAATACATAAGCAGCAATAACCGTTATTTCGTATTTGCTCACTCGCTCTCTTGCCGCTCTCAACGTGCGAGTTACGCAGTCAGTGCGATCGAACAAGCAAGCGCAAATTTGGATTTCCGTCTCCTCTTACTAATGCAGAACCCAGTATCATCAGTGCAGACTGTTTTAAGCAGCAGCTTTTGGAAATAGTTGAAAGATTTGCCATGCTCAGAGAAAAGGTTTGCATCTTCCATGATTCCCCTTGCGTAGGTCATGAACAAGTCGACTTGCCTGAACAATACAAAAACTAAATTCTGCAGGTAACGGCATTTGTGTATGTATGTATGAGTGTGTGCGTAACTCTCACTGCCTGTTGATATGACATTTTCGTTTAGCCGACATTTTTGTTTTGCGCTCTCTGCGCTCTCTCAAATTGATGTATGCACATTTATATATGTGTGTATGTGTGTGAGTGCGCTTGTGGATATGCCCCAGAATTTGAGTTCCTTAAGAAGCAGCATTGCGAAATAGTTGGCATTTTTGCACGATTCCTTTGCGTAGGGCACTAAAGCATCGACTTGCTTCAGAAGTATGAGCATGACGTGTGCACGTAGGCGTATGTATTAGTATTAGTGTGTGCGGCCGCGTAACTTTGCCTGCCATATTGAGTTAAATGATGGGCTTTTAAACTATAGATTTTAAATTAGATCAAGTAAGTTCATGCATACACATTTAGATGTGCAGAAATAAGTAAATATAGTGAACTAGATTAGATATCGAGCATGGTTTTTAATCTGCTCCCCATGTTGCAGGTCAAGACAGTTGTCTTCGACAAGACGGGCACCATAACGCATGGCACGCCGATGACCAGCCGGGTAACGCTGTTCGTGCCGCCACAGGTGTGCAGCCTGGCCCGGGCGTTGACTATAATTGGCGCTGCGGAGCAGAACAGCGAGCATCCCATTGCGTCGGCCATCGTGCACTTCGCCAAGGACATGCTGAACGTGCAGAATAGCTTTGGCAAGAGCTCGAATTTTCAATCGGTGCCTGGGTGCGGCATTCGGGCCACCGTCTCCAACTACGAGCAGGCATTGCGGCAGGCCTGCAATGCGGAGCGCATCATCAACTTTGAGAACCTGTGGCGCGCCCATCCACACACTGACATCGCTGTGGACAACGGCGCCAGCATCGACTATTTGCAGCTGCAGGAGAAGTACATCGAGCAGCAGCTGCTCGCCTTGGATGGGGCCCTCGATCTGGAACAGCGCCAGCAGCACCCACAGCTCGACCAGCAGCAGGCACTGATCGATGGGCACGAGATCCATGTGCTCATCGGCAATCGCGAATGGATGCAGCGCAACGGCATCGAGGTGCCACTGGAGATTAGCGATTGCATGGCACGTGAGGAGCACAAAGGACACACGGCCGTGCTCTGTGCCCTCAACGGGCAGCTGGCTTGCATGTTTGGTGTCGCCGACATGGTCAAACCGGAGGCTCATCTGGCTGTCTACACGCTCAAGCGCATGGGCATCGATGTGGTTCTGCTAACGGGCGACAACAAGAATACTGCGGCCAGCATTGCCCGTGAGGTGAGTCGAGATGAATGAGTATATGTAGATGAGAGATCTACAAATAGACCTATCCAGATACTTTTTTTTGGACAACCCATGAGACCTATGAACTGCCATTAATCTGGTTTCTCTCGTCTGCAGGTGGGCATACGCACTGTTTATGCGGAAGTGTTGCCCTCGCATAAAGTGGCCAAGATCCAGAGGATTCAGCAGCGCGGCATACGCGTGGCCATGGTGGGCGATGGCGTCAACGATAGTCCCGCCTTGGCGCAAGCCGACGTGGGCATCACCATCGCAGCGGGCACAGATGTGGCCGCAGAGGCAGCGGACATTGTGCTGATGCGCAACGATCTGCTGGACGTGGTCGCCTGCTTGGATCTGTCCCGGTGCACAGTGCGTCGCATACGCTACAATTTCCTGTTTGCCAGCATGTATAACCTGTTGGGAATTCCCCTGGCCAGCGGAATGTTTGCGCCCTTCGGCTTTACGCTGCAGCCCTGGATGGCATCAGTGGCCATGGCCGCCAGCTCGGTGAGCGTCGTCTGCTCGTCGCTGCTGCTCAAAATGTATCGGAAGCCAACGGCCAAGACGTTGCGCACCGCCGAGTACGAAGCTCAACTGTTGGCGGAACGGGCCAAGCTCTCCAAGGGCTCCGATTCCGAACTGGACAAATTGTCGCTGCATCGCGGCCTCGACGACCTGCCCGAGATCATGAACGGTAAACGAATGGCGGCGTTCAAGCGCTCCAATACGTCGCTCATCTCGCGCATCTTCGGCGCCAACGGCAACGACAATGCCAAGCACGAGGAGGAACTGCTCCAGGATGCCAACGAGCGGATGCCAAGGATACTGCAGTCCCGCTACCTGGCCGACAGCACCGAACTGCAGAAGCTCTAAGCAAGACCTAAATTTACCGTTCCACACAACTAAAAATCTGTATATAAGAAAAAACTTGAGAAAAATTTCTAAAGCAATCAGAGAAAAAAACAAATGTAGTTCATATTTTTACTATATATATATATATATATATATATATATATATATCATATATATCATATATACGCATTATATATAATTTATATCTTTTTTTTTTTTTTTTGTTATTCTGTTGCTGATAATTCTATTTTTTGTACTCTAATACTATATGTGTGCTATTCTCGCTTTATCCTTAAGTTCAGCTGTGAACAAAATATCTAAGACCACATCAGACAAGACCATAAGCAACACAAACAACAACACATACAACTATGGACTATATATTGTTACTTATGCTTAAGAGAAATGTATAAACGGAAGGCTCAATGTAAATGCGTGCATGCACGAATACCGCTAGCGAAACAATCGAGATTTTTTATATACACCATATATAGACTATACATATATATATATCTAGTATATGGCAAATGCATCTCCGTTCAAATCGTTAAATACAAATATTAATTCATAATTAATCAAGCAGAAGCAAGTTTAACGACTTGAGAAATGAAACAAATTTTTGATAGCAACATTATCATATATAGAATATACATATATTTGTAAAGTTTATACGTGTACATATATATATGTAAATATATAAATATATATATACATATATACATACGAATACATCGATGTAAATACAGACACAAACACAAACTGACATGTATACATAAAGAACAAATAAATGATTGATCCTATACCAGCAAATAAGAGAAGAGAGACTGAATGGGGGAGGGGAAGAGTATGAAATTCAACCCTATGTCTATGTATGTACATATGTTACCCTACTATATATGTACGTACATATGTATATACATTAACAATTGGCCATAGCTGAGTCGATCCAGCGAACTCTTAAGCTAGAGATATAACATTTCCTATATATACATACATATATATTTATTTATAGTTTACTTTTAAAAATAGATAGCTCGCTACATTCTCTTGTCGATAATAATCGATAATCTGAACCATTTCGATACCCCAAAAACAGGCAACTATGAATTTACTTTGTAGACCTTTGCGAGGAAGATACAGAGGATCGATTTCTGTTCTGGGTTCTCCCAATATACAATATACTATACGGTATATTTAGTCTTGGCTTGTCTACACAAGCCTATAGATTCCAAAGTTCAAGATTTTAGGAACTTTGATAGTGTTTCGCTTTAATCAGACATAGTCTTCTTGGATTTGTCATGCCCGCTTTGAAAATGTCCTGAAACGGGAGACGTAGCTGTCACATGGCTCAATGGCTAATGATTATATCCTAGTATACATATGTATGTATGTGTGTGTATATATATGTATGGATATAGAAAAATGAGCACAAATAGCATAATTTATTTCATTTATTTGATAATGGTAAATTTAGTTGTTTTTCTTCGTCTTGAAAGTTCGTCGGAAAAGAGGAGAAATGCATTTATCTATCTTCTTGTATAAAACGTCAATATAAGCGTGGGTAGGTGCACATTTGTGGGTGTGTGTGTGTGCGTGGGTAACAGTGTATGTGTGTGTAGATGCGTGTGCCTTGTTACATTATGCTAATATAGAGTCGATCTGCATTCTGAAAATGCGACTTGCTTTTGTTTCGAATTAGTTTTCTTAGAAATATCACTGAGATGAGTCCTTATAAAGGATGTCATCTACCCACTCACACATTCACTCACAAATATATATATTTATATATATCTATATATATATATAGACTTATATATATATCTATATATAAATATATATTCATATATATATTTATGAACTTGCATATATATATATATGAATAATTTGCATCTGTTAATGTTCCATGTGGTTGCTTCAGGTGTGTGGCTGTGTGCATGTGTGTGTGTGTGCATGTGTTGTGTGTTCATGACATAATCACATCCTCGATGAGGGCTGCATTGCTTCTGGCATTCCCGGTATTGGCCAGATTCGTGGGGAATAGATCCAGATTTGATTTGAAATCGGCAATGTCCACAATGGTAGTCGCATCGCCCTCTTGTGGCAGAAAGACAACATTCAGTTTGTTGGCCAGCGCCTGGAAGAGCTCGTCCTCGTCCTGCTCCTCGTCGTCGTCTTCCAAGCTACTGTCCATGTCAACATCCTCGTCACCATCATCGTTGGCATCGTCGTCACTGATGGAATTTGCCTCACTTAGCGTTCTCTGAGCTAGAGCATTTGTTTCGGCTAGCGACTTAATCTTCAATTCGGACATCGCCTCCACTTGATGGCCAATCACCTGTATGGACACCTTGCGCATGTTACTGATCTCGTTGTCCAGCAGGAAGGCGACTATCTCATGTTTTGTCAGAGTGCGCAGCACTTCGACCTGCTGACGGCGGCGATCGAACATATACTCCTCATTGACAATCTCGTTCCAGTTGCGCGACACCTCGGTGACCAGCGCTGTGTCGACGACCTGCTTCAGCTTGATGAGGGAGTCGCGCGTGTGGTCGTAGTCCTCCTCGGACATGTCCTCGAGGATTTGCAGCATGTTGTTGCGGAACACCTCAATGCGCTTCTCCACGTGGCTGGCCGTGGTGTTTGTCTCCTGCGAATTGACCATGATCGAGTAGCCTGCAATGCCGTAATTCATGCGAACCGTTGCGCTGACGTGATAGCCCAGCTGTTCCTTGGTGCGCAGCTGATCGAACAGCGGCTCCTCGACGAACATCATCAGCAGATCCAAGATGCACTCCAAACGCACGGTGTTCGGCCCGATCTGATAGTAGTTCGAGATCACAGTGTTCGTATCCTGCTCGTTCAGCGCGTGACAGCGTATGTAGTGTGCACCCTGCGGCAACTGCACTGTGCGGTCCTCCACATAGTAATGCTCCTCGATCTCCTTGCAGCCGAGGCGACTCAGCAGCGTATTCATCACATTGTGGGCCTGCTCCTCGGTTACGTTGCCCTGCACGAGGCCCTGCACATACAGCTGCTGTGGAAATAGGGTAGCGAACTCCTGCAGATCCCCTAGTGTAATATCGTTAAGGCTTTTGTACTTGTCGATCAACAGCCAGCGCATATGCTCCACTACGCACAGGCGGACATCCCTAAGGCAAATGGAGAGCCATTAGAAGCAGAGTCGGAAGAGAGGGAGAGGGAGAGGGAGATGGAGAGAGGTGTGCGGATGATTTACCTGTTTAGGGCACGTGGCTTAATCAGTGTATTGAAGTAGGTTTTGCGCAGATCCTTCACAAAGGTGCCCAGCCTCTGTTCATTGAGCGTTGATGGCACTCTGATCATCGCCTCGGCAATGGACTCGACAAGCAAATGCAGCTTCTCATTGTAGCCATGCACTTGCAGTATGATACCCTTCTCGCCCACGCTGAAGCTATAGCTGAGCCCAGCACTGGTGGCCGGATACAATTCCTCGCTCACGTGGAACTTGACTAGCTCTTCGTACAAGCCGCACATAGCGTCACTGTAGGCAAAGAGAGAGAGAGAGAGAGAGAGAGAGAGAGAGAGAGAGAGAGAGAGAGAGAGAGAGAGAGAGAGAGAGAGAGAGAGAGAATCAGTAATAATTCAAAGGGAGTGAGAGAGTTGGGGAGAGAATGCTTACTTTTTGGCACTTTTGCGCTGCAGCGGTGAAATTAGATAGAAGGTCATGTATGCCTCGGGCAGATCGAATTTGTCATCGCCGCGGTACCAGAGCTCACAGATCTCCGACTGCAGCAGTTTCTTGGGCGCATCGGGCAGTACCGGCTTGCCCATCTGGTGCCAATAGATGTCAAAGTTTTTGGTAATAAATCGGTTCGATTCAGGCAGACAGAGCTCGGGCACCTTGTTGGGTTCTGATTCGAGCCACAGATATATCCATTTCTCTGGCATTGGGATGCTGGTGTACTCTGTGCCAAACAACGGCTCTTGCTTATCGAATACCAAATCCCCGTATTTCCTAGCAGTTATCATTATATTAAATTTAAATTCGTTCAGATGGGCGATCAGATAGACCAAATCCTGCTCGTTGTACTCGAAGAACAGTTCCTTGCCGGTGAGCACATCTTTGGGCGGAAAGTATTTGCAGTTCAGCACCAGCTGCTGCACATTGTCCATGGCCGGACGCTGTGGCTGAAAGCGAAAGCCAATCTCTTCGATGCCTTGCTGCTCCTCGTAGATAGTGCGTAGCGTCTTCAGATCAGCCTGAGCAATGACTTTCACATAGGCAAACGTGGCCTCTAGGACATTGTCCAAGTTTTTGAAACCCTCGTCGGTGAGATAGATGCACAAATTGAACAGGCTGTACATTGAGTTCAGATCAAAGCCGTTTTCATCGATGCCAGCGACCAGCTCCAGGGCCCACAGGCGACGACGCAGATAGGCGCAGAGGCTGCCTTTGCCCTCGTAGCCGAGCAAAAAAGAAAGAAACTGGTCCGGTTTGCTGCGATAGTATTGGCGCACGCTGGGCAGCACCCAGGTCAGCTCTAGCTTGGTAACGTTCTCCACGGGCTTGACGAAGAACGCATGCTCATGGAATTGGGGACGAAAGGCATCCCTGTAGCTGAATGCGGACAGATCTGGTGCAGCGACCTTATTGCTGGGTATGTCGGCAAAATGGCGCAGCACCAAGGCCTCCAGCTCTTCCATGGGCAGGCGTGCTTGCACGCACAAGTACATCCGGTTGGCAGCGTAATGGTCACGTCTGAGTTCGTGTAGCAGCTTGTGCAGCTCCTTGTCATCGACGTTCTCTTTGAGTGTCTTCATATTGCCCCAGGAGAAGTTGCCGTGGGGGTAGCCGCAGGTGGCCAGGCTGGCCAGCAGCTGGTCACGTCTTGTCTCATCCTCCTGCACGATCTGCTGGAATTCCGAGTCAACGGAGCAGCGTTCGCGCTGCATCGCCTCCTGCTTCATCAGTGGGTGCTTCAATAGGGCCGTGAAATAGTCAAGACTCGAGTCCAAATGTTTCTCGGCCACCTCGAAGTAGAAAACGGTCTCCTCGCAGTCTGTGATGGCGTTCGTGAATCCGCCGCACTTCTTGATATGTGCATCAAATATATTCTCCTCGGGATACTTTTCGGAGCCCATGAATATCATGTGCTCCAGAAAATGAGCCAAGCCCTGATATTCGAGCGGGTCGGCAAATGAGCCGAAATCCATGAGAATCGCGCAAGCGGCCAGTTTCTCATCTCCCACTTCGCTATCGGAATCCGAAGTACTGCGTCCGCTGCCCGAAGTGGACGTTGTGTACTCGCTTGAGCTGTTCGTGGTCTCAGTCTCTCCAGACATATCGCTTCCGTCTCCGAGCGATGACTCGGAAGTGGTGAAGCCATCGTGGGGCACGGGACTGGGATCCGATATGATAAGAGCGCGAAGTCCATTTGGTAAAAGCATTGATCTGCAAACAGTGAAATGTGAGAAGAAATCAAGGCAAACATATATCAAAAATAGGCCTAAGGGAAAACATGGAATAACCTCTAAATCTGGCATCATCTATTACCACTTTTCTCTTGGGTATACGACAAGAACTGTAGGTTAAGAAATTCTTATTCATAACTATTCACATAATAACTCTTATGCTCGTTACTCTAAACACTCTTATATTGCAGCTAATCGCGCCTAAATACTCTTGGGCTTGGTGTTTTGTCTTCGCTAAGCTGTTCAAGCGGAGCGTCGAGAATTAATCACAAATTGTGGCTAGTTAACAAATACACATGCATTTGCATATGCATATACGTACAAGCATATGCAGTACAGCTATAAATGTGATGTGCGTTACTTACTTGTATAATTTTTTGTCCATTGCCGATTTATCGGGGACATCTAAGTATATAATCTTCTCTGCCATTGTATATATCTTACGATTATGATTCCTTGAGACTAGTTTTAATTGTTTGTTATTACGATTTGCTGCGTGCCGCGCGAATTGACCGTCCGACGACAGTGACAATTTTAAATGACACTGAGAATTTGTTGTGATTGCTTTTGACGACGACAATGATCTGAATTGTAATAGGCAAAATTTGAAGCACCGACTGCTGAGGCGATCCCAAAGCATTCACACTCCGTTTACAGCAAGTTCATGGATTGCTTTTTAGCTGCTGAAGTCAATAGCAGTTTTATTCAATTTACGTCAAGCTCACTGTCTGCCGCGTGTTTACCGGCCAACTGATTTTTCACTAGAGGCAGTGCTGTCAAAATTTTCTACTAAATAAAGCTAGATTGCGAAAAGAAGCTAAAAAGAGCAAAATCAATTTTAGCAAAAACAAGCTGGTGTTAAAAATACTATTTTCTTAAATTCAGATGAATGCATCGTTCTAAATTAGTTTTTCATGATTTATATTAATAAAAAATATTTTTGAATATGAATTTAAAAAAAATGTTTCTTGGGCACCAGCAATAGTGAAATGAAGTCTCAGCTCATGCCGCAATGGGACTTAAAATAAAGCCAAATCTGACGGGCAACAAGTAAAATGACAACACTGACTAGAGCCAACATGTCCAATATATCGACATTGGTATTGAACAAAAAAGTATCGAAATATATCGAATCAAGATAAATTAAAAAATAAATTGTTATAAAAACCCATTGCATTTGATATCGAATATTGCTTGCATTGTTAGATTATTACACGATATTTTTGACCAAACATAAATGAACAAATCATCCTACCGATGACGTCAAAATTGATTAGCAAAACTATCGAGCTTGGTAAGTGCTGTTAAACATTGCGGTGACACTGAATCAGCTGACCGCAAGTCTCACTCACATCGCCTATGACGATAGTTATTTGTGACACGAAATGAGTGTGCATGCGTATGTGTATTAGTGGCCAACGCATATACTTATATATATATAAATATGTATATGTATATATTTATATATACATATATAAGTATATATATTAGTATATATATTAATGGCAACAACGAAAATAACAAATAAATATATGACTTTATATGCATGCATATGTGCACTGATAGATGATGCACAAAGATGACATATTAAAGCGATTCCACGTTAAAGACCCACATCGAAAGCAACGCAAGCAATACAAAAACACCAAGAAAATAAATAATAGGTAAGCTGGAACTGATAAACTTATCAAAATCGACGATAATTCTAATTTCGTCTATGCTTGGCTATGTGCTATGCTCATAAATCTGTATGCGTGTGTGTATTTGTGCGTGTGTGTGTGTATGCGGGTATCGAGAATCAACTAATAGTTTTGTTGTTTTTTATTATTTTACATACAGTGCTCAGCCATTGGAGGCGGCATTGGCTAACGGTTAAGCAGCCAGCTGCACGCAAATCAACAGCAGCTACAGCAGTAGCAGCAACAGTCGCAACGGTCGCAACAGCAACAACGAGAACGACAACAGCAGCAGCAGCAGCAGCAACAGCGACTCGTAGGCAAACAGGAAATAAGAAATAATTGAATATTCAAAGTACGTGCGGACCCACACACCAAAGTTGTTCGCACTGGCCGATCCGAACAGGAACAATAAGAATTATAATAACAATTATAATCACAAGCAGTGGCTGAGGATGGCCACTGGCAGCAATGATATGCCAGACCATCGAAAGCGCAACACCTTCACCAGCTACGTGGCGCCCATGGCTGGGGATGTGCGCGCCACGGCGGATACGAACGAGTGGTGCCTGCCCAGCGACCTACGCGACGTGCACCTGGCCACGCCTCGAATGCTAAGCGGCGAGCAAATCGTTGCCTCAGCGCCCGCCTACATGTATTCGCCGATAGCACCAATGGAGGGCAGCGGCAACAGCAGCAGCAACAGTAGCACCACCACCACCAGCAACAACATTAACAACAGCATGGGCAATGGGAATGGCAATGGAAACAATGGCAGCAGCAGCAGTGGCGGAGGAAGCAATCAGAGGTACAGCAGAGCTGGCCACAAGGAGGCCACCTTCGGCCTGTTGAGTGTGACCAACTTCAAGCTGGCCTTTGTGCCGCTGCACGGTGGTCAAGGCGCGCAGTCGGCGCCCCTGGCCAGCGATCTGTACCAGGCGAATAACTTTTTGGGTCGCAACGAAGTGACGCTGAACAACATCGACCAGATCTATACGATTGCCGAGCAAGGCCGAGCGGCGAGTGCGCTCCAGGCGGCGCGTATGGCCGGCACGAGCAGTCGACGGAAAAAGCTGGAGCCCGCAAAGCAGCACAATCTCAATGGCCGGATCGTGGCACTGCATATCATATGCAAGAACTTTCGGCTGCTCAAGTTCGCCTTCCAGCAGCAGGACTCGAAGCTGAGCGGAGCCAGCGACTACGGCAAGCTAATTGCCTCGGCGCTGGCTCGCTTCGCCTACCCGATGCGACACGACTTGAGCTTCGCCTATTCGTATCAGGAGCCCTACTACTCCACCCTGGTCGGGGTGAGCATGTACGCCAGCAAGAACGATTGGGCACGCGAACTGATACGTTGCGGCGCAACTGAGTGGCAGGTGGTCAGCGCCAGCTCTGTGCCTCTGCTCCAGAACCGTCTGCACGCTTCCAAGTATACGCTGCCGCCCCACTTTGTCATACCCAAGTGCTGTGAGGTGGAGCGCTTCCTGCAGTTGTCGTTGGCATTCTGCGACTCCCGGGCCGCCTTTTGGGTGTACAGCTATGGCAGCAGCGCCGCCTCGCTGGTGCGCCTAGCCGAGCTGCAGCCGAGCTCGCAGCAGGACACGAAGCTGGAGAACATTATGCTGGAGCTGGTGCGCAAGTGCGACGAGCGTAAGCAGTTGAAGCTGATCCAGTTGACCGACCAGCTGCCCAGCACGCAGGACGTGCAGCGGGCGTACCACAAGCTGCGACGCCTATGCACGCCCGAAACGCCGGAGAAGTTCATGCTACAGGACGACAAATATCTGGCTCTGCTCGAGAAGACCAACTGGCTGCTGTACGTCTCGCTCTGCCTGCGGCAAGCCTCGGAAGCGGCCGCCACGTTGCGCGCCTCCGTTACCTGTGTGCTGCAGGAGTCCAATGGTCGGGATTTGTGCTGCGTGATTAGCAGCTTGACGCAGTTGCTGCTCGATCCGCATTTCCGCACCATCGACGGTTTCCAGTCGCTGGTGCAAAAGGAATGGGTGGCCTTGGAGCATCCGTTCCAGCGCCGCCTGGGTCATGTTTATGTGTCCAACTGCGAGCAGGCTCCGGACAGTGAACAGAGTCCCATATTTCTACTCTATCTCGACTGCGTGTGGCAACTGCTCCAGCAATTTCCGGACGAGTTTGAATTCTCGCAAACGTATTTGACGACGCTTTGGGATGCCTGCTTCATGCCCATATTCGACACCTTCCAGTTTGACAGCCAGGCTCAGCGGGCGCGCGCCGTCAGCGAGGGACGGCTGGTGCTGCGGCCCGTTTGGGATTGGGGTGAGCAGTTCAGCGAAAAGGATAAGATGTTCTTCACCAATCCGCTCTATCAGCGTCAGCGAGGAGATTTGGCTGCCAGTCAAAATTATCGACGCTCCTTGGCCGTAGGTGGAGTACACAAGCCGCTCTCAGCGACTGGGGCCGGCGGACCTCTGGCAACATCCTCTCCATCACGCTACACCATCAATCCACAGCTGTTTGCGACGCAGTCCACTGTGCCGCAAGACCGTTACCTGCAGCCGGCGCATCGCATACTCGATCTGTCCGTGTGGGATCAGTGCTACTATCGTTGGCTTCCCGTGCTGGACATCCGTGGCGGTGGACAGCCGCAGGTGGATCTCTTTTATCGCCTGATGCTGAGCAACATCGCCAAGGCGCAGCGCTGCATCGATCTACAGAGCTTCGAGGACCTGCCCGACGCCTTCTACGAAGCGATGGGTGAGCAGCGACCCAACCAGCAGTCGCAGCGGGATCGGGATCAGGATCAGCGACAGCAAGAGGAGCCTGTGGAGTATGTGGACGGTGTGGAGCGGCGCCGCAAACCCGATCCAAGCGCAGTAGGAGGAGGAGGAGGAGGATCTACTGCTAATGGTCTGCATGTGGTCAATGGCGGACCATTGCAGCTATCGACGCTCTCATCATTCTTTCCATTCGGCAGCCCCATTGCGGGCGATGCGCCCCACGAGCTGTACGACATTCTCAGCGGTAGCACTGAACTGCTCTTGGACACCTCCTCCATTCTGGACAAATCGTCCATTGTTTGAGTCGTGTTACACTGTTGTACAGCAGCTAAAGCTACCGTCTACCGTCTACTCGCTACTTGCTAATCGTTACTCGTTACTCGTTCCCCGTTGTAACGAATAGCAGTATAAGCTCGCTTTGCGCAATCCTTGTTCCAACTTGCTAATGCTGGTTATTTATGAAGAGCTGAACTTTAGAAGTATTACAAATCTACTTTTTTATATAACTACAAGCACATATATACATATATGTACCGGCTAATTATATATCGATGTATATATATATGTGTATATATGCTTGTATGGCATATCGCGTTTAACACTTTTCATTATTGTTTACTAATAGGCAAGTTATATCGCGTAAGACTTTTTTGTTTTATTTTTGTATTGTATGTACAACTATTTTGAGCTTGAGAAGAGAAAAACAAACAAATTATTAATAAACAAGTTAATGGAAATCAACAACAGTTCATATGTATAACGGTAATAACAAATGTTAATTTCAAGCAATATACATATATATATATATATATATATATATGTAAAACAACATATAATATTAAGAAACAACACCAACTAAATCAACATGTATTATATATTATATATTGTAATATTTAAAAATAAATGAGAGAAAACATGTAAACAGTTTGCGGTATGTTAAGGGTTAAGCTCTGAAAAGCACCATATGAAAAAAGCCAACGGCCAGTGACGGGTTAAAGATCCAAAACTTGAAGCTCAGTTTTGCGGGCAGAGCTTCGCTCAGTTTGCAAGATGGCCGATCAACCGAACAACAACAGCAATGATATTAACGGTAAATGACAAAAGCTTGCAGTTAAGTTCGGGCAGACAGCTCTCAGTGTGCAAGATGGCCGAGAAGCAGCAAGACAAGCAGCAGGGCCAGGAGTCGGAGTCAGCAAGTGGCTCGCGTCCAAGACGTCGTCCACTGCGAATGCCACCGGACGATATGATACGCAATACCATAGCACGAAGCTTGACGCAGATTGTGGTAAACATGCAAAGTGCGGAGATGCAGCAAAAGTGTCGCGAGCTTTTACAGGTGGAGGACCTGACGCAAAGCGCGCACATTCGAATATTGGCGGCGCTGGAGCAGATCGACGAGCAGCGTGAACGTAAGGACAAGCAGCGCAGGTCCAAAGATCACAATTGAAATATAGCGAAATATGTATATAGATATATATAGATGTACATATATTGAAAGATTCAACAATTAATTTTTAACTATTTTTGCTTTTGTTTATTTTTGGGTTACTTTTTCGTCGCATCTTTGGCCTCCTCGGCTTTAAGCAGCTCAGAGGTGATTCCCACCTTCTTGAGCTCCTCGATCAGATCGCCACTCTGATGCATCTGCATCATAATATCACAGCCACCGACGAATTCACCATTGATAAACACCTGTGGTATGGTTGGCCAATCAGTGTATTCCTTGATGCCTATGTGTGATGGGAGAGTGGCATGCATTTAGTAAGATTACGATACATGCGACCGTGATCTCACTCACCTTGGCGCAGTGCCTCGTTTTGCAGAACATCATGTGCATCGTATTGGACGCCATGCATGCGCATGATTTGGACCACAGCATTGCTGAAGCCGCAGCGCGGAGCCTGTGGATTGCCCTTCATGAATACGACCACCTTGTTGGTGCGCACCAGCTTGTCCAGTGTCTCCTTATCCACTGCGGCCGGCGGAGCAGCAGCGTCCGCGCTGTACCAGCGTGGGGATCCTACCAGCGTTGGCATCGTTCGCATTGTTGTGGTCAAATTGTGGGCCAGGCTCGGTCGCAATAGAATTTGGCAAATTTTGTTCATTTTTGCTAATATATTTATGTGTATTTCCAGGCACAACTTTTTATCAATTGGAAATAATTTTGTTTTATAATGTGTTGTGTGTTATGTTGACGCAATAAGCTCTAACATATATTCATTGACGCAATTTTGCGCTACTGTTAACACAAATTTGCGCGCTACAGAGAGCAAAGCCCCAAATACGTTAGCCTATGCAGCTTCTCATGTATGTTAAGCATTCTGCTAGTAGCGAAGCAGCTGTGGTGCCTACTCTGTTAGTTTGAATTTGAATTTCGGATTGAATCAAATTGTACATATAACAACTTACTATTAAGAGTAGCAACAGTACGATTAATATAAAAATAATTTAACAACAGTTGTAATTTTATTTAATGTTTAATTTCTAGCAGAAACTCTCAAACAGAACAATCAAAGTGCAAGTTAGTTTCCAAAGCAGCAACATAGCACTTGCATGGCTAAGCTTACGATTGAGTGAGACCTTTAACAGTGCTGTTAGCTGATGATATTCCAACCTGATAATTTCTAATAAGAATGCAGAGACAACGTTAAAGGTTTACATATGTTTGCAATAATTCTAAATTTTAAGATCAATTTGGTGTCGAATTTGCCAAATGATGATCTTTTGAGCCTTACCTACACAGTTCTCCTGGCAGCATTGTTATATTTAATTTTGGAGTTTTCAAAAACTAAACCCGTTAAAAGACAAAAACCAAGACAAACATCAATTCATCAGAAAATCGTTTATTTCCAACTGTTTTTAAGACCTCAACACCAAAACTTCATAAATATCGTTTACAATTTGTTTTTGTTGTTTCTTGTTTTTTTTTTTATTTTATTTTATTTTTTTTTTATGTTTTTAATTGTTTCTTTTGGTTTCAGCCAAGGATTCTGCTTTAAGTTTTAGTTAAATTTTTCATTTTGTTATTCCCTTGACTTGTATGCTCTCTTGCGTTTCAAAAATCAAAAGAAAGTAAGGAACATGAATGTATATATATGTATATATATATATATATATATATATATATATATATATATATATATATATATATAAATAAATGAAAATAAAACATAAGCTTTTATATAGGCATGTATATATATATTATATTATTTATTTTTGTAGTTTCTCTATTTGCATTCTGTTGGCAAAGGAAATTGATTGCTCTTCAAGGGATGCTTAAATACAACTAAAATATGTTTATTTCTGTGTTTTTGTGTTACATATATCATCTTATATGCAATATATTACTATTGTTTTTAGATATATAGCTTTCAGATCTTGCGTGAAGATCAAAATAATTGCATTAATCGAGGGAGTTTCTCTTTGAGTTCTTCTATGTGATAAGAAATAAAAAACTAAGAGAATGATAAATTCTGTTTTTGATTTCTTTAATATTTGAAATAAATAATTTGTGAAGTGGGAAACATTTGCTTGTTGATCTTGAGCAATCGGTGCAAATGATACAAATTTCTATTGGTAATCATAGTAATAATAATTATAATAATAATAAGAATCATAATAATGATAATGATAATTATAATAATAATAGTAATACATAGTTATATAGTATGTATATAATCATAAGTTCATACGCAGCACTGTTAAATAGAATTTAATTTTCTTAACTTTTTTCATTGTTTTCTTTGCCTTTTGCATTTTAATTTCAATTTCAATTTCTATTTAGTTTAGATTTTAATTTTTGATTTATTTATTTATTTCTGTTTAAACTATAATTGTATGTAGTCGTAATAATAATATTTATACAGTTGCTTGCTGTTAATTATTTCTTTTAATTTTTATGTTTTTTGTTTTCGTTTTTTATTTTCGTGGTGCATAATAATAATAATCATATTATAATTAAATACACGCATAAATATGTATTTTGCTTTTGTTTTTATTTGAATGGGCTTACTGATACCCTGTATTTTGTTTGACAGAGAAAGGGTAGTTTGTTGATGTCATCGTGTGAATTGCATCGAATTTGTGTAAACTATATCAAATGTGTGTGGCCCCAAGCGTGGGTTAACTCTCTAACAATCTAGTACCGAATATATAACATATATCGAATATATATGTATGTAAAGTCTAAATAAAATCGAAATTAAAATTGACACATTGGCAAAGTTTAGCCAAGCAAGCCAGTTCACGCTCATCACTCTATGCTTCTCCACTCCTTTATATAACTGGATAATAGTGGAATTATCCATTTGAACTCTTATACCCTTCGACTCTGCTTTTCCATTCTTATACTCTTCCACTCTTATATTGTACTCTATTTTCAACTCTTCCACACTCTTTCTCTTCCATTCTGTCAATCAATTCCGCTCTGTATCTCTGCCTCTTTCGCACACTCAAGTTTTTTCTTCCCCGCTACCACATCAATACAGTTACAAAACTGTTCTCCTCCCCGTATCTATATCCGCGTCTCTGTCTGCGAGTCTAACTTTTGACCTTTTGAAATACACTTGTATCATTGTTATGTGCCTTCTCCAGTTGAGGGCTTATGTTTTGACTAAGAGGCTAGGCCTTTCTCTAATGTATACAAAAATCAAAATAATTAATTTTCTGTTTTGTTTTTGTTTTTTGGTTTTTTTTTTAGGATTGGCACAGTATATATTACATATAATACAAAGGTAAATATCGGTTATTATTTTCCCTTTTGTTAAGTGCACGAACTGACCAAAAAAATAGGGCGTAATACCTAAATTTTTTCTAGACATTATGCTGCACACAATAATGATGAACAAACTGTTTGTGAGAACTAAGCAACTCTTCCAAAGTTTTTTTCAATCAACATTTCTATCGTTTTTCTTTCCTTTTCGTTTCGTTTTTTTTTTTTTTCTTCTCTTTTATCACATTTATAAAACGCTCGCAATTTGTTCTAAATAGATATAAATGGTCATAGGTCGAATAAGTATATATATATATATATATAACTCTTCCATATATATACATATATATAGAATGGTAGCATTACTTTGTAAAAGTTAACTTAGATTTTCATTTTTATTTTCTTCATCTAAATTTGTAGGGCACATTTAAGTGACAAAAAAAAAAAATTTCGGATTGTTCTACAATTTTCAATATTTTTTTAGTATTCTTAGTATTGTTTTTTTTTTAGCAACAACTACAACATAAATACGTTACAAGTGTTGGAAGTGCATGAACCAAAACGAACTCAACTTGAAAACTAAAAGGTAAAAGGATTATTTGTTGGTATTTTTCTTGTTGTTTTTTGCATTTTCCATTTGATTTTTCTTTTGGTATATATTCTTGGCTAGCTTTCATTTGTAAAATTCGCGAAAGTATTTTTGCTGTTGAACGAGGCGAGCGCCTCGCCTTATAAAGTTCTTGTAACAATTTTCGATTTTTGATGATTTTCTAGTTATATATATATATATATATGCATGTATTTATATGTGTGGGTGTACCGCAAATCGGACCCATATATAAAATAACTATATATGGGTGTATATACATATACACATACATATATATAGAACTGCCGGTAGGGGTGTTTCATTTGAATTGTTCATACTAAAAAGAGTTTCTTTTCTTTTCTTTACTTTTTTTTGACATTTATATAAACACTTAAACGGTATTTTTATCGTTTGGTTTTTGTGGTTTCTAGCAGAATTGATCTATTTTGTTTTGAGGTTATGCACGCATAGTAAATGGGATGTACATTGACTGTTATTTTTATTTTTATTTTATTAAGCATCAAGAGATATTTTAGCATTCATTCAAAATAAATGCTATTTGATCTTGTTTTATTTTTCACTTTAGTATATTTTTGTATATAGTTTCTTTGTTTGTTTTTAATATTCTGCATCTTCTTCTTCATTGTTTGTTTCATGCGCATAATCATAGTATATATTTGGTTTTGTTTTGCTAAGCTGTTAGGTGGAAAATCGGAAACACATATGTTATGCTATATATGTTTAGTATTTTCTTCAATTTCCTCATATACATATTTATATATATATATATGTACTACAAGTGGTAGCTGTAGCTGTTCCTCTCGCTTCACTCGAAAATCAGAGATAAAATTGAAACAAAAAAGAAAAAATACTAAAGAAAAAGCGCTTTGCGCTACGTTTCCAGAGAGCTTGGAAAGTTTTTTGTTTTGTTTTTTTTTTGGTTTACTTATGGCATGGTCTAAGCTTATCGGTGTACCGTTTTATTGATGCATAAATACCAAAAGATCTCTTTTTTTTTAGTTCGGTATTTTGTTTCTGGTATTTTGTTTTATTTTTTATACTCAAGTGTTTTTTTTGCAGTTTTACAGCAAATAATTTCAGATATTGGTATTTACAAGTATTTGGAGATCGAAAACTTGCAAAGTTATTTCAACAATTTAGTTATAATATCTAAGCATATATATATATATATATATATATATATATATATATATATATATATATATATATATATATATATATGTATATATATTGTTGGGTAGTTCGCCACCTTTTGTAATGTCTTAAATAAGTATAAAGCACAAAGTGTTGACTTTTTATTTCGAATACAGTTTTTTGTTTTGTTTTTGTTTTTGAATTGATTTCTTCATCTTCTTCATATTTCTAAGTTATATAGGCGTACACTACAACTCTTCTTCCTCTTCTTCTTAAATGTTTCATATAGATTTCTTTAAGCTGCTGTTGTTCTTGTTGTTGTTGCTTAAGCATAAAACTCCGTCTTTCCTTGGGTCTTATAGGCCTCCTCCTCGATTTTGTACATATCCATAAGCTGTTAATGTGAAGTGTTGTTAGTTTTGATCATTGATCAGGGATCAGTGCAGTGATCAATGTTCAGCAGCAGCATGATAAATAAATATATATATATATATATATATATATATATATATATATGTGTGTGTGTGTGTTTGGGGGGAGAGAAAAGAGAAAAGAAGAGAGAGAGAGAGAATGGAATTTCGTTCGGTTAATTTTGGACATGATTTTGGTTGCGTTTCATTTTAGACGCACAGCAAAACGTTTAGCGAATAGCGGTAAATGTTCAAAATGTTATGTTAAAATGAAATTGTTTGTTTTGTTTTTTAGCATAAAATTGTTAAACGAGTGTGTGAAAGCGAGAGACAGAGAGTAGGAGAGAGAGAGAGAGAGAGAGAGAGAGAGAGAGAGAGAGAGAGAGAAACACAGAGATAGACAAAGAGAGAGAGAGAGATAGAGAAATGTAAGACTAAACAGTAAGAAGTATGAGTAGTACAATAGTTAGATAGATATATTATATATACGAGGTGTGTTCAAAGAGTGGTATGAATTTTCGATTTTCACGGGCTACGTGCTATCGATTTTCGATCATTTTTGGCATTATGCTTGTGCTCATGTATCCCACTTATGCCGACATTTCTTCGGTTGTTTTGCCTCCTCTTAGATTTTGAAGGATTCTAAAAAGGAAAATTTCCCTCTTTCTTGTTTGATTCGAAGGAACTGAAGAGGTTCATTAAAACAACAGGAAACGCTGAGCAAGTTCTGTGAATGTCTAATGGGGATTACTTTTTAGACACGATATAGATATATTGATCAGTTCTGTTTGAGCACACCTCGTATATATGTCTGTCTCGTTCTTTTGTTGGGAATTCAAGTTAACTGCCAAATACAAATACTAGAATTTCAAACAAAAACCGAAAAAATACTGGATGAAAACTTAAGAACCAAAAGAACAAAAGTTTCTATACAAAAGTGTTTTTGGGAGGAGAAAACAACATCAAAACTGAAGAGGAAGCAAACAAAAAAAAAACAAATTTGAAAACATTTTTTGTAAAATTAAATTGAAAATTAAAAAATGAACAGTAATTGAAAATAAAAATAGATACACATATATACACATATATAACATAAATTGATATATATATACATATATAGAGAAAAAAATGGATATAGATAATTACATCTTAGCAGTTAGTTAAAATTTTATTAGCAGCTACTCATGAATTTGCATTATTCTCGATTATTTCGATATTCGTTTTATCATATTTCTCTGTATTTTAGGTATTTATTTTTTGGTATTTTTCTCTTTTATTTTCTTTTTTCTTGCTCAAATGAATATAGTTGGTTTGTAGCGACTAGAACGTTGTGTGTGTGGTTTGAGTACTCGCTACTCGTGATTCGTGACTCGTGACTCGTGACTCGTTACACGTTACTCGTTACTCGTTAAAGTTTTTGATTTTTTTTTCTTTGCTACAATTAAAACTAGCTGTACGAAACACTGTAAAGCATCGGTTAGCCAGTTAACGCTCAACCGATTAACGTTATTTGGTATTTGATATTATTATTTTTGTTATTGTTTGATAATCGTTATCGGTTTTTTGTGGTCTAAAGTACAGTCTCAATACTGGTTATAGTGTCGGTCTGCGGCCGTGTTTCATTTAGTACCTTTTGCACATCGGTACTAAATTCCTCAACCTGTTTAGCGTGTGCCAATTTCAATTTTTCCATGGCGCGACCCTGCTTAACGCCGATTTGCTGTGAATAACGATAAACGATTAACGATTAGTATTGCATTGCATTCCATTCGCTTAGAGGTAGGTAGTACATAAAACATATCGAGTTTTATAGGATTGGGGGGGAAAATGGGAGGTTTTGGATGAGAAGTGAGGAACTATATGTATGTGGGATCTACTTAGGATCTACTATATCAGAAAATGATGTCCTAGGTATCTGGAGGAGATATCTGAGCTATAAAGATGTTAACAGACATTGAATGAAGATGGATTCCGAAATATTCAGCAAAACCCGTGGATTTTAGAAAAGGATCTTTCTAAGGGTAGACTAGTTATATTACAATTTTGACTACAATTTGGTCAAGGAAACATTTTGAAAGTAACTAAATAGAAAACTCTACATAGTGCTTTCTGCAACTACACTATTCTAATGCGGTGGATATATTAGTTAAAGTTGTCCCACCTTTTTCTCCTCCATAAAGCGTTTGACATTGTTCTGGCGCTTTTCGCGCAGACGACGATCCTTTTCGTTCTTGGTCTTGAGGGTCTTGTCGTTTTGCACTTCCTTGGCGGTATCCGCGGAAGTCTTGGCCTGCTTGGCATTGAGCTCTTTGATATCCCTGTGAGTGCAAACATGTAAATGAATAGCTTTAGCGTTAAGAGTCTGTGTGTGCATTCACCTGGCATGGCGATCCTCGAGCTGCTTGATTTGGGCCGCCTGTACGGTCAGCATGAGGGCCTTCATGGCATCCTGCGAGTCCTGGACATGCTGGCGCAGCATGTCCCATTCCTCCTTGCGGTGGCGTGCAATCATGTCGGTCCACTGCTTGGTCTGGTCGTTGATCGCATTCTTAATGGTCGCATCGTTGCGAATATCATCTTTGCTCTTGCCCTTGATCAGCTTGTCGATGGCCGCATTTTGGGTCTTCTGCACCGAGGTGCGTTCCTTGGCGTGCTTCTTGCGCAACGTGTCCAGCTCTTTGATCTGCTTCTTGCCGACCTTCTGAAAGCCCTTCTCCTGCCGCAGCGATTCGAGGGTGACCGGCTCGAAGACAAGTGGCGGCTCCTTCTTCTCCTCCTCCTTGGCCTTGCCGGCATCGCGAGCGGCCCCGCCGCTCTGCTCCTCAATTCCCAGTGCCTTCATTTGTTCGTTCTGCTGCTTGGCGGCGCCGGCAAAGCCGCGCGGATCCGACAGCATGGCCATGAAGTCCTCAAAGCCATCAGGTACATAAATCTTCAATTCGATGTTCACAAACAGCATGGGCAACGACATCGGGAAGTTGGCCTCGGTACGCAGCGAGACGTGGCGGTAGCCAGCCTGCAGGCCATCCAGGGGCAGGATGCGTTGTCCAATCATTTTGCCACTCTCCTCATAGACGCCAAAGCGCAGCACCGCCAAATCGGGCAGCACCACCTTGCGGAACACGAACGGATCCTCGTTGTAGACGGGATTGAGGCCGTTGTTGGGCACCAAGCGCGTGCGGAATTCCTTCTTCACGGTGTCCGACGGCAGGCCAAACATGTCCACCTCCACATAGGTGCCCACCTTCTTGTCCGACAAGAACTGGCCGGCGATCACCTTCACCGAGCACTGCGCCGCAATCACACCGTCCACCGGAGCATCGGCGAACGGATCGAAATCCTTGTCGGCGCGACGCATAAAGTCCGGCTTCAGCAAATAGCCGCAGCCGCCATTGTATTCGAATTTGCCCTGATTCAGTTGCATGGGCAGATCGGATGTCTGGAAATTCAATGAGACCATCTGGCAGCCAGCGTTCCAAAATACCTGCGGCATATAATTGGACGAGTCGGCTCGGGTGCCCTTCGGATAGATGCGCGACATTTGGCGCTTGTTATAATTGACAAAGTCGATCGAGCTCTGCTTCAAATAATTCATTCCTGCCGACTCCGCAAACGACGACATGTTGTGGGCTATGTTCTTTTCTAAAAGTGTAGATTGTGATTTGCAAATCGAATTAGATATATATATATATGTGTGTGTAAAATACTACGGATTTTAGAATATGCTAGTCCACAAACAGAACATTTGAAATCCCTCTCCATATTCGAGTGACCCATCTGGCAACCCTACAATATTCGACGGACCCATGCGTTTTTTTTTTAAATCAAAGAAATATATAATTTCGTTGATGTTGTCGATAATAATCATATGATTTGGTTCAAGTAGACTTGTTGACATCATTCTTTGAATAAAAAACCTCCCATACATGACCGCCTTGAGCCTCTACGGTAAAGGTATAGGGCTGCCAGATGGGTCACTCGAATATGGAGAACCATCTATAAAGAGCCCTTCTCTGTAGATAGATGTATATCGAATAATATTGTCCGTTTATTGGGTCCTGCCAAATCCTATCATTGACTAAGGTTTTGACTATCCGCCTTCAATGCTTTTACTAGTAGGCTAGTATTGCTCGCCCTCCATCTGCCGCTGCCTTCTTATTTTTATACATGTAAGCTCCATCTCTCTCTATCTCTCTCTCTCTCTCGCACTGGCTTCTTACCGCTTTCTTATTAATGTTCCTCAACGTTTTTGTTCAGTTGCTTCTCTCTCTCTCTTTCCCTCTCCCTCTCAATCTCCCCCTCTTCTAGTTCTCCCGCTCTTAATCTCCGCTTCCTTCTCACTCTCTCTCTCTCTCGCTCACACAGATAACATTCACTCACTCTCCCACTTACCGATTGCCTTGTCGAAGCCCTGGAATTTGATGGGCTGCGCATAATTGACCATGGATGAGAGCCAGGGATGCACATTGGTGGTGGAGCCACTGTAGTTGGCAGCAGCTGCTTCCGCTTCGGCACCGCCGCCGCCCTCGGCTGCGGCATCGGTGGCCGCTGCCTCTGGGGCGGGCGCTGGGGCAGCAGCTGCCTCTGGTGGCTTGCCTGCGCTGGCATCCTCCTCGGGATCGTCGTCGGTCTTCAGCTCGCCCTTTAGCCAGAGCTCCAGCTCAACCTTCTCCACCTCGGGCTTCATGCGCTTGTTTTTGATGAGAATCTTGCGCTTTAGCTTGCACGGCGGAGGCAGCGGCAGACCCGGGTCGAGCTGATAAGTAAATTTGATTAGTTCATGGTGGACTATAGCAGAGTTACCAGGATACCCACCGGATGATCCGGCAGCGGCTCTTTCAGTAGCAGATCACCAAAAAAGTCATCACAGTATTTAGCTAATTTGTATTGCTGCGCTCGATTGCAATGATTCTCAAAGGACAGAATCACCGGATATTCCGACGAGACAAAAGCGCAGTCCGCTATGGCCTGAATGCAATCCTAAATGGGATAAACAGAATGAGTCAGGAAACTTCACCTTCTCTCCCTCTCTCTCGCTCTCTGTTTCCATTTACCTTAAACAAGATTTCCGTACAGTAGGCGTGACCGTGAGTAACAATCGGCTCCTCATCCTCGCCCTTGCCATTCCAGCAATCCAGCTCAACGCAACGACAGCCCGCGAGCAGAGTCTGCCGGTACATTTCGACGGAGCTCTTGCCGCCTATCTGACGTCCGGACAAATACGTATTATGCGAACTATTGATATAGTAATGCGCCAAGGGTTGGTCCATTTCCATATAGAAGTCGAGGCGATCCAGGAACACAGGCGCATTCTCATCGGACATTAGGTAGCGCTTGAACCCGTCCAATGACAGTTGTCCTGCAAAGTAGTAAATCGCTTTTTAGGTACCTGCATAGATTTCGATCATATTCATATGCCACATACCGTTCTTCTTCTTCTCCTCATCGTTCTCGTAGTCATTGATAATCTCCGTGCAGCGTTTCTCCTCATACAGTGGATAGAGGATCTCGTTCATGCGCGGATCGCGCTGCTTTTCGTTCATGAACTGTATGAACTGTTCCAGACTGATGAAATCCTGTTTGCCCTTTGTGCTGCATAGGGGGAAATCGAGACAAATTTTAATATGTGGAGTGAATGCGAATCGAATAGGAGAAGTCTCTAAAGAGCTCTAAGAATCACCGAACGCATGCAATGCAGTGACTAGTAATAGTACGGGGTATTCTGGAAATAGTGGGAACAGTTTCAATAGTGGGCCTAATAAAGTCAAGTTGAGCGGTAGGTAAGGGACTTCCCCAGTAAGTCTCCAGTAAGTCCTTTACCTACCGCTCAACTTGACTTCCACAATTATAATCTATGTGGGAACACTTTTAAACTGGGAACACTCAGACTGGGAACAGTGATTAACCCATTTGACTTACATCGATGTGAACAGCTCCTCGATATCGTTGCGCGGACAGACCTTGTGGTAGAGCGCATAAAACTTGTCAAACGTGAACTGTTCCTTCGTCATTGTCGCATTCTTATCGTCCGGCAAGCCCGCATCCTTGATGCACGTATAGACCAGCTTCTCAGTTTTACCAGATGCGAAAGTCTTGGCCAGCGTCTTAACTGGTATCTTGCCGCTCTTCTCCACACAATAGCTGAGACGCATCCAACTTGAATGAATGGAATCAATCGAGAATTGAGTCAAGAGAACTGAATACAATGAGATCACGCTATGGATATATAAATATGCCAACTGTGAGATTACGTACATGCAAAAAGTATTTAGAATAGATGCGGTTTATACTTTACCTTCGAGTAGAGCATTCGTTTGGTTATGATTGAGCGATTAATATTGAAATAAGAATCGAGAAAGTCGAACTAAGAAAGATAGAAAATCTTGTTTGTTGTGAGAAGTCTTTAGACTTGTGAAATGAATATTCCTAAAGGAAATTGTTGACTCACTTGTAGGTCTCACTCTGAAAAATACCTATATCTCCAATCCCACATGCCGATACATAACAATTTCCACTTAAACTCCATGCACAGTTAAAGTCCTTTCTTGAATACTATGCATATTATTCCATTGGAAAGAATTTCACGTAAAACTCTACTTTAATTGGAGAAGACCTTCGAAACACTTCAACTTTAGTAAATAATAAAAATAAATAGATTGCATTTGCAATTTAAGCGAACAAAGCGTAAAAGACTGTTTCAGTTGAGTGTATGCTCGACTAGGCGATACCCTAACACAGCAGCCCATATATCTCTGTACTCTATCTTCTTCTCAGATATGCTGAGATATCTCGATTATATCCTGACAATAGGAAATCGTTTCATCGATGATGTGAAGGGAACTGAAGCGGGGCTATATTCGCGCCATGGCACTCAGTTCAAGCTCCTCGAGGTCTTCAGATCAATGTCGGAATACGCACTGCTTAACATCACGCAGGGAACTCTAAGGGGTATGCTCATAAAAAAACGCACTTATTTTCCGATTCAATGGGTCATATACAATTGAAAGGGAGCCGAAATTAAAGTGCAATTAAAATCGATATGGAAAATGTAATTGCAATTCGTAATTTGCAATTCGTATTTCGCAATTTGCAATTTGTAATTTGCAATTGGCAATTAATTGGCAGCCCAAATGATCGATGGGGCGAAAGTGCATTACAGCTGGCGGCGGCAACAACTCATTTAAAAGAAAGTCTTGAGCTTCAATTCAATTTGTGCTGGCAACTGAGCTGACCTCCTGCACTCACACTCACACTCAGTGCAGGACACTCATTGGTCATGCGATGGACATTCATTACTTAGCGCAGGATTTGCGTGTGCCCTACCTGTGTGTGTAGGTGGGTGTGTGTGGGTGTGTGGGTGTGTGGGTGTGTGGCCACTCAAGAGACCCAATATCCTCATTCAAAGCTAGTCCAGGGTTAAGTTAGACGAGTAATTGCAGCTAATGCCCCAAGACCTTGCCCCGGCTCTGCCTGCCCTAAGCTGCCCTGTCCTGTTCACAAGGAGAACAATCAACAGTTAACAATCTACAATAACAATTTTTGCAAACTGGGTCAACGCATTGCCAATGCAAACATTTAATTGTTGCCGCCGGTTCGTCAGCTCTTAGACTTCAAATTCATTTCTAGACTGACTTGTAAGCCCGTCAGCGAGAAGCTTTAAGAGAAGTGCGAAATTCAAAATTATTAGGCAGATGCAGATTATTAGGCGAGAGTGATGCAGCTGAATTAGGGTAAGAGAAGTGCAGTGCGAGAGAAGCGCTGTGAGAAGTTAAGTTTGAGCAAAACCTTGAAATAAAATCAGAGCAGAGCCAAATAGGGGCTCCAGGGAGCGAGAAGCGATGAAGAGAGCAGCGCTGTTAGCAGTTATAGCAACAAATAAACCGATTTACTACAAAATCAATGATTGAAGTTAGATGGCCAACTTAGGGCCTAACAAAGGGAGAAGCGAAGCAGAAGCAATGCCCGCTGAAACTGCTTAACTTTTGCTACCGCAACTCGCACAGCAGTGAAAAGTGACGCCAAGAAGAAGCCAGACAATGTGATTGGGAAACAAGCTGCAGTTCTCTCAGCAGAGAGAAGCGAACGAAAGCAGTGAGAGAGAGAGAGAGAGAAGCGCTACAACAAGTTGCAAACTGCGCAACGAGCGAACGAAAAGTCTGCTGTACTTTGTACAACTATAAACTCGGTTCGCATTGTGTCAAGTTCTCTGGCAATCAAAAGTTCAGTATGTCGCCTTGTCATTAATCAAGAGATGTGCCACATATGCATATAAGGATCTATCTATATATATTTACAGTTATAGTGAACGGAAATAGCTTGATTTCTTCATTTTCTATTTGCTTTCCGCGCCAAATGCAAATGAAATGAAATTTTTGTGTGTTGTGAAACAACGCCAACAATTTTACAGCTGCTTTTCTTTTTCTCTTTTCTCTTTTCTTTTCGCCTGAGTTTGCCCAAGTGAGGTTAGGTGGCAGCTGATGATGTCGTTTCCGTTTCCGCTGCCCACCTGCCTACCTGCCCGAGGGGCACCAGACGAGATTTGTTTAGACTATTTGCTAGCAATAATATACAATCTGCAATCTTCTCGTTCTCTACGCGCTGCGCTTCATCTGCTTCGCAATGCCATAAATATATACCATATATAGAGAGATATATAGCTGTAGGCGAGTTCTAAAATCCATTTGTCTTTATTAGCTGTTTCTTATTTGCTCAGAAGTCTCAGCTTATCAGCTTGCATTTGGTTAAAGTTTTTTTTTAGGGTTTTGGATTTGAGTTGCGAAACTAACTTTTCAGACAGTTATCGTACACGTTCTGCTTTTAGTTCCACATTCTTAGGCATACATTTTCATGTATATTTCACGAACTGTTTACTATTTGGTTAAGTGATTCCATATCCATCTACCTATATTCACTGGAATAGCTTTTACGCAAATTAGATGCCTCGCGTTACTACTTGACGTAATACTTACCAAATGAGAGTTGAGCGATCGATAGACTGGCAACTTTATCGATAAAATTGCGATTGATTTCGATAGGAAAATTATTGGAGTGACTTACTGTTTCATTAGATTGGTGCGTGGGCACACGTTGGTGGCGCGATTGTTATGCGTTATGAGTCGCAAGTTTTTTTGCCAGCTCTGCTCGGTTGTTATCGATAAGACGATAACAGGATAACGATTTACGATTAACGACAACACAATAACAATAACGATAAGAACAAAAACAAGGCGCAAGACATGCAAATTAGAAAACAATATGAACAGATTTATGTACAGTTACATCCATTCGATCAAATCAATGGATATACAAGATGATGTGTGATATGAGATATATATGCATATATATATATATATATAGATGTAGATGTACGTATGTGAAGAAAGCAAAGTTGCATCGTGCTGTAACATCGCAGAGTAAAAACATAAAGAACGTTTTGCTTATATATTCTTGTAGACGAACACAGAGATAGAGAGAAACAGAGGGTATTATATGGTGCGTCTATTCGACATTTGTGCGGGAACTGCCAGAGTTCACTTACTGTTTTCTCAGACACATCATCGGACAGATATTGTTCGCTTTGACATTATGTGTTATTTTTCTTATGCCATCTAGCCAGATCTATAAGTACAGAGAGGTATGCAAATGCTTGAATATGATCCACATGAGACAAATGATCTCTCCTGCCGCTCTCCCGAGCCACTCGCTGATCACGCGTGATAACACTGATCATCGTTCAGCGAAACTACTATACCTTGGCTGTTGCTGCATCGGGGCAAATAACATGATGATATGTTATATTGATATAGTCCGTGTTCGAGCATATGGTGAGCGAACGTTTATCCAGTTCCTGTATGTTCGTGCCATTCTTTTTGGTTACTTTATCCAATATCTTTGGATCCTGTAAATCAAACCAGATATATGTAAAGATTAGATGATTGCAATTAAATAGATACAAGCAACTTGGATAAATATCGTTATCGATAGACTGCATTTGTTTGTATTTATAGCTGAACTAAATTGATCCACAGTACAGCTGTATTCCTATGTTTCTTCATATCTGCTAACTGTTTATAAAAATCGATAAATATCGCTAACCATATTTGGTTCTATGTCTTCTTCTTATCACTATTAAACTGTGTTACATATTTACGCAATTTTCGATGTCTTACACTTGAATACGCTTTGCAAGCTTCAAGTCAATCTCAAGCATTTTATAGCAATTTGCTAGAGAAGGCGGCAGACGTCACGCATACGACCTGTGGGCCCATTTTGAATTACGCGCTTCACGCATCTCAAATCTGCTTATCAGACCAATCATGGCCAACAGCCAGCAGCAATGAATAGTTTGGGTAGTTAAAAGGGTCGATAGCTATTCGAATTGTGGTGGGGCGTCAGAGCAGCAATCGAAATTGATGCAGCAACAGTGACTGCAGCAGCAACATCAGGCATATCAGCAACAACAGTAGCACTCATGGAAATGAGAAAAGTAGCAGCAGCAGCTGTACCATCAGCAACGGAATGAGCAGTAGTTGAAGCAGGAGCAGCAACAACATTTGCACCAAAGCAGCAGCAACGCTACGGGAGCAACACCAGCAAAAACACAGCCATAAAAGTAACAGCAACAAAAACTATATGAACACCAGCAACAGCAACAGCAATCGAAGCAACATAAGCTACAACTGCATTCAAGGCAGGCAGCAACTGCAACAGCAGCTGTAACAGCAGCAAGGGCAGTGGAAGCCATACCAACAATAGCAGCAATAACGTCAGCAGCAATACTGACCTGAGCAACACTAGACACATCAACACCAACAGTAGCAACAGTAATTGCATCAACATTAGCAACAGCAGTGCTGCAACAGCAATGTTGCAACACCAACAGCAACAGCAGCAGAAGCAATTCAGACTTCGGTAATAAGAAGAGCCACAGCAACAACAGCACCAGCAACAGCAACAGCAATTGAAGCAACTTAAGCTACAGCTACATTCAAGGCAACAGAAGCAGGCAGCAACTGCAACAGCAGCTGTAACAGCAGCAAGGGCAGTCATACCAACAACAGCAACATCAACGGCAACAACAATAGCAACAATACTAAACTGAGCAACACTAGACACATCAACACCAACAGTAGCAACAATAATTGCATCAACTTTAGCAACAGCAAGTGCTGCAACAGCAATATTGCAACAACAATATTAGTATCAGCAACAGCACTGAGAGCAACAGCAACAGCAGCAGCAGCAGCAGAATCCCTATCAGCAATTTAGACTTCGGCAATAAGCGCAACAACAATATCAGCAGCAGTAGCAGCAACAACACAAGCAGCAGCAGCAGCAACGAGAGCAACAATAGCAACACCAGCAACACCAGTAGCAGCAACATTAATCTCAGTTCGTATCATTAATCAAGGCGCAGCGAAAGCAGAAAGCAAATTGTATTTATGCTGGCTGGGCTGGTTGTTTGGGGCTTGGATCGGGTCGGTCATGGTTCAGTTGGAGGTGGAGGTGGAGGTGGAGAAGGCAGAAGCATTTATCAACATTTGTACATTGAATTAAAAATAAATAAATCTCGGAGCGAAATTCCAAATAGGAAAATAGAATTTTAATTTCGCATTCGACCTTCGACTCCCACGCACGCTAGTCAAAATAAATAAATCGAATTCCAATGCGAAAACTATCAGCAATTCGAGCACAATTCGCTCTACAATTTCAGCCTGATTATGCTAGACTAGCATATACCCTATACTCGTACATAGAGTTGTTGTTGTTCCATTTGCTCAAACTTGGATAGATCTGAATACCTATTTATATATATATATATGCTTTATTACATCCTGCTGGAATAGCTTATACCATACTCTTTGATATACCCTGTAATATACTGCATTACCACAGCTGATGAGCAGTTAAGTGCTCTTGCTCTGAGTGCTCGATAATGTGCTATATATATAGCTTAATCTCCTACGTTGCACTATATTACAGTGAATCATTAAAACATATAGAAAGCGCTGTTCTATATCCTGTTCTATGTCATCTCCTCTTCACTATCATATATCATATACCCTGCTGTAGCTTCGCTATACCCTGTACTGCACGCAACGCATTTGCAGTTGTGGTCAAAGTGTTGGCAATTTGTTGACACATCGAAGCCAGACAACAACAACAACAACAACAACAACAACAGCAACAATATTTCTGCGAGTGGGAGTCAACAAATGAGCAAAGTTTCGTTGCATATGGGAAAACAAAACAAAAGTTGTTTTTGCACGCAAAAGTGTTTAAAATTTTTGTTACGATTTGCAGCATAAATTTAACATGCGGTTCACATGCTGACATGAGCTTGCAGCCAGTATAGTTAATAGCTGAGCGAATTGTGGAGTAATAAAATCAAGCTTAAACTCGAATTCGAATTCGAATTCGAACTGCGCCGTCGCCGTTGGAGTGGCAATTGCCAATGCCAATTGAGATTCGATGGCAATCAAATCGAGTGCAATTTGTAACAGTCGCCAAAGGGCTGGGGATTGGGCTAGGGCTCGAATCGTTGCATACTTTCGAGTGCTAAATAAGTCAGCGAACAAATAAGCCGAAATGAAGCAGAAGAAGAAGCAGCAGAAGAGCAAGCAAGTAAAGCATTCAATACCAACAGCCAACAGAGAACGGAGCAAAATGTTGGCCAAATATACAAAATGTGTTGCCCTTTCAACAGCTTCCTCTTCTCGTTGCGACCCCCTCCCACCCGTCTCTTTCATCGTTCGCTTGGTCCTTTTTGATTGTTGTCCTTGTTATTATTGTTGCTGTCGTTGCTGCTGTTTGACGTACTTCGTCAGCAATGACGCTTCGTGCATTATTGAAAAGCAGCAGCAGCAGCAGCAGCAGCAGCAGCAGCAGGAGCAGCAGCAGCAGCAGCAGGAGCAGCAGCAGCAGCAGCAGGAGCAGCAGCAGCAGCAGCAGCAGCAGCAGCAGCAGCAACAACAACAAAAGCAACAAAAGCAACAACAGCACCAAAAACTGCAATAAAGCTCAAATTTTGCGTTTTCAATATTTGCTGGCAGTTTTACTTGAGCTACCCTGGAAATTCATGTAGCTCGGCATATGCAGCTCAACAGCAACTAAGCCGAAACTACAGAAATACCTAAGCCCAACTCAGAGTATCCCACATGTGCACTACCAGCTGAGTCAAGAGCAAGTTCATCTAGACGATTTCATCTAGAGTGAAGAACAAGCTCATCTTGACTCATAGTATCCCACACCAGATACATTAGTTGTTCGAGTCAATCATCTACAATAGATCACGAGTTCATGTGAACTACCAGCTAAATCAAGAACAAGTTCATCTAGACGAAGAACTAGTTCATCTTGATCAGCATCTCAACATATATTTGACCTTAGATGCACATTAACAGTTACAGTCAAAAGTGTTCACACGCCAATCACATATCATATATCAATTTCATTTCCACAGCTGCCGCTTACGTGAGTACAGGGTATATAAGGTAGCTATCAGTGAATTCACTTTTCAGTTCAACATCTTACATTTTTTGTTGGCTGATCTTCTTCTTCTTCATCTTCTTCTTTTTTGTGTTTTGCCAAACGAAGCAACTTTTAATGGTTCATTGTGCGACTGGCACTTACGAGTTCCCTTTTCGAGCATATGTACATATAGACGTACACATACACACCTACACACAACTACATATGCATATACAAATACATGTACATAAATACTCGTGTCTGTGTGCGTCTGCAAGTGTGTTAGTTGGTTTGTGTGGCTCGCTGATTTAATATTGATGACCAAACATTTCAAGTGCTGCCAGCACACACACACACACACACACGCACACACAGACATAGCACACAAATACATTCACACAGACAGCAAGAAAAAGGAACTTTAAGTGTAGCCGTCCATTTACGATTTGAAGTGGGTAGATCAAAAAGTTGTTAGATTTAATAATAATTCGATTTATTGTGGGTAAAAACAGTTTAATGTCAAAATAGAAAGTTTTGCTCCCAAATCTCAAATAAAACAAAAGTCTAAAAGTCTATAAACCAATAGAACTTTCTTACTCTTTAATCAAATTGATTGATGGGCAGTCAATAGGTCTGATAGTATTTTTTGATTGCAGATCTAATGCTTACAACTTCGTTGTAATGTAGGTCTTCATTGTGCGCCCATTAAATGAGTCCTGGAATTTGATCTACTTCTCAAAGGAGACCTTAGCAAGTAGTATTGATGAAAGCCCGGATAAATTGAGAAGACTGGCGAGAGGGATGCAGAGAGAGGGGCGGTAAAAGAGTGAGTGAGCAATAAAGAGAGCGAGAGATGTAGACAAGGAGGAACACAAAGGAACAGAGAGTGGGAGAGTGAGTGAGAAATAGAAAGGGAAACTAATAAAGGGAGGAAGAGAGAAGAAACAGAGAGAGTTAACCAAATTATCCACAATTGATGCCCAGCCACTAAAGCTGACTAAGTCTTATGAATGATGGGCTTCTCTCTACAAAGTGACTGGAATGTAGCCCCAAAAGATAAAATGTTGTCATGGAATGCATACTTGAAATTAGGTATGTTCATTGATATTGTTATTGTTATGATCTATTAGAGATGTATGGGAGTATCTAAGAGCATTTCTATAAACTATAAAAAAGTTTATTATTGAGGAAATTTGCTACATAAATATTATACATGCTTAGCATGCAGCTACGTTGTGAGCTCCCCTCGCTGGCATGTGCAAGTGCAAACGCTTCAAATGTGCATACACACACACACACACCCACACACACACAAATACAAGCCACATTTAGCTCTACCTATATAAATATGTATTTAGACACACATGTGTGTGTGTCTCTCTGTCTCTCCGTGCCGTTTTCTCTGTGTGTGTGTGTAACTTTTTTGAGTGCCGTTGACACACACACACACACACACACATATATATATACACACAGAGAGAGAGCAAAAGTTTTGCATTTTGTATTCTATTTTGTTGCTGTTGTTGTTCTTTCAAATTTTATGTGTGGTCAAAAAACAGTAGGAAGAAAAAAAGAAGAAAACTTCTTTGCACGCTCTCAACTATATATAAATAATATAAGGGTATGAGGCTTCTTCTTCTTCCGCTTTTCTCTTGTATTTGCCTCCAATACATACACATATATATGTATATATATATATATATATTTATACATATATATATATTTTCCTTTCTGGCCATTATACAAATTTCATGCGGCTGCGGCGGCTGCGGCTGCTGTTGCCTTCTAGCCCGCATTTTCATACACACTTTGGTCCATTCTTTACTTGCCTTTTACTCGGACTCTCTCTCTCTCTCTTTCTCTCACCCTCTCTCTCTCTCTCTCTCTCTCTCTCTCTCTCTCTCTCATTGGCATTTGTTTTGCATTTTAATTGAATTTATTTGGCAGCTGACATGAAAACGGCTTGCCCAGCAAGTGTGCGTTAGTGTGTGTGTATTGGCTCAAAAGGATTGCAGCCAGCTGAAAAGGCTTTAAGGCAAAGCACCACAAGTTGAGCACTTGAAGCAGCAGCATCAGCAGCAGCAGCAGCAGCATCAGCAGGAGCAGCAGCAGCAAATGTTCCACTCGACTGGCATTTGGGGATTCTCAAAAAGTGTTCGAGTGGGCTTCAGGTGTGGGCCGTTTGGTACGGAAACAGCTTGACTGATGCCCGAAAAGAAAGTGCTACCCACTGCTCACTGGCCCCTGATTCACTGTTTCTCTCTCAGTCTCTCTATCCCTCTTTTTATATCTCTCTCTTTCACTCTGTTTCTCTCTTAACGTTGCAGCAGGAATTGTAAAATCTTTGACACTTTTCAATTTACAAGTGCAACGATGCGCAACCCTCGTTATCATATTTTTTCTATTTTTCTTTTTTTTGGCTTGCATACACTGAGAAAAACAAAAAGTGATAGATAGAAGAGCAGAGAAAAAGAAATTCATTGAAATCCATCTCCATATCTAAATAAGGTAACAATGTTACTTTGCGCTCTACTTGAGAGTTACTAAGGTATCGATGCCTAAAGGAATATAGCCAGGGCTAATGGCTCAGAAGATGAAAGACGAGTTGTCTATCTCCTGCGATACCCATCTATCAAGCCTGTCTAAGACTTGAGATCTTAATTTAACACTATCGTCTGGCATTGTTATACAATCATATAAATAAGCTAAGGCTCGATCAAGAAATGAGAACATCGATACTTATCGATACTTGCAGGCAAGGGTTCGATAGTCAAAGGATATTCTTATGGAACTTTAACATTTGTGCAGAGAACATTGTAATACTTTGTAACCAACTTCCACATGGATAAAACAGTTGGAAAAGCTTGAAAAGCCTGATGGACGCTAACATTGAATGCATTTTTAATGAACAGCTTAATACCGTTACGACTCATGTGTTTCGGTTAGTGTAAACTGTATCTGTGTGTGTGTGTGTGTGTGTGTGTGTGTGGCTGTCAGTTAATGTGTCAATGTGTCACTTTGACTCTCAATGGATTTTTGTTGTTTTGGTCGATGGCTGGCGTTGGCTTCATTTCGACGCATTTGTCTCTATGCGCTGGATTTATTGCTCATGGATGGTGCCACGCCCACAGCCCAAAGCTCACAATCCAGAGCCCACAGAGCCATGACATATAGTGCAATTGATAGTTGTTGTTGTTGTTGTTGCCACTAAATGCAATTTATGGGCTAGAGCTCGCGCCCATCCATCTGCGTATTTTTTTTTTGGTTTCATTTATATTTTTATTGCCACAGCACGTGGCACGTGGCACGGGCAGGGACGGTGAACGGTGGCAAGAGTTCTTGCAGCGGCAGCCTAATTGCGATATGCTCGTATATGCTGGCTGTGGCACACATTTTAATCGTGTCAGCACCTGTTCAATCGCCAATTCTCAATGCCCACCTTTGACACCTGCCAGGTGCCATCCGACAGACGACAGGCCCTTGGGGCCCGTCACAGACACAGGCACAGGATGTGGGTTAATGCACATCAAAGTGCACCAAGCGCTGGCCGCAACCTAATTGGAGCAGCTGAACACACGAGGTGAGCGAGCGAGCGAGAGAGAGAGAGAGAGAGAGCGACTCGAGCGACTCCCTGATCCATTTGCAAAGCGTACGATATCAGCCCGTGTTCTGTTCATAAATAATGAAGGGCGTTGCTGCAGGTGGGTGTGATTGAGCCGAATGCCAAATGATGTCAACTTATTCATGAGAACTTGACATATTGCCGCGCTCTTCCGCGAATTGGCTCTAATTGAATTTAATAACAGCAAAACGTTGCATTTAACACACTTTCTCGCTGAAGGCTGCGGGAATTTATGATTGCAGTCTGATATGAATATGCACAACGCGTTATATAATTCATGCCATAGATATGGATGTTGAAGTCCCAGCTATCAGCAGTTACATAACTACTGTTAGCTATCCATCGTCATGTTGCTGTCAATGTTACGATTCGTGTAACTCTAACAGTATTAGCTACTGTTACAGCTACTGTTACTGCTACTGTCAATGCTACTGTTACTGCCACTGTTACTGTTACTGTCACTGTTACTGTTACAGCTACTGTTACTGCTACTGTCAATGCTACTGTTACAGTTTCTGCTACTGCTACTGTTACTGCTACTGTTACTGCTACTGTCACTGCCACTGTTACTGTCACTGCTACTGTTACAGTTTCTGTTACTGCTACTGTCAATGCTACTGTTACTGTCACTGTTACTGTCACTGCTACTGTTACAGTTTCTGTTACTGCCACTGTCACTGCTACTGTTACTGCTACTGTTGCAGTTTCTGTTACTGCTACTGTTACTGCTACACACTTTCTCGCTGAAGGCTGCGGGAATTTATGATTGCAGTCTGATATGAATATGCACAACGCGTTATATAATTCATGCCATAGATATGGATGTTGAAGTCCCAGCTATCAGCAGTTACATAACTACTGTTAGCTATCCATCGTCATGTTGCTGTCAATGTTACGATTCGTGTAACTCTAACAGTATTAGCTACTGTTACAGCTACTGTTACTGCTACTGTCAATGCTACTGTTACTGCCACTGTTACTGTTACTGTCACTGTTACTGTTACAGCTACTGTTACTGCTACTGTCAATGCTACTGTTACAGTTTCTGCTACTGCTACTGTCACTGCCACTGTTACTGTCACTGCTACTGTTACAGTTTCTGTTACTGCTACTGTCAATGCTACTGTTACTGTCACTGTTACTGTCACTGCTACTGTTACAGTTTCTGTTACTGCCACTGTCACTGCTACTGTTACTGCTACTGTTGCAGTTTCTGTTACTGCTACTGTTACTGCTACTGTTACTGCCACTGTTACTGCTACTGTTACTGCCCCTGTTACTGTCACTGTTACTGTTACAGCTACTGTTACTGCTACTGTCAATGCTACTGTTACTGTTACTGTTGCTGCTACTGCTACTATTGCCTTCACCATACACAACTATAAATACTCCTCGCGAGTGTTAGGTTTATGTTAATAAACACGCATAGAAACTTTTCTTCTCCTCCAAGTATCAACTTACCTTTGGAGTGCCGCCGGCTCGAATGTCGCTCACTTGACACAGCTCAATGACATCGCCATCCTATCGAAGGATAATAATGAGATCGATATTAGAATAAAGTTGTCGGCCTATCGGCCTGTTGGCTTATCGATTTGTGTACATACCCGTCCCTCGCTCTTCCAGTAGAGAAAGAAGCCGTACTCATCGACTTTAAAGAGCGCATCGCGCTCAAAGTCATTCTCTTTGGTCTCCTTCTCGTTCTCGAACCAGCGATCGAAGACTGCGCCAGTTGTTAGTTCCGGCGGCACCGGAATTATCCAATCGAACTCGTACTTCTTGGTCATGATATATACAGTTGTCGTTAAAGTCTATGTCTGTGTATTTGGCTACAGCTACAGCAATACATATATGCACATCGATATGCTCAATGCCTTTGCTGTATTTAGCTTGAGTTTATCGGCCTATCGATTAATCGATCCACTGATTTCTTGTTATTGCGTTTGAGTGGCTTGCTTATGGTTTTCTATTTGAGTTTGGCAACACTGGTACACCACACATGTCATCTAGTGCTGAACAACGTCTTAGCGATATTCAATGCACACACTTTTCTCTAGTTCATCTGATCTTCTTTCATTTAGATCACATTCTGCTCGGTTGCTCTTAGTTAGTTCAATTATTCAGTTAAAGTTTTCCGCTGAGCATATTGGATTTGTTAATTTTTCTTGTTGTTGTTTTCTTTTTTTTTAATTTATTAGATTTTCTATTTATGTTAAGCTGCAAAGAAACAATAGATAAATATAAATTAGAAAATGTGCTAGAGCTCTAAATTCCACAAAATTCAACTGAAAAAAGAAGAGCATCGCAGTCGAGCATAGCTGACTGCAGCGTACTCGCTACTCGAGTGCATTCGAATACAAATATTTTGAGATCGGGTATTTATATACTTATCGTGTTGCTCATAAAATCGTACAGCTCTTCTACGAAATGTCAGAAATTGTATACCAAATTGCAGTCATTTAGAAAGCCAATATACTCTCTTTTCACTCTTCAGGTGAGCATAGAAACGCAAAAAAACAATCAAATTTAATACGAGAGAAGTGCAACGCATTCGTGGGCCACAGACTATAATATACCCTGTACTTCGGCATAGCTCTCAGTTGCTTAGACAGCCCAGAACACTACCACATTCCAGGCTCTAAAGTAGACGGCAAAGTGGGTCAATACTATTGGAGAACTAAAGCGAATTTGATATATATGCATTATAATGAAATTGCATATGAATGTATATACCACTTTGCTATATTCATGAATATATATGTCAGAGAGAACTATCCTGACCTATGAATTATGGCTTTTAAAACATCGTCTCTCACATCTCCACTTAGCTTTCTTAGAGACTCATCAGTGCCTAGTTGGTGCGCTCGCTACAGGGTATTATCTAATAAAATTGAATGCATAAAACACTTTTTGGCTCACGTACAACCAAATGTCTGTCCAGCTGCACTCTGGACATTCAGCCATTCAGCCATTGGGTGCTCGCTTGCGGCTGTGGTTGTGGTTGGGCGTCTGTTGCGGGCGGAAGTCAGGGGTGGGGCGGGGCGGTGCGGTCGGAAGTGCGGCATGCGGTCTTGTCTGTGGCCATGTTGCATTGCCAATTGTGGAAGAGAGCGAAATGTGTTGCATGCATGCTTGCATATGTGAATGTGTGTGCGTGTGTGTGTGTGTGTGCGTGTGTGTGTGCGTGTGTGTGTGTGCAACTGCTCAAATGTAATTGAATAAATGCGGCTTTAGTTTTAGCAAGCAATTCGAAACTAGAAATTTGAGGGACTCCAGAGCGGATTCTATGGAAATCAATGCTACAAAGCGTTGCCCAGGCAACAATATCATATATCGAGCGAATGGGAATGGGAAAGAGAATTAGATAGATAGAGAGAGGCAGAGAGATAGGTAAATAGAGAGAGAGAGAGAGATAGAAATAGAGAAACTACCAAGGAGATGAGTGGACAGAGCGAGCGAACACTCATGGGAGAAAGAGAATTCGATAGATAGATAGATAGATAGATAGATAGAGAGAGAGAGAGAAAGAGCTAGAGAAACTACTAAAGAGATGACTGTATAAAGCGATAGAGATGTATATATACAGATAGATATAAAGAGAAAGATAGAGGGAGAGCGCGAGGTGGATAAGATAGAAAATTTGAAAGATAGACAGGGCAAGCAAAGAGAGATATAAAGTTGTAATGAGAACCGAAGACAACAGAAGACGAGAAAAGAAGATCACTCAGAGGAGAGAGAGAGAGAGAGAGTGAAAGAGTTTGAAAAATAGAAATGAAAGGGTATTCCATTTCAACTTCAGCACAGAAACAGCAATGAAGAAAAGATGATAAACACAAAAGAATAAAAAGAACGCAAATGGGTAAATAAAAATATAGGAATAAGAGAGACAGCAAAGAATTGTCAAATACCTGATAACAGAAAGGTGAAAATCGCGTAAGAGACGGAGAGAGATAACGGACATAAGACAAACTTAACAGCCCCTGAAGCAGTTATGAAATGAGCTACAAGGCAATGAAATAGAGATTGAGGCTAATTGCAGCTGTGATTGTGGCTTAATGAGATTGATTCCCCTTACGATGAGCCGCGGCAGCAGGAGCACCCAGTGCAACCCTTACGAATATGCCCCGCCCACAGAGATGAGCTCAATTGCCTATTAGTGTTATACGAATTGACATAAAGGACAACAATGGCAGCGCTCGGCTTTACGAATTGTTCAATTGGCTTTGCAATTTGTGCTGTGCATGTGCCAAAAGATTTTCACTCTTGCTCTTTACTTTTATTTCATTCCATTTGAGTTGTATTTATTTTGATTTCATTTTCCTTGCTGTATTCTCTATTTTATTATTCTTTTTACACACATTTTTATTTGACAGGCACTCGACATTGTCCTTTGCAATGCAATTGTCAGCGCCTTCTCCATGCGCACACAGAGAAAAATAAAGCCTTGGACTGACTGATTGCTATATGACTGTGTGTGTCTGTCTCTCTCTCTCTCTCTCTCTCTCTCTCTCGCTATGCCTCTCTCTTTTCCTCTCATTGTGTGTGCGCTGCTTTCACATGACTTCAAATTCAATGAGCTGCAAAATGTTCGCTCATTGTTAAACTTGAAGCTCGTTAGCGGCAAAGCCAAAGGTAAGCGAAGGTAGTCACCATAAGTGTGTGTGTGTGTGCAGCGGATATGATTTCCCAGCGTATGTCAAAAAACTTTCACGCCCAGCGAACGTTTTATGAATTTACGCTCTTTGCGCTTTTGAGCACACCAAAAATAAACCAACAACAAATATCCTATATCCATCCGCTGCCTCCTCCTCCTCCTTCTCCTGCTCCTTCGCCGAATCCTTCCCTAAATCAAATCAATGGGCAGAGATATGGAAACTTTGAGCTCAAGTTTCAAATAGCTCAATAACGAGTTGATGATAGGCGCAAGTCTCATGTTTACAATTTATAAAGTAATCAAGCGCAACATATCTTTAAATGACTTTTCGCTGAATACGATAAATGATTGCGTACGAAGTGCTCTTGGCTCTGTTTTCACTTCCACTTGAATTGCACTCGAAATCGAAATCAAAGCTTAATCGAATCGTGGCTGACTCTTCAGCTACATTTATTTGCTTTTCCTTTATCGATTTTCATTGAAATATATTTGGGTTTTTCAACTTTTTATATTAGCCAAATAGAGCAGGCGTCCTTGAGCAGCAGAGTAAACTCACCTATGTTTGTGAATTCACAAGTGGAATTGCCAGAGCAAATATAGATCACAGGAGAGAACTGTTGGAGCAAGAGACGGACCCATTTATAACCCGAATTCAGGGGTATCATAATTCTCCTCTCATTAAGTACAGGGTATATGCACCACGCACCACGCACCACGCACCACGCACCACGCACCACGAGCATTTGGTGGAATTCTTGTAGTTTATCGCTTTGGCCTTGTAATTTGGCATTAAATGCAGACACAAAATCAAAGCGCTGCCTCTCGGGTTAACCTATGCAGCGCCCAGCCACCCACGCGGCTGCCAGCTGCCACGCCCCATCGCACACACCTCATGCATGCCTCAGGGCACCTGTGTCAATATATATCTGTCTATATATATATATATAAGCTGCAAAAAAAGTTTGGCGTTCAACTTGAAAGGTAAGCGCAGCAGCGTTGAAGTGGCAAGGTCCTGAGCACTGGGCGTGAGGGCAACACAAGGAATAACTTGCATAAACTTGGCCTCAAAGGACTCTCTCCCATACACACCCACACACCCACACACCCACACACCCACACACCCACACACACACACACGGCGCACGTACGCGCTGAAAGTATGCTACAAATATGCTCATTACGTGCGCGCCAAGTGGCAGAGCCGAAGCCTTACCCCTGCTCCTGCTCCAGCTGCTGCTGCTGCTGCTGCTCCGGCTCCGGCTCGTGCTCCTCCTGCCGCATCAGTGGCTGCTCTCTACAGTGCTATCATGCCACCCTTGTTATCTCCATCCACCCCCTTCGGAGCAGCAACAGCAGCGACAATGGCTCAATTTATTATTGCATACTTTGCGGCCATATTACAGCTATTCGCATTTCTCTTCCTTTACCCACTTTTATGCCCTTTTCGTTGCATAATTTCAATCGATGATATCGAACAGATCAAATTAAGTTTTCCAACCAAAGAAGATATGGCGCATTAAATTTAAACAAATACTTATCGATAACAGACTGATTTTATAGCATTGAAGCAAGACATCATCAAATGTTTATGGAACCCGCTACCAATCGAACTATGCGTAGATACGCCACATATATTTTAAATAGAACGTAGACTGCTTACGAAGTAGTTAGGTAGCTAAGCTATCAATGATAAAGTAAGGATTAGCGATTCATCGCAAATAAAACCAATATGTGGAGTTCATACATACTGCCATCGATAACTTTGAGTAGATATACAATAATTCTTTTCAATAAAACGTAGATTATTCACTCAATACTCATGTTATTTGTCAGCTATCAAAAAAGGGTTATCGATTTATCGAACTGTGTTCTTCATATTCCATATGTGGAATTCATAGATACTCTGATCGATAACTTTGAATAGCTGCATAATACTACTTCAACAATTTAAGATCTGGCAAGAAAAAGTTATTCCTGCTAACGAAATTAGTTGCGAACAATCAAATCAAACGGCAAAAATGTGCAGTTGACTGAATTGAATGACTCGAGTATACTCTGAATATGCAGTACGAGGCAATTGTATAATAAATAGCTAGCATTTGGTCTGATAGATTTGGTCTCAGCCGAAATAGTTTTGAATTCGACATTTATCGAAATGGTGTAGAGTCCCGTGATATATGATAACTTTTGTCGATAGTAGACAAGTCGAATTGGAGAATCCTTTAACTTTTTTTTTTTGTTTTTATTATTAAGTGTAGAACCTGTAGATAACATTAAGTACTATAACAACACAAAGGAAAAATTATTTACAAAAACCAAACTCCATATCGGGCTATGTGGATTTCAAGTTGTGTAGGTCCCAATGATGTCCAATTGTTTTGGCAAAGCCTTGCCCTTTAAGTCTTCTTAAGGGTAATCCTTTTATTACATTTCTACATTTGAGGAAACATTCTTCTAGCTTTTATACGAATAGAGAAGCATTGAGAAAGCTTCGTGCCTTTAGAGAAAATCTAGAAGAATGGAGCATGATAAGACTAAAGGTAGAGGCAGGTTTCTGTACTCAGAGTTTGCTCTAGCTGCTCTCGTATTGAGGAATACTTAAACTGGCTTCTCTCTAGTTAAAGAAATCTACCCTCCACTTCTCTCTCACTCTCACTTCCTCTCATTTGCTCGAATTCGGAGAAAAATGGCCCACTTTTAATGGAGTCCTTGACTGAAACAGTCCGATTGTCGCTCAGTTAATGCATTCACTACTGCTGTTTGGTATGGCCTATGCTTAGCTGTCGCTCTCATTGTTGTATTTACTGTACTTGTTGCTGTTGCTGTTGCCGCTGCCGCTGCCGCTGCCGTTGCCGTTGCTGTGTGGCAATTAGTTTAGTTTGCCAAATTGAATTTGGCAGCGTTGCTTTTGTTTTTGCGTCGCTTTTCTGAGTATCTGTGAAATTGGCATTTCAATATTTGATGAGCTGCTGGCAGAGCGCACAGGTAATAAAAATGCCCAGCAGCTCGGCCGTCTGCTCTGCCTTGCCAGCAAGTAGGCCAGGCGGAGGGGATTTTTGATTGGTTAAGGCAGCAGCAGCACTTGACCTTGCTGCGTTTCTCCAGGTAGACGAAAATGTAATTGAATTTGTGGCATTCATCAATGTGAGACAGCAAATGCAGTCAGTCAATCAATCTGTCCGTCAATCAGTGTGTCAATCAATTGTGCTCAATCAGCTGCCAGCAGCCACATTAATCAAACTTGCGCCTCGATCTGGGCCTTGCAATAGTTTACATAAATTCAGTTATTTGCGATTGAAAACGCAATTTCCAAAATCCCACAAGTCAAATCCAAAACAAAATCCAGATATTTCCGAAAGATATATAGCACTTGAACTGAAATTAATAAGACAAAGTTGATGCGAAATTTCTACTAATGTACAAGTCTGCCATAAAAACTGTTATATGCAGCAATAATGCATATATGTTATACAAAATCTGCAAGTAAATCTATTATACAAATACTTTTGTGTTTCAAGTGTTCTACAGCTTAAAAAACAGTTATACACAAGTGTTTTGAGCAATTGTAATACAATGTAATTAGGCAAAACTGTTAAAACAAATGCTACTTAAAACTAATTAACGGAATTGTTATATACAGATGTAGCTCGACACCGTCCCACACTTTGGTAGTGTATTACAGTTGCGCAAGTTTCTTTGGTATTTTGTTGTTTTTTTTTCTTTCTCTTTTTTTTTCAGTGAATCTCAAATAAAACTTAATTGCAGTACGTAGTGTTTGGCTTGGTTTTGACAGACTTTGTTAGTTTGACACGTGCATTGACCTATTTTCAGCTACGGGCACCGGGTATTCCAAATGCAATTTGCAGCTAAAAAGCAAGCCAGGAAATATGCCAAATGACTTATCAAGTTGTCAGTGCGAACAGCGTGCGTGTGCGTGTGTGTGTGTGCAGCTGGGTAAGGCTGAGAGCTTTCCTTATGTATACAACTTTCCCTCCCTCTCTCTCGGCCTTCTTCTGGCTGTCCCGCTCGCTCCCCTCAGCTGCTGTTGCTGCGCAATATGTCAAAGTTCATAAAACGATTTCATACTTTTTGCCTGCAAATGAAATTTCTTATGAAATTAAAGTAAGCATCAAGCGACACACACACACACACACACACATACGAGCACTCGCCGTTTGCTTTATTATTAAATTTGCGCCAGAAAAAACAAAAGAGCCAGCAGGAAGCCAACAAAACAACAGGAAAACAAAAGCAAAAAGAAAAAAATTAACTGCACGGGTTCAGTTTTAACAAAAAAAAAAAAAAAACAATAAAATAAAAAGAAGTTGATCCCTGTGCGTGTGAGCCAGAAGAGTCTGTATATGGCTGTGTGTGCCACAAAGACACCAAATTTGGTAACAGAAAATGTCGTCAAAGAAAATTCTCGTTACTAAAGAAATATATGAAATTTCCTCGAAAAAACAATTGCGGTACTTTGGAATTGTAATTGAATTTTTTATTTATTTGATACATTATTATTATTATTTTTTATACCCTGATTCCATTAAAAATTGGAATCACGGTATATTGTTTTTGTGACAATGTATGGAACAGGCAGAAGGAGGCGTGGCAAACGCCATAGAGTATATATATTCTGGATCAGGGCGACGAGCTGAGTCAGCCCCGCCGAGATCTCAGAAGGTAGAAGAGCTAGACTTGCGATTTTACACGTTTTCTCGTGTATATCAAACGCAGTACGAGTTTGTCATATTTTTTTCGATAACCCATTCCATTTCAATTCTGTCGTAAATTATCGATAAATTGCTTTCGCTTTTTTAAGCATAATTTAAATAGTAGTAAACCTAGAGAGTTCAGAATTATTGTGTTTATACGTTTTATAAATACAAAGATTTTGTAATTTACAGATTTTGGATGACACGCCCCCTCCGCCCCCAATGTGTAAAAAATTCAACTGCGCAGTTAGCAGAGCGCGTGCTTATGCGTGCGTGTGGATGTATGTGTGCATGTGTTTTTGTATGTGTGTGTAAAAGAAGTTCAGAAGGATTGGAATATTCGTTCTTTGCAGGGCTCAGGGTATCTTCTAGTCGAGCAGTCTCGACTAAAACACTCCTACTTGTTTATTATTAAATAAACAATTTAGTAATAGCATGAGGCAGCACGCAATTTGTCAATAATACGACCATGAAGAGCCTTTTTAATTTTGAAGAAATTTTAATGCTGCTTGCGGAAATCGAGGAGATGGAGAAAGAACGTTTTTGTATAATACAAAGTTTTTGTTTTTGAGGTTTTTAAATAATAGAAAAATTACAAATTCAACGAGAGTTTAACTTGTATAAATAAAAATAAAAAAAATGATGAAGCTCAATAACAAAAATAAGAAAGATAAACCAATTAAAAAACTCAAGATTTGAGTCTTTCCATTTTGCAATGACAAGTTCAGTAAAAACACGTTTCGAAATACTTTTCTTAATATTTTAATAAATTTTTGATTGGTTTTTAAATATTTTTCTTAATAATTTACTTGATTTACTTTGATTGGAATTAAAAAAAAAAAAAAACTAACTAAAACTAACTCCAGTCCGAACATAACAACTGGATCCAAGCCGTCGTACAAGAGATGCAATATTTATGGATTTGTTATCCCACTCTTATGCGCCCAATATTACATAAAGGTTTAACTTTGAGTCATAGGACAGGTGCGCAGTAATCGCATCCAAAGATATCCTCACCAACTATCTGGAGCTGATGCCTAAGGCAACATCAATGCATAAAGCCATTGCTGATGCCAAATGCAAACAGTTTTGGGTCTGGAAGAGTTGATGGCGAGAAGAAGAGCTAAGCTATTGGCATTATTATATTTTGCCAGTTTTGGATTTTGCCTTGAACACTGTCGGATGCCACAAGTAATACACATATAAAACAAAGTAGAACGAGGAATATCTGGAGCAGCGCGAGATGGGATCATCAAATCTGTTGTAGCCATGGCCATGGCCAATGCAGCAGTCCTCCCAGCCCATCTCTCTCTCTCTCTCTATCGCCTTCAGTTTGTGGCGCCAGTTGCGAGCTTCACCTTGCCCGCTTTGCCGCATTGCCCGCCCGTTTTGTGCTCCATTCTGTCGCTGTCAAAGCCAGCGGCATTTTGTCACGCATATCCGTCCAGGCACGCAACAGATACCAGCAACAAAAAAAAAAAAAAAAAAAAAAAAGAAAGAAAAAAATCAAACACACACACACCCGCACACACGCCCACTTTTTGTCAGGCGGGTCTAACAAAATCAAAGTCGTGCGCACAGCGTCGGGGCTGGTGGAGGCGCCTGAGGTTTGGGGCTGCTCAGAGACAGGGCATCCTTCAAACAAAACTGTCAGCAACTGTCAAAAGAAGTTAAACGAAAACCAACAAAACAAAACAGAAAACCAAAAGGAAAAGGACAACAGACGCACACACCGAGAAAAATAATACAAAATAAAAGTAAAAAGAAAACAAAAACAAACAAACAAACAAAAAATAAAGAAAACAAGTGTGAACGGCCAAGTTCAAGCCACCGAAGTTCGAATACCCTCACAGAGTTCCAGGCAGCGAGCTCAAACGTTTTCTACTCGGGGCTTCCAGAAGCATATGACCTCAAAATGAGGGTATTACAGACCCTGATAAATATATTTTAATTTCAGTTTGAGATCAGATCGTTTTACAAGACTCTTTACATATGCAACTGTTATACAAAAGTGTCATATGCACCTGTTATACATTATAAGTATACTTTATACATTATAAATGATTATTAATATAAATAGTAAATATAGAACCTTCAAATAAAAAATAGGAAGCTATTATACAACTCAACTGAACTGCTATGAACCATTTTATACAATTGTTATACACGTATCTTAAAAGCAAATATGTGTCTTTATCTATGGGACTGGTAAACTAAGAAACTAACAAACTATACAAAACCACAAAACTGTTATACAAATAATGTACATTACCCTGTTAAAAAAAAACCCATAGGCAACACTGCAGATCTGTTATACAGTCATGAGTCGTAAGCAGGCTTTATAATAATGTGTAATATACAGCCGTCACATAAGAGCATGCTATTCTGTTATACAATCTGTTGTACAAAACTGTTATATTAAACTCTTGCGCGGAACTGCTGTAGTAAATTCAACTCAGTCATGCCAATGTTAACATGACATAGATGCTTACACGATTCAAATGGAATCGTTGCTTTTCATGTGTTACATATATCATTACGGAATTCATAGCAGCCTCTGTTCTCCACGAAGCGTATTAAAACAACAAAATACCACACACACACACACACACACACATACATACAGTCAATTTCATTGAGGGAAAGTTATACCATTTCAGAGCGCCTCCCATACGCCCACACTATGCGGCACAGGTCCTGGTTCCTGGTTCCTGGCTCGATGTCGTCGCGCCAGCGAAACATCGGGGGGGACACTGGGAAGACCTGAGAACTGGAGAGCAACTGCGGGAGCTGGAGAAACTGGCTCTCTGTGATTTAGTCGATGGCACGTAGCAGCCGGTTTATTTTTAGCACCTTGCTCCTCCACACTCCCACCCAGCCCTCCACCCACACACACGCACGCCCTTCCAGCAGAGGGGAAAAAACTCACGTATTGCTCCCCGTAAAGCCGACCCCCACAAGCTGCGTATCTACCCAATCTCCGTATCAAAACAATACATCATCAAGAGAGGGGCTCAACAGAGGGGCATCAAGGAATTACGTTCTTGTTCCTCTTGTTGTTATTGTTGTTGTTCCTGTAATTGTGAATATTAAATATATGACAATAAGCATGCTTCGCAGCAAAAGCAAATGCAAAAAAGAAGGAAGAAAACAAAGCGAGCGCTCAGAAAAAACCCTATAATAATAATAATAAAAATAAAAACAAAACTCGGCTCCCAAAAAGTTTTCCACAGGCGAAAAATTATGCATGTTGTGTTTTAGTTGTTGCTGTTGTTATTTTTATACCCTTTGCAATGGCCTCACCGTGGATTCTTATCTACCGTTGCCGTACAACGGTATAAATATAGCTTGACCTTGTGATATGAGTCCTAACCAGACTTGAGCTTTGAAGAAGTATTTTCAGATGATTTTAAAATCATAAGGCACTGGCTGGCAATACCAGATATAGTACCATATCATCATATCATAATATATCCCTATATTATAGCACTAAGTAACGTAGTTATAGATGTGATTGGTGCAAATAGTGTATCCACTCTACAATACAGTCCGAGAAATAGATCTTATTCATATATAGATATTATTCATATATAAGTATATTAACTACTGGCTAAGATCTAAAGTAAATGACATTTACAGGGAACTTACGATCATAGATCGCTGTTCTCACTTATCTAACTAGTACTTCGAGCCACTTTGAGTAAACTCCAAGAGGCAGAGAGAAGTTCTGCATAAAGTGTTATTGTTGTATAGAAAGATATTCAAGATCTTAAACACAAATCTCCGATCTGAGCTTTGATTGCGCAGCTATATATATATATATATAGATGCTAATGGAACGATGGCTAGTAGATATAGTAGATATAACTAAAGTAGATTTTCATCTAAATAGACGTTCGGTATATATCTATATTATATATATATTATAATAGATTTCTTAAAGAGTATTTGTTAACTGCGCATAGCTTTCCTCTGATTTTGATTATTATTATTACTTCTTCTTCTTGATATTGCTTTGACAAGGGTTTGGGTTTGGGTTCGGGCTTGGGCTTGGGTTCGGGCTGTTGGGACTGTGAGGTTGAGCTCCGTGCGTATCGCTGTGTGTGTGTGTGTGGGGGGGGGGGGAACTGGGAGATGAATTGGTCGCTAGGTAGCAAAGCATAAAGCATTTATACTAATTTGTCGATAATTTTGTTACGGTCGTAAAAAAGTACAGGGTAACGGTAAAGGTAAAGGAAGCATGTTGAAATTGAAGTTGGGTGCTTTGTGAGTCAGGTTCTAAATAGAGTTTACATCGATTGTTGGGCACAATTATATTTAATGAGCTTTTAATTGAATTGATTTTTTGTTGTATAAATATACACAAACACACACATACACGCACACACACACGACGAAGGACACTGGCGAAGCGAAACTGAAGCAGAGTCCAGTGACAGAATGATGGATATTACGGGCCAACAGAGTCGATGAATTCTCGCTCGACCGGGTCAGATAAACTGCAAGGCGAGGCAAGGCAAGGCAAGTCAGCCGGCCAGCCAATTGGCAGCGAGTAAAGCAAAATAAGATGAAGGAAATGAGATATAATATATATAATATATATACAACTGTATGTGTGTATATACGCGTGTGTGTAAAAGTATATTAATCGAAGCCCATCTGACGCAGACGAAGACGCTGTGCGGTGGATGGGGCAGAGGCAGCATAAAAGATTGAAAATGTGTTAGGCCTTGAGATTGTTAAATGCAGCAGAGGCCGGACCAAATAACGGGGCTTAACACAGAGTCTGAGTGGCAGGGCAAATGTGATTGAGAGTTAAAGTGAGAAAGAGAGAGAGAGAGAGAGAGAGAGAGAGAGAGAGAGTGAGATATTAGGAGCGAAAGCTTGTTGCCTTAGCTAAAGCAAGAATAAATCTTAAAGTGTTTTTAAGGCACAAAGCAAAACGTTGCTGTCAAAGTTAACAATCACTTTAACATGCTGTCAAGTTCCATGCTGCAGGCAGGTGAAAGTGAGACAAGACTTCGTGTTCTTGAGCTAGTGTCAAGAGTGACAGCAGATTTAGCTTTTACTTCAATTTATAATTGTGAAGGCCTTGAGTTGTTTGTAAACTCAAGTCTGAATGCTCAAGCTTAGAAGTAATTAAATATGACGTTTTTAGATGCTGACTGATTTGGTTGTACACTGTTTATGCAGTGGAGGCTTGAAAAGATTAATAAAGCTTCAATCTTCTATGCTTTATTTGCATTGTTTAGGGTCTGTCTGACTTCGAGATACACTGTTATTGAGTGCTTGAGTTGTGTAAGGTCAAGTTCGAAAAGATTTCATGCATTTTATATAGTTACGCTCAAAAGAAGTTTGGTTTTGTATGCTGAGCTTACTTCATTTGCAGAATGCCTGATTTGGAGATACCCTATATACAAGTTGTTTGCATTATCCTTGTCAGGGTGCTATGAAAACTTTCCTTTCTTGAAGGGACGGTGAGACATGAAGATATATATGCGAGTGCAACAATGAATTGGGTTATCTGTTAGCTCTCTGTCAATAGTTGTATTTACATTCATTTTTAGACTAGCTGACTTTGCATACCCAGTTTTATTATACAGCCATAAACATTGTCTGGCTTGCACAAGTAAGATATACTACTCTCTCCCAAACAACTTTTGCAGCTATGGTTCGTTTATGAGAGAGCTTTTTGGTACAGCAGGAGGACAGTGGAGCATTTCATGCATGCATCATGAATGCAATTCACACACACTTGCACACGAAATGGGACAAAGTTTGCTCTTACGTGATGGTAATTGGAGAGTAGAGGAAGAGACACGAAAAAATAGAAATAGAAGCAACTCGAGAGTTGACATTGACATGTGCCTAATGAACACAAAATGCAGCAATTAGGTACGTTTTGCACTTGATGCGGCAACTGCAGTTTCAGCTGTGGCAGCCTGCGCCGAGGGAGGTCCTTGACTGCCTGGCTGGCATCCTTGTGCGAAGAGCCTTGCCATTAGTTGGTCACATTATGCTGCTGCTGCTGCTGCTGCTGCTGGCTCGGCTGCCGCTGTTATTGAATGCGACTCGCAAGCCGCTTAGACGCAACACGCGAGCTCATTGAGGTGGGTCGAAGGTGTGCAGCCACTGCAGCCGTAGTTCTTCAAGGGCTTCGCCTTTCATGGCCCCGCCCACCTCGTCCCTGGGCGACTGACAGTTGCCATTGTGCGTCAAATGGGTCACTTTTCACGAATACAATGCGCTAAGCTGAGAAACCTTTAGCAAGAGAAAAAATCGAGGCAGGCCAGGAGGAGACTAAACGAGGCTGGAACTGGAACGGTAAAGGGTCAGAGACAGAGACAGAAACAGAAGAACGGCAAAGGAACTGGGACAGAGCTAGGGACAGGGACAGGGACAGGGACAGGGACAGGGACAGGGACAGGGACAGGGACAGGGACAGGAACAGAGACGGGGCTGGGGAAGGAGACAGCTGCAGAAGGGCAAGGGTCGTTGCAATGTCGATGGCAATAAGCACATCAAATGGACATAAACAGCGAGAATATTTTTTGCACTTTATACAATTTATTACGTGCGTTTGCCATTCAACTGACGAAGTTGCGTCGGGGAGGAGGTGGAGCAGGAACTTGAGTTGAATCTGGTTTAGCAACAATGCAAAACGTAATGCAATTTCATTTCTTTATTGCTGCAACTTTATTTATTTATTTCATTTCATTTTTTTCCCTCATCATATTGCACATTATTCACTTAAAAAATTTGAAGCTGCGACGCACAGAGCGAGACAGCGAGAGAGCGAGACTGCAGCAGGGTCAGTGGAAATACACTGTGAGAAAAAGAAAAAAGAAATGTGCAAAAATGTGCAGCTCCAATGTGCGTGTGCGTGTGCGTGTGCGTGTGCGTGTGCGTGTGTGTGTGAGTGTTTGTGTGTGTCTGTAATTAATGCGCTTGAAAAGTATTAAATGAAATTATGCGGACACTTGACAGTTGCAAGGGCGACAAATTGTGAGGGGCTCTCGACTGACATATACCCTGTAGATAGCCAGATGTGTATTTAATACAATCTATATCCTGTTGCAAATCATGGTGCAACACTGGATTATCGCCAGGGCTATATGATTTCCTTACCCCTCTCTTAAGAGGAAAGAGCTCTTCCATGTAAATATCTGCATATACACAGATGTGTGCGCCATTTCCTTTTTTGGTTTGTTTACAGGGTATAAGCATAATAAGAATTAAGGATAACAGCAATCTAGCTGGCAGAGTGAAGAGGCGAGTGAAGAGGAGAGTGAAGAGGTGAGTGAAGAGGCGAGTGAAGAGGAGAGTGAAGAGTAGAGGGTGCGTGTGTGGGTGTGTGAGTTAACACTGGCAGCAGGAATCGTGCCCGGAATTAAAGTTTCAGCCTGGCCAGCGTTTTGCCAAGCATTTTCTCATTTCTTTTTCATTTTTCTTTTTTGTTTGCTGTTTTTGTTTCCTCTTTTTTTTCGCCCGTTTTCCGCACGTTTTTTGACCGTGCATCGGATTTGGGTTTTCAATGAGCTTCTGCCCGGGAAATAAAGTGTGAAGACCAAACAGGCGAAAAAAACAGAATTAAAACCAAAACTTTGATAAAATTAAATCTAAATTGAAATGAACTTCTTGTTGTCTTTCAGCTCATTTTCATTTCGGTTGGCTGCTGCTGCTGTCCCGCTGCTGTGTCTGACAATTGCCTGGTTGGCTTAATTATAAAGCAGCACATAATCAGAGTACCGCCCTCCCTCCCTCCCTCCCCTCTCCCACTCCTTTTTCGCTGTTTTTTTATATGGTAAATTAGCTCTGTAACAGGTTGCTCTTGAGGTAAATTACGCTAACATTCCCTCGGTCTCTCTTTCCCACTCTACACCTTTTTGCCACTCCCTTTACCTCTCATTCCCTGTTGTTGAGAGATAGAGAGAGAGAGAGAGAGATTGAGATAGGGAGTGTGAGAGAATGAAAGACATAGAGGTAGAAAGAAGGCAGGCATTCTTTCTCTATCTGAATCTCTATCTCTATCTATATCTCATTTTATTTCACTCTACCACTATATTCTTTCTCTCTCTATCTCTCTCTCTCCCTCTCTCTCTCTCTCTCTCTCTTTCTCACTTTTCCAATTCTTTCTTTCCATTTCTCTCCCTCTATTCTCCTTTCTTTATCACTTTTTCCATTGTATAACCTTTCTTTCTCTCACTCCTCCTTTCCTCTCCTTCTTTCCTTCCATTTATCTCTTTCTCGCACTTATTCAATCGAAATACTTGCTTACTTTTTGCTCTCATTTGCTCCCACTAGAGAGCATTTTCAGAAATTTCACTATTTATTGCCTTGATTGCCCTCTTCACACATTCTATCGATATCTCTTGTCTAAGCCCTTCGCTTCTTCTTCTGCTTGGGCGTGAGCATTTGATTGTGTCACTCCCTCTTTGTGCCACATTCGTAATTGATACACAGGCAGCGCTGCTGCGTTACCCCCACGTAGAACGTTCCATTTTAACCCATTTTGTTTAGCTTTGTTCCGAAACAGATGTTCAAAACCTTTTTTTCTTGTTATCGGATAAGTTAGATACACAATATCTAACACCTGCGTCAATTATATAGACTGTTCGGCTCGCACAAAAGCTAATCGAACTCAATTCCATTTTGCTCGTATGCACACGTCGCATGGATGAGCTAATCAAAAGTGCATTTGCTTTGCATCTCTCGCTCTCTGTCCATGCCTCTATCTCTCTCTCTCTCTCCGCCCCTCCCTCTGTTCCCTACCCCCTTTCAGCTATCTATTAGCGACAATCAGGTTGCTAATCCTGGTAAATAGCAGCTGCCGCTGGTCCCTGCCGGGGAATTGGCTTGTGACAATGGCAGGCGACTGAAACACGACTGCCATAAATTAGCTCAATATAAAGTGCAATAGAATTACGAATTGCATTAATTAAACATGGCTGCAGGGGGCAAGTGGGCGCAGGGGTCGCGGGGCTGATTGCGGTAAAGGATCTAGTTATAACCTTCACCTGAGCCAACGATGACACACACTGTTTGAGGCTGAGGCAGTGGGTGGCTCTGACGCCAGCGCGAATGCAATTGGAGAAATGGACACATGACCATGACAGGCACTTTATCTATGTGTGTGTGTGTGTGCGTGTGTGTGTGTAGGTGTGCGTGTATACTGCTGTGGCGATTGCATTACGTGCGCGTAATCAGCTTGGCTGCTGTCATTTAATCAAATAATCATTGCCGGACTCCTCAAAGTCGACCAACTGTGCAATTAGCTGCCAGGCAAGGTCAAAAAACAGGACGCAACAAGCAGCCCCGACGAGCAGCAGCACCGCAACAGCAGCAGGAAGCGAATAAAAGAGCTGACTGGCTGTGTAGCCAAAATACATTTCTTCATATCCGATTGCACCATAGAGGATATGCCGTAGCTTTTCTCTACGGTTTATCCATTTGAAATATATAATATACCTCTAAGATAAATCATGTTACGTCTATTTCACATAAAACTTAATGCAGACTTCCATTGTTAGTGCCCGGAACCAACTGATAATAAGTAGATTGGATTGCAGACCATGGGAGGAGGCACAGATCGGAACAGATCAAATTAAAGTATGTTTAATATAACAGGATGAACGAATCTTTCTAGCAAAGCTCCTCCGCCCGTTCCTCCGATTAATATCCCGGTCGTGCGCCTGTGTCGCCCTCAGTCTGTCTTCTCGCTCCTCCGTCCGTCCGTTCGTCCAACCGTCTGTCATTCTGTCCATCCGATCTTGCAGCGAACTCGTTCGAAGAACCTTAGACTCAGTAAAAAAAAAGAGTAAAAAGTCATCAAAAACAAAAAGAAGTTTTCATATACACAAGATTCGAAATCAAGCCAACTATGAGAATGCTGTCACAGACTATTTTTGATTATATCTATGTTTAAAATTCTTCATTCTATTTGTAACATCGCACAGAGTTGTTGAACGTAACATTGTGTAAATATTCAAAATTGTTAGTTATTCGAAACCCAATACCTCGCAGCCATGTCCGCAATCAAATTAACTGATCTAGTTACGGATGTAGTGCATCGCATGTTAGACGAAAATGAACAGTTGGAGAAGTCGCAGGATTACTTTAGGCCTCCCAGGCAGCTATTAACTCCTGACCAAATGCAGCGGGTGATGGATGAGGTCAACAGCCGGCTGCAGGGCAGACAGTTCAATACGCTCAATTGGAAACTGGCCGAGTGCCAGGGTATGCTTGAGAAGTTCGAAGCCGACAGTAAGAAGCTCCAAAAGGACATTAAACTCATACGTCAGGTCTTACGCGAGATGCGTGAACGCATCGATGAATTGTATCAGAAGGACCAGGCAGCAAGAAAAGCCCCCTTGACCACAGATCAAGATGCGAAACCTTCTTAAAGATTCCAAACAATCCCTAACCAGACTTGAACTACCGCAATTGCACTTGAACTTGAATTCCGTCATTTCTTGAGTCTTAAGCACAATCAGTTAGGATCCGGCTAGTCTTTAAGTTTCCAGCTTACTCTGTAACAATTATTATATCAATCGCAATCATCCAATTTAAGCGAGAGATACCTAAGAGAAGCTTTATGCATATGAGCATCAACTTGTTGATCGGGCAATCAAATATATTTTAGATTATACGTACATTACTATATGTGGCCATGGTAAAAACATAAAACCTAAGAGAGAAATCTAAAAAACTGTAAAATATACAAACGTTTTTGGATGTCTCGCTTTTTCTTATCTGTTATCTATTGGCTTAAGCACCTTCTGTGTCTCCTATCTCTGTATGTGATCGAAGAGAGCGGGGGAGATGAATAGAGAATACATATGCCATCGAGCACGAAACACGGAGCCAGACACAGTGAGGAACATTAAGTTACTCTTCAGAGAACGAAAGAGAGAGATGGGGCGAGAGACAGAAAGACGTTTCTATGGGAAGACAGAAAGAGAAAGACTTAATGCATGAAATAATCCACGAAGGTAGGTCCAAGAAACAAGAGCGTAAGATGGGCAGAGAGAGAGAGAGAGAGAGAGAGAGGGAGAGAGAAAGCTTTTACTTAGTTTAATCAAAACCAAATTAAATCCCAAACTAAAGTGAAATTCCATGTAAATTGGCTTCAAAGCGTTGCGCGTGTTAAATTTAGAAACCTTTATAATTATGCGTGTATAAGACTTATGAGTGTGCCACACACACACACACATAGAGTGTGAGAGGGGGGGGGGTGGTAGGAGGAGGGGGGCAGCGAGCGGCGAGTGTTTTTGTCGAGTGTTTGCAAGTCACTTGAATTGTTCTCAGAATTCAGTTGCAATTGCTGAGTTGAGTTATTTGCGCGGTTCGCTATTTATAGCAGCTGTCTTCTGAATGGCATTCCAGGCGGCCAAAAAACCCACGCAGTACTGCGCCTCGAAATGGCCAAATGGTGGGTGGCTGTGTGGTTGGGTGGCTCTGTGGCTGTGTGGCTGGGTGTTGCCATTCGAGCACAATCGTAAACACATATTTTGCCGTTACACGTGCAAACATATTCGTGTTGTTGTTGCTCGCGTTGCTGTTGTTATTTAGTTAGTTGGCAATTAGATAATGATTTATTTTTGCATACAACAATCTTGTCTTGAATAATATCAATTCTCTAGGTATGTTTTTGATTTCCATCGGAGAACGTAAATTTTCATTTGGTTGATGATGAGCACAAAACCAATATACTCTCTGTTCCCTGCGCGAAGGAGTATAAACGCGCTTGAGCAGCATTCGAGAGAAGACTTACTGTAGACTTGCTATGGCAGCATTAATGCCAACAATATAAGCCAATTAAATGGAAGAAAATATAAATTCTGAATCGAAAATATTTTCCTATTTGGGGAAGCTCCAATTTCTAAACAATTAACAATATATTGCGAATACAAACAAAATGTGCTTGTGCTTTTCTATTTTTCTCGCTGACTTGGGCGCGGGAAGAAACAACAATATGTTAATCAATAATATCGCGAATGTTGTTTACCATAACTGAATAAATAAGGAAAGCCAATTATTTAAACAAATTTCGTATTACATTCGATTAAACGCATTACAGAGACTCGCTGAGTCTCATTCTCTGTTTCTCTCTCTCTCTCTCTCTCTCTCGCACACACATAGTCGTCTCTAGTTACAGCAAACCGACGCCAGGTAGCGCCAGTGCAGGCATCCATGCATGGCTGGGCCGCGCGGTGCAGTAGCATTGAGCTTTTGCACGCGTGCAACTTTGATCTGGGCATTAAGTTTTTGGCATGCCACTTGATCGAGAGGCGAGAGGGAAGGAAATCGGCAAATACCTGTGCACTAGCAGCAGCACTTGTTTTTATTTTCTTTTCTCTGCCTTAATGATGATGGTGGGCCACAAAATTAATTTGATTTATTTATTAGCTGTCCATTATTTGTTTATAAACAATAAAGGCGAACGAGAAGAATGCGCATTTGAGGTTCATGAATATTTCAAGCAGCAGCAGCAGCAGCAGCAACAGCAACAGCAGCAGCAACAACAACAACTGCCATGAAAATCACAAAGAAAATGGAAAAACCAAAATCATTTTTATGGCAAATATTTATCTAACAGCATTTTAGGCGCTCGACTGCTCGGCGTGCATGGGGCAACGGCTAGGAGGGAGGGAGAGCAAAGTCAAACAAATGCGTCGAGGTCGTTCCATGTTGATATATTAATGTGCGTTAATTAGTGAAGGCCGGCGGGGGGGCCTTATTTTCATACTCGTTGGTGAAATGATTAGAGAGTATATTGGCTTTGTGCAATGTACGTTCGTCTGTCTATCCGGCAGTCTGTCTGAGCCGCAACCAATGCTGCAGAGACTTGATATTTGTTCATACCATCTAGACACGCCCACTAGGAAAATGGCCAATCGCAAAATGCATTTCGCATTGCTAGAGACTTGAGTAGACTTGTTTATCCAATTAAAAAACCCCATTGAGGGTCTGGTAGATCATAAATCACTATATCTTCTAGAGATCTACAGCTGTCCTCTTAAGAGCCACCAAAAACAACTCAACTGCATTTGAATGCTGAACAAGTATGCTGCAGTCAGTATCGCTCCACTGTCATACTCTCATGTGTTTTTTCTACTCCTTTTCTACTCTAACCAAAAATAGCTCATTATAGTCATATAGATTAACTAATTAGTTAACGATTGAGCCACAAGGTGAAGTAGAAAGCTTAATACAAATCTTACTGCCAGCTGTCCAAAGATAAACTATCGATAAGCTTTTGTACGCTATCTAAATATTAGCTCTAAATATATATATAGCTTATACTAATACTATACTAAACTTGGTATAATAGTTATTAACGTTGACCCCCACACGACCAACTGCTAGATATATGATATACATAGACAGTTGTTAGATTGCATACTTTTTGGGCATAAGCGTGTGTTTCAGTGGCTTAGTTATTGGATTAATAGATAGTAGAGGTACTAAAGTAGATAGCCACTTGGCACTAATCAATAATATCGACGCTATTTTTACTTGCTGATGAATGTGACCAGGAATAGAGCAAATGCCAGCACTTTGGATATGCCAAACATATCTAACTATAGCTTATATATAACAATCGCTTTTCTTCACAAGGTATAACTATATATATCAAGGTGTTAACTATAGAAGTATGGAGAATGAATTGCATTAGTATTTATATAAGTATAATACATAAGTATTTATATATGATATAGGTTTATTATACTAATTTACTAAGGGCTAGGCTTGTATGGGATTATTGTAATATCCATTGCATATACAACATTCTTACTTATTTCTTTTCTTTTCCTAGCCCAGGTCCCCATATAGACACATGATATTGATACCAGCATAGCAGAGTATTTGAGCGAACTGCTAATTGTGGCACTTAGGGCTGTTCCCAGTCGAGCACAACCATCAATAAACACTTCTAGTTCTGTGCATCTGGCAATATGACCTTGCTTATAGTAACAAAGTTCACTTTATTTACGTGTAAGCTGATGTCGTGTAACAATCCAAGTCTATCTATATAATTAGATACCTCACGCCTTCCCACCTATGCAACAATCTTTTGACCTGTCACCCATTCCCTTCCATTCCAAATAATAGTAATTACCTGACATGACATAATTCTCTATGCATTCTAATTTTTGTGCCATAGCAAAAACCGTTAATTGCCATAGATTGTGTGTCCAAAACAGATCAATACATTTATAAATATAGCTGTTTACCTAAGAGGTTTGTCTACCTACGGGGCAGCTGCTTATTCATTTGTAATTGCAGCTAGACACTTTTATGTAGATAAGTCATACAACAATTTGGCTTGGGATACTCATAATAAACTGTGGAACCTGCAACAATTTACAGTTATAGTTCACGTAGTTCACACTATGTGCACACTTAAAAATTCAGCCACAATTCTTTTGTATTACTCTCCGCTGATTTCGTATTATCTATTTTTACTTTAATTACAGAATACTATATCAAAAATCTCATAAAGCGCTGCTCGACTGTTCACTTTAATATTTTAGCTCAAGTAATTGCTCAACACATATATAAGTATATATGTATATATATATATATGTAGACTTTCTTCCACTTCGCTTTCCTGGGCACTTTGTGTGGCATTAAAAGGTTAAGCGCATCGAATTTCTGACAGTTGAACCCTGGCTTGGCTTGAAAGGTAACCACGAACTGAAAAGCTTCTCCTCTCTGCATACCCTGAGGCCATTGGGAAGGAGAAAAAGAAGATATAGGGTTTTTTGGAGTACGTATGTATGTTTGAGGCAGTATAGACATTTCTTCATCTTGTTGTCGAGCAATTCATTCAAGTCTTAAGTTTGCTTTCCTTCCTATATATATTTGGCCCCTCATTCGCCCGTCAGCCCGTCCGTCCGCTAGGCTTTGTGTTTCGTATTGTTCTTGATAAGCTTAAGGAGCTGGCGACTTGATTGTCATCGATAAAAATCGATAAGAGAGTATATTGTGTACCGCGTACATCTCAAGTACGAGAGACTCAGTGTTCACCGCCCCCACTCCCCTTTCAGTTTACTAGAATGTGAAAAGCGATGCCAGGGTATCTGTTAGTGGGGCACTACCAACTCGCATGCTCTAGCTTGTTTTCCATTTGGACCTGGCTAAAGTTCAGGGTCTGGTGTCTGTGAGCTGACCACGCTGTGAAAATTGCGTGAGTTTAATTGCGTATCAAAACACATTTCGCCAGGTGCCGAAGGTGTGGCCGAGCAGGAGACGGGGGCAGATTGTTGCCTTGCCAATGGGAATTTGAATTCAACAAGGTGTGGGTACAGCAAAAGTGTTGTATGAAACGAAATGAAATGAAACGCAATAAAACGAGTGAGAGCAAAAAAGAAACAAGTGATTTCACTTGTTTGTGAATCGTTTTTTTTTTCGGAATCGGGAATTGGAATTGAAATAGGTCCGAGAAAAAGGAAAAGAAATAAACGTGACAAAAATGAAACGAAATGAGAGGGAAAACAAGTTAAATGAGGATTGTAAATCGTTTTCGTTTCACTTATATTTTTCTTTCTCATTTCCCATATTAAATTTACTTTGTTTGTCTTTCCTTTCTGCTATTTGCGTATGGACTTTCTGCATAAACAACAAACGAGTAAAGAAAAAGCAATAATTTCTGTTGTTGCTTTTGTTTTGGCCTCTTTTAAAGTAAATAGAATCAAATTTGGACGTGCTAAAAGTTAATGAACGGCCCGGAAACAATTTCAAGAGCTGCCAGCAAATGAGGCAGCCATAAATAGTCAGATTTGTTATTGTTGTTGCTGTTGTTGTTGCCGCTCAGCCGATTGAAGTGAATCAAAATTTAGGACAATGAACTTCCCAGGGAACCGATGACAATGGAACAAGTGAATGGAATTAATGAGATTAAATGGTGCACTCACTTTTCCTGTCGACAGCTGAAATGTGATTAATGCGTGCCAAATGAATTGGGGCAGGTATTAAGCCGGGACCGGGACGGGATGGAAATACATTTAAAACGATAAAAACAACACAAATTTAATGGCTTTTAGCGGTTAATGAGGGATTCTTAAAGAAGATAAGCAGTCAAACATGTTCCTCAGTGAAATGGCAATGGAACGTGGAATGAAACACTATATTTAGTTGAATTTTTAATAATCTAACAGGTAGCTGAATAAATTAAGAAACTGCCACAAAACGGAACTGAAAGATTAAAGAACGTAATCAAAACAATATGAAGCGCTTTCTCCCCAGCTCCGGGACAAGACTGGGCTGGATGGATCAAAAGTTATTTGAGTTGGTATAGCTACAAACGCCAAGCAAAGAGGTGCAACGAAATGAGAGTGGAACAGGGAACTTGTTATGCTTAATAACGTTTGTACGTGACAGCACATTAAAACTAATTAATTAGCTGCATTAACACATTGTGAAATCGATACGAGGAAGACTTTTCAAAACTTGGAAACTTTTCAGTCATAATAAAAATGTCGGCAGTTAATTGTCGAGGCACTTGGCTTAAATCGTTCAAGTTGATGTGATAATAAGTTTCGTAGGCGACCCGAAAATGGCATACCAAGATCTGAGCAGGCAAAACATTTACAGAGTGAGACAGAGACATAGACAGAGAGGGGGAGAGGGAGAGGGAGAGGGAGAGGTAGAGATGGAGATGGAGAGAGACAGAGCAGCGCACACACTCGGCGTCAGCCAATGACAAATAATTAATTGCGCTCAATTTGGAGCCTTGTGGCCTCTTCAGTGTTTCTACATCCTGTTGCCTTGTTGCCAGCCTGCTGCTGCCTGCTGTCTGCTGTCTGCTGCCTGCCTCCTGCTGCCTGCTGTCTGCCTACTGCTACTCATCCTGCTACATTCAGAACGTATAACGTATCCATTTATAAATGGCACACGCATATTTATGCCAACCTCTTTTGCAGCTCACAATTCTTGCCTGTTGTTGGCTTGTCGAGCCCCACTTTCCGTCTCGACATTCAACTTGAGGCGAATTGTGTAAATAATGCGATAGACTTGGCTGGGCACCAGCGCACATCTACATTGCCATCCCCATCTCTCTCCTTACCTCTCTCTCTCTCTATCTCTCTCTGTTTGCGTCCATCTCTCTCTCTCTCTCTCTCTCTCTCTCTCTCTCTCTCTCTCTCTCTCTCTCTCTGCTTCATTTCCCATTTGAGCGCCCTGTGCGAAAAAGTCTCGCATCAATGCGATATGATTTGATTGCACTTGTGTAGCGGATACAGAAGCGGGCAGCTAATTGAAGTGGCTGCCAGGACATTGATCGGGTCGATTAGACGCCGGTGCTTTGCCAAATAAGTGGCCTCATATCGAGATAAAGTCCAACGACCAAGTGGGCCCAAAACTGTAGCCAAAGTGGCCAAACAGACAAAATAACTACAAAGATTGCCAAACTGCTCAAATAGCTCGACTAAACTTTGCTCTGTTGCACAGCTGCTCAAAAAATTTGGACTGAATGTGGGAGCTGTGAGTATCTTCACGAAGAATCCAAGACTTCTAGACTATAGAAATAAGTTAAATAATAATTTAAGTTAAGAATCTTAAGTATCAAAGGAGGCTGAGCTCTTTGGCTACTATGGAACTTGAGCATGAGTCTATATAGGACTAAGTATGTTCTTATATAGCTCTAGCTGCAATGGAACTCGAGTTCGTTGAGTCTATACAGAGTGGACCTAGTCTTATATGGTATGCAGCGGTAAATATACAAGTCTAGAAAGCAATTCCTAAATGAGATTACTAAAATAGAACTGACTGACTTAGATATACCTTTACCTTAACGTGAAGGTATTTTCTCAAGCAATCTAGGCCAGTTGACTGCACAACTGTCATATATCCACTTTGGGCGCATGCAATTTTTACAGGGTATTGCCAACAAAAGGCCCCCAGTGCTTGAGTGTGTGTGTGTATGTGTGTGTGTGTGTGTGCGTGCCTGTGACGGCAATGGCAACGCACAGCTGGAGACATGTATTTTGTAAATCATTAGTCAACAAAATGCTGCTATTACCAGCTACCTCACTCCCTCTTCCTCCTTCTCTCTCTCTCTCTGTCTCTGGTCGTCTGTCTGGCCGTCTGATTGTCTATCTGGCCATTATCCTCGTTTTGTCATCAGCAGCAGCAACAGCGACAGCCTGCACTAGATTAGGCCGATGCAATGTGCGATGTCATCAGCATTAAAGAGCCAACTCAGAGATCGCCCAGATTCTTGTGGGGATCTGTCAAGGACTGTGTCATGGGTCAGTCAAAACAAAAAAGAAAAAGGCGCCAAGCGGAAAATAACCAAAGAGCAACACACACACTCATACGACTGCCAGGTGTGTGAGTGTGCGCCTGTATATATGTATGTGTATATGCGTGTGTGACGTTAAAGATAAGCGGGCGAGCGTGTGACGCAGTTGTTCTTGTTGAGGCTGGCAGCAGGAGGAGCAAGCAGAAGCCGGGGCAGAAGCAAAAGCAGAAGCAGAGCAAGATGAGGAAGAAGAAGAAGAAGAAGGTCCTGGTGCTGCTGGCTAATGATGCTAACATTAGGAGGCGCGTTTATGTGTGTGCACGTAACGATGCTTACACAACACACACACACACACACACAGACAGAGACAGAGGCAGAGGCAAACAGACACAGTATGAATGTCAAGGCATCGCTGCGTTACATAAGCGACGCACAAATGTATGCTACGTTTTTTCCTCTGCTTCTTCTTCTTCTTCTGTTTGATGATGGCTACACAGCAGAGGTAAAGCAAAAGCGAAGCGCAGTTACTCTCAATCCTCTCCCACTCTCTCTCTCTCCCTCTCTCGCTCATGCCCTGCTGCTGTTTGCCATCTCAAAAGCCATAAGCCTCGCCAAATTAACATGACGAAATGATGGCAACAACAGCAACAACAACAACAACAACAACAGCAGCAGCAGCAGCTGAGCAATGAGTGAATGGATGCCTGGCTATAGATAAGGCCTATAGGGTGGTTTAGCATTCCAGTTAGTGGGTCCACACATATGCACCACATATGATAGAGGCTTTAATAGACCTAGTCGCCCAAAAACCCTATACAGCTCTTTGCTTAGCATGTGACAAGTGCCTTATAGATAAGAAGAAACCAAATACCACACACACACACACGCACACAGACACGCAGATGTATCACATGTGTCGCATCTCGAGCAAAGTGGCTCAACAAATGCTACAAAGGTGGCTACCCCAAGAGCGAATTGAGAAAGGTTAGCGCCAGGCAGCGAAGTCAAGTGGTTTTCAATTGATTTATGCCAACTCCAACTAAGACTGTGGAGCCAAGTTGGGGAAGAAACCAAAGCAGCTCTGAATAATGTATCAGTATGATGATGTGATGGTGATGGTGTTAGTAATAGTAATGATGAATGTGAATGATGATATCGAAATAAGTATAGTAATCAATAATCAATAATCGATGCTCCATAATCATAATAATAATACCAATACTAATGTTAATGACAATGATGATGCTAATAATAATTATAATGCAGCTACTAATATATAAGAGAATTACAAAAAAAAATTACAAGGATAATGAATAATGACAATGATAAAAGACTACTAATACCAATGATTATAATGATAATATATATTACTACTAATGAATATGCGGAAAGTAACAATGATAATGAATAATAGTAATATTTATTGACAGCATAAGTAACAATATGAAAAGACAATAATGAGTAATCGTGCCACTAATGATCAAAGGTCAGCACAATAATAATAATAATGACCAACAGCAAACAAGACAACAATGATAATTACGAGAGTCATGATAGTCATACACAATAACAATGACAATAACAATAACAATTACAATTAGAGTACAATGCAATGAATACCAAATAGTATGTAAATAATACAATCTATTTAAAGAACAAACAGAAATAGAAATAAATGTCAAATGCCAAAGCAGCTGTCAGCCTAATCAAGCTGTCCGTTAAGAGAGTTTTCACTGTAGTAGCTGTGATGTCTGTCAATTCAAGGCCTATGCCCTGCTCGGCTCGGCTCATATTCAAGTTGAACTTTAAGGCAAGCCCAGAAGATTATCAGATTTTCTGTACTTGTGAGCTAACATTATTTTATTTGCATGTGAGTGTGGGTGTGTCGACGTGTGTGTGTGCATGTGTGTGTGTGTGTGGAGAGCGAGAGAGCGAAAGTGTGTATATATGGGGATAGCAACAACATGAAATATTCAAAATACGACATGTAACTGTCATAATCAAGGAGCGGCTAGCAAAGGCTGTCCAAGAGCCAAAAGCCAAGCAGGACGAGTGCAAAGCAGTCGAACGAAAGAGAAAGCGACGGGTGGAGGGAGCAGGGAGGAGGGTGGAGGGAAACTAGTAAAAATCTTCCACTCGAAACTAACTGAAACTAACCCTCCATAGTTATAGTTTAATATCTGTTTAACATGTGAGTGGTGCAGCAGCGAGAGACAATTACCATTGTTGTTGTTGTTGTTGTTGTTGCTGTTGTTGTTGTCACTGTTGTTGTTGTTGTTGATTGGTGATTATATTAATACAACATGAGCCACAAGTGTGTTGCATACATTCAAGCAAAAAACCTCAAAAACTATGCCAACTTTACACACACACACCCACACAGGCGAGCCGTTTAGTGCCCTGTGTGAGTGTGTGAATGTGCGTCAAGTCTTGTTCAAAGCGAATCAACATAAAGTATAAAATATACATAAGCCAACGAGCCAACTGTAATAAAATAATAATAAAAACACCAAAAAAACGAGGCAACAAAAAAAAAAAAAAAAAAAAAAAAACAACAATTTTCCTTTGTTTGAAGTGACGAATTGCAGATACCCTATTAAAAGAATTGGTTCTTTAATCCATGTATTTTTTGAAAATGAGACAATAATTATAGATACCCTATGTATAGCAGGTAGGCGTTCTCTAACAAAGTCTGCTTAGTTACAGTATGCTATATATTCCAAGAGACTCCGAACGTAGGCATGACTAACATTAACAGACACTTCTTTTGCGTGTTCTGTTTCTATGGATTGATGATTAACCCTCTACAGCAATAGAGAACTATTCAACTCTTGAGTAACTGAGCAGCACTACAAAATAACAAAGAACAAATGTCCATATGCACTGCTAACAATCCCGCCGAAGCCCTGAAAGAAAATGAACTTCTCATGCGATAATATGCGCACAACGAAGTCAAAGGCGAATCGTAAGGGCAATAGAAATTTAAGCATCAAATCATATTTTGCATTGCTTCGATACAGGAAAGTACCAAAGAGAGTATATGACTCGCAGATGCCCTATAAGGCATTCGTGCAATGTATGGGAGTTGCTAGTTCAATTATTGCCAACTCGATTAACTCTGCTATATCGATAGGTATACACATGTTTATCTCAGTTTCTCTCTCAACACTTTTCTCAATCATTCACTTCATCAACTTCGCCACACACCACGCACCAACACCGTTTGTCAGGTGGCAACGCTGTCAGCAGCAGCTGCTAAAGTTGCTGTCAAAAATGCTGACAGGCGCACGTTAAAGTGCCTGTCAATTTGTGGCAAAGCAAGAAATTGATTTTCTTTTGTACTTACGGCAAACGTTTTTACGGTTCTTCGGAAACCGTTCTGAAAACTGCAAAGAGAGAAAAAACATAAACTAAAATTAATGAAAATAATTTAATACAATTTGCAGTTCATGTTGGGCGCTTTAAACTGAAAGCTAAGCAACTGTTGTTCGGGCTTAACAAGCTGCTTGAGTGGGAGGAAACGTAAAACTGAGATTTACCTAATTAGATTCAGGTACGTCAGAGTCAGGACACATGTATAGCAGTCTCTGTGTGTGTGTGTGTGTGTGTGTGTGTGCTGAAGCCAGAGAGTTCCCTGAACTTTTCACTCTGCGCAATTGTTGCCCAAGTTGTTGCTGCTGTTGGCCTTAATTTGGTGAATCAAGCAATGTTTGAATGTATACTCACACACTCACACGTCTTAACAGATACAGACACACAGGCATATATACATGCTTTTTATGATTATATCTGTATATACACATATATATGTGATGTGAATGCGAAGCAACATAAAAAGCGCGAGGCACAAAAATAAAGCGAGCATGTGTAGTTCAGTCGGGTGTCAGCGACTCCATAATACTCATTCATAGCCCCAGTACAGTTAAATGACAAATCCTGAAGATGGAGTCTCCACTAACATAAATGTTATATTTTTAGTTCCAATTTCTCTTGCCACGATTCAAATGAGCATATTTGGCAAATCTATAGAGTAGTTTAATAGTTGTAGCCTACACGAGTATTTATAATCCGAATTTCAGCTCAAGAGCAACTTAATTCTCCTCGATTTAGTACAACGATTTGTCATCTTAGCACGGTAGTATCTAAGTGTAAATATTTCAAATTGCAAGTCTCTAAGCTTCAATCGCTCTGTTTTGATACCGCTGGACGGACATTGCTTAGCTAGCCAATATACTCGCTTTTCATTTGGCAAACGAGTGTAAAAGTTAAAGAAGTCGCATTCATATCTTTGACTGTCTGTGTGTGAAGGTCGCTGGCGTTGCCGTTGCTGCACTCTAACTGTAGCACACACACACACACACACACATATATATATATATATATATATATATATATATATATATATATATATATATATATATATATATATATATATATATATATATATTAAAGGAATTGCCCCATAGCTGTGCCTAATGAACTAAATTTCCATTTCTTTGCTCACACTGGCTCAGGCAGTGCCGCTGCCTTTGCCTTGAACGTTTTCTGGTTGAGCTGCTTCTGTGCCGCTGTTACCAGCGTTGCCAGATCGTTGGCATGAGCAACTCCCACTTTGCTGTTTAGCTCCTGCTCGCTGCTGGGGCCACATTAGCCTCTTTGTTAATCATTTATAAACAAATGCTAATCAAATAAAAAACACAGCTGGCAAACCAGGTGAGCCCAGATGAGCTGAGTTGCAGCTAAGCCGTAGCCGTAGCCGTAGCCGTAGCCGTAGCCGTAGCCGTAGCCGTAGCCGTAGCCTTAGCCGTAGCCATAGCCATAGCCGTAGCCGTGGCTAAGCCCTGAGTCAAGGCACGCGGCTATGCAAATAAACAGCCAGCAAATGAGCAGCGAAAATGGCGGAAACAAAATGGCAAAAGCAAACACAACCGAGGGAAAAACCAGAAAGACAAAACATACATACATACAAAAGGATGATGAAGGAGAAGCACAAGGAAAAGAAGAAGATGTACAATTTGCCAAAAGCACACAGCGTGTGGATGTCTGTGGAACAAGGAAATGCAGCAGCAAACAAAAACACGACAAAACAAGAGTGCTTTACTCGAGACTGCTCGACTAGGAGATACCCTACAAGGAACGGATATTCCAATCCTTCTGAACTTTTTTTGCACGCACATACAAAAACACATGTACACATACATCCACACGCACGCATAAGCACGCGCTCTGCTAACTGCGCAGTTGAATACGTTTTTACACATTGGGGGCGGAGGGGGCGTGTCATCCAAAATCTGTAAATTACAAAATCTTTGTATTTATAAAACGTATAAACACAATAATTCTGAACTCTCTAGGTCTAATATTATTCAAATGATGCTTAAAAACACAATAAATTGATCGATTACTGTCGATAACATTGAGATGGGATGAGTTATCGACAAAATATGACAGCCTCGTTGTGCGTTTGGTATACACGAGTATGCATGTAAAATGGCAAGTCTCTAGCTCTTCTATTTTTTGAGATCTCGGCGGGTCTCACTCAGCTCGTCGCCCTGATCAGGAATATATATACTCTATGGCGTCTGCACACGCCTCCTTCTGCTTGTTTCATACATTTTCACAAAACAATATACCCTGATTTTCCATTTTCAATGGGTTCAGCGTATATATAAAAACTTAAGCGAACTTTGTTTAATACTTCGCGAAGTGTAAAGGGTTAAGGAAACCCCCCCCCCCCTCCCTTTCGACCCTTCCGTTGAGGCCCGCCCCCACCGAATTCGACAAGAATGAAAGCTGCTTAAAAGGAACAGCAATGTTCATAAGTTATCAATAAATTGCAAACTATAAAGTTTGCCTCGCACGCTCTAGGCATACTCATCGAATCTAGTAGTTGCATTGAAGTGCAGAAAAGTAAAGGGTATCTGAGAAATTAAATATTCATAGGCTGTATATATTTGCATAGAAGCTGCATATAAAATGTTCTATATATAACACTTGAAGTCTTCGAGAGCTGCTGGAAGTATCCATTTAACTGTGTATATATAGTTCGAATCCATCTATCTAGTCCCTATGGCGCAGTAAAACGACGAATAGGAATTTTGGGTTTCTTTAAAGGTGTGCTCTGAAAGCCCCTTTAAAGTTCTTATGTTATTCCGGTATATTGTTATAATGAAACCTGGTCGAGTCGAAAATGGAATTGTTAATTTGATTTGGATCAATTTCTCGTTTCTCTTTTTTGAGAAGTCAACACGAGGGCAAAGCTCGAGCTGCGTTTTCATGAATATTTTCGACTCGCTTATAAATTTAAATAATCCCCATCAACTTTACTCGGCAGCAGCACTGCAAATTGCATTTTGAGCTGTCACGCGTTGCCTTTTGTCGGCAGGACGAGACGTGGACCTGAACCTGGACATGGATATGGACATGAGCATTGGCTTGGGCATGGGCTTGGCTTCTATTGGCTTGCTAAAACTTTTAATCAATGCTAAAAAGTGAAAAGAGGGGGGCGAAGAAGCCGAGGCGGATGAGATTCTATGGCCTTTGAATGGAATACGAGCATGGCATGTAAAAGGGGTTAGGCGTGCTGAGGGGGCGGGGCGTGAGTGGTTGTCCTGGCTAAGGTCGTGGCAATTTCACAACTGCTTTCATATGCAAAAGATTCCAGTGGCGCTGGAGCGCATAATTAGTTTGGCCAGCTGTGTCTGTATGCGACTTGGCTTGGTTTCAGCTTTGCGCTTCAATTTCATCTACTCCTTCACTCTATCCTCTGTGCCCTGTGCTCTGCCCTCTATCCGGGCCTCCTTATCTGGGTATCCTGTTGCTTCTGGAACTATTTAGCCCAGTTTTATGGTTTGGTTGCCAGGACGCTATCGCTCGCATTTCCTTTTGGACCCCGCCTCTAATGATATTTTAATTAATTATGTGCGCCAATCTTGGCAACAAGACACTTGGCTCACTTTATCAGTTTATCATTCTAACGGTTTATCAGTCCATCAATTTGTTGCCTTGTTTCCCAGCAATTGGCTGAAACGTTAAGCCAGCGCTTGAGCGTTTCAAAAATGTGTAGCCAACAATCGAAACGAGAAGCCTTGAACTTTATGGAATATCCTCATTAGGCTGCGGAGCAAAGGTCATGACTGACTATTAGAAAGTCGCGGCTTGGGCCTGGGCTTGGGCAAGCATATTAACTGGGCTTACCGTTAGGCAGATCGATTCCAGTTTGATATACCGATTGCTTTGCTCTGTTGGCTAACAAATATCGATGGGTAGCTATGCGAATTCTTACTTTTGGGTGTATATCACATTTACGATAGGGCATCAGTAAATTTAATTCGTATAGATTGGCATTAATCGAGTTTAAGCTAACTTATCGATAACTTCCACTCAATGTAGGATATGTAAATTGCTTAATATCTAAAGCTGGGGTATCTCCGAGTCGAGTATGCGCAACTATAGCTTTCACACAATGCTCTTTCGATACTTTCATTTATAGTTATTGGAGGTAATTGCCTGGCAGGCGCCAACGCAACTCTCACTCGTTTTTACCCATATACGCCCCCGTTTCCTGCCCGGCGTGAACACACGCTTTATCAGCAACTATGTTTGATGCCTGTCAACGCCACGCCCCCCTCCCGGCAAACGGCCTCGTGCCGCCTGCCCTATGCTCTCTATTACAAAATTGGCGGTTGGTTTGTTTGCAAAGCGCTCAAATTGTCAAAATGGCGTGTGGCAACAGGCAACGAACAACGAACAACGGACAACAACAGCAACAACAACAACCGTGTCAATAAGTCAATAGTGTAATTTCTCATTTCATATTTTCGTCAGCTACAAACACATACAAACCTACATACAGCTGGATATACAAATATATAAGTAGAGACTAAAATAGTTGGGCATGAGAATTTCTCGACCCTTAACTGCTTCTGCCTTACGAAACTTTCGAAAACAATTCCTAAAGTTTCTTTTTTCAATTTCAACTTTAAAGCGCAGCTAAATCTTTGTCATTTGTTTACTTTCCTTGTACCTCTCTCTTTTAGAGAAGAACGTAGAAGACGGCTTTACTTTTACCCTAAAGTGTGATGGAAATTCTCAAATCTTGGCAAATTTTAGAGGAAGTCTTCAATAATAAACAAAAACATTATCAATATCGCATTACTATATAGTTTTCAGGAGGCTCTACTTCTTAATAGTGTAACATAGTGCTTAGTAAACAAAGTTCTAAGGTTCAGTACCAAAGAATTTGCACTTAATTATTTAGAAAATTGTTGTCTAGCCATATACCATAAACATACCCAACTACTATATCGTTCTTAAGAAAGAATCGTGAAATATGTAAGCATTTTGCATTGTGCGTTTTCAAGTTTTTGAAAGCCAGACATTTGAATATCTATCTAGAATTTAAAGTTAAATAGAAATAGTTCTATCAACGTAGATAGTTTATTACGCTGACTTCTGTTCAAATTCAAACTTCATATAAAATCCTACAGCGACCACGAACTCGAATCTTTCAACCGAGCAGAAGTTAATGTTCTGTGTTTACGTCTCTCAAACTAAAAGTTTCACAAAAGAATAAAACGAAAACAAATGGGCTTTGCTCTTCGCTTCAAATTTCAAAAGTTTAGTTCGAAAGGATATTGAAAAAACTTTTCTCACTTCTCTTTCAAATTACAAAAAAAAAAAAAAAAAAAAAAAAAGAGAGCAATAATAATATAAAAGAAGAAGCAAAAAATGTAAAACAAATTTTCCGTCAGATCAAGTGTGCTTTGGATTTCAATTCAGGGATATACGTACGTAAGCGTATGAATATTTGTGAGTTGGAATTATATGTCTCAGTGTGAACATTTATATAGAGTTTTCGAGGCTGGAATATAGGAATTTTTTTCCCATTTGGAATGAACACAACTAAACACATAACATATACATACATTTACAGAAATACAAACATATATATTTAAAGATATATATGCAAGATCAAAAGCAATAATTGCAGTTTCGAATTGACGTAGTATATATAGATAGCGCGCGAAAGACGGTAAGTAAAAGTCTTGAAAGCTAACAAGCTTCTTCCCACTACTAGACCTCATCCCTGCCCGTGTGTTAGGCAAGGTCATGTCATCAAAGGATACACTGCAGAATCATAACAGCGATTGGTGCAGCATGGAACAGAATCTCAATCAAGACATCGATGAGCTGAGCTCAACATTTGAGAAAATGATGCGTCCACATAAATCAAAGTACGTCTATCCACGGCCTTCATCATCGCCAATACCCACTGGCCCCATCACCCCAAGAGAGCAGCAGCCAAATGCCATTCAAACAGTGACAACAACAACACCCACACCGCCGGCTCAGCCAATGGATCTGCCGAGCCGTTTGAGAGCTATTAAAGTTTTCAACGTAATGCTCGCCCGCCTCTGGCGTCGTCGTTGCGCCGAGGTCTGCGATTTACATGAGCTGGTTCGCAAATATCAAATCAAGGTGAGCATAGCAAAGCAGGTACAAAATTCCATTAGACCATAGTAAAGCTCAGATCCGTAAACTTCCCTCGGATGAATCTCTTTATCTCTATGGTGCAGCAGCGCACTGTTTTGTAGACAGAAACCGACTTAGTTACCAAAGCGAAGCACTTGCTGATATCTTATGTTCCTCCATGTAACTCTCTACAAAACATGAACATGTTTTTACTGATGGCAATGCTTTTTCGAGGCAAGCCATCAAAACGGTTCACAAAAGAAATCTTAGAGTGATTTCTTGATTTCAATCGCTAAGCGAGATTAGTTAAAGCTCCTTAAGAGCTAAAGCTGCAATAATTGAACTACTATAGAGTTTTCAACAACAAAAGTTATAAGACTAAGTTCTTAAGAATGATCTTTTAGTTAAACTGGACAATTGGTTGAATCTTAACTTAATTCCTACATAGTTCTTAGCAAAGTATCGTTTCATGTTTATCTACTTAGGCTCACATATCCTCTAAGTTCAATGAGATTGATCTATAAATATATGATGAGGATTTATATATAAATATCTATCTCTTCTCTATCTAATAAGCATAAACATTGCGAGATATCCTCTGAGAGGATTTTACAGGTAGTCCTATGTATACTAATTTTATATTATGTGTTTCGATGCCTAATTCCAGGCTAGTACCATGCGAGATGATTTATTTATGCGCAACAGGATGATTTGCAAGGAGCAAAGACGCTGCGATCGTCTCGAAATGGAGCTACGTGAGGTGAAATATGCTGCAGAGCTCAGCTCCCAGGGCTGTATCAGCGTTGAGAATGCCTTGAATGCTGTGCGTCGCAAGGAAGCGAAGCTGCGCCGTGAGCTGCGCGTCAAGACACAGGAATGCAATAGTTTTGCAGAATTACTTAGCGCTACGAAAACCGAAATGTTCCAGGAGCTGTCCAAGTTTCGCGAATGCGCCCACGAATTGGCCGAGCAACAGCGCCAGAATCGCATTCTCGAGATTCGTAATGCTGAGCTGGAGGATGAGGTGATGCTCTCTCTCTCTCTCTCTCTCCGATTCACTATATATTAATATTTTCGTACAATATCTCGTTTACATAGCTTTTGACTCTGAAAGATAGCTTCCAGTCACATAACGATGATATTGCTATTGCTGTACATTCAAAGCAGGCAAAAATCGATAAGGCTTACGAGGCTCTGAGGGGCTACGAACAAGAGCTGGCCGAACTAGAGCTGTAAGTATAATTGTTTTAACTTTATCGATCTGTACTCTCGTTTGTCTCTTTATGATTTTTATTATTTCTCTCTTCAACAGTAAACACGCACAGCTGCTGAAACAGACCCAAAACTATGAAGCTTCACAGGAGCGCAATAAAATCGAACGCAAAATCGGAATGGTTCGCTATGTGATCTATTTCATCAATCCGTATCGCTGGCACGTGCTGCGTTCGGTTTGGCCAAGCTTGAAGCTGATTGCCCATGAAATTGTTGCCAGATTTTTTAATGTCGTATTCCATGATCCCATTTCGATGCCGACAATCTCGGTCGCATCGGTGGGCATCTGTATCACAATCATCTTGCTTATCGGCGCCATATTTTGACCACATTTATATACACAGATATGTATGTATATAGATATATAGTTAAATAGCAAGTCGGCTATATGAGAGACCAGTTAGGCCACATCGTGAAACAAATTTCTATAACGATCTATATATATATTAGATCGGTGAATGTTGTAATTTCAGTTGTTATCGCTTTCGTTTTCATCTCTTCTATCATTTTTCCTTTGTAAGTGAATCACTAGACCGAAGGCTAGCCCAAAAATTTTTGTCAGATAAAGTAAGCGAAATTTGCATTTGAATGAATCCCCTATCTAGATGTAAATGCTTACAATACTAAAGTAAACATGTCTAACAAGTAGAATATATATATTTAAATATACATGCGTATACATATATATGTAAATATATGTATACATGTATATATATATAAATATATATATATATAGAAGAATCAAATTGTATAATAATATTTAGGACAAATAATCGTAATCGAGACAATAAAATGTATTACAAATGTGAGAAATATCAATATGTTGATGATTATTTTGATTATACCCTATAATAAAGCGCATGCGGGCATGCTGGTGGATGGAGGCATATGGAAAACAAAATTCGTCCAATAATTCAAATTACATCAATCAATGTATATGCATCGATGTACATCAAGTATACATATAAATCTAAGGGACTGTCCAAACGCTAGCTAATAAGATTTGCTTATGTGATTAACTGATAAGCTTAATCGATTTATCGATATACGTCGAAAATTATGTAAACGATAATATAGAGTTAACAGCTTACACAAGCTAGATTTATGTCACATGTCGACAACTCTTTCCGATAATCATATATGCATCCATTTGAGAACTAACTTTACAAACGACGCTAAACAATCCACAGAGTATTTGCTAGTCCATCACTATTCAGATACACTGTCACTTATTATTAACCCAATTAGTGCATAATACTATAATTGTCACCACAGGTAGGCAGATAGGGGTATCGGGGGCGGTGCCCTGAGCCCATTCGACCACAAAGACAAACAGCTTCTGACATTTGCCCAGCTCATTCGATGAATTGAACTGTGCAATGTGCCAATGGAAATGGAAATTGAAATGGGTAATGGAAAATGGTGGAAAATATTCTCATCAACTAATGTCAGGTAACAACAGCAGCCATGAAATGTGAAAGGTGCAAACCGTAGCGCGACTTTAATTAAACAAAATAGTTTGTAGTGTAATTCAATATGCCGCAGGTTCATCTATTTGTACATACATATACATATATGTATACATATGTGTGCGTGTGAATGGCATATAAAACTATCAGCAAACACCTGTCGACTGTTTGTATATCGTCGACTTTAGAACTTTAGCGCCCTTGTAAAGCGAATGGTGTCTGTTTATTAATTGCTGTTGGAGAATTAATGTCAATTAAATTCTCGATTATTAGCTTTAATAGAGAGCGCAAACATTAACACTATAAAGTCAACATGGTTATATCTACACTCTATATACATAGTCATATACATAATCTGGACATTCAATCAGATCTAACTATACATTTAATCTTATTTTCCATTCGGATCGATGCTTACGAATATTTCAATATTAATTATAATAATTAAAACTTTATTATCATCATAATTTCAGTTTGTTTTTTAATTATATCTAATCTGTTCATCATATATTATAAACATTTTTGTACATTTATTCTAATCAAAGTATTTTGCGTTTTTCTAATATTCGGATTTGCCAAAAGTATAACACGATTTTTTTTTTTTTACTTGTTATAGAAAAGAAGTAGTTAAAGTGCTTGAGGCTCGTTCTCTTACAGTTTGAATAGCACTTTACTCAACAAAAAAACACTCACCGTCGCAATGGCGCGCTTTTGCTCTCACGCTCTCTCTTTCTCTTGCTCCCCTTGTCTCTTCTTACTCTGGTATCTCACGCTCGTTTTTGCGGCTGGCTGCTCTTTAAGCAATTGCCACCTGCTCGTTGCAAATTTGTTGCATTTTTAGCTAAAGTACGCGCACACTAACACAAAGTGATGACCAAAAAAAAAAAACAACAACAAATAACACACAAAAAAAAAACAAACAAACAATATTTGGAGATCAGCCCCGTAACAATAACAACAACAATAACATTTTGCACAGCGTCGCGCACTTTTGCCTGCCTGCTACCTTGTGTATAAGAAGTAACTGTATTTAAAGCTTCTGTATTTTGCCCTGCCAAACAATCGAAACCGAAACACGTTGCCGTCGTCGCCGTGACGCGGCTTCTATGTGCTCATGCTAGTCTATGCGTGTGTGTATATTTGTTCTTTGGATTTTCGTTTGTTTTGTGTTTATCGGGCAATGTGCGCGAGTGCGAGTGCGAGTGGGCTAACGGGAAAAGCTCAGCCAAACAACTGACCGGCTGAGAGCGCCACAGCAATGGATACGCGCTCGCCATGCAGTCGCTACCGTTGCCGTCGCCACCGCCAGTGACGCCGTTCGTTTATCAAAGCACAACGAAAGTGTCAAAAGGAGAGTGTGGTGAGAGCACAAATGTGAGCGTATGCGTGGCCAACGATCGCGAGAGCGCGAGAGTGCATATTTGTTAAATTCACTCACAGTATATTACATGCATATCTCTATCTTTATACACGCACCTGTGTGTGTGTGTGTGTGTCTGCAATGAGTGTGCAGCAATTGTTTGTTATTGTAGCTTTATTGCACAATCTTTACATCAAGCAGCCAGGCAAACAAGCAAAAAAAAAAGTATAACAATGCTGAAATACCGATGGAGAAATACCCTGTAATCTATATATATGCGTCTATCATAGAAATGACTTTCATTAGAATATTTGTCACGTTGTTTTTATATCAAGAAATTTATTTTAATGACGCACAGCATAATATTTGCTTTGTGCGTAATACCATCTCTACAGTAGATTTGAATAGGGTATTGCTGATTTACCAGTCAAGCGGCAACTTTCGCTGCTATGCAAATTACAATTGCCTTCCAACTGTGAACATAAGAAAAAAATGAACAAGTGGCTGCAATGTTGTCCAGTGCTATTCAAACTTTAGCATGCAGCAGTGAGCAGCGTTCAAAGAGAGCGTGCGACACCGAGAGAGGGAGTGTGTGTAAAATTTGTTTTTGCTTTATTTATAATGGGCTTTTGCACAATTTACTTTTGTATATGCTTTGTATGCCAGCCAGTCGCATTCTCACACCTCTCACACTGTCGCTCTCGCTCTCACTCTGCCTTTCGCTCCATTCAATTGTGTTTGCGTCGGCGTGCATAAGTAAATTTCTTCTAATTTAATATTTTGTTTACATTATTTATTTATTCATTTACTTATGTATCTGGTGTGCTTGGCCGACTCACTCTTTCGTTCGCTCTCTCTCTCTCGCCCTCTCTCTTCACTAACGCGTTTCACCTGCCAGTCGGCGTCGCTGCTTTTATGCTAATTGAAGCTGGGATGATGCTGATCTTACTGAATGTTAGCAAACTTACAATAAGAAGGGGAAGGCAGAGTATGAAAAGCCACTGCACTGATATTACCGTTACACCTAAGTTTGTGAGTATATCTGAGCAGCTTCCATTGAAGTTTGAAAGTAACTGTAAAATTGTTTTGTTCATTTAAGGAACAACGTTGACCTGCAAAGTTATGGATGTGGAGGGGTATTTAGATTCTGAGCAAATAAGGGAGATATTTTCAATTTGGGAATGAAATCGTAGGAAAATAATTGTATGTAAACACAAGGAATATTTATTGAAAATATATTTTTATATTCTTGGATCTAATTATAAATCTAATCATTTTTAGTAATTTGGAAAATTATATTTTATAAATTTACATAAATATAGGAAACGGAAACGAATTATAGAAAATATATATGTATTTTCGTTCTTCTATAAAGTGAAGGTATATACGTCTCTGTTTTATATATCTACATTCATTGACGAAGTGAAAAACAAGTTTATTGGCTGTGTGCAAAATTTGTCATTATGTCAAAAATCACCATACACTCATGTCAATACTATCCGTATAGAAATATTTAGTATATATGTGCATACGCCCATTGGAGGTAAAAAAAATCAGAAAAAAACGATATCTTCTAAAGCTTTAGAGCTAGATACTTAAAATAATGGTTAATTCAATTACTATAAATCTTTTTTTAGAAGTTGACAAACTTAATGCCGCTTTGAAATAGGGGGATATTGAAAGGGAGCAGTATTTATTACAAAATTATGGAATAAATAGGGATTATATACGTTTCAATTTTTATTTGACCATAGGTAGTTCTTGTTTCTAGATTTTCTTTTCAAGTAGAGAGCTGTACTTGAACCGACATTGCAAATTTTGTTGAATAGGTGTATATGTGTTTGGTTTACGATACAAATGGCTTATGAAACAAGTCTGAGGCATCTCTTGTTTCACATAAAATGAGTTCCATAGAAAAATAAAAAATAAAAAAACATTTGCTTTGTTAGATGAGACTTAATACTAACAAATATAGGATTACCAATGGTTACATCAATAATTCGGTTAGTACAGACCTCTTCAATTTCAATTTTAGTTATAATTATGTGTTTATTTATCGCTACTTATTTCCCCCTTTGACAGCTTACAAGGAGAAGAAACCCTAAACGAACTGGAAATCGGTTTTTGCCTTTGACAATTACCCTTGGGTAATTTCTTCTTGGAACTAGCAAGTTCAATTCAACTATTTCTACTTTGAGGAATTTTTTTCGTATTCTGAGAAGCGAGAAACATAAGAGAAAATTCTTTGGGCCCCCGAAAAGTATTTGAAATTACTTTTTCTTTTTTTTAATTCAACTCAGAATAATAGTCATTATGAAGGAAAATTGTAAATAAGATAAGTTAATTTCCGCATACCCTCGAGCATACCGAATATACTATAATATCTGTCTATGACTATAGGAATTGTATTTATTGCAGTCAGACACACCCTGGTAATAATTTCAGTTTACAGAGTATCATTTGTAGAGTTCTCAGATAAATGAATCTATGCGATAATGGAAAATTGCAATTTCTAGGTAACGGTAAAAACAACGTGCAAAAGGAATGCGAAAAAAATGGGAACTGCAGCGGCAAACGACGCCGACTGCGACTGCGACTGCGACGTCCGTAACTGTAAATGCAATTGCGTATGGGCGCATGGCCAAGGACGCAGTCGAGAGGATGCGAAATTCAATGGGCATGAATAGAGGCATCGCGAAAGAGCAAGACATAGGCCAGGGGCCAGGGGCAAGCGGCAAGGGCAAGGGGCAGTCTAGGGTTAGGTATGCTGCGTGCAACTGACAGTTGCGGACATTTTAATTAGTTATTTTTGTGCTGCTTTTTCGTTTTTTTAATTTATTTTTTCTTTTTGGCTGCATTCGAGTTGCGCCTAAAAGCACGCTGCAAAAACAAAAAACAACAACATGAATTGCCGCACTCATACATACACACGCACACGTAAAGATATAACGGACAAACTTAACAGGAATTCACACACATACACACAGAGACGCAGCGAGATAAAGGAGGAGAGAGCGAGAGCGAGGTAACGCGCGCATAAGCTAAAATTCTATGCAATGCAAATGTTTTTTTTTTTGGTTTGTTTTTGTCTTCTGGCTTTTAACTAATATTTTGAATGCTTACCGCTGTCGGCGCTGACGCTGGCGTCTGCTGCGCTGCGCTGCTGCAAATACTGTCTGTGATTTCTTGTTTATATTTTCTTGTTTGGCATTTTGTTGTTGTTTTTATTATTTATATTTTTTTGGTAATTGCTGCAAACACATGAAAAAATTGCAAAAAAAAAATAACACTCAGAAATAGCAAGAAAAAGTTGCTTCACGCTTTTTATTTACACGCAACACGCGAAAAAGAAACAAAAAATCTGTTATTGTTTTTTTTTTTTTTTTTGGGTTCTTAGTTGTAACAACAAGAAGAGCAGACAAGGCCCAGAAAGCTGCTCGTGCTGTTTGTTTTGTATTTGTTATTTAATTGTTGTTGCTGCTGTTGGTTAGACTCGGACTCGATTTTAGAATTGTAAAAGAGGCAACTTTTTCTTACTACTCCTGTCAATGTTTTGTTTATGGCACTGGGCAGAGAGAGTTGCGCGCGCTTTCGCATCCGCCTCGCACGAGTGTCGTTGATGGACTGAACTTGCGTTTATTTACACGATGACGTTGTCGTCAGCCGCATGAGCTTTTTGGCTTCAGCTTCAGCCCTATACGCTTTGAAAAGCTCTACAAGTGCGACGACACAGCAGCAGCTGCTGTAAGTGTGTGCGACTGTTTTGTGCTTACGAGCAGTGGCGTCCAACGCAACAGTGCGCGCTTAGAAAGGCTTCATATGCCGTTAAATATTAATCACGTCGAATTATTTCTGGTATCTTCTATAACAATAATAGGTATTTACTGTTTATCATGCAACAATACCATATATTATAATAATGTGATAATGCAGGTTAGCTCAATATTATTAGTCTACTTTTTTGGGCTGCATCGTGCATAGCTACCGCGTTAGCTTCGCCGTGTACATGTGTGTATGTGCGTGTTTCATGTTTTTGTTTGGTTTCTAAAGCTGACGCTAGCCAAAGCTTGGCTGCATTCAAGGCAGCAAGGGTTTTGGTACAGGTGCGAGCGAGATGCTGCACGTGCTTTTTGACATTAGTGTTGAGCAACGTGTGAAAGCACGTGAGCAGCGCACAAAGGCGAATTACCGCCTTTACAGCTGCTGCTGCTTCTGCTTCTGCCAAACTGATTATTCTTACTATAATACAAATGCATACACATATATATTTATACACATACCGATATAACTATATATGGCTATATATTTATGCGTGTCTAGTTGCGTAAAGTTTTGTTGCTGCTGATGCTATTGACCTCCCTACATACGTACATACATACATATATAGTAATAGATCCAAGAATCAACAACAATACCGTTACAGTTAGCGTTACAGTCAAGTCGACAGGATTACACATTTAAGCTTTTGTGCCAATTGGCGTCATTGTTTGAGGTTATGTGTGCGTGCTGCCGAACCGAAGTGCGCTCGTCGTGTTCTCGTCCGTCCTCCCCTTTGACCCTGACAATGAGCGCCTTGCTATGTATTCATTTAATTTAATTTGTATCAGCTTAAGCTATTTAACGACCAGCGCAACAAAACGGAAACGGAAAGGAATCACCCCACATACACAAACACAGTCAGAGTAAGAGAAAGAGAGAAGCAGAGGTGGTAGCAGCGGCGGCGGCGGCGGCAGTAGCGGCGACGCGTCGGCAGCGGAAGTCTAGTCATGCGCTTATTGATGTGTGTGATGTGACTCTTGTCTAGCCAGCCAGATCGTGAGCCACAGCCAAGAGTTTGTACAGGGACAGGGGCAAGGGCAGAGACGGTCTGTTGTTTGCATTGCTTTAAATATACGCTTTTCAGGGGAAAATAAAAAGAAACGTAAGTGGATTAAGCTATGCTTTGCGTTGGCTTCAGGGACACGCGAACGCGTACACGACTTATATACTTACAGAAGGTTAAGACTATGTCAGTGTCAGCGCAAGGTAAATACAAAGCACAACAGAAATACAAAAGACAAATGTAAATATGTTTTGAATTGCGCGCGTTGATGGTACTGAACACAAGTAGTAAAATCGATAGGCACGTGTGTGCGACTAGTATAATTTGTACTAGCTGTGTCATTTTTTAGCGCTTTATAAATGCAGGCGAATGTCAATATGCAAATATTCAATATTAAGGCATTACAATTAAATTAAAAGTTTTAACAATATATACATACAGATAAGTATTTCATATTTAATATAAATTGTTTTAAAAATAGGCGCGCAGCTTAATGGAACATCATGAATCGATAGCTGAACAATATGTGGAAGCGAAAATCATGGTAGTGTATTGGCGCTTTTTCTGCTGCAATTTATTTGAAGTATTTGAGAAACTAGTGAGAAATTAACTTCTATCTTATTAGTAATAATAATAGTATATAATTGAGCAAATAGCTAAAGGCTGTTCGTTTCAAATTGCGCGCTCAGTTTGACAATGCAACAATCGATAACATGTGCGAGCAGTCAGCTGAGTGTGTCATTTTTTAGCCCATTTTCTGCTGTCGGCTTGCACAACGATTTTCGGGTGTGAAACAAAGTAATTTATTAAATTCGCTCAATTCTAACAAAAATGAGGCTAACAGATGTGCTATTCAAGAAAGTCAAGAGCAAGTAAGTGTTTAACTGTCATTTGACAACATTATGAGCAACACTCATAGAGCATTCGATCAATCTACAGGCGCATCATGGTTCTCATGGAGAGCGTGGTCAGCGGGCATCAGTTCAATCTCTTCCGTGAGCGCCTCGCAGATAAAATAGAGCTGATTCGCTTCGATCCGTACAGTGAGTGTGATCTACTTCAATGCACTACCTACTTAAATACTAATTATCATTATTTCTCTCTTCTAGTACAAAAGGAGAGCTTATATCGCGAGCGCAAGAGAATCCGCAGCGCTTAAATCGTGCTGCTCCTCCAAAGGCTTCTCTAGTTTTCCATTTCTTTCTTTCATATATAAATGAATATTTGTATGTATGTAGTCAGTAGGTCATATATTTATATATGTACACTGCATTAAAGTTCGTTTTCTTATAATTTGTAATTTTCTATTGTTTCCATCGCCTACTTCAAGAGAACTTATAAGACCAATGGAGCAATTCTTATACTGCCTGAATATGGGATATAAGCATAGCTCATTTGATCTAATGATTGTCAAGTAGAAACTCAGAAATGAGGAACACCATACACACATTTATATACATTTATGTATATCCGCATTAGATCTATTCAATTCAAGACGTTTTTGATAAAAAAAAATACTTTATTTTTCATTCGCGTAGTACACATTTCTTTTGGACATATTTCTTTAGAGGACACTTGGATTTGTTGAGTTATAGATCGCTTGGACTTGGAATTATAGCTAATGATGAAAAGTATATGAAATTGTGAAAGACGATTAGCATACGAGAGGTCTTCATAGTGAATTACGGGAGATGCTCAAGATCGACAATTGTATTATTTTGTTATGACACTTGGTGTATCTCGGATCTATAAAATTCAAAACGAATTTTTTTTTTTTTAATTTTTTATTTTTCATTTGCGTAGTGTACACATTTCTTTTGGACATATTCTGTTTAGAGGATGTTTGGATTTCTTGAGTGGACGTGGATTTGCTTGCTTGGACTTGGTAATGATGAAGTGTATTTCTTATGCTTGGACTTGCAATTATAGCTAATGATGAAGTGTATTTCTTATGCTTGGACTTGGAATTATAGTTAATGATGAAGTGTATATCTTATGCTTGGACTTGCAATTATAGCTAATGATGAAGTGTATATCTTATGCTTGGACTTGGAATTATAGCTAATGATGAGAAGTGTATGAAATGGTGAGAGGTCTTCTACGGGATATGTTCAAGACTGACAATTCAATTATGTTTTGTTTTTGTCACTTGGTGTATAGCGGATAATGCCAGAATGTGTAGGTGTTTGTGTGTGTGTTTGATTAGTTAATGTTTTATAAAGGGAATCACAGCCCATGATTAACTTGGTATAATAAAGTGTGCAGATCATCTTCGATTGTGTAGGCTGAGTTAGCTGCAGCCCAGGGTATGTGATAGTCGTTGCTTTATGTGAATGCTAAGGCCAAAGATCTACTTGAATGGCTTCTCGGTCATGAGCAGACCGCGCTCCCAGAGGGCCGTGGCCACCTCGATGCGACGCTCGGCGCTGCGCAGGGGCAGCTTGCCGACCTTCATGTATTCCGGATAGGTGGTAATCAGGGCCTCGACGGCGGGAGCCTCCGTGGGCTGGATCTCCATGTAGTTAGGCTCGTTCTTGCAGTACTCGAGAGCATTGTCCACGTAGTAGTAGACGCGCAGGCTGCAGCCGTCGGCCACCAGGCGCAGGATGTTGGCGCGCAGCAGACGGATCTTCGTCTGCTCGGTGATCTCGTAGTCGCAGAGGCACCGTCCGCGGGAATCGGTCTCGCTGCGCGAGCCAAAGACGGTGCGCAGCTGCTCCTCGGGCTTGATGAAGGGAGGCAGCGCCTCGTGCTGGAAGCGCTTGGCCAGCTGATCTACGGCCGCGTCGATCTGGGCGTCGGTGGGCACCAGGTAGCGGCTGACGAGTTGCTTGGTGTTATTCAGGAGATGGTCGCGCAGTTCGCTCTGCTGGTCGCCATTGGCCAGGCCGAGGTGCTGCCAGATGTGCAGCGGCAGCCCACGGCGCAGTGTCAGGTGGTGCTTGATGGCGCGCTCCACGACGACGGGCATCAGCACCTCCAGTAGATTGGCGTACGCCTGCTGCTGATAGACGCTGAGAGTGATGTGGAGCGAGTGATGCTCCTTCTCGGTGACGGCCTGGTGGACGGTGCCGCGAGGAAAGTACAGGATGTCACCCGCCTTGAGGACGTCGTCGAAGATCGGCTCGCCCAGTTCCTCCTGTTTGTAGTTACCGGATGAGTTGCGTGCCAGCACGTCGGATGGCTGCGGTGGGGTGTAGAGGCGCCAGCGCTTGCGGCCCTCCACCTGGAGCACGAAGGCCTCGATATCGTCGTAGTGTGGCGCAAATCCCTGGCTGTTCGGTGGCGTGAGATAGACGTTCGCCCCGACGAGGCAGTGAAAGAACTCCTGCATCGAGCTGCACAGGTGACGCAGCTTGGGCAGATAGGTGCTCGGGTTCAGGATGCGGATGCTGCAGCCCTCGCCGTAGAAGCCCCAAATGGCTGGGGACAAAGCGCGACCCTCGGGATTCAGGGTCTTGCGCACGCCCTTCTTATAGGCGGTCACGTCGATGTTGGTGGTGAACTCGAGCTGGTTCTTTAGTAGCATCTCGTCGATCATCTGGAACGAGATCAGCTGGCTGAAGTATTCCGGCTGCTTGCGCTGCACTTGGCATGCATTGCGCTCCCAGTACTGCTCGAAGAAGCTGTTCGAGGTTATCGGATTCAACAGCCACTCCAGCATGCGCTTGCCCTCCTCCATGCTGTTCACCAGGTGCACCGGGCCACGTTGCTCAGTGCCGGTCATCAGGTCATCAAACGAATCGTTGTTGTTCTTCTTGCTGGCTGACTTGCGCGACGGGGCCGCCATTTTGTTGGCGGGACCACTGGAGAGGCGGCACGATTTGGCAGCGGTTTTGGTCCGCGATTCGCGGCTGCATAGGCGGCACTTTTTCGGCACAGGGTTGCCAGCCGGATCCTTGGGTGGCAACGGACACGACTTGATCATCGTCTTTGCCGGACGCGGTGGCAGCGGGCACGAGGGTGCCGGATTGCCGCGCTTCTTGTCCACCTTCGCCTGCTCCTGCAGCAGCGACATCTTCTGCTGCTTGGCTGCAGTCGGCTTATTGTTGTTGTTCATATCGAACGGCTCGCTGCGCTTGGCTGCTCTGCGTGGCGCTGCCATAATTGGACTGCTGTTTTCGGCGCTGCTGTCTAAAGTGCCGTTCAGCGTGTATTCCTCGCTGAATTGATCTTCGCTTTGCTCTTCACCGTTATACATCGAGCCATTGCTGTCATCGTCGCTGTCACCGTTAGAGTCGTTCTCGCTCTCGTCCTCCATATTGGAGTCCATATCAAAATGCTCACAGCTGGCGCAGCTGCTGGCAGCGGCGTCGCTGTCATCATCGTCATCGCTGTCATCCTTGTCATCGATGTCATCGCTGTCCTTGCTGGCCTCGCTGTCGTCGCCGTCGCTGTCGCTGTCTTTGGTGTCGTCGTAATCATCCGAATCACCGTCATTGTCGCTCAGATCACGGCCATTATCGTAGGTAGTATTATAATCATCACTGTCGCTTAAATCGCTGCCATTAATAGCTTCTTCACTGCCGCTCACATTGTCGCTATCATCACTATCGTCATTGTAGCTGCTATTTTGGAAATCGCTGTCGTTGCTCGAGAAACTGCCGTTCGAGATGCTCATTTTGATGGTCTTCGAACTCTTGCGCTTTTTGCCTTTCGGCAGTCTGATCAACATACCGTTACTCTCCACTCCATTTTCTGGTTGCTCTTCCACGCTCTCTGGCTGCTCTGAGTCGTTATCCTCTGGTTCCTTTTGCACCATATTCTTCTTTGCCTTTGCAGCTTTCTTTGCTGCTCTCTTTGCCGCTGCCATTGCTAATTTTTTTGCTGCGGCCTTTTGAGCTTGCTTTCGTGCAGCCTTTCCTGCTGATTTCTTTACAGTCTTCTTTGGGTTAATTTTCTTTGCGTTATTCGCAACTACCCTGTAGGCGACGTATGCTGATATAGTGCTCATTATTAATCAATTTTTTTTTTAATTTTTTTTTTTTCGAGAAATATCAGCAATTTATTAAATTCTGAGTCGCCTCAAAGTCAGACAAATCTGACACCACTGAATTTCTTTAAACGCCAAGCACACGTGCTTAGCCGGCAACTGTCTATATTAATATCGATGTTGCTATATATATCATCGTGCGTGTATCGATGAAGTTTTTCGTCAAATTGAATTGAAAATAATCAACTAATTGCGATGACTTAATTTTTTGGGCTATAGTAAAATCGATAATGATTTTCACTTTCTAGTTTAAAAAGCTTTAAGTGAAGGGCAATACATAATCAAACACTTAATTAAAAGTTATCTTGTACTAGTCACACCAGAATAATGTTATATATAAGTATCATAAATTGTTAGTACTAAGAGGCCATTTGACAATAAAATAATAAAAACAAAATTTAAATAACAATGTTTTTCACTTAAAACAGCTAAAACTAAGATATTATTTAAATTATGACTTTGTCAAACAAAATGTAAAGTGTGTGGGCCCCTGAAGATACGTATATCGCTAGAATTCATGCAAATGTGTGCTATCGATAGGTAAATGCCGGCTGCTTTTGGTTTGTTTTGTTTATTTGTGAAATTATTGCGCCATGTCGGACGCAACCGAAGTGCAGACAACCGAAACGGATGAACAGGCAGTGCCCGCTACGCTGCCCGAGTCCAGCGAAGCCCTGGAGGATGAGGAACTGGCCAATCTGGTCACGGCAGAGGAATATCTGATGCGCAAAGATGTCCAGTTGCTGGAGTACGAAAAGCAAATGTTTCTCGACTTGGTGCACGCCGATGGCCTGCTCGTGGCCGCCAAGTAAGCCGTAGACTCTGCCCCACTGCAAATCCCAACTAATCCGCTCTTCTCTCTGCAGAGGCCTGAGCTATGAGCGCGTGCTGCTGCACATCCTGAAGGTCTACAGCGACGCGGGCAATCTGCTGCTGGTGATCAACAGTGCCGACTGGGAGGAGCAGTACTACAAGTCCAAGCTGGATGCCAAATACGTGCATGAGGTGGCCAATACGGCGACCGAGCGGTAGGCGGCGGTTCTCGCTAACCAATTGCTGCGTCTAACACTTCCCTCTCGCCTGCAGCGAACGCGTTTACCTGGAGGGCGGCATTCAGTTTATATCCACGCGGATCCTTGTGGTTGATCTGCTCAAGCAGCGCATACCCATTGAGCTGATAACGGGCATCATCGTGCTGCGCGCCCACAGCATCATCGAGAGCTGCCAGGAGGCGTTCGCCCTGCGACTCTATCGCCAGCGCAACAAGACAGGCTTCATCAAGGCCTTCTCGTGCAGCCCGGAGGCGTTCACCATTGGCTACTCGCACATCGAGCGCACCATGCGCAATCTGTTCGTGAAGCAGCTGTTCATCTGGCCGCGGTTCCATGCCACAGTGCGGGCCGCACTGCATCCGTGGCAGGCGCAGACAATCGAGCTGCACGTGCCGCTCAGCGCTCGGGTGAGCTCCATCCAGACTCACATTCTGGACATTATGAACTTCCTGGTGCGCGAAATCAAGCGCATCAATCGCACCGTCGACATGGAAGCAGTCACCGTGGAGAATTGTGTCACCAAGAAGTTCCACAAGATTCTCCAAGCCCAATTGGACTGCATTTGGCATCAGCTCAACTCGCAAACAAAACTCATCGTGGCCGATCTCAAAATACTGCGCAGTCTTATGATGTGAGTGGACTGACACGGGGCTTACAGATAGAAAGAGATAGACTATGTATTCTACAGGCAGGGATTGAATGGCAATCGAATGGATTCGATCAAACAATCAGATTTTGTTGGTGAATCCATTTGCCAGTTGATTAATCAATCAGTCTATCAATCTCTTAGTCTATAAGAAGTGCTCTGTCTGTCAATGTGCTAGTCCATCAATCAAATAGTAAGCCTGTCAGTCAGACAGAGTTAGTCAGTCAGTTAATTAATCAATCAATTTGCCGGTAAATTTATCAGAGATCTCTCAGCCAAACAATCTACCACTCAATGGTTAGACTTTTATCAATCAATCAGTCAGTCAATCAATCAGCTAGACTGTCTTCAATCAGTCCGCCAGTCGCCACTTAAACACTCAGTCAGGCAAACAATCAAAGTTAGTTATCAAGCTGTGGCCAGTCTCAATCAATCAGACTTAGTCAATCAACTTATTATCTAGTACAGCTCAGTCAATCAGTCAGTCACTTAGTCAGTTAATAAATCAACTAATCAGCTTTTACACCCCAGTCAATCATTCATCAGTCAGTTAGTCAATTAGTCTCAATCATCAATTAGTCAATCAACTTGACGTAGTTAACAATAAGTCAGTCAATGTCAATCAATCACACTTAGTCAATTCATCATCTAGTACAGCTCAGTCAATCAGTCAGTCACTTAGTCAGTCAATAAATCAATTAATCAGCTGGTACATCTCAATCAATCATGCAGTCAGTCAAACAATTAGTCTCAATCATCAATTAGTCATTCAATCAGTCAATCAACTAGACGTAGCTAACAATCAATCAGTCAGTCAATGTCAATTGATCAGACATAGTCAATCAAATAAGCAATCAGTCAGTCAATGTCAATTGATCAGACATAGTCAATCAAATAGTCAGCTATTACACCTCAGCATGTCAGTCATTGCTTAGTGTCTCAGTCAGCCATCATCACTTAGTCAGTCAGCCTGTGTCAATCAATCAATCAGTCCTTCAATCCCCTTCATTCGCACACACCTAACACAGTTTCCTCTCCTCAGATCCACGATGTACCACGACGCCGTCAGCTCGTACGCCCTGATCAAACGCTACCGCAGCACGGAGTACGCCATTAGCAACTCGGGCTGGACGCTTATGGATGCCGCCGAGCAGATATTCGTGCTCTCCAAGCAGCGCGTCTACAATGGCCAGAATGGTGAGTTCGCTGGCCATAAGGCGTGGCACGCAATCTTACACCTGCGCCTTTTCTCACACAGAGTTCGAGCCGGAGCCGTGCCCCAAGTGGCAGGCGCTTAGCGAGCTGCTCACGCATGACATACCCGGCGATATGAGTCGTCGGCGAGGCGCCGACCACCTGGACCCGCCCAAGGTGCTGATACTCTGCCAGGACGCGCGCGCCTGTTACCAGCTGAAGCAGTATCTGACCCAGGGCAGCGCTCGCTATCTGCTGCAGCAGGCGCTGCGGCACGAGGTGCTCGTTGGCAAGCTGAGCGACGAGTTTGCCAAGCAGAGCCAAGGCGCCGCCATGGCGGAGTCGGCAACTAAGGCAGACGTCAAGGTGGAACCGGACACTCCGGCTGCTGCTCCCCCGGCAGCCCCGGTGCTCGACGAGCTCTCTCAGCTGCTGAGCGAGACGGATGCGGAGGCTCAACTGCAGCAGCAGCTGTTCGAGGAGAGCTACATGCTCACCATGACCCAGGCCGCGCCCAACGATCCCGATCCGAATGCCTCCATCTTCGAGATCATACCCGAACTGGAGCAGTTCGATGTGTCTGCGGCACTGGCTGCCCATCGACAGCCCTGCATTTGCCTGCAGACCTTCAAGACGGAGCGCGAGGGCTCCATGGCCCTGGAGCACATGTTGGAGCAACTGCAGCCGCACTATGTGATCATGTACAATACGAATGTGACGGCCATACGGCAGCTGGAGGTCTTCGAGGCGCGTCGTCGCCTGCCGCCCGATGACCGCATGAAGATCTATTTCCTGATCCATGCGCGCACTGTCGAGGAGCAATCCTATTTGACCAGTTTGCGTCGCGAGAAGTCCGCCTTCGAGCTAATCATCGAAACGAAGAGTGTGAGTGCTAGAGGGAGAGAGCGAGAGAGTACATAGATCTTAGGCGAGAGACATTAGAGAAGAGACAGTAGAAGATGTAATAGAATCCTCTCTACTAGGAAGAGATTGAGGGGAACCCATCAGGAAATGATAAGAACTAGAATTGATCAGAGCGAGAAAGAGAATAGGGAGAGGGAGAGAGCGAGAGTGAGAGAGAGAGAGAGATGCACAGATTGTATCAGAGAGGAATTTTCGTAATTTTGTATTATTTATTTATTTTTTAATCTTTATAGACAGTGGCATTTGCATATGCATATACAACGTATTTATAGATAGGGTATCTATTGGTCAGGCATTGAATTGAAGCTAACTCCGGTTTCGTCTACTCCCATAGAAAATGGTCATACCCGAGTATCAGGATGGCAAGACGGACGAGGCCTTTGTGCTCTACAAGAGCTACGACGACGAGGAGCCGACGAACGCGCGGACGCGTCAAGGCGCCGCCACGGGCGTGGCATTGGCCAGTGCACGGATCACGCCCAAGATCATCGTGGACATGCGCGAGTTCCGCTCCGATCTGCCGTGCCTGATCCACCGGCGCGGCCTGGAGGTGGTGCCGGTGACCATCACCATCGGCGACTACATTCTGACACCGGAGATGTGCGTGGAGCGCAAGTCGATATCGGATCTGATCGGGTCACTCAACTCGGGCCGACTCTACAATCAGTGCGTGCAGATGCAGCGCTACTACGCCAAGCCCATCCTGCTCATCGAGTTCGACCAGAATCGGCCGTTCCACTTGCAGGGCAAGTTCATGCTCTCGCAGCAGACGACGGCCACGAATGCGGACATTATGCAGAAGCTGCAGCTGCTCACGCTGCACTTCCCGCGTTTGCGCCTCATCTGGTCGCCCAGTCCGTATGCGACGGCCCAGCTGTTCGAGGAGCTGAAGCTGGGCAAGGAGGAGCCGGATGCCCAGGTGGCCGCCGCCCTGGGCAGCGACGAGGCCGGCCCGGCCCCGGGCGAGCAGCTGCAGTACAACAACGCCATCCACGATTTCCTGCTGCGTCTGCCGGGCGTCCATACGCGCAATGTGCACGGGCTGATGCGGAAGGGCGGCAGCCTGCGTCAGTTGCTGCAGCTCAGCCAGACGGAGCTGGCCGAGTTGCTGCACTCGCAGGAGAGCGGTAAGCTGCTCTGGGATATACTGCATGTGGCGCATCTGCCCGAAAAGGACGAGGTCGCTGGTTCCTCGGCGCTGCTGGCGGCGAGCAAACAATTTGGCAGCGGGTCACACAATCGTTTCCGCAAGGCAGCCGGCGAGGCGAGACGGGGCAGACGTTGATGCTGAGGATGGGGAGCAGAAGGAGAAGGAGAAGGGCTGCAATAGCAGCTGTTGAGCAGGAGCAGAGGAAGGATCAACAGATGGCAGCGAATGGGAAGAGATGAAGTGCTAACAGACAGAGGCAAGCAGGAGGAGAGACACGGCAGGAGGAGAGACACGGCAGGAGGATGGAAGGGGTCGAAGCAAGAGCAGGAGAAGGAGAATAACTGGCAGAAGGAGGGATTGGATGAAGAAGGGAAGGCTGAGAAGAAGGAGGAGAAGAAGGATGAGGCGGATGAGCAAAAGTGGAATGAAAAGCAGTAGAGGATGATGGAAACTAGTAAATGCAACAGCTACAGCAGCATGAGAAGGAGCGCGAGGAAAAGAAGCAGAAATTGGATAAGGAGAACGAGGAGCAGCAGGAGCAGGTGGAAAATGCGATGGAAGAGGAGAGACGGAGGGAGCGTAGGAAATGAGAAGGCAAACCTGATAACGAGATGCTCATAAAGCAAAGTTAATGCAATTTGTTCACGTTCAACGTGGGCAATGAGCGCGCGCGCCTTGGGAACAGTCAAGGAGGGCAAACAGGCGCAGTAGACGGCAAGCTGTTGACCACTCCCCATCTGAGGCGGAAGGCAAGAGGGCGTGGCTGGGAGGCAATCGATTCGAATGCATTTTTAATGCTCCCACTGCAGTTGCGCGCAATCGGTCGACTTCCTTCCTGCTCCCCAAGCGCTGTTGCACCAACTGCCAGCAGTCCCAGCAATCAACAGCTGCACAGATGTGCGTCACCTAGTTTGCTGATGCCTCGAGGCGCATACCCTGTAATAAGATTCGTTAGCTTATGCTATTTCTAAGTATATTTAGACATTTATCTGATGTTTATTGTTTTTGTTTAGATATGTAATTTAAAGTCAGCTAGACTGCCAACTGGATGGAGAGAAAGGCAGGGAGAGAGAGAGAGAGAGAAAGATTATATACCCTGTTAAAAGCTATTTGTAGCGTATTACCTAATCATATTTAAGTATTATATACTGTTCCTTAATTGTTTATAAGAAAAATATGCTATGCGTAGGAGTAAAAGCTGAAGTAAAGAGGAGACATACATACCTACATATACCCTGTAATTATTCAAAAATGCTATGAGATTAACTTGCATTGGGTAGCAGAATTTAAATATGGCTTCAGTACATTTGATACATATATATATCTGCATCTACCCTGTAAATTATTTCGTAAACATAAAGACTCGTTTCGATTCCCAATATCGATTCGATTCGATTGGAATGAACGCACCACTTAAGTGACGCAAGTAATTGCACAAATTCTTCTACCCTGTACATTTTTATTTTCGGTTTTACACAACTCTCTGATATAATTAATTACATATTTATTAAAGCTTACATATATATATAGAATATCCTACATAGGCTCATTTTCGGGTATGCACATGCGCCATGATAGTGGATTTGAAGGCTTGAAATTTAGCCTACCCCATAAAAGCCTTTGCAAGGTATATATAACTACCTGAAAGTGTGTTTGCCTCAGATAGGGTAGAGTCTACTCTAGCTCCTGCTTGGATTACGTAAGGCCCAGCTACAGGATATCTGCTAGTCGCATTGCATTCAGCTGCGATGAACAATCGAACAGCGCACGTCACTCCATGCCCCAATCAGAAATGGAAATGCAAACAGAGATAGAATCAAAAATCTGAAACTGAAACTGAATTTGAATTTGAATTTGAATTCGAATAGCAAATGCGGCCGAATTTGGGGCCTGCAAATGATGCAGTCAATTTAGGCATTTGATGCACTACACAAATGGAGCATTGCGATTCGGGTATGGCGTTTGCCATAAGTCATGTTCATGTGAGAGTTTCTATTGGTTCTTGAGGCTCTATTGGGGTTTTAGTTTTCTACCTTGAGAATTATTTCAATGAACTCAATTTGATTTCGAAATATAGCTTCACTGGAATCGGCGATTGAGTCAGCCTTATGCATTGCCAAGAATTCGACGTGAATGTGTATACCCTGTAGCCAGTGAATGACAATATAGGGTTTATTCGCGCTATCGAACTTGTGAATGAAAGCTATGAATCAGCTTACGTAGAAGGACACATATATATGTATATATATATATGTATATGTGATGGATATACCATCCATCATTTTCTTCATTTATGATTTCTTCTTTTTCTTTTCTCTATGCCTCTGTCAATACTTCTGTATCTATTCTATCTATCTATTTATCTCATTCAATCTGATCTCTCTATTCAGATATACTCATAGGTTTCTCTCTTTAAAGTTTTCATACTTCTTAGTTAACTTCGTCGCTCAGAACTGGCGAAATTCAGTTCAGGTTTATCTGTCTTCTAGTTCAATTATTATGTGCTTAATGCAGGGTATCTGCTGGTCCATCACATGTCGCTATTGACGTGTTTTGAAGTGCTTGAAATGGATTCGTTGTTGTCTGGACGCAATGTCAAAGCATTTTTGCCAATTGACTGCGCTCCGCTGCCCTTGGCTAAGTGTGCTGCTAGCTCCCACAAGCTGCCCACACACACCGCCAGCCCCTCGCCCGACCACGCCCACACATGAGCCGTCCACGGCCGTGGGCGACGGACTGTGTGGAAACAAACAACTGTTTCGACGTGGAGCGCAATTAAAACAGAATTTCATTGCGAGCGCGTTCGACTGATTTCTTGGATTGTTTTTCATGTAGTGAAATGCGGATGCGAATGCGGATGCGGATCTCAATGGTGCTCTCTTCGGTTTTCAGTCAGTGGGTCCTTTTGTTCGAGCGCCGCTACCCACGGGCCACAATGCGTTTCATTGGCATGGCGCTGGGCGTGAACAAACCTCAATTTAAGCAGTGCTGCAAAAGGAGTTGCATTAGTCGAAAGCCACAGGCGTTTCCCGAAAACCAACTGATGCACCCTCGCCGCGAGCCCCACAGGGCGCCATTTGAATGGACTCTTTGATTTGGACTGATTTGCTCAGAGATTTTTCGGCGCAATTGGGTATTGTTGTCCGGTTTGCTCTGTTACGGCTTTCTCAGTCGAATACTCTAGAAATCAGTGCGGTGCAGGGTAGCTCAGGCAACCAATAGAAATTCGAGCATGAGGAGGAAGTAGGGCCCAGTGAGACCGCTCAAATTCCTTATCACCTTGTCGTCTCAAACAAAATATATTTATTCAAAATACGATTTAATTTAATAAATATATCCTTCCCGGTCAGAAAGACCGGCGGACAGCACGCATTGGGCTACGATGCGATGCGATGCGAACGCTTTATGTCATGGAGGCGGGGTCCGAACGGTTGCTGAGTGTCTGGGCCGGGAGCAAGCCGGCCACCCACCTCTGAGTCCGAATTTGTTTTGGGGAAAAGGGACGTAGTCGATGAGCCAGACACCTTCCTGGTGTGCAGCTCTGTGTATCTAGCTATCGAGCTAGCTGCGTCCTCACCTACGTCGGCGCCTCTTGTTCTTGACTCGGGTGCTGCTCAGACGCGACTCGATGGAGGAGGCGCTGCAGCTGGTGCACGTTGTGGGGCAGCCAGTGGAACAAGTCTCGTTTCTTTCGTTGGCATCGGGCTTGATGATCGACTCCAGGTAATAGAGATCATTGTCGCGGCTCACGAAGCCGTGCAGCCAGGCCGCGGTCAGCGTATTGTCGACAGAGAGGCGTACGTCCTGAATGGATTTGTCCGCCATTTCGGCAACGTATTCGATTACCTCCTCGAGCGCCATGGGCCGCCGGAACTCCATGAATGCTTCCAGTATCAGATCTCCATAGCGATATTTGGACATTTCCCAATTCTCTGGCAGCTCCGCTCTATCAAAACAAAATTTTGTCGGAGCTGTGTGTTAGTCAAGTTAACATAATCATTGATTGGGATTTCCTAAACAAACTCGTAGGCTGCCTAGATCAGACTACTACATACATGGGAGAGGGAGAGGGAGAGGGAGAGGGAGAGGGAGAGGGAGAGGGAGAGGGAGAGGGAGAGGGAGAGGGAGAGGGAGAGGGAGAGGGAGAGGGAGAGGGAGAGGGAGAGGGAGAGGGAGAGGGAGAGGGAGAGGGAGAGGGAGAGGGAGAGGGAGAGGGAGAGGGAGAGAAAATCCTGTTAGGTACGTTAGGGTTGCTCCCAGTTAGTCCTAACAATTTCCAGATCGGAAGGAATACGGTTTAAACCTTAAATTCCATTCCCCAGCTGCATTTTATATAGAATCGAGACTATTTGCCTTTCCAGCTTTAAGAAGACTCAAAGTGCCATCCAAAGACATTCACCTGTTCTTCGCTTGTCGGGGCTTAGCGACAATTACCAACCACCCAAGCCGCCCACTGTCGCCCACTCCCAGCCAGCTCAACAGCAACTCGAGAGGGCGGTGCGAGGCGAGGGGTGTTTGATGCTTTTGCCGTCGTGCGACGGGCGATGTTTATGCTCATGATTATTTGCAGTTGCTTCGTTCGCTTCTACTTCTCAGCTAAGGGCAGCTAAGTGCTGTGGGTGCTCGCGCCCCTCTCCGGTTCGACACTAGATGGCGCTGCGCGATTATTTCGTTAACATTTACACCGACTGCAGTTAAATTGGAGCGTTACGCTATTTTTGCCCATTTTCGGCAATGCTTGGCCATTTGACCTATTTATACAGTTGTTGGCGCGAGCTGAGAGCGGGTATATTGGTTTTCACAGGAAACTTGTCATTTCGTCAAGTCTTTGATGGAAGATGAAGTTCTAATTTGTCTAGAGCCTATAGAGAGTATATCTTGATAGGAGATGAGATATAGGAGATGCGATATAGAATGTAAGCTACATATGCTTTTAGGGTTTTTACCTATTGGCAGACTTATTGAGTTCCTGTCTGCTCATAGCTAGGCTAAGCTTGACTTTTGGGCAGGTGTTTGATGGGAGATGAAGCATATATAGAATATATATTTTATATATAGAAGGCAAACTGCATAGGCCACGCCTTTTAGGGTTTTTATCTACTGGCAGACTTATTGAGTTTCTCTCTGCCTACAGACAGGCTAAGGTAGCTTGACTTTTGGGCAGGTGTTTGATAAGAGATGAGTCTTATATATGTTTATATGTGCATATGTCTCTATATACATATGCATTCTGAATATGGAAGGTAAGCGGCATAGGCCACGCCTCTCAGGGCGTATATTTATTGCCAGTTATTAGGCCAGGCTGACCTGAAGTCATCTGAATTTCGGTTCACTTCACACAATCGCCTCAGACAGAGCATTTAATAGTCGGCTATGGCCGCTGGCCTTACATTACCTACTCACTTGTTTAATCTGGCCTAGTTGTTATTTCTGTTCTGGCCTCTTGCTGTTTGGGCCCTGATGGCCGTTGTGTTTCGTGCTTCGTGTTTTGTGTTTTGCGTTTTGTGTCGGCGCACTTTAAGATTTGTCATTTGCGATAAGCCAGGGAAAAACGTTTAAAGTTTTCAGCTTAAAGGCAACTTTTTCTGCTCCACCTTCTTCTTCTTCATCATCATCTGCTTCTTCTTGCTCTGGTTTTCATTTGCCTGCTGACTTTATTAGGCTTTAGTGTTTGCAGCTGCAGCTGCTTTTCGTATAATTGAAAATTTGTTAAGTCGTTCGCTTGTAATTGGTTTAGGCACACTCACTCACACACACACACACGAACACACACACGCACCCATTTACACATATAAAGTATTTGAAAATTGCTTTTAATATGCCAAAGTCTTTTGGCTTGTAGAATATATGGCAGATATCTCCATCTCGACGCACTTATCCGGAGCTGCATCAGCCTTTGCTGTTAAACTCTTTATCTTTATTTCACTTTGTTCTCATTAAAAAAAGTACGAAATTTAGTTTTATAAAACTTGTATTTATTACATATTTTATATTTGAAGTAATTTAAAGCAAATATTGGCTAAGAATCTTATTTGAATAAATAAAATTAAGGCAAAAAATAATAATATTCATGGGCAAACATATAGAAGAAATTTCACAAAAATTTCTTTAAATTTGTAAAAGAAAAAAAAAATTATGCTGCTGTTGTTATTGTTGTTGTACTTGAATTTGCTGGCGAAATTCGATCTGTGGTCAAATGTTTTGCCTTCAATTTGTCTGACACTTTGGGCCGTCAAGTGGAACCGGCTGCAGGCTGCATTCAGCAGGCAGTGATAGCAGGCGTTACCTAGTATATAAATTCAGCCAAGTATGAATAACGATAAGAGCGAGAGCTGCTCATGGAGTAGTCAAGCCTGCTCGACTTGTAAGCGAAGACTGTTGATATGATAATAATATCATATTCACAGGGATAGCTGCGCGAGGGTCTCCTGCCATCAGCAAGATCAAGGAATATTGTTAGGAATAAGAGATTCAGTATTAGAGAGAGAGAGAGAAGTTTGGCCACACATCAAATCAATGATAATTGACACTGAGCTAACTTTTTGAGTGCACCTCGGTGCAAGGCTTTAGGCTATGAATGCGTACTACATTGAAATCAATGCTAGAGCACAGCTAGACATTAGATTTACATTAAATCAAAGTCGCACTTGACTGCCCCTTAGCATTTAGTCAACTTTCGGTGCGGCCCTCGTTGACGTCTCGCTTAGAACGCAACGTTTGCCCATGAAATGTGTCAAATTGCTCAACAATTTGCGTCTCTCTAATTAATTCCAGCCAAAAATCGATTGGCAGGCCTCCCCCGGCAAATGGGCCTCGGCTTTGACTTTGACTAATGGAATTCCATCAGCATCGGCTTACAGGATGTGCAATAAAATAATTGCACGATGCCATGCAGTACTTTAAGTGGAAATCAAACCCCTGCTCCAACCCTCGACAGACGAATTTTGTGTCAATTAAAATTTAGAGTCAAAACATTTCATTGCGTTTTGATTAAACGTAATTCAATGTATCTCTCTATCCCTCTATACCTCCCTCTCTCACACCTTGCTCATAATTTGGCATTCGCTTTGTTTACATTAATTATTTTAGCAAATTCCTCAAGCAATTGAATTCCTTCGGAAAGCTTAAGCTGTCTGCAGTCATGCGAGATCGACCACAAAGTATTTTAGGCATTTCAAAGAGGGCCCAATTCGATAAAAATCAAAATAAGATAATATGTTAATTAGAAAATAAATGGATTATGATTAATAGCAAAACAATTGCCATACAAGAGACTCAAGAGACTCAAGTATAGAGTATAGAGTAGAGTAGAGTGGAGTAGCGTTGAGAAGAGTAGAGTAGAGTAGAGTAGAGTAGAGTAGAGTAGAGTAGAGTAGAGTAGAGTAGAGTAGAGTGGAGTAGAGTTGAGTAGAGTAGAGTAGAGTAGAGTAGAGTTGAGAAGAGTAGAGTAGAGTAGAGTAGAGTTGAGTAGAGTAGAGTAGAGTGGAGTAGAGTAGAGTAGAGTAGAGTAGAGTAGAGTAGAGTAGAGTAGAGTAGAGTAGAGTAGCGTAGAGTAGAGTAGCGTAGAGTAGAGTAGCGTAGAGTACAGTAGAGTTGAGTAGAGTAGAGTAGAGTAGAGTAGAGTTGAGAAGAGTAGAGTAGAGTAGAGTAGAGTAGAGTAGAGTTGAGTAGAGTAGAGTAGAGTGGAGTACAGTAGAGTAGAGTAGAGTAGAGTAGAGTAGCGTAGAGTAGAGTAGAGTGGAGTAGAGTAGAGTAGAGTAGAGTAGAGTAGAGTAGAGTAGAGTAGAGTAGAGTAGAGTAGAGTAGCGTAGAGTAGAGTAGAGTAGAGTAGAGTTGAGTAGAGTACAGTAGAGTTGAGTAGAGTAGAGTAGAGTAGAGTAGAGTAGAGTAGAGTAGAGTAGAGTAGAGTAGAGTAGCGTAGAGTAGAGTAGCGTAGAGTAGAGTAGCGTAGAGTACAGTAGAGTTGAGTAGAGTAGAGTAGAGTAGAGTAGAGTTGAGAAGAGTAGAGTAGAGTAGAGTAGAGTAGAGTAGAGTTGAGTAGAGTAGAGTAGAGTGGAGTACAGTAGAGTAGAGTAGAGTAGAGTAGAGTAGCGTAGAGTAGAGTAGAGTGGAGTAGAGTAGAGTAGAGTAGAGTAGAGTAGAGTAGAGTAGAGTAGAGTAGAGTAGAGTAGCGTAGAGTAGAGTAGCGTAGAGTAGAGTAGCGTAGAGTAGAGTAGAGTAGAGTAGAGTAGAGTAGAGTAGAGTAGAGTAGAGTAGCGTAGAGTAGAGTAGCGTAGAGTAGAGTAGCGTAGAGTACAGTAGAGTTGAGTAGAGTAGAGTAGAGTAGAGTAGAGTTGAGAAGAGTAGAGTAGAGTAGAGTAGAGTAGAGTAGAGTTGAGTAGAGTAGAGTAGAGTGGAGTACAGTAGAGTAGAGTAGAGTAGAGTAGAGTAGCGTAGAGTAGAGTAGCGTAGAGTAGAGTAGCGTAGAGTAGAGTAGAGTAGAGTAGAGTAGCGTAGAGTAGAGTAGCGTAGAGTAGAGTAGTAGTAATAGTAGAGCAGATAGGCGGAATGATTGATGTAAGTATAAATAGATAGGCGGCGAATAGATGTATAGAATAGATGTATGAGTCGAGATTCGTATCTGTTGGACAGATGACAGACAGATGACATACGGAAAGATTAATGCCCGGACAGTCCTAGAAGCCCCCAAGCAGATGACTAGGCCTACCACCGCTCGCCCATTGATCCTGATCAAGAACATATTTAAACTTTGTAGAGTCCTCCTGCTGCTTTCATACATTTGAAAAACTTCCCATTTCCAGTGAATTGTGGTTATAAAAATGTGTCCACACTATATATATGTATATGTATTTAGTGGAGTAAATTGCTGTGGGACTTGGCTTGGCAATCATTGTGTATGCTTCAGGTTGAATTTTCCATTGATTTCAACAGATTCCCGTTCCCAGGCAGTCAGCTCCCTTGCCCCCCTTGGGCAGCAACAAAATGGAAAACAATTCGAATTTTATTCTTCGGCTTTGCCATTTTTGCGGCAAATTCCCCAAACGGCCTAAGGGGGCCACGTGAAGGAAGAGAGAAGGGAGTGGGGGTGCAGGGCAGAGCAGGCAACGTTGGGCTTTCACTGGGTTTGTCGTTTCCAATTGGACTGTCGCACTGCTTACGGTTTAATAGGAAACTGCGCGACCAACTTATAATGCGTTTCACTTCCGTTTCCGCCCAGGAGCTCAGCGCCAGAACTAGGACATTCCCAGCCCGGCGTCCCTCTGCCCCTGGACTCATCCGGCTGAGACCAAATAAAACTATTAAATCACATTTTACGAGCGTTAAGTGCACAATTAAAAGCATTTCGTTAATGCTGGAAAACGTGGCGCTGTCTTGGCCAACGCACCACCGAACACCACCCAGCCACCACCTGCTGTCGACCCTGCTCGGTCCATTTGCTCATTCGATTGCTTTGTCTGCGGATTTTGTGCTTCTTGCTCTTTGTGACGTAATTAAATTTGGAGACTTGACTCTTGGAGGCGTAGCAGTGGGTGTGGCGGGGCGGTCTGGCTAGAGCGAGTTGGCTGGCTGGCTGGGGCTGCTTGAGCTCAATGTTAGTGGAGCTAGTGGAGGAGCTGAGTGCCGATTGACCAAGCAAGAGTGTTACTATTTCAACTAGCCGTATTTCAAATATAATTTGAGTTATTGACAACAATGTAGTATAATATTTGCCATTGGATTTTTGAATCATCTCTAATTATGCGAGCATTAAAAATAATGTTGTCAGAAATTTCAGCTTGGTTGTAGACCCTAACGACTGCCTAGTCATTAGAGAGGAAAAGTTATATTATCACAATATATGTATGTAATTACTCTCAAAGATAGTTAAGATCTATGCTCCAGCTGAGTTCAGCTCCGGGAACTTTTCCACTCTCGATGTTTAGTCAATTCCTTGTTTTAGCTGGTGTTACCTTGGTCTTGCTGCTAATCAAGACATGGCAAAGATGTGTGTGCAGAGTTGCAAGAGATAGGGGGAGGGAGAGAGGGAGAGTGAGGCTGAGAGGTGAAGAGGAAGAGAGGGGCAGGGGCTCATAACAAAACGCAACTAAGTAAGTAATATGAACTTAGTAGGCGTGTGAAGTGCACACTTAATGGGCTGTTGCCTGCGGGTTGTAGAAGCTGATGATGATGGTGAGGTGAGAAGAGGGCGGGAGACCGGAGACGGGAGACGGATTGTGGGGAGATTGCAGCTCGTGTCACTCACACCACTTCACCGGAGTTACCCACTCAAATAAAGAAATAAACTCCCCAGCTTCAGCTGCAGCTACGAGCGCCAGTTCCACTCTACGCACACGCCTAAGTGCGGAAGCATGTTCAAGTGTGTTGAAAATGAAAAGCAATGTGTTGCTAGTTCCTCTACATCATTCGCATTTTCATCAGCTGCTCTATGTTTGCATACCCTGTAAAGTCATGACAGTATTTAGAGAAGTCCTCAATAGGCAAATGAAATGCTGGTAAAAAGTTGACTTGATTGCCAGACAAGCTTTATTGTTAATGGTCTTTCTATCCAAAACCTTCATCTCAAGGAACCCAGGATCTATATGAGATATTAACATATAATTTGGTATGAGGGCTGCGAAGGCTCAAGTAAAGAAGGGCCTGTATTGTGTGTTACACATTTTGCATCTGGTGATAAACTAACTCAAGGAACTCAAGATCTATATAAGATATTAACATATAATTTGGTATCAGGGCTGTGAAGATCCAATGAAAGAAGGGTCTATATTGTGTGTTACACATTTTGCATCAGGTGATAAACTAGCTCAAGGAACTCAGGATCTATATAAGATATTAACATATAATTTGGTATCAGGGCTGCGAAGATCCAATTAAAGAAGGGTCTGTATTGTGTGTTACATATTTTGCATCAGGTGAAAAACTAACTCAAGAAACTCTTAATCTCCAGTAGATGGAAACATGTATTTGGTATGTGGGCCATGTAAAAGCAAAAAAATATAAAATAATGTATAGTAGTTCACATATTTTCTGTTACTTGGCAAGCTAACTCAAGGAACTAACTCAAGACTATTAAAGCTATAGATATGCAATTTGGAATGCACGATTTAAGGATGCAACAAAAGTCCTTAAAAGTCCGCAGTATATTGAAGCTTCAGATGCTAAGTTCAGCTTATAGATAATCATTAAAGAAATTTCCTTAAAATGTTCCATCATTTGGTAAACTAATTCAGGGGTCTCCAGATCTATATGAGTTAGAGGCATGGAACTTTATATGTGACTCCTTAAGGCTGGGTCAAAAGCTCTTTCTCATATCCAAAATAATATAAAGATAATTGAATTTTTGAAAGTAAGCTATTAAGCCACATGAAACAGGGTATTCTACAAGTCTAGTTACTCTTTTAATGCATTTTAAATATACGTACTTTTATATTTATTTTAATTTCGGTGTTGTTGCTGCTGCTGTCGTTGCATGACGTCACGCCCTGGCGGCCCAGCTCAGACATTTGACGACACAAAGCGGCACAAAGTTGTCCCCGAAAAGCGGATGGCAAAGGATCGGCAAAGGAGCAGCCCTGACGTTGACATTAGCTGCAGTCGCTGGGGGTCGAGCCAAGCAGCGAAGCAGCCAAGCAGCCACCAGATGGGAACGGTGTCTATTTCTCGAATCTGTCAGTACTTCCTGCTCTCTGGCTGCCTGCCTGCTGGATAACCTGCTGTGTCCCGGACAGGATGTCGAGCTCGGTGGGGGCGTTGGCGTGGCAGCGCTGATTTTTGAGTACAGCAAAAAATAAAAGTAAATAAAAGAAAAACGCAACATTTATGTAGTTTGTTGCATGTTTGGACATGTACGTGACATTTTGCTAGTCGCACAGGATGCGGCCCAACGCTGGCACCGAGGATCTAAATATGTAAGTGTATATATATATATGTAGATATATAGATACATGCGGACCCCCGCAAAGCTTTGTCTTTTGGTTGTTGTTCGTTAGCGATTTCCAAACTCAAAATATATGCATTTTGATGGGTCGCACACATAAGCAGAGACACAGCAGCAGCTGCAGGAGGAGGAATATCTGGGCGCAAGGGCCAAAAGTTAGCTGACCAAGTGCCCCATTGGTAATAAATTATACGTGCACGTGTGCACAGAGAGAAAGCGGATCAGAGAGAGCGAGCAAGAGAAGGAGAGAGAGAGAGAGAGTGAGAGAGAGAGAGAGAGAGAGAAAAGAAAGGGGAAATGTAGATGAAGATATAGAGAGAAAGGAAGGTATAGAAATGGATGGAGCAAGAAGCGTAAAGAGAGACAGAGCGAGACAAATTTGAGGACTTAGAGTTTGGAGAGAGAGCAGGATATAAAAAAAGAGAACTTTAGACAAAGAGGGTGACAAAGGAAGCGAGAGAGAAGAAGAGGCAGGGAAAGGCCAAAAGATACTGAGATTGAGAGAGAGAGAGAGAGAGAGACAGAGAGAAAGATAGAGGGATAGAGAGGAAGGTAAATAGAGTGAGAGAGGGAGTGAGAGACATAGAGAGAGAGAGGTAGTCAGTGAGTGAGGGAGAGGTATAGTGAGAGAGTGAGAGAGAGGGAGAGAGAGATAGTGGACTTTCTAGTGAGATTGAGAGAAAGTGATAGTGAGTAAGTGCGATTCATGGAAATGGACACATGGTCAAAGAGAGATAGAGAGAGCAAGAAAGAGAGACAGATGGAGTGAATAGGCGAATTTGTCTACGCCTGCATAGAACAGTCCCACTTCTCCGTCCCCGTCCTTTTCTCCTTCCCCGACCCGTCCCCGTCCCAGTCCCAGTCCCAGTCAATGCAGGCTTGACTTCACTTTTGATAGGTCTTGCGTTCTCTTTCATTTGTGCTTTCTTTAAGCCTGAGGCTTAAGAGGTGGCAGATCGAGGGCAGAGCGGAAGCATTCAATATCCAATATTCAACAATTTGAGTGGTTCATAAAGTGGCAAAGTGATGGACCTAAACAGTTGCTGCTAACAGTTGCAGTCGACTTGCTATGCCACAAAGCAAAAGCCCCGGAAAGCCTCTTCCATTTTTTGCTGGCTTAGTTTTGCCGTTTTGTTTTTGTACTTTTTTTAGGGGTATTAGCTAATCCCTGGTATGCCTCGGTGCGGCAAAAGTCCAGAGAGCCATAAAAACTCACGTAGCATAACTAATAGGTATTTGGCTTGAAGTTTGTTGCTGACTCTTGGCCGTTGGCCGTTGGCCGTTGGCCGTTGGCTGCTGCCAACGCTTTGTCCTGTGCTGTGTGTCCTGTATGTGCGTGTGTGTGCTGTCCTCTTTGCCCCGTCGTCTACATCGAGTGCAGTTCAATGCACGCTCGCTTAAATTGTTTTCATTATTTCATTTCATTTGACCACGCAATCTGCACCTGAGAGTTATGGATCGAAGCCAAGCCAGTGCCAACGATAGCGCCTAAAAGCTGCCAATGCCAATAAGCGTTTGCCATTAAATAAACAGAAGGACGACGACGACGGCGATGAGCAGCAGGAGTAGCAGGAGTAGGGCGCCGGTTGCGGCGACGACTGAAGTAGTCAAGGCATTCGTAAAAGAAAAACATTCGCAAAGTTCAAATAAAAATACATAATTCAAACTTAATGCAAACGCACACAGTTTTTACCTCGACCGCCCCCTCTCCCTCCCTCTCACGCTCTCTCTTTTTTTTCTCTCTGTCTACAGGTGTGCCTGCAGCTGTGTGTGTGCTTAAATTAAATATTTACTGCTGCAGGCGAGCTACGTGCAAATAAGCCCAATATTATGATTCTTATATATATTTATTAAGGACATATCCAATATGTCTGAGTCGGGTATAACCGACCTCGTAATACTCATTCTATCTTCCGAAAACAATCAATGTCATAACAAAATTCATATTTTCTGTTTCATTTCCCAATAGATGAAGCGCATAATGATCTAGTATTTCCCAATTTACGACACGCTCATGTTGGATATATGTATATATTTGATATATGTATATTGCATATAGGTACGAATAGATATTAATACCCAACTCTCTATGTATATGGAAGATACGTGTATACAACTATATTCCTAACTCAAGAACAGATCAAAAGGTTCGAGCTTATATGATAGAACAAACAGATCTATGTAGCGTTTTACCCTTACCTTATAGAGTATATGTTTTTATATGAGTCCTGAGATTTGGAATAGCTGATGTATACTCAAGACCTTTACAAGTTTTATGGTATGTTTTATGTATGATCTTATATATGTATGTATATATGTATGATAGGAAAATTGGATCTATGGTTAGTGAAAGAGCAATTAGGCAATGAATTTTAAGTATCTTAAGCTGTTTCTGCTTCTTATGGGTCGCTAGGCTTGACTGATAGTTCGTCGGAATAATCATCCAACTAACATCTTGAAGTACTTTCCGGTCCCACACAGGAATTTCACTAGAGAGTGACTCTACCTATATATTTTGTCTCATTGTTAATTTCACATTCGTTTAAAAGAATTCAGAAGTTTTTAGCCCCAGAAGGAACTACTCAACAGCTGTTTGTCATGTTGGAAGACACAAAGAAATCTTCAAGTGTCATGTTTGAGATGATCCATCCTTTCAGTGCTCGAAATGAAGATACTGTGAAAGTCGATAGAGATGGATAGAGATTGATAATAGTGAGAGCTCAGTTGTCTCTCACTTTGTTTTTTTCTCTTCTCCAATGGCTTACCGTCTCTTCTTTATTTCTAAATCCCACATCTCTATATGCCATATTCAGATAATTTCTTCAAAAAGAATTTAGCCTAAAACTTGGTGCATATTTGAGCTGTGATAATCTCTGGTTCTGATTTGCATTTAAGTTTAAATATGCACGATTTACGCATTGATTTGGGTATGTCAGGCTTTTGGGACTTCGTGCTCTTCAGGGTTTTCAGATTTACGGTTTTACGAGTTTATAAATAAAAATTGGTAGCCATTGTGAAAAATGTCAACTGTGAGAAAGGCTGGGGGAATTTGTTGGTGCTTATTAAATGTTTATTGTGGAGCACGTAAGCCGCTTACAATTTCAGCCAGACGAAGAGCGCCCAAAAATCACCAGGTGTGCCAGTGCACCTGCACCAGATGGGCAGGGGGCGTGGCGTGGCGTGGCATGACCGTAGACGAAATTTCGTTTTGTTGGCGCATGAAATTTCATTTGCAAATATGCCCAGAGGCTGGCTAACAGAGGCGTGGGGCGTGGGGGCGTAGGGGCATGGGGGCGTGCCAGATGTGAATGCAACGAAGTTTTGCGCTTAACTTTAGAAGCAACTGCTGTTTATTTATTTAAGCAATTGCCGCTGTCAACACACAATCCACATTGATGGACACAATAATGGGTCCAGCGCCTGAGCCAAATGTAATCAATCCACGTAGCCAGACATATTGAGAGAGAGAGAGAGTGGGAGAGTGGGAGAGAAAGTCGGGGAAATTGAAATGGAAAATTGTTACATCAACATCAACCGCTTCTTAGCAGTCAACATCGATGTCTTCTGCAATTGAACAATTTTGTAGTTTCGTTTATCTTTCGGCTGCAACTCATTTTCCTTATTTGCATTTCCCATTGAATTTTCCAGCTACGTTCCCACAGCGCACAGTTTTTCCCACCATTTGGCCGGGTAAATGTTGTGCGAAGCAATAACAAAATAAGAAAGGCTCCTGTCGACTCGACTAGGCTAGAAGATACCCTGGACTTTCTGTCAGGCAAGAGCTAAAAAGGGCTATTAAAATGTACGAGTTATCCTCAGGTTGATATCGATATTTATCGATGTTTAGGATATTGTCAAGGTTGTCGATAATTTTTAGTAAGTAAAGGCTTTCAGTATTAAGTCAGTTGACCTCATATGTGTGGCAGAACGGACGAACATACAGAGGACTTACGGACAGATGGACGCACGGACAGACAAACTGATTGGACTATATCGAATTGGTTGCTTGTCCAAATAAAGCCTCTACATAAACTTCACGGCATCAGTCATGGCGCCCTCTGCCTGTTACATATTGTGCTAAAGGAAACATCATGCCCTATTCAGTATGCAAATACTTGCCAATGTCCTGGCAACAATCGCAGCCCATTGGCCGCATCTGGCAGCTGGCAGTGTAAATGAATCCAAACGAATCCAAAATGCACCAACAATATGTCCAATGCCATGCGGAATGATAACAGTAAATGAACTGAAGCAAACAGCCAGGGCTTTACGACGATGAGATGCTCTAGTCGGAAGGGAATATGTAAGATAGGTAGATGAATAGACAAATATAGGGCACACATGGATACATATATAGATATATATATATATATATATATATATATATATATATATATATATAGCTAGTTAGGTGAGTATGTAAAGTCATGGAGTGAAAGATAGATATATAGAGAGATAGGGATTACTCAATATACTGCTCATTCAAGTTTATTTTCAGCACTATTGCGCTATATACAGACTTGAAGACATAAGGTATGTGAATAGCATACCATAGTATAGCATATCTCTTTTCGCATAATTCTATAATCAACTCTTAATACAATCTACGGCTGGGTAAGGCACTTGCTCAAAGTATACCCTGTAATTTGTAATCTATCAGCTGAGTGTGTGTCTTTTGGGATCTACTAGAAACTTGGAGTGAATGAGAGAGTGAGAGAGATAGTAAGAAATTATTATAGTATTGGATCTACATAAATGTAATAAGTAGCATATGTACATATACAGACATATTTATTTATGAACATATATATATATATCTATAAATTTATATCACAGCAACTGGTCCCAGGGTATCTTAGCTTGCAGCCATAGCAGCTGCTATTCAAACTGTTGCTTATATTAAACGAGGCGTCACTCCTTAGGCACTAAAAACAAAAGTGCTGCATTTCCATATAAAAAGGGGTTCAATGAACTCCGTCTTTATGCTGAACAAAGAGGAGCCAAGGGAATTTATGAATAGCCTTAAATGAATATAAACATAACAAGTTGTACCGGGGGAAGATTATAGATTATATGTATATATATACGAATTAGTTTCATTCAATAGAAGGTAATTGAGGAGATAATAAAAAAGAAGGAATCAGATTTGTTGGAATATAAATATGAACCACAAAAAGGGAAAGTAGTTAATATGCAGTAAGAAGTCTTCAGTAAATTTTGGAACAGTTTTAAGCGCTTTGTCCACTGGTAAAGTAAAGTTAAGTATATTTTGTAGCCAGGAGAACGTCTAGGTAAAGATAATATAAATAATAGAGAGTCTAGCGAGAGAGAGTGAGAGAATAGCAGAGAGAGTAGTCGGCAGATCAGCTAGAGTACAGACATCAGATAGAGAAGTATGAAAATGTGTAGAGAGTGTGACGGTGCCGGAAGCAGCACATATTGTAGAGGCAGAAAAAGTACTGGATGCATGAGAGAGAGAGAGAGAGAGAGAGAGAGAGAGAGAGATAGAGAGAGAGAGTGTGTGTGAAGATAATAGTGAGGGTAAAGGCAGTAGTGAGAGTATAGGTGGCCGAGAGAGTTGAGGCAATAGTGAGCGTAGAGGAAGCAAGTGGATTAAGGATTGTATAAAGTGTAAAGGGAGTTCAGAGAGTAGTGACATGAGAGAGAGGGTAGAGGTAATCAAGGCAGTGAAGATACGAGAAAGTGTAGAGAGAAGAGGTAGCCAACAGACCGAAGTCTATATAGAGTGTAAATGAAGTACAGAGAGTACGGATATGAGAGAGAGGTAGAGGCTGTAAAGAGACTAGAGGTAGTAGAGAGACTAAAGCTGATAGAGAGAGTAGAGGAACTATCAAGAATGTATAGAGTGTAAAGACAGTAGTGTAAAGAGTACTGAGATGAAAGAGATGGTAGAGGTAATCGAGGAAGTAGAGAGAGTAGAGGCTGTGTAGAGAGTAGAGGTAATGGTTGGAGTAGACGTAGTCAAGAGAGAAGTGTATATGGAATTTAATGAAATACAGAGAGACGAAGACGAGAGAAAGAGAGAGAGAGAGAGGTAGAGGTAATCAAGCAACCAGAGTCGAGGCAAACTTCTATGTGCAAGCGCCAAGAAGTATGCAACGGAATTTTGCGTAACTGCAATTTATGCGTATTTAAAAGAAATGGAGTTGAAAAGAAGGCGTGGCTAGTGCTGGGCAGGCCAAGCAAGTGCAACAACAACAATAGATGGAGACGAAACAAAGCGCAAGGCAAATGAAATCAAACAACAAGAAAGAGTCGAGCCAATGCTTGAGGCCAGAAATTTGCCGCAACTACTTAGCGGCAGCTGCCACAACTCGGTCAATGGCCGAGTGGGCCAAAAGCCGCGTCCAGCATCCGGCGCCCAGCCACGCCTCCGATTAGAGATGTGATAAATGAATGGCAAGCCGCAGGCCTTGGTCTGGCCTTGGCGCCAACGGCAAACGGCCAACGGCCAACGCATGCAGCGGGCAATGGCCCGCAGGAGCCGGGAACTTCGACGGCGACAAGTATATTAAATGGAATGGCGTAAAACGTAAACTAGAATGCCACTCACGCCATTTTGCTCGTTTTTTTTATATATAAATATATACCCTATATATATATATATATATATATATATATATATATATGAAGACAATAAATATAAAAGTAATAAAAGCGGCGGGCAAATGTTTGCGCTGTAAAAATTGTTTACGAGCTCCAAAGGAAAACCGCGACAAGGCAACGGCAAACAACAAAAACTAAATATGCGGTGAATGTGTGTGTGTGTGTGCATGTATGTGTTTTGGTTGTTTGTTAACCGGAAGTTGGCGGTTATGCGACAGATGCGTCGCCATATTGCGAATGTTTACGCGGTCGCTTACCGAACAAATATTCATGTGTAGGCGAATCGATGGGGAAGAGGAAAGAGAGCGAAGAGAGAGGGAAGAAGAGTGGGTCGCTTAGTGATATAGAGAGAAAGGAAGTGGAGCTGATAGGTAAAATGAGTGTGAAAGAGGAAGACGAAGAGAGAGAGAGAGAGAGAGAGAGAGAGAGAGATCGAGAGAGAAAGAAAATTGAGCGAAGGCGAATAAATATGTATATATAGTATATATATATACATAGTATATATATAGAAATAGCACTTTTTTCTTCTTCTATCCTCTCATCTAGATTAGATGAAGGGAAAAAGTAAGTAGTAAATGGAGGACAAAACTTGATCTATCCGTCTATCAAGCACTTCAAGTCGAGTTTCATTTTCAGTTCCAGTTTCCTGCAAGAGCTTAAGCTGGCTAAAGCGGAATGTTCACGCTGTACAGGCTTCACTGCGCCCTAGCATACCGAACTTAGAACGGGAATCCAATAAAATATGGCTAGACAATTATTGGTCATGCGGGTAGATGCGCACACGTGGATGTTGGCAAGCGAAAGCCAATTGAAAAATTATGTTAATTTTCTTCAATTTTTTTGCTAGCGCTGTCGGCCAAAACTGGAAAAATCTCAGAGAGGGAGAGAGAGAGAGAGAGAGAAACCCAAAGGGGTTTGCTCCGGCATAGCGGCACGTTGGCAATTTGTTAGCACGAAAGCCTTGGCCAGTAAGTAGCTTGGCCCGTGGGCGTTGCAGCCACTGTTTACGAAATACAATGCAGCCCAGATGGGCGTGGCAGCAGGGGGACGGGGATAAGGGATGAACATATGGATGCGGATAGAGGAAGGCAGATGCTGGCCGTCGCTAGGCCGTGATTAATGCCCATCGTGGGCTTTTGTGCCGGCGCGCAAAATATTCGTGTAATCTACTTTAAAGCTCGAGCATTGCATAATTTTCGGGCTGCACTGCCGGAGAACATCCATTTTTGCATTTCCCCCTTTGGCTCTGCCTCCGCCTGAGCTGCGCCGGAGCTGGTCCTTGGCTTAGCCGTGCCGGAGAGTGCCCCGGCAACTGGGCAGCCAGGCAGAGCCTAGCCTCGACTCGTGAGTGTATATACATATATACATATAGATATGAATATGGCTGTGCAGGGAGTAAGCTAGTTATTAAGTGGAGCCTAAATGTGTGGCTTGGGCTATGTTTCGCACATGCTTCACTTGCACAAGTGGTTGAGGCTATGAGCGTAACCTCAACTTATTGAGGTTAGGTTGAAGCGGACATACATATGTAGATGCTGGTCAATTATCCAACTAGCACTGAAATCAAAATATATACATATTCATATTTTCTTTTAGTTACTTATGGACTATTCTATATGTATGTGTCTGTGTATGTATGTATGAATATGAATGCATGTAAATTTGTATGTCCAATCAAATGTGGACTTGGTTTAGTTCATTTAATTCATTTTGAATAATTCTCTGTCTCTCTCTATCTCTATATCTCTCTCTTTCTCTTTTTCTCCATCTATTTTCCTTTACCTCTCCCGTTAGTTTTTTTCTCTCTATATTTGTTTTTCTCACAGTATCTCTCATTAGCTCTTAGCCTTTATTTTCCTCATCTCTGTCGGTTTTTTACTCTCTTTTCCTTACTTCATATCCCTATTTACACCCTTACTCTGTCTCCCTCTTTTACCCTTTCTTTCTTTTTCAATAACTTACTTTTGGCTCTTATTATCTCTTTCCATCGCTTTCATTCTCTTCCCCTCATTGTTTTTCTCTCACTCTCACTCTTTCTTTCCCTCCCTCTTTCCTTCTCTTTATATTTCCAGAAATAATAAAAATAAATATATTTTACAATTTCTCAAAAAAAAAAAAAAAAAACAAACTTTCCACATTCAGCAAGGTTTTACGCACACGCAAACATTTTAAATGTATGTGTATAGCATATACATATGCATATTTATATTCTCGTATATATCCATTGACAACTCTCAATCAAACTTGGAATGAAAAGAAAACCTTTCGTCACTCTCCATTCCACACTGGCCTAGCCTCGATTTCAACTTTTCTCTGTCCATTTTCAGAAAATTCTTGCAGCTCTCAGCTGCTATTGCAATATTATATTATGAAAACAATAGAGAAATAAATGTGCTTCGTAGTAAAAGAAAACACGAGTTCTTCTTCTTATTTCCTCGTCTAATATTTTTATTTCAACTGCTGCTGGCTGTCACTGGCTGACTGAGTACTTAGTACTCAGTACTCGATACTCACGCATTGGCTCGATTCTATGGCTGCTGCTGATAATGCCTAAAGCACTGCTGCGCTGCGCTGTGCTGGGCTGGGCTGGGCTGCGCTGCTCTTGTTTTTGCAGCACTCGCCAAATATTTTTCTTTTGACTCAAAGAGCGATGGCGGCAAATAAAATAAATTACGTTCGATGATGATGATATTTTTGCCTGTTCCGTTCTTTTTTTTTTCGTTCTCTTTCTTTCGGCTTTTGCTTTCGTCTGCGTCGCTGCTGGCGTCGCTGCCTTTGCATTACGTTTCGTTTTCTTTCGCTTCACTTTTTGGCTGCCTTGCGGCGAAATTATTTCATTTTATGTGCGTTTGTATGAGTGGTTGTGTGTGTGTGAGTATAACGGTTATTGCGACAGCTTTGGCCACAGATATTACGCCGCTCTTTCTCTCGCTCTCTTTCTTCTTCTCTTCTTCTGCACTTGTTGCCTTGATTTGATTTTATTGCTGCGCTGTTTCAAGCAAAAATATTTAATGCCAATATTGCAGTTTGACGTCAGAGAAAGGCGCAAGCTGCGTGTGTGTGTGTGTGTGTGTATGTATGCTGAGTGGGTCGCACAGCCAAGCTTATTAGTTCTGCTGCCTGCAGCAGCAGCAGTTGCAACTGTGCAGCAAAGCGTTGTCATAAGCACTTAGCAGGTCTGGCCTTGTCACATGCCACATGCCATGTGCCGTGAGCCGTGTGCCGTGTGGCTGCGTGGCTAGTCGCCTGACGCAACTAAGAAATTGCCAATCGCACACAGTCAACAGAAGCAACGGCAGCAGCAGTAGCAGCAGACGCTCTTCTTTCACTCACTGCAACTGTCATGCTAAGTAATAGCAGCAACAATTTGCTGCTCACTCCAACAACAACTTCAACTCAAGCAAGAAGAGGAAGCAGCAATTTGCTCTTTCGCTCCAACGTCAACTTCAGCCGAAATTACGAGAGCTGCTGCTCACTCCAACTACAACAACAATTTCAACTCAAACTCGGCTAGTCAAGAAGTAGAAGAAGAGGCAGAAAGAACAGTTACTCCTTGCAACTCCAGCACCAACTCAATTCGCCTTCTCACTTCCACTTTCTACTCAAACTATGACTTCGACGTCAGACTCAAGCAAAAAGCGCTCAGGCAACGAAATTGCTTTTGTGGTTGTCAATGGAATGAAGGCACCCCCGCCCCGCCCCAGCAGCCGCAGTCACCTCACACCACGGCACTGCTCAAATGCCGCAGGTCAACTTTTGGCTTTGACATTACCAAATTACTTGCTGGCATTTAAGCAATACAACTAATTTGTGTTAAAATTCCATTAGCACCCGAAAATGCGCAAATATGCTCAAGCCGTAAGAGGCGCACGCTGGCTGGCATTCGCTGATTGAATTATGCGAGCGGAACAAGTGGAGAAATCAATCACGAAAGTACTTTGTAAAATCAGGGGTTGGCTTTTGTATGTGTGAATGTGTATACATACATGCATATGCCTAGCGTTAGCTATATATACATACATACATACACGCATAGTATGAGTACAGCAACAGCTAAACAAACAGAAACTCAGCTTTGAGTGCAAGTCGCCAAAACAAAATTAGCTAAAGCCAACTTAAGGCGAATTCAATATGCACGGCGAATCAAGCAAGCGCTGCTAACTTCAAGCAAATACACGTGTGAGGCACGAAAAGAACTGGCAATTGGTGTACGATTTATAAAAGTTAGCTCCGATAAATTAAATATTGTTATTCATAAAAAAATATTTTTAAATAAAATGACAGATAATTTAAGATGCATTGTTATATTTATTAAATTATAATTATTTATTAATATTATTATACTTATTATACTAATAATCATAATTATTAAAATAATAATCATAATTATATTATAAATGCGTTGTGTATGCATTTCTCATGAATTTGAATTTGCCTTATTGGCTATTAAATTAGTTCCTAGCCATGTGGTATATTGATTTAAATTATTTTAATAATATTATTATTAGTCTTTGGTCACAGTTTACTTGTTTCATTCAAATGGTAACGGTGATTGATTTCAAATTTATTGCATCATAGTAGGTTACTCAGTCGAGGAACGGGAACACTTCTCGTTCATTTCAGTTGTATGGGGAAACAGTTCAGTGTGACAGCTCAGTAAATTCTTACTAATAAACTTAACCTTATTTTCTGACAAAAAACAAAAAAAAAACCAAAAAAAGGAAAAATTAATTTTGCAAAAACTCAAAAAAACAAATCCGAACCCCATAGCTACAAATTGAAACACACAAATTTACGCGTGGAAGACCACAGCCAAAAATAAATAAATAGAGGACAAACCGTGAGTGATAAGTGTGAGTACGGCCTGGGGCATGTTCCTTTAATTGAACGGAAAAGGAAAGAAAATTGAAGGGGGTACTTGGGTGGGCACGCGGGGTGCCGCGGCGCATTGCTGGCAATCGAAAAGTGATTGGAAAACTAATTGGCTGAACACGTTTTTTGCTCTTGGTTTTTCAACAGCTCAAGAGACACGAAAGAGAATTACTGAATAATATAGATAAAGATAAAGATATCAGCTCAATCTCAATCATGGACGAGGGAGATCGTGCAATTAACGGTAATGAGGAGCCAACTGATGAGACAGATCAGGAGAAGATGCAGCACGAGACAAGTTTGCTGCCACAATCGGAAAACTGTATGTTCACCATTATGTTGGCGCCTGGAACGACAATACATATTCATATGTCGCCGGAGTCGGTCGTGGAAACGGACTCGAATCCAGAGTCCAGAGTCCCCGCCAGCTGGTGCATGTCAACGCTGATGATTCACAATGGCCAGTACTATGCGAATACCATACATAATTTTTTAGTTGGTCCCGAGATGCTCCGCAATTTTATCCTGACACGTGGGCCCGTTACCAATACGCTGCAGCAGTTGATGATGAATCCATTGGAATTGCCACGAAACGCACTGCAGCTGTTCTCGCCGCACAGCCTTGCCGACATGGTAGAGCACTATTGCAATTATGTGATGCGCACCGTTCGCATACTGGACAACGTTTTTGATTGGGTAGTGCCGGAGCAAGACTCGGAGCTGCCCGCCTTGATGGAGGATATACGCGAGACGACCCAGAGCCTGCAGTCGGCGTTGGAGCGGGTCCAGCAGTCGCTTCGGGCTGTTGAACAATATTTCGCGTCTAATGTATCAGCGGACCAGCAGGACGAGGATTCGCCGATGCCGGAGCAGGAGTCGAACCAGCAGCCGGAGTCGGACCAGGATATGGAACCGGAGCCACTAAAGATCTGCGAGTATAGTAGCAGCGAGGCGGACGATGAGATGGAGCAGGATTTACTGATTACGGATCCTCAGAATTGTGGTTCGGAATTCATTGGCTTCGATGACTACGATGATGAGCAGATTCAATGCGACTCGGACTCGAGCTCCAGTGATTCTGATATACGTACTTCAATGTATTTGGGGCCCAACTTTGAGCAGTGTCCGCAGCAGATTTGGTCGCTGACCAGCAGCGAGGACGACAACGATGATGATAATGATGATGATGATGATAATGATAATGATGATGATGATGATGATGATGATGATGATGATGATGATGATGATGATGATGACGACGACGACGACGACGAGTTGGACAGCTGGGCGAGCGATTTCGGGGAAGATGACTCCTTCGATGCATACATGGTGCGTCAGCTACGGGCTCACGCCAGTGGCTTGGCCTCGCGCCTCAACACGACATGGTCTCACATGCTCAATGACAGGACCCACGTGGGCCATGATGAGTGGGACCTTGGCTCGTGCGGCACGAACTGCGAAATCGAGGATGTAGGCATAGAGGAGAGCGACAACGAGGATCTCAATGCCTGGCAATACCGTGAGGATCGCACCTTTGAAACGGAGCTCAGTCGTCCCTTTCGTCGACTTGTCGGCGATCTACCCCCCCAGACTGCACAGGAGGAGCGATACGCCTGGCGTCATTCCTACGCACATTTGGACTTTCGACGTAGTCAATTTAATGCTCTCGGGATTCCCCAATCCACCAACCAGCCTATCCCGTTTTCTTATTACAGCCAGTGGGATCAGCAGGACACTCTGGCCTTCACCTCGTCGGCCAGTTCACAAAGCGATAGTCCCCGTTTTGATGACGATTCATTTCCCTTCACTGTGTACGCAAATCCAATGGAATTGGATGATACGTCTCCTGCGCGTGGGGATTCAGAGGTAGACCAACAAACTATGGATTTAGACACTGAGCCACGCCAAATGCCGGCCGATCAGCAAATAGTTCCTCTAGAATCGTTCGTTCGGCAGACGGATGAATTAATTGCACAGATCTTGGCAAATCTTTAGAACGACTGAGTGAAAGCTACCAGAAACATCTATCGAACACTTCTCTCAGTTATCTTTCACAACCAAACTTTCATTTTGGTACTTTTTTGTAGTAAGCAATTTCTTGGCTTTTCGCTTGGCTCTCAAAACGAAGAAAGGCAGAGGACATTGATTTCTCTTACACGTTTTATTTAGAAATAGATTGGTTATACCCCAGGCAGTATGTATATATGTATGTATTGCGATATTATTATGCATATATACGTACATCTATCTACACATGGACAAAAATCGGTTTGTTTACACACATTGTTTGCACCCACACCTTTTCGAATAAATGCATATCTAAATGTAATGCCCACTTTGAAACGGAACTACAGCATACACACAACATCCTTCTGAGTGGACAGTTTTTGATTATGAATTCAATAACTATGTAATAACTTTTGGAGTGATAAAATAGTAAATTTATATCAAAATTTTATAGAATACACTTAAACGAAATGTAGTGCCTTTTGTTGTTGTTTATTATGATGGATGAACTAAATGTGTGATTTCCATATAATGAATATAAAGATAATAAATGCAACTATGTAATTTTATATGAAATATATTTGAAAATAAACATGATATGAGCTCGGCTATGTGAATAATTATGTTAGACTTCAAATTGAACAAGTCCAAGACTCTACATCGGACGAAACTCAGGCAGGTAGAGTGCGCCACCTATTTATTCGGCTCAATTCTTTTGCTTTGTGTGCAGGGCATTGTTTTTCAGTTTTAATTAAAACAATTTATGCCGATAAATTGAATTCAATTAATTTATTCTAGTTCAGGCAGGACAACGGGACAACGGGACAACAGAGGTCCAGGCAAGCAGCCAACTGGTCAACTGAAAGCGCTCTATACAAATGGATTTTTACTTCTTTTTGCAGCTCGTTTCTCGTTTTTCGTTCACTTTTTCTGTGTGCTGTCAGAGAAAGGAAAGCTGGGAATAAAGCTCGAATGCACAAGGAAAAACCAGGAAGAAAAACAACAGCTAAGCGTGCTCTACACTGAAGTGCTCGGCGAGCAGTTACCCTAAGTGTAGAGTAGAGCGCTGATCCGACTTCTTCTTTATTCTAGACTACCCACACTAACACATAGTCACTTAATAGAGCAGCTCAGATGGTTGCTCCTGCAGGTTGGCGCCAGGTGTCGGATGCTGTAACTGCTGTAACTTCTCATCTAGAAGTTTGATATGGATGAGATTTCAAGTACATATGTATGAGAGGAAAAGGTCTAAGTAGCACTTTTCAGAACGTTCTTATACTACCAAGATCACCACCAATATGAGATAAGTCGACCTAGTATACTAGATCTAAATTAACGCATCTTTTTATACTGACATATCAATAGAATAGATAAATACATAATCTATGGTATCGAGCATAGACCAGCTTTAGCCATTGGCTCTCGCACATAACCAATCTACCCCATGTTTACCCATTCTCAATGGGCAACGGGAGGAGTCGGAAGGCAGCTGCTGCGGTTGGCATGTTAGGCTCTTGTGCTTTGTGCCCGAATGAAACCGAGAACGAAAATGAAAATGAAAATGAAAATGAAATAAGGCAAACTCTGAGAAATGAATCTACCACAGAATGCCAAGCATTGAATAAATCAAATATTTTTAGATCACATCGTTTAGTTTGGCTTAAATCAAAGTTAGCTGCTCTGGCTTTTCAGTTTAGTTTGAATAATAAGTTTGTGTTGTGTGGCTGATTGTGCCAATTGAAAGTAAGCGAAACGAAAATGGATATCAATGCATAACAATGGATCATCCACTATATGGCAAGGCCTGAGTCTGAGAGCAACTGTTGACTGTCGACACGCGCTAGAGAGAGAGAGAGACAGAAAGCCAGTTAGAGAGAGAGAGAGATAATTTCCTCGTAGATATGTAAATTTACTTGGGCTTGACTATAAGATTTTAGCTTAATGACAATAAGGGACAGCCTCAATCGCGCTCTGTTACGCGTACTTTCTGCACTGTCTTACATTACATTTTCCCTTTGTATATTCGCGGCTGTCCGCGTAGTTTCACATTCCGACACGCATCATTAATTCACACTAGAGTTGGATCTAATCCACACACGATTTCTGTGTGCCGGTCAAAATGCGAAGAAGTTTGAAGCAGCAATGGAAGCAAGGTAAGGCGAGCGCCACGGTTCAGCTGCTGGGCGATGCTTTTCATACCCACTGCACATGCCGAATGTGCCAGCAGGGTACTTTCGTTGTTAGCGGTAGGTATGCAACAGATGCTTGGATGAGTGCCTAGCGTATATGTATTATGGATAAGGCACCGGAGTTCAAGTCTATCCAGCTATGTTCCATGGATTTGCCTCTCCGTTCCTCGTCTGTTGTCCCTAGTTCGTCCATCTTCCAGCTCTTCGTTATGCTATCTGGACATCTTTCTCTGCTCGCCCCTCCGTGTGTCCCTCCCCTTCGTTCGTTTGTCTTTTCAAAGAGTTCAACTTGAACAGGGTATCATCCCGTCGCACACTGCCAGCTAGCACCATTTTGGTTGGTTTTTGTTCTTGTTGTGGTCTGTGATCCTTGGTGTTTGGTCCTTGGCGGTCTTTGGGTCGCACAGTTCGCAGTTCGCAGCTCGCAGCTCAGTTCGTGCATGTGTAACACACGTTTCATGTGTTAACGAGTTGGAAAAATTATTATTACATTATTATTTTGTCTGCGGGTAATTCGCCAACAACAAAACACGACAACAAGGTGTTCTTTCACGCTGGGTGCGCGCGTGCGTGCGTGTGTGTGTGTATGGGGCTTACAATAACTATAAATTTCAATTTTTCACACAGACCAAAGCGCCCGGCATTTGTTGGCTATAACTCTGGCCGGAGCAGGGATGGGCGGCGTAGGTTTTGGCAACCCTTAAGCAGCTTGCGTTCTGAAATTTATGCGCTATACGCGCGTTGGCTAAATAAATTTATAACTTACACACGCACAGAGACGCACGCACACACACGCACACACACACACACACACATGCAATCAGTTGCATAGATGTGCACCCAAAATTGTTGGCCTCCATCTGCTCAGCCCCCGCTTGGCTACCCCCCTCGGCTATCCCCTACTGGGCTGCTACGCTTAAACGAGCTTCTGGTCTCGGCTTGCCTCACAGCACTGCTGCTTCATCTAGCTGCAGCCACGCCCCATTTACATGGCTCCTTACACCGCCCCTGGCCCCTTAGACTACCCTCAGGCACACACACACATGACTTTATCTACGTCTCTGTCTCGTGTGCGCGTGAATTACGAAAATTTTCTTGCAATTAAAATTTGTTGCTTTCTGGGTATCATAATTTTACAAGTTTTCCAACTAGAGTTGGAGAGAGAGCGAGGCAGGCAGAAAGAGTGAGAGAGACAGCTGTCGTTGAATTTAACAAATTACAAAAAGCTTTGTGCATATGCTTAAAATAGATTGCGCAGCTATTAATGAATTAGTGCCAAGAAGTTGTTAGAGTATGCGTGAAGCCTTAACTGGAAAGCTTCTCCAGTGGCGCAACACTAAAGGGGCCAAGCAATGAAGCAATCGACTGAGGTGCTTAGAAATTGACTTAAAGTAAAAGCTATTTAAGAAGCTCTGTAATAAGCTCTGTAATAATTTTAGTAGCAGCTTTGGTATTCTACTACTCTTACATGTTCTAAAGTGAAAGTGTCATACGCCATAGATGAAAAAGGAGCCTTAAGAAGCTTTTCTTGTGCTTATAGCTTCGAGCTTTTTAAGCAGCTTTTATTGATGTTGCTTTTACATTCAATCGAAGGTTTAAAGACACAAAAAGCCCTCCGCAGTAAGGCGATCATTAAAGATGCCCGCCATAAGCCTTATCATTCAAATATCTGACAGAGTGCTGCGGGCAGAAATGCTTAGGTATCCTAAATATAACATATGCATGCAAATGCCTATCTTATATATCTTGACCTGCCTGCGTAGCTCTGCAGTATTTGATGTGAATTCAAATGAAATTCTCGAAACTTTCAATGCTAAGCCGCACTATATAAATTCGTAATTAGGCAGCTGGGAGAGTGCGACCTGCAGCACATGTCTACAGAACACTTAAGCCAGTGCTCAGGGTCAGACTGGGTCAGACTGGGAATGGCTTAAGAGCTGTATATAACACACCTGTGAGACTATTAAGCGCATACACTGAACCAAATTGAGGAGCGTTGAATCTTAAAATAATATGGAAACTGTTTGTGGCTGAGCAGCTGAAACTGGACACATACGAGTGCTTTTGTGAGCTTTTGATGAAGTATATTAGAGTTCGCTTTTTTCTAATTTCCAGGGTTAGCTTGTCAAATATATATAAACATAAATTGAGCATGCATTGCAAATAAATGCGAGCTTTTGATTAATTTTGTCTTAAATAAACAAAAATTCTCTTTGCTTTGCGAGCTTTTTAACTTTTTGTAGTGCATAAAATACTTGGAAATTGTTCTGAACTAAAGCTTACAAGTGTTATATAACGTATAGGTTTTGTCATTGTTGGTTTTCATTGCCATATGAACAAAGGCAGGCATCTAAAATCTTTGATATCTGGCTATTTCAAGGAGCTTTAAGTAAAGCTTCAGTCTCTAAAGTTCCTTTAACAAGCCTCATTTAAAAAACAGCCGGAATCTTTCAGCAGCTTTAAGCTCCCCAGCTATAGCTGATTGTAATTGAATTGGGCAAGTTTTTTTTTACAGTGTATAGCAGAGGAAGCTGGGACAATTGCTTGCCTTTCGTCTCTGTTAATGCCACAAAATGCGCCTAAAATGATGTTGAGCACTTGCGTCTCCGGCGTCCCAAACTGGTGGCACATGCAACAAATACACACACTCACACACATAGAGAGAGAGAAAGAGAGGCACATACACGCACACAGTAATACAGTTGCAAAGCTGGTAAACGTTGATGGCATCGGCTCATTTATAAATCGACGACAGTAAATTATAAATGGGGAATTACTTCGACAGAAGGGCTTTCCGCATGCAAAGCATGTGTTAGTGTCTATGTGTGTGGTTGTGTGTGTATGCTTGTGTGCGTGTGTGTGTGTGTGTGTGTGCGTGGGCGTGTGTGTGGGAGTGTGTTTACATATCAACGCCTTTGTAAAATGGAGCTATCCCTTGGCTTGCACACACACACACACACACACACACACACACACACACACACACACACACATATTAAAGTTCAAAGGGCAACGGGAACAATGACTTTCAGCTGGCACTGTGAAATTGCGGCGCCAGCTGCTGCTGAGTGGGCCGTTTCAGGCCGCGAGGAGCAGCGGCCAAGACAGCCGAAGGATGGCAAAAGTCCACACACACATGCACACGTACGCCTACAAACTAAATACGCAAAAATGTAAAAACAGTAAACGGGCTTTAGTCGGAAATGACTGACTAGCACATACCCAGCACACGCTCAGCAGCTTGAGCCTTAACAGTCTGACACCAAACTTTTGAGTGTGGGCATATGATAGCCAATACTTGAAGGTATCACATGCCATTTCATTTAACAATTCCACCAAGCCCATAATATTACTGTAAATGCTGTATATTCCGTACAGGGCCAAGTTGAAAGTCCGTCCTTTAAAAGTCTTCAAGCTATGTAAAATCAGGCAAATATATTCATCGATATCTATCGATATACGTCAAGTTTAATGATTTAAAGTAGAAAGACGATAAGCCGGTGTGGATTGGAGTGAAAATGATACATTTCCATTGCAGAGTCTCTAACTTTTGCTTAAGCCTAGATCGATACATTCATAGAGACGGGGGAGCACGCCTAGATCGGCTTGGCTATTTATGCTGGTAAGCAATGTGATGCCGACTCTAACTCCCTGTGCCATTGACATACACTTGCACAGCATCGAAAGCCCATTTTCGATGGGCTTAAAGTACCCAGACACCAATATGCTCGCTCCGTGCAGTTGGCGAACGAGCGCGCATTCACACGGCACAAGACGCTTCAATCCCCAATCCGAACTAGATGTAAACAGTCCGTTGTGAGGATTTGCGCTTAGTTGCGAACTGGAGAAAAGGCACGCGACACATACGCGAAAAAATAGGATGCGCATTTAGGAGGAGGCAGCTGCTGCTACAACTAAGTCGCAGGAGGAGCCTGAGCCCGAGACTGCGACTGTCAGGAGGAGGTTGATGCTGAGGCGAAGGCGAAGGCAAACCCTGCGCCTGATGCCTGGTGGGACGTAACGACGACAAGGTCGAATGGCTTAGGAAGTAATTTTAGCATTGTAAATCCTTTTGGAAAATTATAGCGACAGTCAGCTTGTAGTTAGTAGCAGGCAGCAGGAGGAGGCGGTGCGGTTGAAAGTGCAGATAGATGGAGATAGAGCTGTAGGGAGAGACTCGAAGGGGCGGGGCAGATGAAGCTATCATAAGATCAGGCGCGCACACAAAATGTTCTAGCGCAAAAATTGCAAGCACACAAACATATCTACTCTATGTAGAGACACACACACACACACACACAGGCACACTTGCACACTTACACACATTCTGCAACAGTCAAGCGCGAAAAATTTCATATGATATTTGAAAGGCTGCTCAGGCAGCGCGCCAGAGCCAAAGACAAGACTCGACGTGAAATTGTTCTTGGATATACTGGATTAAGGGGTGAAAGGAGAATAGAGAGAGAGAGAGAGAGAGAGAGCTGGGAGAAGCTGGAGGTTGGTTTAGTGAGTCAGAGATAGACGCGTACATAAATTTGCTGGGCGTTCTAGCAAAAAATAATGCATGCATTCCCAATTTCAAAGTGCCTTCATCTAAAATATGTGCGGCAATTCAAGTACACACCCGCACACACCCGCACACACACACACATATATATACGCATCCGGTCGTAAATACACTTACGCACATTACGTTATAGCTTTAGATTTATTTTGACATATTTTTCTTATGTGCTACTCAAAGAGATTCGAGCGTATGGAAATGGGAAACTTAATGGAATATTCAAAATATGCACTTCAATAAGTTGCGCATTACGTTGTCTTCCGTTAGGTGAGTTGACTTTACGTAACCATTACGAAAGCTGTATATAGTTGAGCGTCTAGTCCTTAGCGGTAATGTTCATTAAGTGTCTTTATACGTTGCGCGTTACGTGAGGTAAGGCCACAACTTACGCAATAGATCGTGGTAAGTCATTGATATAGAATGCTCTTTTAAATGCTATATAAACAATCAAAGGGGCAATAGCAAATGCTATACATGAAGCCAGCATTTACGTAACGATAGAATATGCCGTAAGCAATAGCGTAAGCCATATCAGAAGTAGCCCAAAAGAGAAAAGCAGATCTGAATTGTTGGGCGTGAAATACTTAACATTGTAATGCAGCATGAAATTTGTGCCTTACGTTACGTAAGTGCACGTAACTTGGGCAAACTTTTATATAATTACGTAAGCTTTCAAACATGTATAATACTTAATACGTCATACAAATAATCTGAAAGATCATGCAAGGGTAGCTAAAATTCAAGCCGTTTCAATCAAATTATGGCAAATAAGTGAAGTTAATGGAACTACAAAGCGCATGCTACGTAATGTTATTGAAAATTTCAGCTAGTTGTACGTTGAGCGTATAATCATTCATATAGTTTGACCCACAAAAAGTCGTCAATATATTTCCCATTTTGTATTTAATGTGATAAAGCAGTGAGAAAAAACGGAGCTGAAACGTAAGAGATGAGCGTTGAAAGAAAGTAAGAAACATTGCACAAAATTCCATTTAATAAGAATGATTAAAGTCTCGTGCAGCTGAAATAGTTACGCAAATAATTTTTTTTTTTATTTCATATTTTTTCAACCAATTTCTTGCAGTGTAAAATTGTAGGCAATGTGCTTTTGCTGGTTAAAAAGTTTATGAGGTGGGCTCGTCTGCTTTGGCTTCTGGATCCTGGATCCTGGATCCTGGACAAAGTTCGCAATGCAGTTGCTTGTGTATGGATTTGTTTGTCGCTTGTTGTCTCTATCCAACAATTTGACATTTGCCATTTCTGTGGGCAGATTGAAAATTGCCAAAGAAGTCGGCCAACAGTAGCAGCAGCAGCAGCAGCAGACATCTAGAGCGGTAGCAAGTTGGTATTTTATTTGAATGCAATGCGCCAAAAAAGCAGTCCAATACAGACTGTAGATTACCCTGCACATTTCAAATCTCTAGCTTATACAACTGTTGCTTGCTTCCTTAAGTTGGCTGACCATATGAAAGACTGAGGATTTTAAAGAAACTTCTCTAACTTTTCTTTAAGATACCTGAACAGCTCAATAAATATAAAGGTTCTTGCGTCTCCGTAACTATCATGCCAAATTGCATGCCTCCATCTCTCATAGATTACGAGTTATCTTGAGTTAGCTTACCAACTGCTGGCAAATGTATAAGGCTTACTATAGAATTTGTTTTGATTGAGCCTCAATAGCATATCCACCAAATATCGCCACGCTGCCTTTGATAGATTACGAGTTCCCTGAGTTGGCCTAGCAGTTAAGCTAAAATCTATAAGACTACAACATATATAACTGGGTCTCAATAGCCTCGCTATCAAACGTTGTTTCTACCAATTCATATATACATATTTAACAGAGTATATTTTAAGACAATAGCCAAATATTTGCTACCCCATTAGCCACAATATCAGTTTATAGGGTACAAAACCCAAATCCCTATTAATGCAGATGCGATGACTATGACTGCAGCGACATACACACACTCGCACACTCACACACTCGCACACTCACACACTCACACACACACACTCGCTCAGTTTTGGTTCGGAGTTGCTGCGAGTCAGCTAACGGATTTAGTCGTCTATTTCGGCCAGATTACTATTGGCCAACGAAGTCGTAGCCAGTGTTAAAACCATGTAAGATATACGAAATTTGCGACTTTTCCGCTGCTCTCTTTTCTTTTCAATTTAATTTATGTTTTCTTTTTTCATATATATATATACACATCTATATATATTATATTTCACATTTTGTTGTGGCAGCTGGCAATTGTTAGCACAGAGAGAGCGAGAGACCGAGAGAGTGAGGGAGAGAGACAGAGAGAGAGGGAGGGAAACGAACTTGGAACGTATTGCGTATACGCCACGGCGGCTGCCAGAGAACTTGCCCCAAATGAGAAACTTCGTTTTGCCAGCAGCAGCGAATAGAGTTTCCATAAATATTTTGTTGCTCGGTACAAAAGTATTTCAGCTATTTGCAGTATATATACGAGTACGCACATATATTTATAAACTTGCGCTATTCAAAATGTACTCATCCAAAAAAAGGGGTAAGGACTACAAGAAGTAATGTGCTCTGTGCTGGGAATGCCCGACTAGAGGATACTCTGAGGCCAGGCCACGTAAGATTTCTTAAGTAACTATTGACCACATACTGAAATCTGGAAATACTATTGATTTATTAAAATGAACTGGAGCAGGAATAGAATATTTGAAGTCTTCAATGCATCTTTCTGCTTAAGGCAGGCAGAAGGAACTACGTCATGCTTTGGGTAACCCACTTTACCCTGGATTGAGGGTATATTCAACAAATAGATGAACAAGCATGAGCTACGCTCCAGCTCGAGTCGACTTGTGAAAATCTTTGGCATAGTTTTGGCTCTGTGCCCTCGCAGCGATAGTTTGTGGTCGGTTAGAGCTGAAAGCAGAGTTGAGCATCAAACTATGCGGCAGGTGGAAAACTTGTGAAAATTAGTAAACACTGCTAACGGGTATTTAGCAACACTAAACGCCACTTGACACAGTGTCATGCCGAAGCAGCTATTAGCCAAGACCAATGGCATTTCTCCTGTCTCGCTTTAGCTCTACTAGCCCAACTCAGCTCGGCGCAGTTTAGTTGGCATTTCGCTTGAATTCCCAATTTGTTTTCATAGTTTTATTGTTGTGCATGGCATTTGCAGTTGGAAACTTGCAAAACTCATGGCAAGAGCTTGGAATAGGCCACATATAACCAGATGCCAGCACTACATAAGAGCAATATAACGTTCAAGCTCATTTGGCCAGCAATTGTAGTTGGTTTAATTAGAGGATTGGTGAGAGTGACAATAAGTAGCCAAGAGAGATTTCAGTGCTGTTATATTCAGGTATAATCTATATATGTATTAGCCCTGTACTGTCTATATTCCATCTATATACCATCTACAATCTCTAAACAGTGCATGTATCAGCTTGTATAAACCATCTACATATATGTAATCAATGATGCATACATATATACAATCTATATAATAATGATTATACTAAATATATTTATAGATATATAGATGGATAGATAGGTACATAGATAGATAGATAGTTGGATAGATAGATAGATAGATAAATAGATGGATGGATAGATAGATAGAATAGAAAGCAGTTATTGCAACGAGTGAGCTCCTGCTTAGAATCAAGCTCTACAAAGTTTGATACTCAGGCTCGATTATGTTTTTATTTATCTAGCTTAGGTATGACCACAACAGCTTTAATCAAGCCCACTAAACAATGCTCAAAGTCAAATGTATTACATACACATTTTGTTTGCTTTACCCTGTAGGCAGGCAGAGTGCCAGAAGGGCATGATGAACTGAATCTAATAGCTAAAGTGAAGGCAACTCTATGATTTGAAGTGCAAGAATATAGAAGTTGAAAATGTAATATCATATATGTGTAGCTACAGGGTATTGCTGAATCGTCTTAAACTGAATGGAAGCAATGGCAAAGCGATCATAGGTTTTTTTTAGTACAAGTCTGTGTAACTCTAATTTGACAGCTCTTTGTTCGATTATATACTGTTTACATATAAATAAAGTTGACATTACAGCGTATCTTTGAGTGCATTCATTAACTTTTGCTTGTCATGCAAAAAACCTCATAATTAACCCAACTGAATTCGTAGTGCATTAAAAATGTTTTCACATTGTTTTAGTCTAAGCTACGCAAATCCTCACATTAAAATTTATATAAATATATATTTCTTTACATATATTTATATATATATATATATATATATGTATTATGAAACTGGCTAAAAATCAAAATCCGGATGAAGCCAACAAAATGCAAATGGATGCAAACAGGAAACCGCGCTGGCCGCACGCCGGAAAGCGAAAACACGCAGCTGAGCTGGCCGGCCTGGCCGGGCTGGCCAGTGGGGGTGGAGCAGGCGGGGCGATTTGCCTGGCCAAGTGGAATGGGCCTTGTTTTAGCCAGTTGCTTGTGGCACCTGGTAACTCGTTAGTGCTTAACAGCGTCCAAAATGCTGCGCCCAATATCAATATTGACATTAATTTGTGCGGCCCGCAAAATCCGCATGAAGGCGGCAGTCCAGCTCCGCTCCCCTTGGAGCCCCGCTCTGCCTGGGCCAGCCCTGCTAACCGCAACGGGCAACTGCTCGGGCGGTGTAGTAAAAGTGGATGCTGAGCTATGAGATCGCAGAAAGGGTCTGCATTAGCCCATATCGTACATCATATGCCGGTTACTAGCACCGACAAGAGTAAACAGCAGGCCAAACGTGACTACCAGCTACCCTGTAAAAGGGGTTTAGTGATGAATTTAATAATTTACAGCATTATATCTCTCTTCATGTCCCTCTCACTTCCTCTCTTCAATGCACTTTCGATAACTATGGACAAGGCTCTTGCCTAAATGAAAAATCTCCCTTTATATTTAAGTACTTCTTCACAACCTTCAATATCCATAGATAAATACCTTATATTCTCTATTCTCCTCCTTCACGTCCATACCCCTAGGCAACATTATACCCTATCTATACTCTCTGAGGGCATCGCCGCTTAACTATAGAAAATGAAAAATGCTACAGAGCTGTATTTTTGTTGGTTTGTTGTTAAGTCCTAGAACCGAGTTCGAGTTCGGGTTCGGGTTCAGGTTCAGGTTCGGCATCGGCATCTGCTGGTGCGCACATAAATTTTTTGCCTAAGCAGTTAAACCACAGAATAGAAGAAGGAGAAAAACTCCACTTACTAATTACCCTGTAAACAGTATCTGCTACCTTGAGTGTGGAGACCGCCTTAGTTAATCCAGAGCCTAATTGATTTATGTCGGATTTACTTTCAGTTATCCCAAATCTGATTGCTTTGATGGTAGTAGGAGTTGTGGTGTATATGAAATGAGTCAGAAGATGGATGGAAGGTCCTTCTCTAGATGGTAAATAAACGATAGATGGAAAATGAATCGCAGATTAGTAAAACATTCATGAAAAGTCGATGGACGGTACTTGAAGATAGATGGAAGATTGCTGAAATATAAGTCAAAGATGAGTGGAAAATGAGTGGAAGATAAATGGAAAACATAGATGCAAGATGAATAAGCAGTAGATTGAGGATGTTCGAATATAAGATAGAAGATATGTGGGAGATGCCAATATATCTATCAATATAGATGGACGCATGGAATGTGGCATATGAGTGAAAATGGCTAGGCATCTATGGGAAATATAAAACAAATGGGATATAAAAATCGAATCACGAAAGCTGACTAAAATTAAAGCTGTCTAAGCTGGCTGTTTTTGGCTATTGTTCGCTAAATTCACTGGCTGATTGAGGAGCTCTCTCTGAACTTTAGTAAAAGGTCTGCCTTCAGTTGGACAGGGTATAAGGCAGTCGATGCCACCCGATTCTCCCTGTGCTTCTCTTAGCAAGACAACAACAAAAATAAGAATATATATAGATGCATGTATATATGTTTAAAACATTTGCATTAGAGGCAAGAGCGAAAGCGTAAAGTGTAGTTGAAAGCGCTGGGCGTTGGGGGCGTGCCTCTCCCTCTCTCTGTCTCTGTCTCTGCCTCTGCCTCTGTGTGCAGCGCAGGTCAGGTCGTCGGGGTTATTATCATGTTAAAACTGCGAAATGCAATAAGTTAGTTGGCAAACCGCGTCTCGGCCACGGGTGGCTGCCATTCGGCCAGCAGACCCGCTGCGCCAAGATTTATTAAGTACATTTTGCAGGCGATATATATAGACGATATATACATATTCATACATATATACTGAGCTGAAATGTAAACATTTGCCTCGCTCCCATTTTCCATTTCTTGCTGGAAATACACTTAAAGTGTTGCGCTTTAAGGTCAGAGGATGGGGCGGAGCTGGCGGGTCGAGGGCGGGCTACATTATATTCATCAGCGTCTGTTTGCTTAAATATGTTGCGCTTGCCACAAAAGTCATTATCATTATCAGTTGGCTCGTTGGCAACGCTGGCAACAAAAGTTGGCAACGCGCGCGAGCCAACAATTTCTCCGCCTGTTTGTTCGCTCGCTTGTTGTGTCGTTTGTGTAATATTCATAATATTCACAATATTCATAATATTTAAGTTTGCTTTGCTTGTTCTTCTTCCCTTTGCCCATTTGGGCCCTCATTAGGGCTAATTTCGGGCGCCATTTGCATGCGAGGCGTCGCCGAGAAGAAATATGCTCCTGCTTCTGCTCGTTCTCCTGCTTCTGCTCCTGCTTCTGCTTCTGCTTCTGTGTTGGCTGCCCCCAAGTTTTACTGCCTAGCTGCATCTGTAATGGCTATTTAATGGGTCCTGCAGCGATCATTACAGCTGAGGAACAACAAATGAGAGACTGCACATGTGGTGACCCATGAACAAGTGTTGGCTCTGCGCGCATCTCAAGGGAATCCATAAATTTATTCAATATATCGATTAGCAGTGTCACAACCAGCCTTTGATCAGTTCTCAGGCTGTAAAACTCAATGCGAATAACCAAATGACTGCTAACTAGAATTAATACTAACTTCGGCTTGGTAATATAATAGAAACTGTTATATAAGGTATATGATATAGAAAATAATGTATATTGCCTTCTGTTGCTTCAAGTGCTGATCGTAGTTGATGTCCAGACGTAAGCAGAAGGAGGCTTAGTTAGATTGGCTCTAGATGAAATCAAATTAATGAATGAAACTTTCCTTTTACTGCCCGGCGACCTCATCACAGCCCAAACTGGGCTATTCATATCATATCTTCGTTTACTTTAGGTGAGTTGCACTCCAGAGGTTGTTACTTGTCCAGGGATCTGGTCGTTGGGCAGCTCTCAGAGCTCACTCGCTAGATCATGTCTATTCCTTTCCTTTGCTAAGAGTGCTCATCCATAAAAGACACATGAGCAGAGCAAAGTTTCCTTTCAATTTCTAGCGAGCTCTTCTCAACCTAAGCTAGGCATCTACATCTATCTCCCGTCACTTCCTAGTGCATCACACAATGTATCCCAGCTGCTCTGAGCTGCACTCGCCAGGTCGTTACTTGGCCAAGGATCTGGTCGCTTGGCAGCTCTCAGAGCTCACTCGTTAGCCGCTCTGCTTTTGTGCAAACTGAATTGAGATTGAAGTTTATGTTCTGGAAAGCTTGAAGCACTTTGTGCTGCAGTGTGCTGAGCCACTTGGGAGCGCTTTTGGGTTCGTTGATCACAAAGTGAACCAATTTTGATGCACTCGCCGCGCAGTCTTTGTTGGCTTGACCCGTTCGTAATTAGAGCGCTCGGATGTCACTTGATGACATCACAGTGACAGCTACGACTGGCAGTATTACTCGTGCTAGTCCTGTCTCTCCCTCTCTCTCGTGCTCTCTCTCTCTCTCTCTCTCACTCTCACTCACGGGCTAATGCGTCACATCTTTCGCGTTCTCCTCTGCTGCACTGGCCGCTCCTGTTGGAAATGTTTTTTGCTGTTTAATTGATGCTTGAAAAATGCAAAGGAGCAGCTTAAAGCGCAGCAAAAAGCAAAGGACACACACACAGATCGGTCGGAGAGCGGCGGGCGGCGGGCGGCGGGACTGAGGGGCGGCTGGGAGGGAGCACAAAGTAAAAGTAAGCAAAAATTAGATAACAAGCCAAACGACAGCAACAAAAAACTGGGAAAAGGGAAGAGCAACTCTGCAACAACAACAACAACAACAACAACAACCACAGCGAAAAGTGCATAAAGTGGAAAAGCACAAAAACAACAACAACAACAGCAACAGCAACAACAACAAAAAGTCACAAACAAAATAGGAAAAAATTGCGGAAAATAAGTAAACGCTAGTGCCATATTTTCTAAAACTTTCCCAGGCTGCCTTACTTTGTCTCTGTCTCCATCACCGTCGCTCTCGCTCTCGCTCTCGCTCTCTTTCTCTCTCACTCCCCCTTCCCCTCCACCTCTCTCGCTCACTGTCTGTCTGTCTATCGCTTTCTATTACTGGTCGTGCCATAATTAAATTTACCTGCACTTGGGTCAGGTTTTGTGTTTCGTCTGCCCCACTTTGTGCACCCATCCATCCGCTCGTTTCCCTAATGCATTAAGTTGTTTTTTACATTTGCCACGCCCACATCCATGCGCCCACTAGCATGTGCACTGGCCATGTGCCCCCACTTCGCCATTTCCACTTGATTATTTTCATAGCAATTTTTATTTTTACACTGCATTTGCGGCATTCCAATCCAATTTGATTTTTCATTTTCTTTCAGATAAAAAGATAATTTCCTTTGTTTTGATTTACAACTTTTTGTTTTGATCGCTTTTCAATATAAGCATGAATTTGATATGATAGTTCATTGTAAGATCTAAAACTTGCGTCTGAGAGGTTAAAGGCTTCAGTTTTATACACCGAACCCATTGAAAATGAAAAAGCAGGGTATAATGAATTTATTATCATCGAAAATGGGTTCAGCTTACGCAATGAAGAGTTTTTGTTCGTAGACGTAGAGTTAGTATATTGCAATATGTGTTTTCTGTCAGTCTGTTCACCTATCCATCAGCCTGTCTACTCATCATATTCCTTTTCTGTCGGTTAATTCATCCATTCGTATCCTGTTTGCCTGTCCGTATGACTACCAGTCCGGTGGAGCCTCTGGTATACTATATGACGGTCCGTATGTCTCTCCGTCCGGCCGTTCGTTTGATCCTTCGTCTCGTCTGCTCGTGCTTATTTCCTTCCATTCGATCGTATGGATCGAATCCTTCAATCCGTCCCTTTATACGGAAATTCGTGCGTCTGTTTGACATATTTCTTCTTATTTCTTCATCTATTCGTCAGTCCATTTCTTGGTGAGATCGTCTACCGTCTGTCCTTTCGGCCGTCCTTTCGTCCGTGATTGCGTCCGTCCTTTCGTCCGTCCTTTCGTCCGTCGTTGCGTCCGTCCTTTCGTCCGTCGTTGCGTCCGTCCTTTCGTCCGTCCTTTCGTCTGTCCTTTCGTCCGTCCTTTCGTCCGTCCTTACACACGCCTTTTCCAGCTGTCCATCCCATCGCACTATTCTCTGCATGTTCGTACTTCGCAGTCCATTTCAATTGAACCTAAGTACAAGCTCGTTAAGATTTACGAAAATGCTTCTTGCGAAAAGTTGTCAGGGAACCCATTGTTGGAGCAGACTTACAAAACAATCACGTTGACTGCACTGCTTGAGCGAATCTTGTCCCTGGCCAAGCCCTGGCCAAGCCCAGCCTCCACTGAACAGTGGGTATCTGCTAGTCGAGTATGTCCCAGTGCTATGCTTCATTCGGGTGTGGCTTTTGTTTTCACTGGCGCATTATGAATGCAATTTTAATCTAGGCTAAAATACTCGGCAACTTAATTAATTGCGTGCGCACACGTTTAAAAAGCATAGGAAAAACTGGAAAAAACTGTAATGTTTCATTTTATATACATATAATATAAATCAAATTTAATTTTAATTCCAAATTACAGTTTTTGGCTAATTAATTATGCGGCCGTCTGCTGTAGAGCGAGTTGATTAGCTGCCTTCCATTCCCATTTTCATATCCATATCCACTTTAATTTTCATTTTCATTTTGTATTTTCATTTGAACTGTTTAATTTGTCTGCTCTCCATTTTTGTTGCATTTCAGACTAAAACTAAATTAATGTAAAGTGCGAACAACTGTTTGCCGTTAATTAATTATACGTAATTAAAGCGGACTTAGCAACTATTTAATTATGGTACGTCAATAATGGGGAGCGCCACAATTAGCGAGCCATATTTACGGCTACTCTTGGACCAACGTCATTCGAGGCAAGAGCAGAAAAGCTGATAATTAAACAGAATATATAAATATATATGGATATGTATATATACATACATATATATATATATATATATATATATATATATATATATATATGCATGCATTATTCATGTATTCGATTGATGCTTCCATAGCAGAGCTATCTCTATCTCTATCTCTATCTCTATCTCTATCTCTATCTCTATCTCTATCTCTATCTCTATCTCTATCTCTATCTCTATCTCTATCTCTATCTCTATCTCTATCTCTATCTCTATCTCTATCTCTATCTCTATCTCTATCTCTATCTCTATCTCTATCTCTATCTCTATCTCTATCTCTATCTCTATCTCTATCTCTATCTCTATCTCTATCTCTATCTCTATCTCTATCTCTATCTCTATCTCTATCTCTATCTCTATCTCTATCTCTATCTCTATCTCTATCTCTATCTCTATCTCTATCTCTATCTCTATCTCTATCTCTATCTCTATCTCTATCTCTATCTCTATCTCTATCTCTATCTCTATCTCTATCTCTCTCTCTATCTCTATCTCTATCTCTATCTCTATCTCTATCTCTATCTCATTGACATATACACATTTCATATAGACACAAACAATTTCTCTGTCTACAATTAAAACTTTAACTTTTTTCAACATATATCTCAGTCTCGCTTGCATCTCTTCCCGCTCTCTCACTCTTTCATTCCCTGCTCTCTTCTTCTTCTCTCTCTCTTGGCAACACAATGCAAATTGTTGAGATGACGTCACGTCCGTTGATTTTATTTGCAATGACACAATTTCAGGACGCAACGGCTGTACCGGATGTTGAGCGTATGGGGGCAGGAGGCAGAGGGCATAAGCCAGCCAGCCAGCTCTAGGGGCGGTGTGAGTAAGGGTGGATGGGGTAGGGTAGCGCCAGTTGCTGCTTGCGGGGGTACAACTTTGTCCGCTGTTCAACTCATTTGTAATCATTTGGGCGTTAAATTTTTTGGCGCATTCATTGCTCGCCTCTGCCGGCAGCGACTTTGGGGCTGCTCTGACACACCCGCACTGACACAGCACCCTGTCCCAGCTCAGTTCAGTTTAGCTCAGCTCAGTGATGTCGCTGTTGTTTTTTACAACCTTCATAAATCTTAATTTTAGCGCATGCAGCAAGCAGCTAACAGAAATGGTCTAAGAGATGGCCGAAAGTGAATGAGACGAGGAGCAGGAGTACGGGAGGCTCTGCTAGGCTAGGGGCAGCGGCAAGGGGCAAGGGGGCTTGGCAACGTGACTCGTTTTGAAGTTTTGAGCTGCACTTTTGACGTAACCAGCTGGCTGACAGCCGGCGGCGGGTGCTGGCAGCGCGTTCATGATGACGCGTCAGATGGATGAGCTAACTGAAATTTGTCGCACAACAACAACAAGAAGGAGTAGGTGGAGAGGAGGCAAACAGCAGAGAGAGGGAGAGGGACGAGACGAAATGGGACAAGTTTTCGTCCCGTTAAATTTAATGCTTGTCTCGCTTTTGTATTTGAGCGCATTTTTCCAAGAGCACTGGGCAGCCTCCATGTGCCGCTCCCCCACTCCCCACTCCCCACTCCCTACACCCCATCTCGATCGGCAGCCCTCAGGGAAAGTAAGCCAGTCATACTGCCATACTCAGCAAATTGTGCCAAAAATTTTTGGTCAGAGTCGCAAGAAAATGTTTTTTAGGTGGTGGGCTCTGGAGAGGGGGAGTAACTATAGCTGAATGGAAGGGGCAGGGGCGGGTGTATCAAGAAGTGGAGATGTGTCGGCTCTGTGCCCGAGGGTCGCCGGTCTCCGGTCGCCTGGTAGCGCATCCAAACGCATTTTGAAAGCTTTTAGCTGTTAATGTGGCATAAATTTGTCTTTTGTTGCTGCTGCTGCTGCTGCTGCTGCTTCTGCTGCCTCGGCTTTGTGGGCGGAAATTGAAATAAAAAGTATTCAAAGCAACGGCAAAGTGGCCAAAACCAAAACGCAAACTTGAAACGCCCCCAGGCGCAAGTTAACGCAATGCCAGCTGTGGCAATGGCAGGCGACGGAGGAGGCGGGTGACAGCAGTTGATTGGGGAGCGAGGGTGATAGAAGGGGGCTGCGGCTAGCTGTCATGCAACAGCAGTGCGGACACTTCAAGTACTTTATGCAACAAATTTATCTCTCTGTGTATGTGTGTGTGTGTGTGCGCACACATTTAGAATTTATTGATACACATTAAACAGACTAAAGTAGCTTCAGAGCGAGTTAAATGCTGTCAGGTGGGATTGGAACTGGAATTAGGAATAGGAATGGCACTGGAACTGGTAGATGAACTTAATTTAAAACTATTGAATTGCAACTAAAGCTGGACTCAGAATTGGAACTAACTCTGATATGGGAAGCGAAAGTGGAACTAAAACTGAAAGTAGAGCTGGAAGAGATGCATTAACTTCAACTGGAACAGAAACATGAGAGCTGGAACTACTTAAAGCTGGAACTGAAGCTGGAATGGAAGTTGGAAGTGCGACTAGATCTGAAACAAAAGCTCAAACTAGGTATATAACTCAAATTGGAGCATAAAATTGAATTGAAATTAAACCAAAGCCAGAAATAGAACGGGAACTTAAATTAATGCTTCGGCTACAACTTAACCCATAGCTGATACTCGACATTGGAATTGAACAGCTGACACTGAGAGTGGAGCTGCTGCTGTATGTCTTGTAGAACTAGCAGACACACGGAGCTGATCCAGTTCAAAAGCATCTTCGGAGTCTTTCCAAGCTAAAGCTGGAAGTAACCGATTGTGAAACTGTGTTATAAGTCAACTTGGAGTTGGAAGCAAACCACAAGTTGAGGCTGACAGCGGAAGTAGAACTTCAGAAACATGCTCATTTCTAAATGTTGAATATTGAACCTGACCTGATATATTGCAAAGGTTTCTAACCTGTTTACAAGATGTAATCACATCGACGACTGAAATAAAGAACACGTTTTGAGCTGAATCTCTGTCCCAGCAGGAGCAACAGCAGCTCCAGAGAACGAACTGCTTCCAAATTGAGATTGATGACATGTCAATGAAATTTATTGACACGACGTCGTAGCAGCCCAGCACAGCGCAGCAGAGCAGAGCAGAGCAGAGCAGAGCAGAGCAGAGCAGAGCATAGAAATGAAATGTTATATGTCATTGGCATCCATTTTGTTAATACTTGACTATGGCCCGAGTTTGGGGCTGGCTCTGGGGCTCTGGGGATCTGGTCTGTGTCATGGTCGCTGTGGCAAGTGCCACTAACTACACGTGCCACGCGGCGCAATCGAAGCATCAAATTGACTAATTTGTGTGAAGCGAATTCTGATTTGTTGCCACGGAAAACGTTGAATAATGAATAATGAATATGCCCCATCTAATACCCATTAGAGAGCAAGAAGCGTGACGCAGCCAAAAATGTGTGAAAAATATTTGAGAGAGAATCTTTAAATGTAAGTAGAAACAGAAGTAGAAAAAGGATCCCTGAAGCCTTAATGAACTGGAAATTTTTGTATGTAGCATCGAAACTTGAGAATTTTTTAGGGTTCTGTACATAAATCTGGGAAAGAGAGAGAGGGAGAGAGAGAGAGAGAGGGAGTGAGAGAGAGAGAGAGAGAGAGAGGGAGAGAGAGAGAGAGAGAGTGAGAGAGTGAGAGAGAGAGAGAGGGAGAGAGGGAGAGAGAGAGAAAGAAAGAGATAGAGAGAGAGAGTGAGAGAGGGAGAGAGAGAGGGAGAGAGAGAGGGAGAGGGAGAGGCAGATATACTAAGCAAATGTTACCTCTTGCCTGTTTACTGAGCTGGGAGAGGGAGAGAGGGAGAGAGAGAGAAAGAAAGAAAGAGAGAGAGAGAGAGTGAGAGAGGGAGAGAGAGAGGGATAGGGAGGGAGAGAGAGAGAGGCAGATATACTAAGCAAATCTTGCCTCTTGCCTGTTTACTGAGCTAGTCACTCCTTGGTTCTGCGACGGATAAGAGTGACCCCCCTTAAGGATTTATTTGTACTCCCCATATGAATGAGTTCTTGAAATGTCATTATAATCTTTCTAGGGTTTATTATGTGGCCAAAACAAGGACACTGAAGCAGCCAGGTCTTCTCCACCCAGGAGGAATCTTCGAATTTGTTCGCCTTTCGAATCGACTTTTATGGCTTTATATTTTAGTGCTATAATTGTTGCTCTAATCACTGGCTATATACTGCTTGTAGAGCTTTGCTGTCGCTTCTCTTCACACTCGTGCGAAGCAACTTTTATGCATTGGCTGCTTTGCATATCTTCTGAAGCTATCAGTTCAGTTCAGTTAACATTTGTATGCAAGTCTGGGCCGAGTGCTATAGGTGGCGTCGGCGATAAGGATGAGACTTACTTGAATGTTAACGCGATTAACAATGTACAGTTCGCCTGCCCATGCCACATGTCATTCAATTAACACATTGCGATTTTTTTCTTGTATTTTGTTAAGTACAAGGCGATTAAGTTGTCAACAGTTGCGCAATCCCCGCCTCGCCTCGGCGCCCTTTGGCTCGACGTTTATCTGCTTGCTGCTTGGCAAGCAATCAGCATTAATGTGAATACATATAAATTTATGTGTATGCACTTTCTCGCTCATTAATTTCAATTTGAATGCCGCGCAATCGATACTCGATAGGCGGGTGTGCTCTACCGTAGCTCTGGATGGATGCAGAGAGTGTAGATTTATGAACTCTGGATGGGATATACCTAGCCAAGTATATCAAGGCAATTACATCTCAATTGCTTTACTTTAGAAATTTCGATTACAGGATATCTTTTAGTCGATCAGTGCAGTAGATCGAGCTGTTTCATTTTGTTTATTTTACTTTTTACATTAAATCAACATTTATTGTGGGTTGTTTGGGCGTTTCACTGGCGGGGCTCAAATATTGCAAATGTTTTAAGCTGCTTGCTTATTGTATAGAAATACCCTGTAAATGTCAAATTAACAAATTAAACAAATTAAATTCATCTTTTCACTGATACTTTTTTTCCGATGTATACGATGTATATTAATGTCTTTGCTATATTAAAGAAATATATAAATTTTTATGTACAGCTAAAACATGTACAAAGTTATCGATATAGGCTACATGAGTTATCGATACATGAAGGCTTATACATCATTAATATTTTCAATATTAAAATGTCTTTTCCTTTCTTTTCACCTGCTTGCAAAGTGAAATACAAAACATATTTTCATCATATGAAATTCTATATAATGCACTACATCTTTGCCTCATCTACAGGGTATTCGCACTTACATTATTGCATCTGCCATTTTGAAGCGCGACTTCCGTTCCCCCCCCCAAAAATCCCCCCGAAATATCGTTCAACCCGATGCCCGTAGAACAATATGATTGTCATTTGGCATTCGCATCGAATTTGGACTTATCTATTTGCATCATTATTTGTTGTCGTGCTCTACATTGCAATTCAATTATAATCAATTGACTTAGTATGAAAATAAGGAGGCGCTGTCCCGGCCTGCCTGGCAGCCCCTCTCTCTTCTCCTGCCTTGCCCTGGTCATCTCTTCAAAAGTTCGCATTACTGCATTCGGTTTACAAATTAATTAATTGCTGCCATATGCTAATTAAACAGCATTTTTACACTGTAATTTCGTTGGCATTCAATGCGCATACACTCACACATTCACATTCACATTCACATTCACACTCACACTCACACATTCACACTCACATTCTCACACGCACGTTCGCTCACAGAGAGAAAAATAAATAAATTCCAAGCGTAATTCTTTCAAATGATGTGCAACATTATTATTGGACCTCGAATGCGAACAGCGCAGAGCTTATAATACATACATACATGCGTATATGCATATGTGCATGAGTAAGGCATGCTCAACTTAGACATACCCTGCTTTCCAGTAGCATAAGCCTCTTGTCTCTTGATATATCGCTTAGACTCTTATATTGAATGAATTTATAAGTACCCAGAATTAGTAGGCTTGCAGATACCCCGTTTTTTATAGTATATTTAGATATACCCTAGCTGCAATTGAAATATATCTGTGGGTCTTCAAGGTAAACTGTTATTTTATATCTGAAATTAGCTAAGAGTAGTAAGCCAGCAGATACCCTGTGTTTGGGGTGCGACGTTTAATGGGCTTGAAACACAAACCCGCACACCCTTTCTTTCGGCTTACATACTGTTTACAGGGTATTTGTCGTTGTAATATGTTTCGTTTATCATTTATGTCGGATTAAAGCGATGCCATCCAATACCAATTTATTTGTGCAAACAGTTAAGTACGTGAAATTACCGTTATTATGCCTAAATGCCATTCACAGCGAAATACAGCGAATGCCCTTGCGGTGAAACACGTTAACACCTATCCACCTGATTAGCCCATGCAACTATTTATATACATGCAAGTGTGTACTTGACTAATGATGCATTTCCATGTTATTCAGTTAAGTATGTAGTAGACTTGCATCATCGAGCAAGGAAATACCACAGAAATACCTTGGAATTGCAGGGTAGATCAAGTGTGTGCTCGAAAATTGGAACATTTTCCTGATGATTTATTATACATAGGGTAACTGCTAGTCGAATGTTGCTGACTTCTTTTGACTCAAAGTTTCCAAATTTTATATATCTTACACGTGACGATTTTTTCTCTTTTCTATATGCGAGTACTGATGACATATATACGATTTGATGTTGCATCAAATGATTTTGGTCTATATAAAATAATAGGTCTGAAGCTCTGCTTTGTAAGAAATCATTAAAACTCAAGCCAGTGACTAAGGGAAGAAAAACAGTGCACTATAATCAATTTTTACGACTGTGGTAGAGCTACTTATGAATCAGGACCAAAATAACAACCAAAAATATAAACGAAAATGTGACTTTAAACTAAATGTAAATATAACTTGTTACCTATTTTTTTTTACTTTCATACAAATTAATGTGTAACTTGGTACATCCACCCCAAAATTTGCCCACTGTACTCAGGGATATTGCAGCGTGTCTTCATTGGCAACATTTGCTCTATGCAAATTGTGAGTCTGGCTTCAAGTGTTGTCGCCTATTGCGCAAGTGCAGCGTGCTTTCTCTTTCCTGCTCTCGCAACATTTGCGTGCATAGCAACAATGCTGCTGGGCAAGCAGTGCGCATGCACTCTGGCAACATGTTGCGGGCACTTGTTTTGATTTGTGCACAGCTTGTTTATGTTTATGAGATAAACAGCTTACAGCTAGACCCAAAGCGAACGACAGGTGGTTGCGTGCTGTAGTGTGAGTATTGCTGTGCGTGTGTATATGTGTGTGTGTGTGTGTGTGTGTGCAGTGTGGGAATATTTATGCATAGCAATTGCTCACTGTCGCCGTCTGTGTCGTCCAGAAGCCAAAAGTGACGCCAGTGTCCAACCGAAAGCTTCGGCATTGGCTGCTGTCGGCATCAAAGCATTTGTCATTCTGCCTGGCAGCTCTGTGTGTGTGTGTGTGTGTGCGTGTGTGTGTTGTTACAGTGGGTGTTGGTTGTTTGCTGTGCGCATCTATGCAGCAATTGTTTGGGCTGCCGCGTGGCATGTGCCTTGGCGCTGCTTTCAATTCGCGCCGTTGCCAAAAGCAGATTTCGCCGTACACCTATTGACATAGCCACGCTCACGCCCACACACACACACACACACACACACACACACATGCAGGTGGGCCATAGCCTCGTTTTTCTTTCTGCTGGTTCTTCTTCTGTTTGATGGCCCATTCACGGCACACTTCACACATTTTGCAGCTGTCGCGCTGTCACTTTCAATCTGGTCGCAGCTCAGCGCGTGCTCCATCCACCCACCGGCGAGTTTGGCATCTGCTTTGGCCACATGCCAGCAGTTGTCCTCGCCAAAAACTACCTGACACACACACGCACACACATGCACACATGCGACATGCATGCTTGCATTGGTGCATGTGACTGCCTGCCTGTGGCTATGCAGCATAATTCGTTTTGGCTCCTGCTTTGCTTTTAAGCCGCTTACAGCCGCTGCGTGGACGCATAACTGGGCTCTAACTAGCCCGATACGCCAGAGGCAGCCAGCCCCACCTAAGCACCTAAGTACACAGCTTTCGCTGCAGCTGCTCCACTGATTCCTGGCTCTCTGTTTGCCTTCCCTTGACCCAACACAACTCTTACTCTAAAGAGTCATTTCGCATGTACAGCTGTGTGCTAATGACTTCCAGTGTTGGGTAATGCTGATAGCTTTTCTTATGTATCAATTGCTAGTAGATTTATGTAGGTGTGTTTCTCTTCTCACCGTCCCCGTCTCTGCTTTCTCTCTCCTTCTCTCTCTCACTCACCCTCGTATTCTATCGCTCTATTCTCAGTCCTTCTCTTCTGTTTTGTATCTCCTTCTCAATCATTGTTTCTTCCCACCTCAACTCCTCTTTTTCTTTCTCTCTCTCTATACCTCACTGTCTCTCTCTCTCTCTCTCTTTGTCTCCCTTCTATAAGCGCTAACTCGCAGACCAGCTCCCACTAGCATCGCTGATTTCTTGCCGTCAAACATCAAGCGACTTAGCTTGCTCTCAGGTTGTTTTCATCCATCCAGATTTGTCCACGACTATGCGTTAGTCACAATCTGTTGCTCGTCAAGCATCCAGAGCCGAAAAGGTGCTTCATTGCGTCTGGCAGCTGTAAAAAGGCTGACTGACTCATCGGCGACTGGCCACAGACTCGGGCTTCAGTTGCGTCGAGTGGCCGACATTGTGCTCCCTGCCAGTTGTGTCCCCACAGTTCTTCCATCCGCTGCGTTCCTCCTTTTTTTCCGCTCTCCTTTCAAGGGAAAACACAAAGCTAAGTCGCGCACAAAGCCAATTGCTTTTCCTCTCGCCTGTCGGCTGGGTGGCAGCCCGGCGCGCTATTTTACTCTCTGCTTCTTCTCAGTTACGGATACTCATTTAAGTTGATTCACCGCATCAACAACACACCCACACATAGTCGTAGTGACGTCGGCGTCAGCAGCGACGTCGCCAGCCAATGACACTTTATGACAATTGCACTTGGCGGCTTAAAGGAGACGCCGAAGTGAGAGAAGAGTTCTGCTCTACAAAAAATGGGTAGAAAAGAATAAATAAGTAGGAGTACAACTAGTGGAGGGTGCTCTTGGAACCCTCTTGGAATACCCTGTGCTCTCAATCCAATTGTTTTTTGCTTTTAATATTCAGTGAGCAACTGTTTGATCAACCTCAGCTGAATGGTTCATAGAAGCAAATGCCTATCGATCAGTGATCAAATTATGGACAGCGCGTAGGCAGAGGTTTATCTATATACCAGAGGCACCCCCAGTCTGTCTCTATCGCTAAATGATTTATCTCCATATGTACATGGTGAAAAATCGATATTTATCGGATTCCGATATCATGATTGACAAGCGTAAGTGAGTAAGTGAGTGATTGAGCATTGAGATCCAAACGAAGTGCCATCCAAAGCTCACCTCAGGTATCTAGCCGGATGGCGTTCCTGAATGGCAATTAGTAATCGATAGTTATCGAGTTAGCTATAGTTGTTGGCTAATGACCTTAGCGAAAGTCGTTCAGTTTTGCTGACTCTATGCGATCATTCACATTCACTTCCCTACAGCGCACACAGGGTATCAAAACAGGGAAAAATTCAAACAGAAAGCAGCCAACGGCACAAACAAGTGCAAATCGTTCAGGGAAAACTGGCATCGCTGACGCCAACTTTGGCTCCAGAGGAAATCCGTGCAATGGGCGAAGGGGGCATTGCGGGCAAAAATCGTAAACAAAATGCCGGAAAAGGCAGCAACATGGCGACAGCGCAACCACGTGCTCCACATGCCCCAGCGAAGTGCATGAGCATGCGTCCTCATCTCGGCTGTCGTCCTGTCTGCTGCCTTGTCGCCTTGATAATGACTTTTTGTCTTTGCTCAAAATGTCACTTGATGTCCTGGCGGCTCGCGCTCAGCGCGCACAGTGCTCATCCTTCAACTTGTTCACGTTGTTGTTGTTCCTGTTCTCGTTGTTCCGCCCGCACATATTCGTCCTGCTACTGGCTGTTTTGTCCCTGGGCCGCCTTTGTTCGCGCCGTTTCGTTTTCATATCGTGAGGTTATTCAAGTTCATGCGGCTCTCCTGCTCGTCGCTCCCTTTTTGTGTAGCCTTGATTAATTGGCCATGAGGCGGCGCTGGGTCGCATTGGCCTTGCGTAAACTGTTGAGAAACTCTCCGCCTGCTGCCTGTCTCTATTCATGTTTTCCCCCCCTCTCAGTTACTGTCTCACATATTGCTCGAATATTTCGTCAAAAACTTTTAGTTGATCGGTTCGAAATTCGTTTGCCAAATGACTAGCGCTCATTAGTGCCGGCGCAGCATGCAGGTGGGCTACAAGCTGCGCCGGGCGCCGCAGCAGCGCCGCCTGGTCCGCCATCTGATGCGCATCATCTTGGAGCTGCTACAGAGCTCGCAGCGTCCGATGAGCGACACGGAAATCATTTCAACGCTGGCCGCGCGCCTGCGACGTAGCGACCCGGAATTCCAGCGCCAGGTAACACTTAATCTCCAGGATGCGGTTAGCTACGGCATACTGAAGCGTCAGATGAACGTCTACTCCCTGCGCTCCAAGCAACTGTTGCAGGTCATTGAAAGCCTAGCGCCAAGCAGCGGTCGAAGTCAACGCTGAGCAGCTGCTAAGTATTCAAGTATTTGATATGCTGTTAGTCTGAAGAGCACGATAAATTACACCCGAGTACATCGATATATTTTATAAGAGACCAAGCACATAATAAACTTATCGATGAATATGAATCGGTTAGTATGACTTCAGTAAGTGGAAATAAGTTAAAATAAAATCGCAGAATATGCTGACAGCACAGTAAAATAAAATTGTATCGATTGCTATCGATATATACTCTTGTTGCGTTAAGACGAGCTGAATGTGAATTTTTTTAAATATATCGATCGAGTATATACCACACACTATATGCGATTAAGTGTCCTAAAATAAATTTATTAAAAAGCAAATGCTTATCGATAACTATCGATGACATATAAAGACAACTATTTGTCTCGAAATGTTTGAAGTAGCTGTTTGCATACCTTCCTTGCTAATTTGAATTGGTAATCAATGTTACCAGCTTATCGATAATTATCGATTGCACTTAACGATTTGTATAGAGAGATAATACCAATGTGCGATTTATTGCAAATGAAAACATATATATTTGTATGTCATTCAATGAATGGCTAAATACTCATATATACATCTTATATTGTGCAAATACTATCGGTAACTATCGATTGAACATTCAACCTTAACGACAATGGGTATAAAGAGTAGAGTAAACTGTTGACAATAAAGCTTCTTGTATAGAATACCCACCGATAACTATCGGTTTTAGGTGTAATGGCATAGGCGAACGACTCGCCAGATACAGCTCAATCGAACGCTGTGGATATGCTGTGTAATTAATGTCCGGATTAGCGACTGACAATGCAACTCCAATTTACAAATCAAATCGCTAACTGCCAAAAATAATGGATAGCTGGCGTCGACTATGCAAACTACATATAAAAATGCCAGCATGTGAGGCGTGAGCAATTGAATTACATTTGATAAAACACAATGGCAAATGGAAGCCGGCCGCACCATCAAATTGGAATGGAATTATTATTTGCGTTAGATTCGGGCGGGGCAAATAGAATTTACTGTAATAATTCAGCGGATTCATTCGCGATGCGCTACGTCAAATCCAATTGAAATGCATAAATTAAGCCGAAAAGTATGCAACAAATATTTTGCTCACATTGCAACACACGCGCGTTCACCTGCACACACACACGCACGCACTCACATGTATGTCAACGTAATTTACTAACACTTTAAGAGTATGTGTTGGAGTGAGAGTGAGGGCGGGAGCAGGGCTTGGCTGTTAACACAGTGGAATTTTGTCACGTTACAAATGTGATGCGAATGCATTTGTGGTAAATATTTGCGGTTATCCAAATGAAATGCGCTGCATACTTTTTGCCAAATACATATGCAAATACACACACACATTGACGCACTGATACATCTACAATGATGCACATAAATCGCGGCTGGGCCATTTGCATTGAAGCGCAAAATATGCAATTAAAGCATTTATTAAGCATTTCAACATTTAAAAATCATTTTGCTAAGCGAAAAGCACAACGAAATCACACTGAGAGATTTGCTAGAGATTTCCAGGTGAATTCGTAGTTGAGAACAGGTTTCTAGTTGTTACTTCATTTGAGACTACCACAGATACTACAAATACTACAGATACTACAGATACTACAGATACTACAGATACTACAGATACTACAGATACTACAGATACTACAGATACTACAGATACTACAGATACTACAGATACTACAGATACTACAGATACTACAGATACTACAGATACTACAGATACTACAGATACTACAGATACTACAGATACTACAGATACTACAGATACTACAGATACTACAGATACTACAGATACTACAGATACTACAGATACTACAGATACTACAGATACTACAGATACTACAGATACTACAGATACTACAGATACTACAGATACTACAGATACTACAGATACTACAGATACTACAGATACTACAGATACTACAGATACTACAGATACTACAGATACTACAGATACTACAGATACTACAGATACTACAGATACTACAGATACTACAGATACTACAGATACTACAGATACTACAGATACTACAGATACTACAGATACTACAGATACTACAGATACTACAGATACTACAGATACTACAGATACTACAGATACTACAGATACTACAGATACTACAGATACTACAGATACTACAGATACTACAGATACTACAGATACTACAGATACTACAGATACTACAGATACTACAGATACTACAGATACTACAGATACTACAGATACTACAGATACTACAGATACTACAGATACTACAGATACTACAGATACTACAGATACTACAGATACTACAGATACTACAGATACTACAGATACTACAGATACTACAGATACTACAGATACTACAGATACTACAGATACTACAGATACTACAGATACTACAGATACTACAAATAGTACAGATACTACAGGAAATACAGATACTAATGATACCACAGGTATCTATAGATATCTGTCTTTGGCTGGTTTTGGTAGATCATTTTTTCGAGTGTAGATTTTTTCCAGTCTCCAGTTCTATTTTGATGTCATTTGAATATCAGTTTTGTTGTCTTGTTTTGTGCCAGGTCTGCAACATTGTCTGCAATTGTGAAACCACGAAACGTTTGCCACACGCCCCCCTCCACTACTCCCATGGCGACACCGCCCTTACACAATTTGGGGTGTGGCTATGTAAATTCAGTGACATGCATTATTAATAAATAAGCTGCTGGCCAGCATGAGGTGGGCAAGAGCCGGAGGGCCGAAAGAGTTGAACAACAATTTAATTGTCAGATCCAAATTAGCTTTAATGCTCTGCCAATTAAAGGTAAGCTTACGGATTTTAGATAATAATTTTAATAATATATACAGAATAAATAGTTAGATATTCTGCTGGCATCAGCTTTGGCGTTAGTGAATTGCAATTGTTTTCCACAAAATTGAAATTTGATTTGATTAAATCGAATTTCTGTTGGCGTTACAGCCCTTCTATGCACTTCTCAAATATTTAAATTTAAATAAATCACATACTACGCCTGTCTCAAATGAGCTTTAACTACTGCCTAGAGTTATTTCATCTCTTTCTCTCTCTCTGTCGCCCTATGTTTTTCTCTCTTTCTCTCACTCACTCTGTCTCTGTCTCTATACCTCTCTCTACTTTTCTTTATTTATTTCCATCTCTCTCTCTTTTCCTGTCTCCATTTCTTGTCACTCCCATCTACCTCTCTTTCTCTCCCTTTCTTTGTGTCTCTCTCTTTCATAATTCTAGATGTCCCTTAGACTTTCTTTTTTTTACTTATTTCGCTTGCCTAATTGTGAACGGAAACGGAAACGCGCCAAACTCATAAATTTACGCAAAAATGAGACCGAAAATATTATATATCGGAATGGGAAAAACCCAAGCCACATAAAACTGTCATAAATTACGTATAATCGTAAATTAAAAAAAATCAAATAAAAATGTGTATATAGCACAGACATACAAGTGTTATCGAAGCGAAAATACCCTTGAATAACTGTGATCGATGAACAATTCCCTGATTGATGAAACTATTTTGCGATATGAATTGAGGTGCCTTATTGGGCAGATGAAAGGATTGATGGATTGGAGTAGTCCAGCAATAGACAGATTGATAAATTGATAGAATTATAGATTGCTTCATGGAGTAGCAGAGAGAGAGAGAGAGAGAGAGAGCAAAGTAATAGCACGTAAGAGTGGTCCAGTCGGGTGTGCATGACTGCGAGACACCCTTTGGACAAACGCATAGCTGATGAGATAGGCAAAGAGGATAGATCGATTGACAATTTTAATGTTTTTTTTTTTTTTTTTGAGCTGTTGTATCATGTCCCATTCGAGAGGTTGCTCTGCTGCAGTAGCTGCTCAACTATATATTGTTATTAAAGTCCCATAACATGTATTATATACAGGGAATATCTGGGCAATGGGCTTCTTCGTTGTTTGCTGCCCAAGTTTGTGCTAAGCCTCTTCTGTGAAGCCAGTGGACTTCAACAGATACCAAGAGAGCAGTCTCAGAAAACTACTTTTGAAGTACAGCAAACTACTAGAAGAAGCAGAACAGCTATGGCAACAGCAACAACTTGTTGACACTTTAAGCCAGTTCAAGTGACAATGGCGCTGCACTTGCCCAGTTGCCTTGGTAGCTGCAAAGTTCAAGATCTATGAACTTGGCAGAAGCAAAAAACACTAGCAACAATATCAACAACTACAGTTACAGTAGCAACAACAACAATAACAACGCCGGAAACAGGCGTCGCGCACTTGTAAATTTCTTATGAACTGCGTCCGCAACACACACGAACTTAACAACTAACTAACTATGTATGTGTGTGTGTGTGTGTGTTTGTTGTAGTTTTTGCTGTTGACTATGACTGCTCTTGTGGCTCCTGCGCTTATTGTAGTTGTTGTTAGTAGCAGCAGCACGCACAATTAAATCAAATTACCTCAAGTGCACTCAACGCTTTTTCAACGTCTCCAGCCAAGGCTTAGTAATTAAGAACGGTGGGGCCTTTTACCTTTTTGTGCTTTTACTCCCGCTCTCTGTCTCTCGCTCTCTTGCTCTCTCTCTGTGTAGCTATGCTGCTTCCGGCACTGGTCATTCAACCTCAAAACACCTACACATATGCTCCATTTGAGCAACTGACAGTGAATTTGTGTAAAAGGCTTTAATTTAAATCGGTTTTCGCTTTAGGCTGATCCTCAAATCTAGCTCAGCTAGCAGATACCCTGTTTAGAAAACATAGTGACTTAAATAACGAATCAAAGATATGTATCGATATTTATCGACTTAGTCTCATAGAGACGGAGAAGAGAAGAGTTACGTAGCGATGTCCATATGGGCATAGAGCAATATGGGCGAACCTCTCTTATCCACAGACCGAAGGTTACACAATAGGAAGTATCTGCAAATCAAGTAGTTTTTATGTAGCCAAAAGAACATGATGGCCTTTGTCTCGCCCAGGGTATAATGATGCCATATCGCCAAGGGAATCAAAGTGCATATATGTGACAAGTTGGCAACAAGGGCGGATAACAAAGACGTCTAAAATACATACGTGATACCGATGAGAAGAGCAACGCAGTTGCCAACGGGGGAGAGGGCAGGCCAACGAACGTAGAGGCTGCGAGTTAGACGGCTTGAGGGTAGACGGTGCAGGGCTAGCTGGAGTGTGCTAAGTGTGTGGGTAGAGAGAGAGAGAGAGCCGCAACGTCAACGTTGACAGACGTATTACGAATATGCTCCACAGCCTCCGGGGACAGACAGCGACTGCGACTCCAGCTGCGACTTGGACGTCGCTATATGTACGTATAACACACCGTACGTTGTATGGAAAAACCTCAAAAAGTTAAAACCGAAATTAAATTTACATCAAAAGGAAGACGAGTCGACCAGCAACACGTGAATGCGCCTTAGGGGGCGCCCGGTTGCTCCATTGTTATTTTATTAGGTGAGAAATGCGCTGAGGGGGCAGTCCACGAAAGGAGGGAGAGGGAATAAGATAGACATAGAAAGAGAAAGAGAGGGGTGGAGAGGTGTATAAATAAGCAAAATATGCTCGCTGGTCGCTGCGTATGCCATTTCCGTTTCCTGCTGCCAGCGCAGGGGTTGCTCAGACTGCGCCAACGGCCGATGGGTAGGGTAGGGTGTTTGGCCTTTGCTTGCCGAGGGTGTTTACTACATTTGCTACATTAAATTAGTTTTGACACGTAAATGCGTTTAGTTATCGAGCACAGTGGGAACAGGTTCTATAACCACCCTAGCCCGTACCACCCCCTCGCTTGTACTACTCAACGTGTTATCGAGGTCAGCTGCAGCAGCTTAAAGATGTTTGCAATACCCTGTTTTCGCTGATCCAATAAGGACGCTATGTTCGCGTGAGCATCGAACCACTAGCAACAGATATAACGGCAGTATTCACTAATATCGAAGCTGGGGTATCTACATATGTGTAGTGAGCTTATCTGCCCTTCACAAGTGTCTTATGTTTAGCCAGATCAGTTTTAAAATGGTCACCTGAAATGGTCTATTCATAACATTTTATAGACATCAGTTCTACATCATATTATGTTTCTTTCTAAATCTATACAGGACACTTCACAGGATTTGTACTCCTTGAGCACTCTGGCGTATATCAGCATATGTTAATCTATGTTTATCTAGCTTATATCACAAGTCAAGTCCATGAAGTCCCAGTTCGACCTAAGTGTTTCAAGAGCTCTGCTGGCCTCTTTAAAAAACATATACAGCTCGAGCACTCCAGTTAGCTACTATAATTTTATATAGCTCAGCTTAGCTCAGTCCCACTTATATCAAAGATCATATGTACACTCTCAACTAACTAAAGCCCTTATACAATTTGTGTACAGGGTATCTACTCCTCGATCTACTCTCACACCTTTTCACACCTTTTCGAGTGTCTAGATTATAATTCCAATGCAATTTCGTGTACAAATTCTCATTTCCTCTACAGCCCTATTCAATTTATAGGGTATCTACGCCTCGGGCATTCGTGCTGCATAACCTATATCTAGCTCAAGTTTTTCAACCTGGTATTCGTGGCATTTTGTAGCATAATTTTAGGCTGTCACTTGCTCTGCTGAAATATGCAAATAAATTACGCGCAACGCGCTTTGCTGAAATGCACAAAATTTATGGGTCGAGCCGGCCCCCCTTCGCCCCACACACACACTGCGACACTCCCACACACAACAGCCAGGTCTCACCTCTTATCCAGCCACCCTGCTCCCACGCACACATACACCTTTTATTTCCTTTCCTTTCTCTCCCTCTCTCTCTCTCTCTTTCTCTCTCTCTCTCTCTCTCTCACTTGCGCCCCCTCTGCCGCCCTAAGCAGAGCAACTGAAATACAATTAACATGAAATTAAATGCCTGTTATTATGGCGCCTGTTTTCGCTCTGTGTTTCTCTGTTCGTGTTCCTCGCCGTGTTGAGTGCCGTTTGGCACGCCCGCCCCGCCACCTGGCTGCCGCCTGCCGCCCCACGCCACCTGGGCCACATCTTTAATTGGCCACCTGCATTCAAATGCCGCCAGCTTAATTGCCATTTGTTGCACGGGCACGCCTCTCACTTTGTTTTGGCTAAAAGCTTGCGCTTAAATTGATGTATATATCGGATCGGATATTTAATGGATATCATTTAATATAATGGTGGAGGAGCGGACTGATCCTTGCATAGATACAATTTTGTATGACCCCATGTTCTGTCTACTTTTCTATGGCGAATGGATTTCTGCATCGCTTTTATACTTACTGCATCGCTTATATTTACTGGCTACTGCCAGAATCGATTGCAAATGGGAATCTAAGATGGATATATTCCTGATACGAAGAAGGAACTGAGTCGACATAGTCGTCAGTCCATCAATCCGTTCCTCCATCTTAACAAGAGACATGATATTGTAAATGATTGTTTCTTTTCGATAACTAGTCATATTCGCTCATTATCGATCTTAATCGATAATATGAGTTCAAGTTTACTGCATTAGCTCCAGTAGTGAGCAGGCAGATTCTGACTTCGGATAACTCGAACTCATAACCAAATAGCAATGTGCTTTGATTACTTTTGATTGCATATTGTCGATAGCTTACACTATTATCGATGACTTAACAATCAATTTAGTTCTTACCTCCTCCTCGGAGTATAAACTGAATTAGCTCCAAAGAGACTTCACCTGCTCTATTTAAGTTGGATTCAGTTTCATATTCAACTGATTTTATCTATCCACTCATCCGCTTGGCCATTTGGCAATTGTTGTTCAGCAGTTAGTTGAATATGTTGTGCTGCACTTGCCGAGTCATCAAATAGACTACAAACAATTAACATTTAAAACGTGGCTTTGCACGAATCGCAAACAGTTTTGTCATGGAGCAGCCACACGTGATGATTGCTACGTCCTGCTAACTGGTTGCTGCTGCTTTTGTGCTTATGGCCAAAGATGACAATAGTTATCAGCCATAGCAACAACAAGGGCAACAATAGCAACAACAAGGACAGTAAGCTCTGCTCTGCTTTGGCTGCAGGCTAAACGGCCCGGCTAAGCACAACAAGAACTGCAGATGGGGAGAGCTGAGCTACGGACAGCCCGGCCATGCTCCCATATCCTTTAAGCCCGCTTCACACACATTCACAGAGAGCGAGAGAGAGAGGGAGTCAGAGTGTGCGAGGGGCCCAGGAGGTATTTCCCTTCGGTCGACATTGCTCCATGTTGATGAGTGATATTTATGAATCACATGTGTACAGTAAATCATCGCTGTTGAGTATTTATGCGAGAGCGTGTGATTAGGCCAGTCCGCAACGGTCATGTCCTGGCACGTCCAAGTCCGAGTCTCTATCCGCAGCCCCCTTCGGCATATGCACTCCAGCCACAGCTTAAGCACGAAGCGTGAGCTTCGCCACTTGCCCAGGATAATTGCTTAGTTGTTGCGATTTCATTTTGTGCATTGCTCTTAGCCCAGTAAACAAGTTCGAAGCGCAGGAGAAAGGTAGTCAAAGAGGTAGCCCCACAGAACGAGAGAGAGATTAATAGTGATTATAATTGTAATCAACCAATCGAACATCAATGCTAAAGGAAAGATAGAGTAGTAGTAGACTTTAAGCCTAAGTCTGGGATGTATAATCTTCCATGCAATGATAATAAATTTCTCACAAGCCCAAGCCAAAGAGCCTAGTTGTCAGTACTATATTTATACCCATTGAAAATGGAAAATCGGGGCATAATGGTTTTGTTGAAATGTATGTAACAGGCAGAAGGAGGCGTGGCAATTCCCACAGAGTATATATATTCTTGATCAGGGCGACGAGCTGAGTCGATTTAGCCCTGCCCGTCTGTCTGTATGTTTGAACGCGTCGATCTCAGAAGATATAAGAGCTAGAGACTTGACTTAAATTTCCGTATATATACCGCGGATATCGAGTTTAACTCCAAAAATCGATAACTCATCCTGTTAGTTTTTGATCGATTTGAAACCTTATCAAAAAATTTGTTATAAAATTATATCTCCTACATCTTTAAAGCTAAAGTCTCCACATTTGGAATGTGGATTCATATGTATTTTATAGAATTTCGGTTTTTTATAATTCGCTTTTCACTCTCTCTCTCTCTCTCTCTCTCTCTCCTATTAGCAACTTTTAATCACATCTTCAAATTACTTACATTTATACATCTGTAAATATATACAGATACGTATATATTTATATGAAAGTTCAACAAAAGTGTGAGAAAATGTTGTGAAGCAGCTTGGGAGTGCGTTAGGAACGTAATTAAAATTCAATTCGAAATATGTAATACAAATAGAAATGCATCGCACAAAAGCCACAGCGAAAGCGAAGGCGAAGGCGAAGGCAATGCCTGGCAGCTACTCCCTCCTCGACTTTGTGACCAATTCCCAGCCGCAGCCAGACAAAGATGGGTCCTGGCTGACGCCAGCCATTGTCGCAATCGCAGTCGCAGTCGCAGTCGTCGTGGCATCACGTCATCGCTTCGCACAGTTGTTGACTCTGCGCTCCATGCTGATTACCAGCGGCAGCAGGAGAAGCCGTTGCTGAAGTTGGAGCAACAGCATCAATGCTGCCTTAGCCCAAGCCCATGCCTCAATGCATTCGTCGCCGCTGCCGCCTGCCGCCTGCCGCCTGCCGCTTGGTGGCGCCACTTTGTCGCGACGCTTTTTATAATTGAAGCAAATTGTTAGCCCGCGCTGGCATTCACTTGTCCTGCCAGTTTGGTCGGATGGTCTGGCTGCTCTGGGTAGGTTGGCTGAACTGTGTTTACCCTGCTTGCATTATATCAGCTGCCTCCATTTCCTGCTGCTGCTGCTGCTGCTGCCGCCGCTGTTTGCGCCGCATTGTCGCATTCCAATTACAAAACAATCATGATGAGCTCTAGATATTTGCAACAGCAGCAGCAACAGCAGCAACAACAATAACAACTCGCTCTCTAGTTAACTATTTGGGAAAGGGAGTGAGAGAGAGAGAGAGAGAGAGAGAGAGCGAGAGAGATATTTAGCATTCACATAAAGTTCTGTTCAACAACTCGACCACTCTTTAATCATCCGAAGAGCTCTTGCCACTTGCCGGAACAGAACTTATCAATAGTGTAGCTCACTAATGCGATTGTTTACACTGGAAAAGTGAATCGAAAGCTGCACTCGAACAGACCTTGAGTTTGCACTGGAATCCTCAAAATGCCCTTAACTGAAGTGAAAATGTCCGACAGATTGTTAAGTGATTTTCCTTCTCTCTCTCTCTCTCTCTCTCCCCTTTCTCACTGCTTCTCTGTCTAGACAGCTGAAATTTCTTACAAATTGTAAATAAACTCTGCAGCATCTTCGCACTCCTCTAGCTCTCTGCGGCGACAGCGTTTGTCTTTTAAAGTAAGTTCATCGCTAACCCTATTTACTCAAAGTGCCTTTACGTAGAAGGAGGATAGATGAAAAGAGAATAATGAGAGGGAATATTCATAGCAGTCAGCCTATTGTTATTTAGACATTAAATATTAGACATATTATTATTAATATTTGATAGCATCCGCAATCTGCATCTCTCTCCTTCTTTCTTTCTAAGTTTCATGTTTCCATCTCTCTATCTTCAACCATATCTCTCTCCTTTTCTCGCAAGTTTTATATATCATATAGAATATTCTCCCTCTTTCTTTGCTCCCCTCGCCATCTCAATAATGACATAGAATTGCATAGAAAGTTTCAGCTCAGAGAAATCTCTCTCACTCACCTTCTAAGATATACATATATATATATATATATATATATATATATATATATATATATATATATATATATATATTGCTATTGGAATTGGAAGCTAAATATTCCCTTCCTTGAGCCCAGTTGCTGAACAAATGATGCAAAGTCTGCAGAATTCAATTGCTGGAGAAACAAAATTAACTAATTGAAATACAGCTTGACGACTCGTAACTGCTATTTGACCCAGTCAATGTTTGGTTGTGTGTGGGTGTGCTTCTGCGCGCATGTGTGTGTGTGTATGTGTGTGTGTGTTTGTATGAGGTGCTTTGGGCAGGCCGCATAGGAATGGCTTAAGCTTGTGGTTGAAGCATATGTTGTCGACTAGCTAAGACGCCACGGCCACGCCACACTTGCGCCTCCTTCTAAGCCAGAAGCCTCCGCCCCTTCCAGCTGCATAGTGCAAGCGCTAGACGTGAGGGGTGGCAGGGAGGTAGGCTAGGAGTCGGTTTTGTATTTGATTTGGTGTCAGCTTTAGGCGCCAGCCGCAAATCCACTTAATGCATATGCAAAAGACCCACACACACACACACATACACACATGCACACGCACTTTATGCGTGTGTGTGTGTGCTGTTATTATTGGCGTCATTTGTTGGATGGGCGTGGCACGCACTGTGATTGTCGCACAGCAACTGCTATTAAGGGGCTCCCGACAGGATATATGCGGTCTAAGGCAAGGCACACACACACACATATACACACACACACACACACACACACATACACACACACGCACACGCACACGCTCATCTAAACAGTTGCCGTTGATGCATTGTTTGACGCTGCTGCACTCTGAGCTCGAGTTGCATCAACTCAGGCCCTGTTGCAACGGAAGTCACTGCAGTTGAGGTTAAGTCACGCTTGTGCAGCTGTGGGCGTGTGCCACACTCGGAGCTTGTCTCCCAGTCCTGCCCTGCCCGCGCCTGCCTCACCCTCTTCATCTCATTTGCCCTCTTGGCACTCTTCTGTCGACCTGCATCTATAATAATGAGCTTCGTCACAGCTATATCCTTAGAAGCGAGAGCTCTACAGGAAGACTATTATCTATAGGTCCCTCATTTGCTACAGCGAGCTGGGTTGTAGATGAACTGAAGTTGGAAATGCCATAGAAAAGCTTTACGCGGTCCATTCCATCCATTAAGCTCCATATCTGTAGTAGTTTCATGTTGTCAAGACTTCGTTGATGGGCAGATAATACAGCTAGACGTTGAGATATACTTCATATCTATTAACTGCTCAGCTTAAGCAGCCAAAGTTAAGTACGTTTGAGGGAGTTAACTTCGGGAATTCTGTTCTTCATATCCACTCACAAGAGTCTGTCAATTTGAAGTGCTTGAAGGGCATTTTCCACGCTCTGCTAAAATTTCGCCTAGCACAACCCGTAGAAGCACAAGCAACCCTTCGCAAGGTCTGCGCCGTCGAGCGACTCAACTAGCCCTCGGGCTCAACTACTTTGCCATAAGTCACGCAATTTCAATTTAACTGATTTTTCGCACCTCATCAGGACCCTGCCCCGGGTAGGGTTTCCTTTGTTCTGTTTGTTTTCTTCATATATATATATATTTTGTTTACTTGGGGCATAACTTTCTGACTCCAGCTAGCCTCTGCTTGTTGGCATTATTGTTTTACATTATATCATAAACGGATTTGGGTCTTGGTCGGCCTCAGGCCACGGGCCAATAAAGAAACAAATTTATGATACCCGAAGCGCGCCACACAGCCGTTTTGCTGAACGAAGCTGTAAGTGAAGTGGAGCTAATAAGCGGCTACCCACACACAAAGCCCAATCCTTATGGAATCCCTCGCCTGTAGGGCTACACGTTCATCTTCTACAGCTGCTGCAATCGTAACAAAGTCTGTCATCATTTAGTCTCTGACACACATACCAATTGATCTATCCATCCTTCTACCAAAGACTTAGCTCACACCTAGCTTCCCTAACTCTCCATCCGAAATGGTAGAAATTCTCGCACTCGTATAATACTTCCCTCAGTCCGCTCTCAACAAATATAATTTCAACACAGCAACTTGGTATCGCTCAGGCGACGACTGTTCGGTCATTCAATGTACGTGTTAGTTTTTATGGATTCTCGGTAGAAAAGCAGTTTCGAAAAAAATTTTTCAGAATAAACTTATTTGGTTTTAGTTTTTAGATATTTGAGTAACCCTAAATCTACACAGAGAGGACTTTTTACTTAAACTGATCGAAGCTACAACTTTGGCACGACTGTTAAGAAGTGGTTCACGTTGGTTTAAATGATGACTTATGCATAGACTCTAATCGAAAGATCTACATTAAGAATTCGTACAAAAGCGAAGAATACAACGGTATGTTTCAAGTCCATTACATCAATTCGAGCTACACAATACATTTCCACGCCCGAACTAAGCTAAGTCAGAGACTTGGCTCATCTCCCTGAATGTGGGGAGGGTGAGTCTTGGGCAAAGCGGCTTCGCCTAGAGTCGATTGCATTTTAGTGTCAAGTTAGGTGTTCCTGTAATGAATCGAATATAAATCGATTGATGAACAATTAGTCGAAGTAGATCAATAGACTATTCGATGACTAGTTGTGGACTCGATTCCCGTGCCGATTAGTTGGTGTCTCCCCATCTATGCGAAAAATTTGTTTTCCTTATCGAAGTAGGCTTCAAAACAATGCCAATTACTAAATCGAACGCTTTCGTTAGTCATCCCCAGATATAAGCTAGTGACAATACTACTATTCATAGAGGAGCTCCAATTAAAACTTAGCGCAGGTACGTTAATCACCGTGGTTCTGTTATACCTTTAGCTTCAGCCTCGCTTGGAAAGTCGCTATGAGGAAATAAAATAATAGATTTTCGGAGGAAAGCAGATTAGTCTGCTGGTGTGGCAGTCCTCATTTTCTGAATTCTATTCATGTTTACCTTGATTTTCGGTAAGACCTTTTGAGTGTTTATTGGACGAGCTCAGATTGAAGAGAGATCAAGAGAGTAGATACATCCGCTATGGGAAAAGAAAATGGAAATAAACTGTATCAAATCGTTAATATATGTAATGTGATTTTCAATACAGGTAATACGGCCCAGCAGACGACGGAGCAACAGTTTATCAGACGCATCAATATCATTAACAGGATATTTGAGTGCATACCCGGAGCTACGGATCGAACCCTGCATTGAATCACAGCAGCAGCAACAATCGTTGTAACAACTGCAACTGCAAGCACAGTATCAATACAAAGATCAGCAGCGGGATACCAATGGCTTCGACTGAATTAGAGCGCAGCAGCGGCCAGAGCATGGGCGGTTCAGCTACAGACGAACAGGGCCCCAATCGTCAACACAGCAACACAAGTGGACAGTTGCAGGATCAGGCAGAGGCAGGACATGGGCAGGGATATGGTCAGGGACAGGAACAGGGACAGGGAGAGCCACAGGCACAGCCACAGGAACAGCCACAGGCAAAGCCACAGCCACAGGCGCAGCCACATTCACCGCCACAACCACAGAGACAGAGACAGGGACTGGGACAGGGACTGAGACAGGGACAGGGACAGGGACTGGGACTGGGACTGGGACAGGGCTACGGACGCTGTGATTCTCAGGCTGGCAGCCATGTCAATATCCCTATTAATGGGCGCCTCAACAACTCAATTGGCATTGGAGGCAGCAATTTGCCGATCATTTATAGACACTGCTCCGACTATCAGACGGGGGTGCATGCAAACCTGAATCGCACACCCCACATTTACAACGTGCGCTCGTGGACTGGCTGGGATGCGCAGCAGCGTAACCATCACCATCATCACCATCTGCAGTTCGTTCAGCACCACCATCACCAGCTGGCACAGCAACATCAGCTGGCGCACCACCAGCAACAACTGGCTCACCAGCAACAGCTCTTCGATCCGCTGCAGTCGGCGCGGTCGCATCAGCTGAATGTGAGCGCACCGAGCTTCACGCCAGCCAACGCTAGAGCTGCTGATGGCACAGCAGCAGGAGGAGCAGCATCGGTCACAGCGATACCAGTACCGGGCACTGCTGCGACAGCATTCGCTGTGGCTGGTGCTGGCATAGGCATGGGCATGAGCCTGGGTATGGGTGTGAGTATGGGTATAGCTACGGCCCGATGTCCGACCATACCATTGGTACCTAGCCAATCCCAGCCGCAGCTACACACCCAATCACTCTCGCCTTCGCGCAGCCAGTCGGATCGCACAAATGGCAGGCGCCAACAGTTGCCGGATCTATTTCAAACGGTTATCAAGCTGATGCGTGAGCTAAATCGTTCGGTTAGCTATCCGGAAATGATTGGCATGCTATCGATGCGGCTGCAGCGTTTGCCAGTCGAGCTCAAGCGCCATATACCCCACACATTGCATGGCGCCGTTGCTAATGGCTATTTGCGCAAGGATGGTAATTATTATACGCTGCTGTCGGAGAAGGAGCAAAAAGAGATTATGAAGCGCAACCAGGAGGCAGCCAAGCGGGCCAAGGAGCTGGAGAAGGAGCCGCTCTCGTGGCGCATACGTTAGGATCGAACGTTTGTTTAGGCGCAACAATCACTCGAAACAATCTTGGCCGTTGCCAGGGATTTGGAGTGCAGTTCATATGTTCATATATGATGTTTTTGTTTCCGTGTTTTTTGCACACACAAAACGATATCCCCCTCACTACCCCCACATCCCCCACCAAGCAATCACAACACCACACTACCCCTACAGCCCCCACATGCCATGAATCTAAGGAAATGCCAAATTGTCACAAAAATACCTATATCTATATATTCACCAATCGCTGGGCTGTTGCCGAGAGACATTTGGGTATTCTCTGAAATTTAAGTTATTATTTTTAATCAATTTCAATTGGGCAAACCCTTCGTGTAAAATAATAAAAAAATTTAAGTTCGATTGCGCATGGATTTTATTTTGATCCCGACTCATGCTAAGCAGATCCTTGGGACCATAAACTATCGTGAATCCCTCTAGATTCCTGATCATGCCTGCTATATGATCATTCAGTCCCTCATATCATTTCCCTTAAGCAGATCCGCCATAACGGACCAATGGATGACCGAGCTCAACTTTTTCCTTTCATTTATTACTTTATATTCATATATGTTTTACACTATTTTCGGTCACAAGGCGAATTTGTTAATATTGGTTTTTTTATGGGACATCTGATAGTTTGACTATATTACTGCGTACTTTCCTCCTCGCCTTTTGCCTGTTGACTGTCTGATTGTTTGACAACATCGTCTCGACTCCTATTTCTCTGTGGGGAATCGTAGCTCGATGCATTACGGTTTTCCTCCCGCGGCTCATTCGGATCCAAGCGGCTGGGCACAATCGAATAGCGATAGTTCTTAACACGCAAATACCCGTAGATGAGAGCGTCATGCAGGTTGACAGTGACTTGCCGCTTGAGCTCTTCATCGGAACGATCCAAGCGCTCCGACACGGCCTCGACGATCTCGTGCTGCGTCAGCGGACGGTCCGATTCGGCGACCACCCTCAGGATGCTACTAAATAGATTTGGTATGAGCTTACGTCGAGGCGCCTGATTTGGACCATTCGGTCTCATTGTTTTGGCCACGGAGGCAAACAACTGCCAGCTACCGGAGCAAAAGTCTGACAATATTATTAGTACTGCTTTTTTCTGAGCTAATTTGGGTTTCTGTCAACCTTCCGATGAAAGCATAATTTGAGGAAAACTAGATGAGCTCTGGGCATATCGGAAGAACTAAACTTCAACTTGAAGATTTGAGCTAGGAAAGAGTGGTGAACAGAAACGCAATGCGGATGTATCCGAAGCCCGAGATATCTTTGGAATCTTAGAGATAATATTGGCATTTTTAGGCCACAAAGTAAAAACCATTTAATGTTTCACGGATTTTTCACTCAGCCACTTAGGAAATGCTTCGAGAGCAGCAAAAAATATGTTGATTTAGCATTCTGAAACGTAGACGACTTGAGGGTTGGTCTAAAGCCAAATGCCAAACATTTGTGAATTGTGATTGCATTGAAGCGAATGCAGGAGACACTTTAAGTGCCTCTCTCCCAAAATAGAATAGGCAAAGCCGACTTTGCGGTTGCCGTTCCAGCAACATCTTCGGCAAACTGAAGGACAGACTAGAAGAACGGGAAAGAAAATGAGAGTGAGAAAGAAAGAGATATATAGCTAGACACGCCGATGAAACAAAGATGGAGCAAGCGGTCAGACTGAGGCTGGTTTATCGATTGGCAGTTAAAGTCGCGCGCCATCGCCAAGATTCGAGGGCAAATCGCTATTTGGCTGTGCAATAAAATGTAAAATGCGGGCAACTTCACGAATTGAAACGACAAGGAATCTGCGTCTCGGAAATTTGCATAAAGCAAGTAGCGAGGGCGCGCCAGATACAACAGATGCAGATACACAGATACAGATACAGCTGCAAAGAAAAAAAGAGAGAGAGAGAGAGCGGGAGACGGACTGGAGGGAGTGTGACCGTGGCTTATGGAGAGCCGCAGCAGCGAGCTCTGAATTTGACTTGTGGACTGAGCAAACTGGGCAACATCATTGTTATGGTCGTACTTGCTGGCAGTTGTTGTTGCTGCTGCTGCTGTTGTTGTTGTTGCTGCTGCTGTTGTTGTGTCTGGCACGTGTCACAGGAAATTTAGATAGCTGCAAATTTCCATTGGTTGTCGCGCAACACAATAACCGCAGCCTGATTGAAATCAGTTTGAGAGCCGGCGCATTTAACTAACAGATATACAATCAAGAAGTATGCGTGTGTGTGTGTGGCTGGGTAAGAGTGGGTGGCGCCCTGTGTGGTGCAGCCTGGCATTAACACAACAAGCGTATCTCAACTTTGCAATGCCTCGCTTTCGGCTTTTGAGCTGCAATTAGCGGGGCAAATGGGCCCAACTTATCTAATATCAAAATGTCATATATATATCATATATCATACATATATCATATCTAGAATTTGTGTAGACATATATAGAAATATTTTATAATTTTTTCGACGATTCATAGAACAGCGCTTTATGCATCCTTCACTGTCTCACCTATATATATATATATACATATATATATATATATATTGTGTATGCTCATATGTATCGCAGTATTTCAGACATATAGCAGTATTTTCTAATTGGTCATAGATCAACGCGTTGCGCATCCATCACTGGCTCGCCCACATATGATTTGCTAACATTTCGAATCCGGGATTACGAATTGAATGCTCCATTCTCGAATATGAGGGTGGGTCCAGCTGGCGGGGTCCATTTGTGCAGCTGTCACAGCTGATTAGCAAGTTTTTGGGCGCAGCTTTCACGCATTGCTGACAGGCCAAAAAGTTTTGTATCCATTTCCATTTCCAGTTGATGCTATTTGGCTGAGCGCATTGCGTAACTCTCGCTCCCGCCTTAATTATGACTGACAACTGGAGGGGCCCCATGGCCCCACAGCACCACAGCACCTCAACAACAAGACATAAAGCTGGCGCCCAGCCTGTTGCAAGTTGAGCTAATCTGGCGCAAGTGATTAAGCAAAGCCCCCGAAAATGTGTCGAGTAACAATTAAAATGTGCTCCCGTCTCCTGCAAACTTTTTACGCAGCCACAAAAACTAACCCTAAATGCAGCACGCACACATAGACCTCACGCCCTCGCAATTAACCAAAACTTTCCTCAGCTATTCTCACGCTCTCTGTCTACCTAGCTGCCCTCAAGCCCCCTCTCTCGCTCTCCCTCTTCGTCTCTTGGCCTATGATCTACGCAACGCATATAATTCATTTTACGTTCAGGCTCATGTCTTTGCGTCTCCCGGCTGCCACGCCCAGTCGGGCTACCAGCGAGGCGTATAAGTGCCTGGTCAGTAACTGCCTTTGGCCACGTCGCATTGGCGCCAGTGATGCTAGCATCAGCTTTTGAATGCTCCGCCCCCGCCGTGGGCGCAGACAGTGGCGGCGCGAGGCCATAAGTCATCGAAACGGGGGACGTTCAATAACAATTGAAAGTGAAATTGAAAATGATGAAAGTGATTGCAGGCCCAGCGATATTCTCTTTTTATGGAGCTTGGCTTGGGCTGGGTATTGAATGAAGCTGTCTAAAAGCCACAAGGCAGCATACAGACAACTTTTCGTTTCCTGTGTGGCCTTCCGAGTGTTCTCCCACCGTCTCTCTCTTCAGTCTCTCTTGGGCTAGTCTGCCATTCGTGCATCCATTACAGCTTTGTCACGTATCGATTTCCCAAAATTTAATTGCTCTTTGACCTTTGACTGTCAGAATTGCCTTTCTCTATGGTTAATACAAATCTGCTGACGCAAAAGTCAGTTGCCAAAGAGTATTTCACTTTTGCACTTTTTGCTTTGTTAGCTCTGTTTGCAGCCTTTTTGAAGGGGAACTGGTTCAGAATATGCGAGCTGGTTCCGCACTGACTTGTCTCTTACCGATAGTTTTCTATCGCTAAGCTTTCTACGCGTGTTATTATGAAGAGAACAGGCAGAAAAAGTGGGATATAGTTCCACATATCCCTCAATCCATTGCCCTTTACCGTTTAACTATCTTTACACCTATCGAAACTTGTTCGATATTTCTGGTTGATCGATATATCGCTTAAAAAGTTGTTCCTTTAGTTTACTCATACTACATGATAGTAGACAACAATTACAGTCTGGCAGCACTACTCGCTCCCTTCAGCCCCTGCAGCCCCTTCGGGCGGGCAAATCAGACGCCTCTGGCGTGTGGGAAAAGTGAAGCTGGCAAGGGCTAGCGCATAATAATAATTCGGGCATTATCCCTGGCAGCTTAAAGCGAAGCAAAAAGTTTTCATCATCAGTTGCCCTGCCGTCGTTGTTGTTGTTTGTGGTGTTCCATTGAATGGACTTGTCTATGGCCATCGAGGGATTGCAGTTTGAGTGTCGATTTACTTCTCCCGCCTCACAAGTTTCGCATCAGGCGCAGATTTATAAACGCAGCACGCGATGAACAGCAAAATACAGCAAAAAAAGAAAAAGCTAAAAATGAAATGAAGAAAGTTGCGTGCCCTGCTCAAATGGTCAGCTATTGTTGGCCCTGTTGGCCCTGTGGGCTCACCCTGTAGGCGTTACTAATCTAATTTGCAGTTATTGGCGGCCAGATTAGCACACGCCACATATGTGGGTAATGCGTATCGCGTGTGCCCAGCGCCACACAAAGATCCCATTTTGTATTGCATAACATTTGCCCCACCGCCCACACCATCGCCACCACCAACACCACCCACGGTGCCTGGCAGACATTAGTCTAAGCTGTGCAAGTGCAAAACATAATGAAAATGATGTCAGTTTGATAAGATTTTCGTCGAGTGTGCGAATGTGCGTGTGGGTGTGTGTGGGTGTGTGTGAGTGAGTCTGCCTGTCTCTGTGTGCGTGTGTATTTTATTGTATTGTATTAGGCCGCAAGTTATTGGAAAAGTTTGACTGTCGAAAGAAGCCTAAAACAATGCAGAGACGCAGATAGATATGCCCATGCCAAATCATTCGTATAATAGTTTGCCAGCGCTTGTATAACAAATGTGATATACTCGAAATGCCCTCAAATGATAATAGTCCTTCATGGCTTTTAAAGAGTACTCGAGCGTTTATATTGCAATACTTTTTTATCAAGTTTGATTAATCAATCTGTTATACGCACTTTCCTTAAAGCTTATCTTTGATTTGGTTTATTATCAATCATTCAGTTTGTACATCAATCATGAGCACTCCATCATGACGCCACGCATTTGCAGTATAACAGTTTTTTGTATAACAGCTTTCATTTATTCGCTAATTGGCATATTTAATGTACCTCAGAGCTAGTTCCTTTTGTATAACACTTACTACATATTAATCGCTTCTAAGCTTCTTAATATTTATGAATACACACTGTTATATACAGCCACACGTATTATCACCTATTCGTATTGGCCCTTATGTATCTGGTATACGTAGTCACATGTTATATACAGCCACACGTATTATCACCTATTCGTATTGGCCCTTATGTATCTGGTATACGTAGTCACATATGCATCACCTTCTTTATACATGTAGCACAGGTTAACGTATAACACTTTTCATTCACAAAAAATACTCAAGTGAACCACTTAAGTAATTAATTGGAAAAGCTTAAATTTTCATTTTCTGTTTCGCATTTTATTTCAGCACTTTGTTGGCGTATAACAGTTGGTTAGGTCACGCAACATGTACATCGACAGGCCCATCTAATGGCATTTATCTATCGGCTGGGGCCCGAGCTGTCATGTTCGTACCGGGCGCATTGTCAAAGTGTCAACGCAGCAACTTGCCACTGACAACGCCTATCAAATTAACCAAAACAAAATTGCGTTAGGGCTGAAAGTACCAACAATAGACTGCAAACTATGTGTGTGTGTGTGTGTGTGTATGTGTGCGTGTGTGTGTTGGCACATACCAAAATTATTCATTGCACAATGCGGTCCAGACAATTTATGCTAATCAACATCAATCGATTTGCATGCCATGCATATGGCCATAGCATAAAGCTGACTACTCGTAGTACTGCCGCCTGTCCATGGGTGGAGCAGCCGATCGTTTGAATATGGATTGGACGGGGATTTTATTTTGCTGTTTATTGGGCGGCTGTTGTTGGCTATGGGGCTCGATGGCCATTGCTGGCACTTGTCAATGTATGCTCGGGTGTGTGGCTTCATAGGAATGTTCGAGTGCGCCAAAGTGGACAATCACTGCATATGGGTAATTGCATAAAACGAAGTGGATGGTCCTTCGACCGTCGACTGTCGACCGTCGACCGTCGACACGGCGGCGACTGGTGGCTCCTGCACTGCTGATGATGCTGCCTGCGACAGCAATGATTTCAAAAAGATTTTTCTTTTCTTTTTTTTGGCCGGAGCCAACAAGAGGATAGCGACGAAGAATAGTTGCTCTATAAGTGATAGCAGGAGACCTATATGCTAGGTCGGCAAGCATGCATCTTAAAAATAAAGTAGACACTTAGTATAGCAGTTATGTTTAGTATAACAGCTATGCTCAGTATGACAGTTATGCTCAGTATGACAGTTATGTTGAGCAACGGTAATGTTGCTGTGTAGAAGTGGTATAACAGTTATGCTCAGTATAACAGCTATGTTCAGTATGACAGAAATGCTCAGTATAACAGTTATGTTTAGTATAACAGTTATGGTCAGTATAACAGCTATGCTCAGCATAACAGTTATGCTCAGTATAACAGATATGCCGCGCAACAGTAATGTTGCTGTGTAGAAGTGGTATAACAGTTATTTTTAGTATAACAGTTATGCTCTGTATAAAGGCTATATTCAGTATGACAGTTATGCTCAGTATAACAGTTATGTTCAGCATAACAGTTATGTTGCGCAACAGTAATGTTGCTGTGTAGCTGACAGTTATGTATAACAGTTGTTTTTTATTGTATTTAATATGCCTCGGGTATAACAGTTGCGATTAAGTGTGTACAAGTTATGTATAGCAGTTTTGCATCACATTTATTTATAATATTTATTCTAAAATTGAGTATACAAGTTGTGTATGACACCTTTGAGTCCAGTATATCAGTTGTATATCACACTTTTGTTTAGTTGTGAAATTGTTGTGTGTAGTATTTTTGTAAAACTATTTTATATACCAGTTGCAAAGAGCTATTGTCCCTAGCAGGTTGTAAATTCTCATAGAAATTTATATAGAGCTGTCCGAACAATCGGCAAATCGCTTTATGACAGTTCAGTATGACAGTGTATTCAGCGGTTATTACTTTATGCATGATTATTTGCAGCTCTTCGATGCTTTATGACGATGTTATGTAAAAGACCAGTGGACGTTACAGGTGACTGACTGCATGACGGTTGCATAGAAGGGTCTTTATGTAGCAAAGAGCTTGACAATTATTGAGTAATCAAATTAGGGTTGTGCGTGTATGAATCGCAGCAGCTGGCTGCGCTGCATGGACAACACACGCTGCGCCGAAGGCAATACTGAGCAATGCAGCAACTAATTCATTCAAACCGCCATTTTGTCCACCACCAGCTGAGCCAGTGCAATGCATAGCAGATTGCAGTTCATGTATGTATGTATACATGTATGCATGTATGTGTGCATGTACGTATGTGTGCATGCACATATGCGCGCATGCTGTCATCGCAGCCATCATCGCTCCCATCATCGGTCAGCATCATCATCGCGCCATGCATTGTCCTCTGCTGTGGCCATAGGTATTCCGGAACATGCTCATCAATTCGGACTGTATGCCAAATGAACCTGGGCCAGCTGCGGATTCGGGCAACTAGTCATACATAGCGGCAGCAAAAATAGCAAAAATAAAATAAGGAAAAATTCGGTTGAGGACTGTTGGCTTTGGTCTGTCGAACTTGGAACACCCTTACCATGGGCAGGATAAACGTCTATGAAAGTTAGTTATACAAACTAATATATTGATAATGCACAATTATAATATGATCATGATGATGGGTAGATAAGAAATGACGATGAGAATGACAATGACAATAGTGACAATAATAGAACTGATAATCATATTCATTATGAGCATGAGCATTCTCAGTGATGCCAATGGGAAACATGATGAGAAAATGTATTGCCAATGTGATGAGATTAATGGCAATAGATTAATGACAATGGTAATGACAATGGCAATGATAATAACGATATTTATGAGCACGATAATAACAATAACAATTAAATTGATGACAATGATATTTACAATAATAACAATGATAATGCAAGCACTACCTAACACATCGACTTTATTTATGAATTGGCGAGGCTGCATCAAATAGGTAATACTCCCCGAGCTGTATGCAGGGCATTGCGGCAGCTCAGATTGATGTGCAAATTCGAGTTTGATTTTGGCTGTTTGTGAACAATTTTGTAAATCTCGCTGCAATGAAGAGTGGATGGGCTTGGAGCTCCATTGGACTGGGTAATTTTGTAATTGATTAGCATTCAGTGCTGGGGGCCGAAATGCCAGAGTGAGGAACAGATCTAGCAGGCGTAGGGCTGACAGGTTTGAGTAGCCGAAACTGAGGCAGCCATGAGCCAACATTGGAAACAAAGTCTAAAATCAGTTTACACGGAGTCGATTTTCTATTTATACTGCTCGAAATTGTTTTTCAAAATTGTAGGAGTTGTGCGCCACCAAGCAAGAAGTGCACACAAGCAACAAACATTATTGATTACGAAAACAAAACAAAATACAGAATACCACATAGATATATAGCTATATATGATTTATATATATCGCGAATATATATATACATAGACATATATAGATATACATATATATATATGTGTATATATATAGATATATACATCATCCAAATCTTATTGTGAAGACACGGAACGCAACGAACGAAGAAAGTAGACGAAGGTCTAGCGCACATCACGACTATGTTGCTTAAGGATCAGCCAACATTCAAAGAAGTGGCCAAGGTGTTCATAGTGGGTGAGTCGGCAGGGCGAGGGAGCGGGATTCAACGGGCCAGCGGGTCAGCTCATCGGAAGACTAATCCTTTTAAATCCCTTTGGCAGGCTTGGCACTGCGCTCCTATGTGGCAAACGGCGATGGAGAACAGCGCAGGACATGCTTTGGGCACGAGCTCTCGCGTCGCATCTGCATGGCGGCCAATCGTCACCGGGCCAATAATCGCCATCGCTTGCTGAAGTTCACGTCCCCGGAACGTCTGAAGGAGTACGAATTGCAGAACAAGGCTCGGGCACTACAACAAGAGCGCGATCTCAGCCACAAGACTCGGGAGTTTGCTGCCAATACAAATCTGAATACCAAGTTATAAATGAGATACTCGAACATTAGGTTAATACAAGTTTTTGCATCGTGTCAGAGGAGTTTCGAATACATTGGGTGGGCTAGTGGATCTTTGGCTGCATTGCAATTAAGCAAATCATACTATGGACTTGTAATTTGAAACATCCTCAAGCATGGGATGTCTGCTCAACCGAAGCATCCTGCTTGCTTCGTAGAGCACACAGCTGTCATCACGGCCAGTGTTGGCGCATGCTGGCCTTTTTCAGGCTAACTCAAATCGGTTAGCGAGAGCTAAACTACTTAGACTTCTTTGATTTCCCCAATTGAGCTAACTAACTGTATGAGACTTGATATATAGTAATATCGTATAACATCTACTGTAACAAATATCTGCATCAAAGGCTGGCTGATTTTCTCGTTTAGCTCTGAGCCAGCCAGTTTTCTACCCGTTCACAGTCGGAGCCGCTGCTGTGACAACTGTCGGCAATGAACTTCAATGCACTGCTGTGCAGTCCAAAGGCTGGCTTAACACATCCTGCCAGGATATGCGCCCGAGTGGCCAGAGGTGTTTGCACAGACAAAGAGAGAGAGAGGGAGAGGGAGAGGGAGATAGAGAGAAGGCTAGCCTAGGGCTAGGGATAGGGAACTGCTGCAGTTACTCGCCGTGGCATGCATGAGCATTTGCAAAGCTTGTGCTCCTGCATTGTTCCTGCCTAATTGTGTGCAAGGACAACAGGCAGGCAGGCAGGCAGGCAGGCAGGACAGCCAGCACACCGGCTGTCTGCTTGGGTTAGGGCTGCCACAGCAGTTGCATAATTTCTGCAATTGTCGCAGGCCATAACTTGGCAGCAGCAACCTACTTGCAACTTCAGGCAGCACCCGGCCAGGTGGGGGCTGCTGCACCTGTGCCCCTGAGCATCCCGTGCAACTTGGCCAGAACCATTGCCACAGCTACAACTTCATTTTGAGCATTGCACTGTCGGCTGCCAACTTGGGCAACAACTTTTGAGTGTAAATAATTGTCAGGGCACAGAGCTGAAAAAAGCAAGAAAAATACTACAAAACAAAACAAAATACAACCGCAAAAATTCTGCAGCAGCTTCACAAGCAAATGTCTTTGTTGCCGTTGCCGTTGCCGTTGCTGGAAAGTGTTTTCCTACTTGGGTGCTCAGCATTTATGGATATTTATACGCTTTGTGCCGTCACTCGCCCACCGACTGCGGCTCCAATTATATTATTGCTCTCTCATTCGCACGCTGTGCTTCTCTGCCTTGCCTCACTCTTCCTCTCTGCCACGCTGTCTGTCACCTGGCCATCTGTCAGCAGCAGTCGGCAAGAGTTGCCTCAGCTACACGGAGAACTCCGACATAGCCGAATCACACACACAAGCACACACACACGCACACACACACGCACACGCACACACACTCAAGTGGATTACATAAATGCGGCAGCTAAACTTTAAAAGTATTGAAAAGTGCTCCAAACTGTACAATGCGGCCTTTTACAACACTGCGCGCTAACACTTGCAATAATAATTATACACACACACACACACACACACACGCACACGCACGCACACTCAAGTGGATTACATAAATGCGGCAGCTAAACTTTAAAAGTATTGAAAAGTGCTCCAAACTGTACAATGCGGCCTTTTACAACACTGCGCGCTAACACTTGCAATAATAATTATACACACACACACACACACACACACACACACACACACGCACACGCACGCACACTCAAGTGGATTACATAAATGCGGCAGCTAAACTTTAAAAGTATTGAAAAGTGCTCCAAACTGTACAATGCGGCCTTTTACAACACTGCGCGCTAGCACTTGCAATAATAATTATATTTTTTCATAAAATGCAGAAGCAGCTTTGATGCAAATGGTTTATATAGTTCTATATATATCGTATGAATTATAAGGATGTCTCCTTGTCTTCTGTATTTCTCCTTACTCTAGACCTCTTCTTCTTCCCCACAAATTCTCTCTCTCAAACTGTCATTATCTATATTACGTCCACAACTTTCTCTCTCCCTCTCTTCGCCTGTCAGGGTTTCCATCAAATTTCGGCGACGCCATTCACAGGATGCGTTGCATTAATTGTCATTCGTTGAATTACGTGTTCTTTCGAGCTGTCAGTGCAGAGCTGAAAAACTTTTCACATAGTTCATATTTTTATCATTATTTTTTTTTTTTTATTGAGAAAAAAATATGGCCGAGACCATCCGTCTTTTTAAACGTTCTACTCTTAATCCAGGTGCCGAAGTTTTCAAGCCACGTGGCGTCGGCGTAACTTTTGATACCAACAATTTGCAATATCAAACTCAACAACAGCTAAATTATGGTACTCAGGCTTTTGGAAATTGGCAGCAAGTGCCGCCACCGCAGTTGCCGCCGCAGCAATGTGTTTTCCAAGGCAATGGCAATTGGATTCAAGTTGTGCCGATACCATCGCAGCCGCAGTTGCAACTGGTGCAGTCGAATCAGCCGCAATATGTTGTGCAAGGCGACAACAATTGGCAGCAGCAGCAGGCGTTCCAGCCACCACAGCCGCAGCAGCTTCAATATATTGTGCATCGCCCCGACAATTGGCTGCCGATTGCTCCGCATCAGCAAGTGCAGTACGTTGTGGATGCCGGCAGGAATTGGTCATTGCAGCCACAGCATCAGCTGCAGCAGCAGCACCTGCACCAGCACCAGCAGCACCAGCAGCAGCAATATCAATATCAACAGCAGCCCGAGCAATTTGCTCAGGTTGCTTATAACAATTGGCAGCATGTAGCTCAAGAGCAGCAAGTGAACCAACAAGATTTCACTATCGATGGCAACGACGATAACAGCAACAATTGTCAAGAAATTAAGGAGGAGTTGCAGGAGCAGCCACAGGAGCAGCAGCAGGAGCAGCCACAGGAGCAGCAGCAAGAGCAGCCACTGGAGCAGCCACAGGAGCAGCCACAGGAGCAGCAGCAGGAGCAAGTGGTGGAGAATGTGGCAGAGAACGGGGAGAAAGAGGAGAAGGATCCGCCGTTCGAGATGCCTATTAAATGCAGTTGGCAACAAATTGTTCAGGAGGAGGAGGAGCAAATACAACAGGAACTAATGAAACAGCAGCAGGAGCAAGAGCAACTGAAGCTGCAGCAAAAGCAATTACAGCTCCAACAAGAGCAACTGAAGCCAATTGCTCAAGAGCAACAGCAGACTCAGCAGACTCAGCAGACTCAGAAGACTCAGCAGACTCAGCAGCTGCAGCAGCAACATCAGCAACAGCAACTGCAGCAACAGCAGTTGCAGGAGCAACGTCAGCATCAACAGTTGCAACAGCAGCTGCAGGGGCAGCAGCAGTTGCAAGCGCAACAGCGACAGCAGCAGAAACCCCAGCAGTTGCACGGTCAGCATCGACAGCAGCAACGGCAACTGCAGCAACCGCAACTGCAGTCACAGCATCGACGACAACCGCTGTTGCAGCTGCAGCCGCATCAAATGCTGGCTCCTTCGACTTCTGCGTGGATACCCATTGTTCCGGTAGTTCCAACGTCTAATAAACCTTATTTACTCGATCACCCCATTGCGCAGTATCCACAACAGTTGCCACTGCAGCCGCCCACATTGCCGAAGCGTGATCAGATGGCTGTCAATCCCAAATATTATCAGCAGCAACAGCAGCAGCCAGTTCCGAAGAAGAGGGCGCAGCCACTGCTGCAGAACCCACCACATCAGCAGCAGCAATTTCAGCAGCAGCAGCAATTACAGCAGCAGCAGCAGCGGCAATTTCAGCAGCAGCAACAACATCAGCAGCAGCAGCAGCAATTGCAGAAGACGGAGCACCAACAGCAGCCGTACCGTTTCCAATCGTCTCGGGCCTTTCAGTCGCGCACTAATGAATTTTCTCGATATCAGCCCGATCAAAAGCCGGCTTATCCAGGGCAAAATTTATATAATGAATTAGCAGGCGGAGGCTCCCGTCAGCCGGCCAAGCCTCTGGCCTACAGGCCAAAGCCAGTAAAGAACGTTACTTTCAGCGATCAGCATGACCAAGTGCAGCAGTCAGCGCCGCATATGCAGCAGCAACACTACCAGCAGCAGCAGCAGCAACAGCAGCAGCAACAACAGCAACAACAGCAATATGAGCCAGAGCAGGCGAAAAACGGACATCTAAATTCTTTTGCATCCAAAGCAAAGCGTAATCCGAATGTCAGTTCGGATACAATATACTATACCAATCCAATTCGCATCAATGGCTGCCCGGCACCGGCACCAGGAGCATCGGTTTTGACCCACTGGAACGATAATATTTTGGGTGCGCTGCTCGGCCTGATGGCGGAGTACGCCAAGCCAATTTCATTTTCATTTATACTTACCCAACTGTCCGTGCGTCTCGGCTGTCCAGAGGAAATTGTCAAGCGCCTGGCCCCAAATGCCATGTATGAGGCCTCCACCAAGGGCTACGTCCGTCGCGTCAACGGGTGCTACGTCCTCAGCGTAGATCCGGCTATTATTAAACAGCACCTGCTCAAGTAGCAGCCATGAATGCAAATTATTCTAGTTATTAGTTGATCATTATCATTCAGTCGGGGTATTTCACTCCGCAAAACACAGCTCACTTTGCTCCCAGCAACACGAACACGAACAAGAAGAACAAAAGCAGCAAACACAACAACAACAACAACAACAACAACAACAACAGAAGCAGCAAAAATTTAGGAAATCATCGCGTCCCTGACTACTTTTTGTATATGATTTATAATTTTTGTAAAAAATATTAAATAAATGGTTATGGGAGAGCTGAATGATCTGTTCGAGGCATTTACTAAGGGACCTTTCCAATTGCTTAAGCTCAGCTATAGTAAAGGACGAGAGAAGGGATCGTACAGCGGGTTAGAAAACTCTAGTCAGGGTGTTCCACTAGGAGATGCATACGCAGCTGTGGGTATGTTAAGCAAGCATGGGTGTCAGTTTATGCTCATGCTATCGATGGCTTCCGCAGCTCCAATAGAGAAAGTAATTGCAGTCAGGCTATATCAACACCTCCTCAGGCGCCAATCGCAGGAGGTTTGGCAAACTGCCATGGAATTGGCGCGTCGCGCATTAATTGCAAGTGAAATCACTTTGAACTCCATTAAAAAGGCAACTTAATCAACCCGAGTCAAAGTTTGCCAGCGCACCTGTAAAACATCAACTCCGACTCGGTCTCCTGCTGCGCCCGCCCACTGCGTTTACACCTCATTTTTCTGCTGAATGGCCTAAAAATTATTAATTAGTCCCGGCCTTAGCTCGTTTAGCTCGCTCCACGGTGCGCCCTTTGTTTGCCAGGCAAAACTTTTTGGCAAGTGAATGAAACGCACATTGTGCTGCGGCATCTAGCAGCCGCTCATCCCAACTGCACCGCCTCCGCCTCCGCCTCCGCCTCCGCCTCCGCCTCCGCCTCCGCCTCCGCCTCCGCCTCCTCGCTGTCGCCCAATTGAGGCAGCTCTTAAATATTTCATATTTAATTGCGCGCATAGGCATTGCAACCCTCTAACATAGTCAACCCCCAGCGGCCCCGCCTCACCCGTGGAGGGGGCTGGGGCCTTTGAAATTGGCAACATTAATAAAATTAGCCCGTTCGAGTGTTGGTATGGTACATGCCCAGTCTGTACCAGTGCCGCCCCCTGCCCACTGCGTGGTGCCTGCTCCATCAAGTGTCGAGCCGCTTTTACTTTTACATTTTTCACTCGATTTCTGACACGCCCACCGAGGAATAACCTTTAAAATCGTATTAGCCCGGCGTGATCAAAGTGCGTAGCTGCCTGCGGGCCACTCTGCGAAGTTGGCGGCGCCTTCAGGTGCTCGACTTGTCGCCAGCCAGACCCAGCTCCACGTGTCTACTTAAATGGCAAAAACACAAAACGACTTTCTGATGAGGGTTGCCTCAGGCGTCAAGGTCCTTCGCCGCCGACAGGGCCAAGGATGCCAAAGCGAGCGAGTGATAGACGAAGATGGGCCCTTGGACTGACAGAGATAGAGAGCAGGAGCCTTTAATTGTGAGTGCTATAAATATCAAATTCAAATTTTGTTTTACTAAGCCCACGATATCGAATGAGTGTCGTGAGAGCTCCTTTGAATAGACCTGGAGAGCACTCAAGCTGTCAGCTCAAACAAGAGCACCACAGAATATCGGACATTAGAGCCTAATCTATGTAACTGTAACTGCTGTTGGTTGCCTTGGCGAGTGTTTACTGTACTTGGCATAGAGTGCGACGCCTTGAACGGAGCGAATCGCCTATGAATGGATACGACACGCCCTTTCTCTCGCTCCCTCCTCTTGTCTTTCTGTCTCTCTTTCATTTTTTCTTTCCCTCTTGCTCGCTCTGCGTCTTTGTCTGCTGCTCTTTCAGGCCTGTTTCCTGCGTGTCCCTGTCGCAGCTTGTCAGTTTCAATTCGATATTTATTTTGTTGTGCGGGTGTTAGCTGTGCGTATGTGTTGTGCGTGTGTGCGTGTGTGTGTGCGTAATAAGCCACATTCGTTTATTTTAAAACCGCTTCAATTGTAACGCACACCCAATGCAATTGAATATCCATTCATCCAGACGTCGCCGCACGCCGCCTATCATCCTTCAGCAGTTGCGCCACCGCCGTGCGCTGTGTGTGGTCAGCAATTTGATGTTCCAGTGCACCACCCACCCACCCTCACAGAGAGAGAGCGACACCACTCGACGCTGCAGCAGCAGGCAACACATTTTGTGGGTTTCATAGCTGTTTTCATTGCGGCTGAAATCCTTTTCCGTTAAAGCGCCGAGGATGCAGCTTGAATGGTAATGGGCCGCTGGCTAAAAGGCGCAGAACTATACATGACCAGCCGGCAGGAGGTGGTGGCTCCAAAAAGGGGGAGGATGTCCGCACGCACGACTACATTGTCAAAGTTTTTTGTGTGTCATTATTGTGGCTGTTGGCGGTTGTTGAGCGAGTCTGTGTGGCTCTGTGTCTGTGTGTGTGTGTGCTCTCTAGTTGCTGGCCTTCATTTCGCTGGCGCCATGTTTGTTGTTTCGGTTTATTAAAAACTTTTACCGCCCACTCAGCGCATCGCAGCGCCCACTAAGCAGCACCGCAGAGCCCTCGTCTGGCCCGCCATCCGCTTGACCCCGCTGCAGTTGAACATTTTCATTTTCATTTTCATTTTCATTTTCATTGTGAATGTTAATTATAGCAACGGCGTCAAATGTCAGAGTCGAGCAGCAGACAGAGTGTTTGTCACTCGTCGAATCCTCCAGTATTCCCGCTCCTGCTCAGTGCTCTCACTCAACTTTGCTCGTTTGCTCACATAATCAGACTTATTTACTTTATGTGACTTTTATGTGAATTAGGCTGCACTCGAGTTGGTTCACCCACTGATGGTGATGACTCCTCCTCCCTCTCTCTCACTGTCTTTCCATGTCCATCTAGCTACTCGTAATGATGTGTGACTCACTGGCATTTGACTTGCCCCGATTTGGTCATCCAGCATCAAATCCTTTTCTGTTTTGCGTTTACTTAGCCGCATCGCCAGGGCTTCCACTGCCATCCTTGCGGCATAGTTAAATGGCTGCAAATAGAGGAGAGTGCACCTTTTTACACTCAAATAGCATGTTCAACTGGGAATTGCGTACAAAATTACGGTGCTACATTTATTTGCACTTACCGCTTTGGCCGCAGGCAACACACGGGCACTGCGGTTGCCGCTTGCCACTTGCCACTTGCCACTTGCCGGTTGCAGGTTGCAGCTATGCAAAAGAGAAGTAGAAAAAGTGCCTCAGCTGCTGGGTTGCAAGTCTGTTGTCATTGTGGCTATAGCTGTCGCTTGCTGCCACTGATATTTATTTTTCGGGCTTACCTCTGCCCAGATGCGACGGATTGCACCTGGCCACAGCTGTTGCCGCTGTCTGTGAGCTGTCAGAGTCTGCGCCGCGTCAGAGCCGAGACTTGTCTGCTGTCTGCCATCTGTTGATGGCGCCCTCTGTTGTCTGCGGGCGTCATAACAAACAGCAGACACGCCTCCTCTTTGCTTCTCTTCCTGGCTCTCGCCTCGTGACTTCTCGTGATTTGGATTCTTTGCAAGAAAATTTGATTTGTTTTTAGTGATTTTTGAGTGAAGCATTCAGCATTAAAGCGCACTTGAAATGCTTTGCGAAATTTGGTCCGTCATACAATCAATCATTCAGTCAATCATACAGTCAACCAATCAAGTTTTATTCAGTCAATCAATTAATAAATAATTCCTTCAGTTATTCAATAGTCAGTCAGTCAATAGCTCGCTCCATCCGTCAGTCAGTCAATCAATTAGGCAACAAGTCTTGCGATCGATTATCACTTGTCAGTCAGTCAATCAATGAATAATTCAATCTACGATCAAGCAGCTACTCAGTCAATCTCTCAGTCTGTCAGTCAGCTCAACAGTGAATTGAAAGGAGTCCCAGCAGTACTTCATATAATATTCTCATGCTAAACCATTATTTAATGCGTTCAATCACGTCACGTTTTCACACACCCATCTCTAGCTGCTTGATTGAAGCAAAGTCAATTTATGGCTTAAGGCCAGCTGCAAGCTAGCTTTAAACTTGGCGACGTCTTCCCAGACAACCTGAACAGGATGCAGTCTGCTACGGTGTCGCAAATGCCGCTTACTGTCTACCCCTAGCACTCTCTCTCCCTCTCTCTCTCTCTTTCTGATAGTGTCTTTCTCTTGGCATTGTCTTTGTTCCATGAGCGTCTATGGCTGCTTTCCGGGCCAAGTTGAGCGCAGCGCTCACGTACGAAATAATTATAGCGCAAATACGTGTGCCGCATATGCAATTCACATAGCTCACGACTCTACGACGCACCCTCCCCCCACCCCCGCAGCCGGCCAGCAGCCGCTTAACCCTCGCTCAACGCCCACGCAGCAACGTCTTTAGCTCTTGCCAAGCTCCTTTCCACTTTTAACCATTCCGTTTCGCTGTCGAGCTCTTGGCTGCCATTTTGTTGCCATATTTATTTTTGGGCTAGCCCATTTTTAGGCATATATTTTTGGTCGTTCCACCCCATCCCCCTCTGCCTCCCACTCTCTGACACCCCTTTCTCGAAAACTTGGCAAAGTTGGTTGCGCTTTTTTTATTTAACTTTGGGACTCGTTTTTCCTATGTCAAAATTTTGGTTCTTTTCTCTTTTTATTGGGCACCCTCGCGTTGGCTTTGTTAACTGTGTTTTTTCTCGATTTTCTGCCATTGTCTGATATTGACGTGCTTTTTATTTCGATATTAAGCCAACACACACACAAACACACAATAATTTGTAACTTTTTTGTTGGCTCTTCTGCTTTGTTGTGTGAGCCATCGAAGTGCTTTTTCAGGTTCACTTCTTTGTTTTCCCCGGCATCATTTGGCTCAGCTGCTGATTACTTAAGTTTTACCTCGATGCCGCTTGACACCTATATATACCCATTCGCATATCTTATAATGACATTAGTTTGGATTCTCATTTAAAATGGAAATTTTGAACTAGCCTTGACTATGATAATAATTAAGGAAAGTTCAATTTTAGATATTTTTATATGTACAGAAATTTCAATTTAAGATATTTTTCTTATCCCTTTAATATTTGAATATATTCCGTTTAGTTTATGGATATCTCTAGTATGTATTAAATTTCGATTAAGTATAGCTACCTTAATCCTTACCAATTTCTTGACGCAGGAAATTTCATTTATTTATTTATATAATTAGACATTCGTCAGGTTATGCTAACTAATCCTTAGGACATGATGGAATCAACTAACTTAGTCGACCACATCAGACTCTGTCTATCCGTCCGTCCGTCTTTTCGTTCTTCCATTCCTTTATTTGTCCTTCCTTCTGTCCGTACGACTTTGTCGCCTTCTACAAATGCTAGTGAGCACAAGTTTCAAATATATATTCTTAAGTACCGTAGTAAACAGAAGAAAGGCTTTATTCCTTATAAAAAAATTCGATATCTCAACTTCGATACCGCTAGAACTCAAGACTCCTCATTGAAGACTCAGTCTTTCCTTAGAAATTCATAGACTATGAATAAGTACGATTTCAGATATCTCCACACATCATCTGTCTACATATATCCCGCCCCTGTTTCTGTTTCAATAATACCCTTTCATTGGATATGCAGAAAGTTGTATATTTGTATTGAAATGATGCTGGCCATTTGGCAAGCTGATATTCTAGTTGTTGACTTTAATTTGTGCTGGCTAAAACTTTGTTAGTCACAATGACTAGAAGGGGCTATGGGAATGGGCGTCTCAGCAGGGAACTCAGGGCACTCAGGGCACTCAGCATGGAGGTTTGGGCAGGCAGATTGCGTTTGGGCCACAGCTGTTGCATGCTGCGCCTAAAGTGTGCGTCAACTCAACCACAAAACGCACACGTTCCGCACTGAATGAGGAGGGCCAGTCGAGGCTGGGTGGGGGGAACGAGACTAAGCAGAACTTGGATATGGATACGAGTGGCTAAAAATGGCAGCGTGGCCAAAGCGCGCCAAAAACTGGCAAAACTTTGCGCCAAAGTCCAACATATGTTACTGCTCATGCATGTTAGCCCAGTTAGTCAGTCACGACGACAGCAGCGGGGGCTGAGCGGGCTGTGCAGGGTGTGCAGGCTGTGCGGCACGGCTAACTTAGTTAAGGATGAGTATGAGGACACACTCACACTCACTCACTCACGCACACACAGAGCAGGCTGTCAAGACAGTGTAATTATAGCAAGTTTTCAAGGCATTTGCCATCATATGTGTGTGTGCATATGAGCATATACATAGACTCAGATACCCTGTGAGCGCAGCACTGTTGGGCTATGTGATGGACTGCGATTCCTTAACAGATGGAACTTTGAATATGCCCCCAACTTCATTAGAATGATGTAACTATTTACATACATATATGATTTTACCTTGTAGCAATATCAAATAGCTTAACTGTCTGGCACTACAGGGTATTTCATAGTCAGGTCGCACTGTGTTTGTTACCAAGCTAGCTGAGTTATCCTTTTCTTTTGCTTCTTTCTTACTTTTTTTGGGGGAATATCTTTGCGGCACTCGTTGCCTAAAATAAGTTTTTGATAAGAAAGTTATGATGAGTTTTCTTCACACACACACACGCACACACACACACACACGCACACACTGTCGCACGTATGCGCAGCTGTTGATTTTGGCCAAATTAGTGGAAACACGTCTTGTTTTTCGGCTGCGGACGAAACATGTGCAACTAATTTGCAACGTTTGCAGCCAAAAGACACAAAGCATTTGCAGGATTCGGACTCGTCTCTTAAAGCATTCAATCGTATGCAGCCAGCAGGCAGCAGACAGCAGGAGGCGGGGAGTAGCCAAGTCCCCAGCCCTAATGGCTCTGTTGCCTGTGACAAACTAATTTGCAATGCCGGCACAGGTTCAGATCGCAGCTCCTCCCGACCGTCTGTCTGCCGACTGTCAAAAGTTTATTTATTTGACACCGAAAAAAGTTGACACAGACACCACAGTCAGACACACACAGGGCGATGGCGGGCGAGGGCGGGCAAGCGAGGTAGATGGGTAGGGAGTGAGAAGAAAGCGGTGTGCGACAGGGCGTGGCTTGTCACAATGAAATCCGATTTATATGCCAGCCCAAAAATTGGATTACAATTGAGTTGTAATTATGCCGACAACAAAATGTGGTTGCTGCCTGCCCCCGCCGCCAGAGCCACCCACAAAGCCCCAGCAGCCGCTTCAGCCTTGCGTCCTCTTCCACTCTGTTACTGAGTTGTTCATCTGTTTTTCATGTTGCTGCTAGATGCTAGATGTCTAGGCAACATCTTTTGAGATTCGCATTTTGCATTAATTAAAACTGATTTAATTAAAGTGCCGTCGTGTCGCTTTTAAGTCATTTCTGTTTTCCAAAATGTAAAATGAACCCTGGCTAGAAGGCCTTCAGTCTCTCTCTCTCTTGAAAACACGCACACTGCCCCACCTTTCGTGCTCATAGAGAGCGCTTCCTAGCTCTCGACCCGGTTTTTGGCAAAAATTCTTTGAAACGTCCCCTCAGAAAGGTGAAAGTTTAATTAAATATGCATCAAGTGTGTGCATTTTGATTAAGGACAAACGCCTGACAGGCCAACACGAAAAGGCAGAGAGGCTTGTGCTTTAGCTACAGCCACAGTAAACACTCGCATGGTGGGCATCTTACAGAGTTCATTGAGGTAAGCTTCAGTTTGGCTAAATTAATTCAATTGAATTTGTTCAATTTAAAGTTAGGAGTTGCCTGAAGCTCTCTTAATACTGAATAAAAGAATTTCTTCAATATTCATTCATTACTCCTACAACGAGCTAGCCGAACGACTCGAGCAAGTACTCGTTGCTGATCAACTCCAAGTTAGTTCAAGTCATGTTTCTGCATCATTCTGGTGATACTCGTTAGCAGTGATTACTCGCTGGCCCTACTCAGTCCAGTTAGTTTCCAGTTGCTGGAGGTTTCACTCGGACAGGCCACTCGTCACTTTTGAATTTGACAATCAGGAAGAGACTAGAAACTGAGAACGTCATGTGTGAACCGAGTAGTCGTTAGAGCTTTCACTCAGAGTCCCTGATTGGCATATCGGCCAAATTATTTTTAGGGTATAGAACTGATAAATCCGGCTTTCAGATAATTTTAAAGTTTTTACTTTTGTCTTTCCCCTCTCCCAAATTCCGGTATAGATACAAAAACCAAAGCAAAACAATTATCAAGCCTCAAGTCAATATCCAAAATAGCTCTGAAACCTAAATAAAATACACGAACACGAGCAATCAAAACAATCGGAACGAATGAAAATCAACAATAGAAAAAAGAACAAGGGCACAAAAAGAAACAGAGAAATACATGCACAAATACATATATAAGCACACACTCATCCAGAGAGCTGCAAGAAAGACAAAGAGCAGAAGCCATGGACCCTCCTCGGCACAGACAATTGAACATGCGCCAGCGCCGACTCCAGCCGGCGCTGCATTGGGGACCCAACGAGGAGCAGCATCACGAGTACGATCGCTTCATACCGCCGTTGGTGGCGGGGCGTTTGCAGCACGAGAATCCCATGGATGTGGCTCGGTTTGTGCAGAACCTGAGGATCATTTTGCAGCGCCAGCGCGTCCACTTCGACATGGGCGAGGGCGATGGCGTCCACGTGTGGAGCTGGCGCCTGCCGCCCCGGGCGATTGATCAGGATGGCGGCGGCGATGATATACGTCTGCGTCAACGGCTACACGCACAAATGCTGCCGGCCGCCCATAGGTTGCCCGAGGCGCACTAATTCTCGACAGGCATGAAACACATTCCCGCATTCCCTTGTTTTTCGCCCCACCCCATTCGCTGTCCTCCTTCATTTGGCACGGACGCCGGAGCGGGATCGCGGCTGAAGCGGCTCGGGACTACAATTTGTGAAGCAAATCCGCCGCTCTCGATTTGTGTGATGCGCATTGTGCAGATGTAAGTGCCATAAATATAAAAATGACGAAACAGACAAAGAAATCCGTAATAGCTAGAATACGTAGACGGTATATGCTTCCTTTGACCATCTACTCGTAACACTAACCCTAGCCGAAAGCTCCCATTCTATTATTATAGTAGAAATAGAGCGGCACACAGAATTCCTCAACCTTCCAGCTTCTTGTCCTTTTACTTGTTTTCGTTATTGTCTATTTCGGGCAATGGGCGCAACGCAGCAAATGCTAAAAGCGAAAGCCGGCTGAGCAGTCTAGCAGGGAGTTGAGAGAGCATCGGAGGAGGAGGAGGAGGAGGCGGACAGACGGTACACGCACGCATATAATAATTTCCTGTTCAATGAGCAATTACCGTAATAAAGATACATCTCGGCTACTCTATTATACGCATCGCATTTATAGCCCCCAACTCCCCCACAACTCCACTCCCCTAAGCGACCAACTGAGGGGCGCCAAATTTGGTCTAGTCCACGGCAATGATGATGATGATGATGATGATGATGATGATGAGAGTGAAGACGAAAGAGGAGTGACATCACACATTGAGTATTGCAGGAAGCGAAAAGCCCAAAGAGAAGACAGATGAACATCAGATTCAAGGTCTATTCAATTGCAGCTTGCCGTGATGTCCACGATTACAATTGTCAATTGCCTGGGCTGGGTTGGGACTCACAACCACTTTAAGCGCTGGGAGGTTAGACTTTAACAAGGGACGCTGAGCTGAACAATACTCTATATATAAGAAGAGAAAATAGGAGTGCGGAAAATTGAAATCAAAACGCGGTAAAGATGGAATCAAATGCAACTCAGATTCATATACACACCACGAAGTCTATATATGTTGTATACACTAACGTCATATTGGGCCAAGAGCACTACAGATCCGGCACGTTATATATATTTAGCTGAAATGAAAATCGTTTCTTAACCAGCTCTCCCATAATTAAAAAGTTTTGGTTTTTCCTTTTGTATCTACAACACGAATTACAAATTAAGTCAAACTAACTGAAAGTTGAAGGTAAGCACCGCCCTCCCGCTCAATTCATATGCTCTACCCTAGATAATTATGCATTGAACTGATTACAGCAAACGCAGAGCTCGTCTCTGCGATAATCGTCTAACCAAGGTCGCTTAGCAAGCTGAGCACCTCAAGTTCAAGCACGCACTACTCTTCCATAGGTCGAATGCACATTCAGGGTCAAGCATCCTTCCTAGTCAAGTTTGTAACCTCAGGCGAAGCTCTTGACTGCACTTTAAAAAAGTTTCCTCGTCCCATAGACAGAAGAGAAATCTGTAAATAGAAACTTTAAAATTTCCTACCTTTTTGCATGTCGTACTCTCAGCTTTATTTGGAATAATGGCGTCGGGTTTTATGATATCAGGACTTTAGTCAACCCGCACGAAGTCCCACAGCTTTTACAAGAGATCCTTGAAGTGGTTCAACTCTATCACGACTTTTACTACCATTCAACAAATGGGTTTCAATACAAAGTGGAGCGAAAACATTCAAGGAAATTGTACGATTTGTATCTGAAGTCCATCAGCTCCTGTAAGAGCGCAACGGTTGGAAAAAAGGGGAAGTAAGCTCGGAAAAGCGAAACAAGACTCAACTATTCGAACTAATCCACAAATTCTGTTCCATGCAGATACAGTTCGGGATTAAAATTTCAGATTTCAAAGATGAAAAGAGCAGCATGACGTGTATATAATATGTACATCTGTGCTCACATATAGCCATAAGTCTTTCAAAGATCATGACGAAGAACCCATTAGCTCGTCTCAAGATAGGAAGAATAAAAAGAAATAGCCTTTCATAGCATACGAAATCTCGAAGTTGGCTTCCTTGACGCATTTCCGATAATTGAAAATGGAAATAAAAGTGTCGACACAAAGAAAACTAATGTAATTATTATCGATTGCCACGCTGCGAATACCTACAAAGGCAACCTAGCCAGAGCGAGAGGGGAGGATGGGTAGAGCGCGATAGATAGAGATGTAGCATTGCGCGCATATGGAGTGCAGCTTTAAGGTTTCTCTCGAATACGATGCGTGATGGATGACAGAGCACACTGGGTGAGCGAGAATGAGAGAGTGAGAGAGGGAGTGAGTGAGCGAGTGAGTGAGCTCGAGTCGACAGCTCTGCAGTTGCCATTAGCAGACAATGTCGAGCTGTCAGACAATCGAAGGCGCATCACTGGTTGAGTGGGTAAAGTGGTTGGTAGAGAAAGCAGGAGGCGTTCGACTGAGCCTGTGCCTGTGCCTGTGGCCGTGCTGCTCCAGGCTTTGTTTTGTTCATCAAGAGCACATTTTATTGCTTTATGAGTTTAATGAAGTGTTGCCCCAGCACATTCACTGGCTGAAACCCCACGCACACACAGCTCGAGTCTCTTTCTGCGTCTGTGTCTGTCTGTGTGTGTGCGTGCGTGTGCTTGTGCGTGTGGCCAACCCTTCGGTTGGGTTCGGTTCGCTTTCACTTTTTCTAGAGGCTTGAGCAGCCTTGCAACATATCAAACAAAATTCTGACAGCATCTAACTGACTAACTGACTAACTGACAGACTGCCAGACTGCCTGACTGTCTGACTGAGTGATGGATTGATTGACTGCATGACTCGAAGTTTGTCAGGAGTCTCGTGCCATGCTTTCCGTCGCATGTAATGCATAAAGAATGAAGCTTAAATAAAAGTTGGAAGATGAGAAATAGGATTAACTTGTCACACAATTGAATTTAATTTTCCATACACACACAGACAAGCCCACCCACACACACACACACGCACACACACACAAAGCATCTTAAAAGCCGCCCGCTCGAGTGCCAGACAGCTATTCCAGTTGCCTGTTTTTGGGGGCTACGGATTGCTGTTGTTGGTCTATTACTTTCACATTGGGGAATTGAGCATTTTCGTTTTCCTCTGTCTCCTAGCCTCTCTCTCTCTCGCTCTCTCTCTCTCACTCTCACTCTCTATTGTGGTTATCTTGTGCTATGGTTTTCGTAATGAAATTACAAGTCCCTCAGATTTGTCAAAGCAAATCAATACTTTCATATCGAACTCTTTATGGCTCTTGCCGATTACTGCTGCCAGCATATCCAGCTTCAGCTTCCTCTTCCTCGTTCCTCATCTCCCTTTAGCCTGCGTTCATTGTCCTGGCAAAAATTTGTTGAAGGAAGTTAACCTTTCTCCTTTTCATTTTGGCAGTCTGATTGATCTGCGTGCCCTGCTCTAATATTTTCATGTGCTACAATCAACTCTGAGTAATGGCATTACGAGTTGAACCGCTTAGCAGGGATAGCCCATAGTCAGGTAAATGAATGTTTCTCTTTCAACTGTTGCTTACAATTTGTGCTCACAAATGGAAGTTAATCATCAACTTTGAGAGACGAAACTGGATTGTTGAAGTATTGGAGATAATGGCACTATATGCATTGATACTGTAATTATATATCGACACTTAATGATATATATAATGATATATCGATATCGAATTTTCTGCCTTTAGATTGTTGCACTCGATTGGATTTACTTTTAATATATTGAATACATGCAAAGTCTTGCTAAGGAACTAAGTTCGTTAGTCGATTACTATTAACATAAATATATCGATAAGTATCGTGTGAATACAAACGCTTCACGTAGACCAATTGGACACTGAGCAATCAATCGTTGGATTTAATAGGGTTTCATCGCATTAGGTTGACAGTAGACTAGATTGGCCAGTGGTCGATAACACAGACTGGACAATCGATAATTGATTAATTCTAGATATGCTAAGAATCGTATGGGGTCACTACATAGTCAAGTGCTATTCCCTATAGGGTAGCTACACAGTCAACCATTCTGTCTAGACGTCATGGACATGCCTTCCACTGCAGCTAACTGTCGCTGATGATTCAATTAAAGCTGCTTAAATGATGTGAATCATCTATCAATTAGATGACTGCAATCCTTCCCACTCGCGTCTGTGTGTCCAGCTGCTGCTGTTGCGTGGACATTGGCTGTGCGTTGCACATTTCACGTTCGGTTTTTATCCTTTGATTAGCGACAACAAAGAGACGACAGTCGTTCATTAGCTGTCACACAAATATGACAATCAAAGCAGACAGCAATTGAGGGGGGAGAGGGCGCAGCCGAATTGAATTGGCTTGGGATGTACGCCATATGTTAGGACTTAGCCGTAACTGTTGCTAGGTAAAGATCAAGCTTAATTAAATAGTTTGGGCTTGGGTAGGAGCTCCATGGAAATTCTTTTGTTTTTCCCTGTTTGTTGTTGCCATTGCGTTAGACTTCACATAAAACTGTCTAATCCATTTGCCCGATACTTATGCACGCCTGCACTCGGGGGATTAATAAGCCCACTCCCAGTCACTGGGCCCGCCCAGAGCAGCCTTTGCATTGTGGCAGCAGCAACCACCGTCATCATTATCAAGCTGGCGGGCAGCGCACCACCAAAATCAATTTCAACTGTCAACTGTCAATCAGGCATGAATTCAATCACACAACGCGCTGGGAGTTCGACTGCTTCATCTGCTGCTTCTGGAACTGCTTTGCGGTTCGGCTTTAAGGCATTATAAATTATGAAGAAACCGAAATGTGGCGGGCGTGAGGCTATAAAGAAAAGCAGGAAACGAAAAGAACGGCCCGTGAAACCGTAACTGGCTGCGTAGCGTCCTCAATGCCCGAGCACCATTCATGTCGCTACCATTTGCTCAAGAGATTTTTATGAATCACTCGCACAATTGTTACGACAAGCCCCAGTCCAGCCAGTCCAGGCCATCGCCCTTCCAGGCCTAAACTGATTTTTATTGGTTATGTATACGAGTACGTATTACCATTTACAACCGGAGCGACACTTGACCCCTTCCCAACTTGGCAATGTCGGAAGTAGCAAACGACGCAGAGGCACAGCTAAATGTAGGGGGTAGGCGGTAGGGTAGGGCTATGGGTAGGGGCAAGTAGGGCGCAGGGGGTGGCTTGACAAGCTGCTGCTACTGCTGCTTAAATTCGCAGTCAAAACACATGTCACGTATTTTGCTCGTAATTATGGCAAACGTGAGAAATTTCGTTAAGATTTTCTCGGCATATTTCTATACCCTAACTTCTGCAAGGAATTTCTCTACTCTGAGTTGCATATGGAAATGCAAGGTTTAATTATTTTGGAATGATTTTGGCATACTATTCTTGTGTTGAGTACCAAGAGTTCGAGAGGGAAAGTAAATCAAAATATCTATTAGAATTTATATTACCAACAAATAAACCCTCCTTCGTGTTGGCCTTATGCTCCGCCAAAGAATGGCTTCATTAGCCTATCCGAGGGATATCAAATAGCAATTAAAACTGAACAAGCTTAAAGGTTTTTCCACAGACTTCTTGAGCTACCAAATATGTGAAACTATTTCTATATCGATCGCTAGCTATCGGAAATGCCATGAATTTTCCTCGATCACCCTCTATATATGTTTTCTCTGCTATACTCTGCTATTCAAGTAATTTCCAGAGTATTCAAAGCTCGCTTAGCCCTACTCAATTCGTTTCGGCTTGGTGTTTGCTATAATTTTTGGCGTTTTCATTTTGCTTAACGCTCCGACCTGCCACACCTTAACAGCCCCTATTGTCAGCCTCGCCCTTTCTCTCTCTTCCTCTACCTGTAAGCGTGTGTATCCACTTGTAGACTCTTACAGTTGGAAAATGTCATTTGATAAATGACTGCGAAAGGTTTGTCGTTAGTTGCTGTTGGGGCTTCAAATCGTCTTGACCTTTGACCCTTGACACGCAAACATCAATCAAAGCGCTGAGTGCAGGACAGCCCCAAATGAAATGGAAACGAAATCGATCTCAAATGGCTGCTTCCACATGAATGCAATTCAATTCAATTGAATCTCTTTTATTTCCTCAGCAGATACTTGATATGGTTTTAGATATTTTTGCCAAAGGTCTAGCTGATGCTGATACTGCCATCCTGAGCTGCAGTCAGCTGCTGCAAGCTCTTCATCAAATCTGCTATGAGTCTCTGGACGTTGTTCATGAAATTTCTGACCAGATCACGACGCGTTGAGTTTCCTCCTGCTCCTGGTGCCACTGTGGATGTGACCTCCAAGGTTTGGGCCATGCTGCAAGCTGTCAGTACTGGAAGAAGCCGCTCCATTAGATCATGTATATTTTTGACGTTATCCAACACTTACCACTACACACCAACAGCAAATATATCAATTTGTTGAGCATTCTTGTTGGGTTGAAGCATAACTAAAACATTCGGCAATTGGGCCTAGCACTAAATAGATCCGCACGCTCGTTGGCTACGTGCTGACTGAGAGTCGGGCAGCTCACGTAGAGGCGCGATTATCTCGTGCATTCCCAGTTAAGGCTCAGCTCAGTTCGAATGCCATGAAACGTCAGACATTGAAATCGAAAAGCGATAAAATGTTTTCAAATTGAATCACACTTTGTGTTTTCTGAAATGCAAGTTGAGGTAGGGATTTCAGCTAATGTTTACATATATCATTCCCATAGCTTGTCTTACAGCTTTTCTTTGTTCATTTATATTTAGTACTCTACGTTCATCTTAAATTTAGTTAATCAGTTTTCGGATCTAGCAAAACAACTCTGTCGAGATGACAATGATATATATGACAAACCTTAAAAACCAGACTCCTTGAATCATTCTAGACTTTTTATTGCTATGTTTCTCTTGAATTTTCAGAGCAACTGCTATATATACATATATACATATATACATATGTATATTTCTAAGCTAACGACTTACGCGTAATAGACGTAATAGACGTTATATATTTAGTATCTATATTCAATAAATGCCTTAGGTAATACTTCAGTTCCAATTGTTCCAGGAACATTTTTTATTATGTGTTGCTCTCTTCAGAGAACGGAACGAAAAGAAGGGCGGCTGGATGAGTTGAAGACGGGAAAAGAGAAGAGAACCCGAGATGGGAATAGATGGAAATAGGCGAAGAGTTTTGTCGAGGAGACGTAAGAACAGAAGAAGAAGAATAAGAAGAAGAAAACTCAATGAAAATTGAGAGGAGAATAAAAGGAAAGAAGGAAATAGATAAAAATAGAAGAAAAGAGGCGGGAGGAAAGCAAAAAGAAAGTCTAGATGAAAAGGGAAGATGACTGAGGAAACAGAGAAAGGATAAGAGAGTAGTTCAACTATATATAGAAATAACTGTTATACATTTCCATTGAGAATAGAATGGAGAGAAAGGAGAAAATATATAAAAAGAGAAGAAAAGAGGCGGGAGGAAAGCAAAAAGAAAGTCTAGATGAAAAGGGAAGATGACTGAGGAAACAGAGAAAGGATAAGAGAGTAGTTCAACTATATATAGAAATAACTGTTACACGTTTTCTTTGGGATATGCAAATTTTGATTTAATATTTAAGAACACGAATAATTATTGACATTTGAATAGACTTAGTTTTGGCATTGAAGTCGACATTGGTGTTGGGATTCGTTGATTGGGCTTACAGAAGCTTCGGTTGGCCTAGAGGAGCACCCAGCTTCGGGACCAGACTGCCGCCAGCGAGTCCTCCAGTGGCTGCGCCGATTGCCGAGCCAACAGCTCCGCCCACATTGCCGATGGGTAGAGCGTCGAGTCCAGGAACGGGCAGCTGGGGCAGCTGCGGGCGTGCCCAGGTGGCGCTCAAATAGCAAGCTGCAGGTGTGAGCAAGGACATCCGTCAGATGTGTTCATTAGGCCGAACTAGTTCAGTTCATTTCAGTTCAGTTCACTTACCGCACAGAATGAGGGCGACGAAAAAGGTCTTGTTGAACATGTTTGCGCGTGAGCTGTAAGTTTGTACTGCTTGCCTCAGTGCTCGCACTCGACGTCTTTTATACCAAACTGAGAGTAGACAGAGGCTTGCAAATGGCTCGATCGGTGCTTCAGCTGGGCTTTTGGCACGTACTCAAGCGTGCTGATAGCTCGCAATTAACTGGTTCAGCGGCTCCCCGGCTATCGGCGCTTGTCCACGCCTATCGCAATCGACTTCTGATTGACTCGTGTTTTTGATACGCACTGATGTGCCGACATATGTATGTTTATCGAGAGACATAGAGCATGGGCCAGTGCTCTGCCCAGAGCAGCGAAAAGAGAGTATATTGGCTCTCAGTATGCATCCGCAGCTCGCTGGGAATGCAAAGCCTTGCAGTTGGCTGACTGCCTTGCCTTACTCGCCTACAACTGGTCGACTAGCTAGATGTACAACTAATGTAACTGTGATCCTTATCCCAGTCGTACGAGTATTATGCAGTCGCTTGCACTCTGCTTTCGTTCTTCTGTAACATCTGCAGCAGCACCCTGTATGCTGGTCTGTAACTTATTTAAGTTTTTACTTTTAATTACATGGATATTTATGGCGCTCTCGTTTGGCTTTCGGTCACGTTTATTGCAAATAATTAAAATTGCAGCTGTCAACACGCAGAAATAAAAATGTCGTGTAAATTGTATTCATGACTATTCATTAAATGCCCTGGAACGCAGCTGCCACTAGGGGGTAGTTTGACTACAACTATCAACTGTAAGTTTCTTTCGATTTCGTTTTGCATCGATTGAGTCATACAGCCACATAAAGCTCTATATATTTTTGAGACTATTAGGTATATGTATATAGAGTATCTAATAGTGTGTTTATATATTTAAAATTCTCAGAATTGCTGTTGATTTTTTTAAATATTTATTTTTAATTATATTATTATATATATTTAATTATATTTGTATTATAAGTATAAAGGCTAAATTTAATATAATTTTAAAAAAATTACTATAACAAATTAAAGAAAATGAAAACATTTGGTCATGATTCGTAGTACACTTGAAAACTAATCCTCTTGCAGCTGAGTACAACTTAACAGGGTATTTGAAGGTCGTATACTGCAGCGCTGCTTATCACATATTTGCTTATTTAACAATCATACGAGAAGCGTCAGCAAAAAAGCATTGTAATGCATGTGAAGCGCAATTCGCACTCGACTTGAAGGCGAGCAAACTCTTTAAGAGAAGAGTCTTTACTCTTCTGCGCTTGCGATTCAGAGAAAGATTATGGCAATGCAGTTGAGATGGAGCTGAGGTGTAGCTACCAATAGCTAACAGCTGTGTGTGCACTTTCAAATGATTGCAGCCAGATGCTAAAGGCCAGCTGCCAGCTGTTGGCCAAGTTTACGTGCCCGTTGGCCAACAGCCGAGCCAACAACTGACCTAGTCAAATGACTGTATCATACTCGCCCATAATCAAATGACGGTACACATAGATCTAGTTATAGAGAAGCAGCGACACATCTAGATGAGGTTGCAATGGGGTATACAAGAAGAAGTAGTCAGAAATATAAAGTAGAGCTTAACAGTTAGGTATGAGTATATATCTTCATACTAACAAAAGTCTAGATAATTGGCAATCAATCTAATATGCTTGCTCTTTACATTGTGGACGAGTACTGAAAAGTGATGAAGAAGAGCTGAACGCAAATTGAATGCAATTGGTCTGCTTGGCTTCCGCTGGCCAGCTCTGGGTGCTGGCGCAACACGTGGTTGCTGTCGTGTTGTTTCCGGAATCAAAGAAATCATCGGCAAAAGACGACAGCAATTGTTGTTGCTGCTGCTGCTGATGCTGCCGATGCGCGTGTGTGTGTGAGCTTGATTATCATCTGGTAGACATGATAAGTAAATAAAGAAGCTCACGTAGCGGCCACACGTTTCCGTGCGACGTGAGCGTTGCCATCAATATAAAAATGCATCTGATGGGCACTTGGCAAATCAGTTCAATTAGCCAAATTTATGGAGCAACAGCGACAACATCAAAGCTCTCCGAGGCTAATTAAGGACCGACAACATAGAATGCCAGCAGCAACACCAACTCCAACACCAACACGAACAACAACACGAACAACAACACGAACAACAACACCAACAACACCAACAACAACAACAACTCCAACATCCAATTACATAATGTTGCTGCCAATTGCGATATCACGTCGGCATTTAATTGCTCTCGTTGTGACAACAATATTAGGTAATTAGTGCGCCATACGGACGTCTGTGGCTTCATCTGTGGCTGCAGCTAGTCGAGCCGAGCTGCTAATTGATTTTCCAGAAAAAAGGGAAAGGCAACAACTAACATTTGGCATTTGCATTTTCAGCCAGCTGCCTTCAGCTGTGTGCGGCTCAGAACTCGACGTTCGTGGCAACAATTGTCAGCTCGAACAATACGTTGCAGACGTTAAACGAGACGCGGCTCAATGAAACGATAACAATCAATATAAGTGAGATTATTGCAGCTGCGACTGGCGATGAACCGACTGATAGCACAGCAGCAGCGGATACGACGACGACGACAACAGCAGCAACAATAACAACCACACCTGAGGTAGCAACATCAGAACCGACATCAACGACGACAGCAGCAGCAGATACAACAACAGCAGCAACTGATACGACTACAACAGCAGCAACTGACTCAACAAGCAGCACGACAGCAACACCTGATTCAAGCAGCTCAACTATAGCAACAACAACAGCAGCAGACACCACAACAACTTCAACAGCATCAACAACAACAGTAACAGACACCTCAACAACAGAGGCAACATCGACAACAACAACACTGGCTGCTGATACAACAACCACAACAGCAGCAGCTACATCGAGCACAACATTGGTAGCAGAAACCTCGAGCACAACAGCAACAGCCACATCTACAACAGAGCCAACACCGACAACAACAACACTTGCTGCTGATACAACAACGACAACAGCAGCAACATCGAGCACAGCGCCAACAACAGCTACTGCCAATGCCACAACTGAGTTGCCTACAACAACAACAACCTCTACAGCAGCAACACCTACAACAACTGTTGCTACCACAACAACAACAGCTGTTGACGAGGCCACAGCAACTACAACTCTGGAGCCCTTCCCAATCGCACCATATCCAACAGTTTACGGTCAGCTGTCCAGCCTGGACATGGCCAGGCAGCTGCGCAGGCCCAAGAAGGGGCGACTGGGCCGTGTGGGCAAAAAGCTGGGACGCAAAGGCCGCAAGTTGCGCAGGCGCAGCACAACAACAACAACGTCGACAACAACATCGACAACAACGCCAGCAACAACGACTACAGCTGACGATGATGACGACAACAATGATGAAGACGATGGTAATGAAGACGGCGGAAACCCTGTTGAAGATCCCATATTGGTGGAGCCCCTGCCAGAGTTGCCACTGCGCCTGGGCAACATCGAGAACCAGCGCATCGATCAATGAGTGCATTGAGCTGAACACGAATCGATTTATGAATCACAAAGCTACATTTACAATTTACGACTTAATAAAGCCCCATATTGAACGACTGTATACATGATGTATCAATTTATCACTGTTTGCTTCTGTTTGTCTGTGTAAATTCTTTCGCGGAATCAGCGAAAATTGCTAAAATGCCGAGCACCAAAAAGCCAAAACAGCTCATTGACAAGCTGCGAACAGCGGCTTGACAGCTTGCCGGGCATATGCGACTCCCAGATGCGCTGTATGCAGCTTGAACTGGAAAAATTGCATTATCCGCTTCAGATCATCTATTAGCGCCTGGCCCTGGCTGTTAACCAATGGATGTTACCTAGAGTTCTATACCTATCAAGGTTATCGCTAAAGTCCTAAAAGTGCGCATTCAATATGAAAGCCTGTATCAAAGCTGATGACTCTAACTGAAATAACTTTTATTCGATATGGATTTTAATCGACTTTATGGATACGGAAAACATTTTCAATGATATCATACAAGTCTAGTATTATAAGAAGCTCCTAAATTAATGCATTCATACAAATGGACAGCCGCACGGCCAGATAGTCAGACCATCTTACAGACGGATAGATAAATGGGCGGACGGACAGGCATTCAACTGAATAGAAGAACACTTAGATGGCTGGACATACAAATGGAGAGATTTACGAATATATTGGACATGTTGGAGAGTGTTAATTCTGAATCGAGAATATATACCATCAGAATATATACCATCAGAATGTATACCATCACACTCATTTCAATTCGCTTCGAGCTTAGAATCAAAAAAAAGATTTTGAGCTTCTGACTTGAATATTCAATGCATAGATTTGTACAGCATTTTCATTTTTTGAATAGCTGCAATACATATTGGGCTATATAGCATAGTGAATATGCAGATATACAACAACATATTTTTAAATTGGCCAAAAACTCTTTTGCTCTTGATGGCTCTGAAAAAGCCCATGGCATGCACGAGCTCTATCAAAAAATGCTCAATTCGCAGTATTTGCTATGCACATTCAATATGCAGTGTTATATTTAGACTGAAATAACAAGATCTTATATACACACACACACACATACACAACGCACACAAACACAGAGCATTTGGTGTGCAATTAATTTGGCAAATTGTTTGCTCAGCACAAATAGCCATACTAAACAAGCCAACAACAAACATGTGTGCATGCATTTGTATATCTGGACCAGCACACACACACACACGCACACACACACGCATTCGCATCTATTTGCTTGGAGTTGGAGTTGCAGGCGGGCAGCAGCCGGCGCACGTTTGCCACGCCTTCGATTGCCCGGCGCGCACTGAACAAATACAATTTAACTTCCACTTTCAACACATCAACACATCGCCCACTGGTTGACCCCCTCCGTCCCCGCCACGCCCCTCGAACGCTGACACCATCGACCATCGCCCACTAACTCTAGCCGATGCCAAGCGAAGTCAATTAGCGAGCTGCAGCTCCCCCAAGGCGAGGTCAGCTAACGCATTCAATTAAAGTTTACCCCTAGCTCTAGACCTTACCTCTCTCTAGCTCTCATGCGCCCCCTCCCCGTGCTCCTGTCCACCCTCCCTCCAGCTTCATTAAAACTTTTGCTCGCAAAAAAATTATTGCTAGATACATGGAAAATACATTTTGATGCCGCAGACTAATCAAACCTGACAGCCAAACACAGCAGGGTTGCAGTGCAATGAACCAACATTGTGTGTGTGTGTGTGTGTGCGTGTGAGTGGGCGTGGCAGGAGCGAGCAGCTGAGCTTAAGTTATCAATAAGCTGAGTGCGGCCACATGGCGCAGTGATTGGACGCATAAACAAAATAAATGCACACGTGCTTATCAGCTGGCATGCAGCACGTGCTTGGCCGCAGCTTTGCTGCAGTTGCTCGTGTTTTGGGCTGGCCTTAAAAGCAGCTGGCTGCCGAGTAAGCGTTAGCAATTTGATCCAAGCAGCAACATGGCCAACACACTCAGGCAACAACTGGCGATGCTCTTGATCGTTGGCATGGGTAGGTGATAATTCAGGTGATTTTCACTGGGTTTTTCAGTGGGTCTTTTTCGTTTCAGCAGCTCTGCAGCTATCGCACGCTTGGCTGCTGAAGCTGCCCAAGCTGGAGGAGCTGAGCGAGAAGCTGGACGATAAGCAGCAAAAGGAGGCGCTGAAAAAACTAGATTTCCTCAATCTGTTCGCTGCCAAGGAGGAGAAGAAGGCGGACGAGTGGGAGAAGATCAAAGAATGGTTCGAAGATAAGAAACTCAAACACCTGGACCTGTTCGAGGCCCTCAAGGAAAAGGAGCAAGCGAAGAAGGAGAAGATCGTCGAGAAACTGGAGGAAAAGCTAGAGAAGAAGACCTATAAGAAGACCAAGAAGATGCCGCGCCCAACCACAGAGTGCGACAATCAGTACTACGAGTACACAACCAAGCCCAGCTATAAGTCCGAACCCGAGGAGAAGTACCCAGAAGAGGAGGAGGTCGAAGAGGAGGAGGAGGAGGTGGTGGTGGCTAAGAAGCCCAAACAGCCCTGCAACTGCAAGGAGGAGGAGAAGTCCTACGGCTATGTGCCCACGGCATACGACGTGCGCGACGACGACGAAGAGGGCATTCGTTACTTTACATAGATAAGAAGAGAGAGGGAGAAGAAGAGAGAGAGAGAGAGAGAGAGGGAGAGGGAGAGAGAGTGTGGGAGACGGAACTGTATATAGCCTCACATGTCGCATAATTACATACATTTTCGATATTTTTTTAATAAATTTTATGAAAATACTTAGATGTGTGTGGCACTGTGGGTCGCCTAGGCGGTGCTTGGGGTGTGGGCTACTATTTGATATTTGTCTTGTCGCCTGCATAACATTTGCATATAAATTGAATTCCCAGGTTTCGTTGAACTCCATTCCAGCCACTCTCTTTTTGGTAGACAGCCAATATTTTACACATTTTATGTCAGGGAGCAGCCTCTGAGCTTAGCCTGGGCCAGATCCAGCACACCACAGACCCGGAACACCCACCCACACGCAAGCCTAGAGAATCATCTGCATCGGTTCTGTCAGTCGCGGCGCTTCATCAAAGTTGTCAGCGGCGGCAATGACACATTGTCCCCATTATTTGCATAAAAGTAAGAGGAACTCCTGCCATCCCCCTCGCCCTACCATCTACTATCCATCTCCAGCCCCCCTGGCACCAAGCCATTTTGCAGTGAGGCAAAGTGGTTTACCCTGTCGTTAGGACAGATAATGACAAAAAGTACTCGCATCATCAGCGCTGCCAAAAGCGAGAAGCAAAAGCAAAAAGCAAAAAGCAAAAGAACAACTGGGGGGAGCAAAGGGGAAATGACAAGTGGCAAATGGCAAATGAGCAGCGACTCGCGAATGCACTTAATATCGTTGTCGGGTGGCAGCGCTGCAAGTGTCATCGATAGCTCTGATAACTAATTAATCGATTATGATTGGCAAGTTGTAATATATCGTCAGCAGTAGCAAAAGATTTTGTAATTGAGTGAGCTTTCTTATTGGTTTCTGATTAAAGATATATATACTATATACATATATGCTACATGTATTCAATTGAATATGATTTGGTTGATCATTCAAACGAGGCTTTGTTGACAGGTCTTTAAGAAAGAGGTATACTTTAGCTGAGTTAGCTGAATCTCTAGGCAGTCACTCCTCGCTCAACGTAGATTTTTACTTTGCTATTCACGTTTGTTACCCAATCTGGACTCCATATTTTGACCTAAGAACCAGTAAAGCTGAAGCTAAGATGGGGATCGCATGTATTAGCAACTGAACCTGAATTTCGAAAGGACATTCCTAACAAGACGGTTGTAGTTATCCATTAGTAGTTAAGTTTTTCAGTACTAAAATCTATATTTGATAAGCAGAAACAATATTAAAGCTGCCCGCAGGGGAGAGAGCAACGTCTTTAAAAATCGCTCACAGATGAATTTCTGTTGCCTCACTGCCCCAACTGCGGCAAGCGAACATTAAAACAATCTAAGAGTTTCTATTAATTTAATGCGAGTTATCAAAATGAATTATACTCGAATCTCTGTAATCAATAAAGAGGCAGATTTTTATAGCTGAATCGTTAGTCGAGCCCAGCTGGAAAATCAATAAAGGCCCATTATATGTTTTATGGCCCACAATTAAAGAGCCCAGCCAAAGCTGTGCGCTGAGGCCTGAGGGCTGGAGTCGAGCGCATATATACGTATATATTTGTGTTTTTATAGGGCATTTCTTTTCGCACATTGTAACTAGATTAGCTGCAGCGGTTGCCCCCCAGGCGGCTGTTTGCAGTCCCCAACATAATCAGAATCTTTCGCCAAACTATGATTATTTTCCAATTGTATTGCCCTTTGCACGAGGGGTGTTGGCATGGAAGTTAGCCGTGCGGGGTTCGTCAATCGAAGACAACAAAAGTTTTGGGCAAACTTCTGGCCCCAAGACACCAGCGGCCCAACGGAAGCCGACAAACAAATGCACAACAGAGTCTATAAGTCGAATTATATTTGTGTGGAATAACAGAGCTGATAGGCAGAGGTTACCCTGTACAGAAAAATCGAAATGGGCGTGGTGTCCTATGAATCTCTGAGCTGAGTTACTTTTGCGATTAATGCTGACGACACTAACAGGGTATATAGTTTACTGTGATTATAGTTAGTTTGCTTGTACAGGGTATATGGGGTATACGGCTTAATAGTGAACTTGGCAAAGTTCTTCTTTATTATTTTTGGCTGCAGTTAACTTTCATCTCACACTATTTATAGGGTATATGTATATTTAACACGCATCATTTTCTTTAATGTCTGCCAAACTCACGTACATTTTACAGGGTATTTGGCGAGGGCTGCAACCAGCCCCACCACAGAAGTTGGTCAAACTCTTGTGCAGCTTTTTGATAGCCCAATTTCTTTCATTGCTTTTCCCTCTCTGCTTCGCTTTCTTTTCGCTTCAAAGGATGGAAGGGGGTCAATCTTGTTAATTTCGACTTGGTCGGCGGAGGGAACTGTCTAGAGTTGTCTGCCTAATTTCGTCTATGCTTGACGGGAGGTTTCCAAGCCAATGGCCCAAACCAGCTGCCGCAGCTCTATCTTTGCTATCAATCCCAGCTACTCCATCTATTTATCTAACTCTACGAATGTCTGTCTGCTCGTTGGGGTAACATACGCATGTGGCGCTTGGGGAGCTTACGACGCTGGATGGGGTAGGGTGGGTGGACAGTGGGCGGTCAGGTTCGTGTCCCGTAATCGCAATTAAGATAATCAAAAAAGTTTTGACTTTGGACTGTCGAAACGCCGTTTTTACTTTTGTCTGCGACCTATGTTTTTTTTTTCCTTAGCATAAGGACTTACTTTCCGTAGCGCCCCTTTTCATTGCAACAGGGGCGTCGTAGACGGGGTTGGGCTAGAGGGCGTGGCTCAACGTATGCTACAAGTTTCTGCAGTGCAACAAAAAACTGTCGTCGCGGACCAAGATACAAGCTCATCTGACTGGAATTGAGATTTCAGCTCAACCAAAAAGAAACGACATTCAAATGTTAAAGCAGTTGGCTGTGAGACTAAGAGATACCCTGTAAGCAGCCACTGTACATATCGTATACAAGCAGGAGTGATTTCTAACGGATGCACATCAGCAGATGCTCAATGGCTATGAAATCATGGCACTAGGCGTAATTCGAGAGAGCCGTAAGGTCTTATCTTACACTAGGAAACAGAAAACATACCCAAATATGCTGTCATCCATCGAGTTCCAAAGTAAGATCAGGATCACAAATATCGGCAAGCCTTGGAGAGAGCTCTTTTTTGCTCCATTTACCCTCATATAGTCCCGACTCGAAGAATCTGTAGATATTGTATGCAAAACTAACGACTTCTACTTATAGAGCCTTTGCAAGTTCACAGCTTGTTGCATACCCTGTAAGTTTTATACAACTTGCTTGCGGAGTAAGAAACTTTGTCTGGTCAAGATGCTGAAGGGGGCGGGGGATAGGTCAATTTTGCAGCCAGAGTTGCCAGGCGACGTTTACTTTGTGCGCAAGTTTGTGGCCCACAATGTTGTTGTTGTTTTTGCTGTTCGGTTGGTTTTTGTTATTGCATACTTTGCGGCTATTACGAGCATTTGCGGCTCTTGAATTTAAAGTTTTATTGCGGGCGCCAAGGAAAAGCGAAAGCCACAAAACAAAGAAGGAAAGCTGAAACGGGAAATGGGGAAACGGAAAACGGGAAGCGGGAAAAAGAAAACTGAAAATGAAATCGAAACTAAAACTAAAATAAATGAAGTTGCCAATTAGTTGACTGGGCGTGGCATTAACTATGCAGAAAATTTGTCTGAGATTTTTCCAACTCATGAGCAGAGCAAAATCAATTCGAATCACATCAGGCAACGCATAAATCACACGCATCCAGGTGAAAGTTGAGCAGACAAAGGGAAAAGAAGCGAGAAGGAGACCGAGATAAAGGGAAAGCAGCGTTTAGCGGCTTCCGGAGCAAACGAAATGAAAAGCCCCAAACGAAAGTTGGACATGAAGACGAAGGCGACCCAGCTCAAACGCAATGCGAATCGACAGGCGACGAGACAGCGCACAGACACAAAATCCCCCTCACCCACCCAACCGACAGTCCCCAGCCTGTCCCCGTCCTGGGCAACCAGAGCAACAACAACAATAACAATAGGTGGCCAAACGGGAATGGAGAAAAGTTAGACAAAGTGGCCAAGGGTTGCGTCTGTGGATTGGCGATAATCAGCAAAAAGAATCAAAGCTGAAACGTGCCGAAGTCCAAAGGACTTGCCACAACCAGAGGCAAGGACAGACGAGGTCGTACGTAGCCAAGCGCGGCTGCAGTAATTTATGCAAAGAGCTCGAAATCGTAACTAAGTCGAACTTGTCGTAATCCCATTTTCACTTAACTGCAACGACTTGGCGTGTAAGTATTGTAATGTTATCGATATGTTTTCTTATCGATAGTTAAGCTGCGGGCTTGAGTATGCAAATACTTTTGTTGGTCAAGTAGAGAAATTGCTAATAAATAACTACAAAACTTGAAGCCTAAAAAGGTGATATATTTCCAAATGTCTTTCATCGCAATGTGAAGCCAGTGAAGCCTTATCGAAGGTAGCAATGCACTGCTTTCTGTTGTATCGATATAATATATAAGAGTTCTACTTCTTATCTGCTCTCACCTATCTTACTATTGCAATCCGTCTTTCTAATCTTAAAGCTCTACCTCCCCTCTCTTAAGCAGTTCTTTAAGCTGGCCTAGGGTAGTCACTGAGATCTCATCTTGCCAACTCTTCAGTCCAATTCAATCTATTGTGCCTCTCTTTCAGCAGGTCTTCTCAAAAAGATAGTAACTCAATCCCAGCTTAGTTTCGTGGATCCGAATCGGTTGTCGATGTGTTTTAATTTTTGTTGCGGCCAAAACCTATTGGACGTATTGCATCTCTTTAAGATAATAACTTTTCCAAATATATTTCCAGGCATTTATATATCCTGCATTAAGAGTGGCGTCACAACTGAGTTTTTCTTGATCGAAGTAGGCGAAAGATGAACACTGAGTAACTATCGAATCGCAGTAGGCCCTGACTTGATTGTCTACACATTTGTAGGTACGCTTAGGAGCTCTCTGTAAATCGTCAGTTCACATCTACCGCCCTGGTTGATAATATCTCCTAACAAATGTACAAAATTTGTTAAAACATTTCCTCACAAAAGAAAAAATTGTAGTAAAAATGTAAAACAAATATCGAAATTGTAAAATGAAATGGTAAAACAAACATTTAACACAGATCGGGTATACAAATGAAATTTGTTGTAGCATTGTGAAATAACCAGAGAATATTGTGAAAATTCAGAAGAGAGTAATGTTGTAATTGTGTAAAAGACATGTTAAAGTCAAAGAAGATGACGAGAAAATTGTGAAAAATAATGAGAAAATAATTGTTGTTATAGTAATAATGGTAAATGGTGAAAAATGCCCAGAAATAACTGTTGTTCAAGTATTGTATCAAGAGAGTCTATGAGCCACTGATTATTGTGGTTGCTATCCAAATTGCAAGTGGATTCAGATCTGAAGCAAATTTTAGTGTAACGTCAAGGCGCTGTGACAACAACTCATCATTGTTGTTGTCCTCTAAATTGCAAGTAAAGATGTGAAACAAATTTTCGTGAGACGTAAAGGCGCTTTGACAGCCTGCAGAGATGTTTGAAGGTGAGTTTGACAGCTCCGTTGTCGAAGATTCACTTTCACTTTTCATTTTCATTCAGCTTACAGAGAATTTAAAAATTATTAAGAAGAGACACGGCGAGTGCCGCTAAAGGATTTGGTCAAGTTTAACAAAATTCAATGTGTAAATAAATATGGGATGCCACCGAAACAAAACGCTTTTCTTGTTTTTATTTTAGTCCAAAGTCCTGTCTTGGCCTTCATCAGCAATTAAGCGATACACAATACCAGACTAGACTAAGTGCTGGGCATTATTTGTGTCCCAGCAAGGGGGAGGGGGGAAGGGTTGCCTCGCAGGGTGGCTGGCGAAATGAAGAAGCGGAAGCAATTAACAAAGAGAGTGCCCCTTCAGCTCTAAGGACCAAGACGTAGCTGAGGCCGTGGGCGGAACGTGGTAAAGGCTACAGCAAACGAATCCCCGAATCCCCGAGTCCCCGAATCTCCGAATCGCCGAATCAATTGAGCCACAAAAACCGCTTCGGTCAACAGAAAATTTTGAGCGCTCGCAACGCTTCGCTGGGCGCAACTTTCGCTTTTCCCTCATTTTCCTCGGGCATAAAGTCGGGGTGGGGCTGGTTATCGCCAATTGAAGCAGAGCAAAGTAAACAAATTAAATAATGTTAATAACGAAATCTTGTTTTCAACATAAACAGCAAATATGCAAATGTCTTCATAGCAGCGAAACCTGCTGAGCTCGCAGCTCGTTGCGAATTACCAACGGCGGGCAGGGAGCTGGGCCCAACTGAATCTGATTCGGTCTCTCGGACACGCGCCCAGGCAACTCTACCCTGCCTTCCCCTCTGCCTGACCTCTTTGTAAATACAATGCAGAGAGATGCGAGCGCAGAGATATGGACAGCCAGGCGTTTCAACCCGAATTTCTTGCATTACTTGTTGTTGTTTCTCTCAAACAAAGAGGCAAAGGAATATTATTTCAGTCAGACAATTTGCATTTAGATCCCCAAGGGCAAACAATTTAAGAAGGGCGCAAGTCCAAAGCCCGAAAAATGGAATACAAATCGAATTCAACTGATTTATTGATTAAATCATTCACATCCATAAATGTTTTAATATGCATACAGACCCGCAACACCTAGATTAAACTTCCTTCCAGCAAATGTCATCAAAGTGGGACGCACACTAATAGAATCAGTCCTTATACCAGACAATTGTAGTTCCCCAAAATAGATCCTCTCTTTTCTTTAGTTTTTCATTGTATTCCCAAACGAAAAAGGCGAAATGGATATTTATGTAGAAATTTTGCATGTATCAATTATCGATGCTGACGATAGTTATTCGACAGCAAATTTAAGAACAATCGATAGTTACGATAGTAAAAGTGGAGGGAAGTAACAAGATATTTTTGTGTTTTCTGTCACAATTATTATTTAGAGCATAGGGATTTTCTCTCAGTGTATCGCTAGTTTACTGCACGAAGATTGCATTTTGCTCAGTGAGTGTGAATGAGGAGCGAATCGGCAAACGGGAATTGCATTTTGATATGTCGGAGTCAAGTTTATTTATATGAATGAGCACACACACACACACACATACACATACACACACTCACACTTGCATGCAGGTATTACCTGCTGTAATTCCTGTCAAACAGGAGGCGGCGCAACGTCCAAGAACTGGCAATGGGGGTTGGTTAGCTTTTTTTACTTTTTTGGGGGTAGGGAGCTGATGGGTTCTGCTTTTGGGCTGGGAACCGAGTTCGGCTCGCGTCAGTCAGTCAAGTGTAAAATTAAAAAATATCAACAGAAAATTCCTTTGGCGGTGCTTCAATTCTTTGTGTGAGTTTTACACAATTTCGTGTTGTTGCTATTCGAAAATCTGGCTGCGCGCCAGGCGCAGGCAGTGGGGTATATTGGTTTGCACAGAAGTCCAGTTCTGGTGGAATGTGTGGCAACGGGGCATGTGCATACCCGTAAATGAGTGAAGACTCCCGAAGCTGAATGGATCTATATTTGACATAACTTTCTAGTTATTCTCTACTCTCTGAATGAACTTTAATTGAACTTCATATATAGTTTGTCAAAAATCTTCACTCAATATCACTTGCTACAGAGTATTCTGCAGTCAGGCATGTTGCAGCTGTGCACTTGTTGTTGTTGTTGGTGTTGTCGTTAAGCGGCAACAAAAGCAACAGGAAGTACAACAAATCCATTGTTGTTGTCCGCTCGCAATTAGCAGGCATTGAGGCAGCCTGGCGCTGGACCGCAGGCTGTTTCCAAACCTCGGCTGTTTGGCTGCCTTGCCTGGCTGGGCTGCGTTGCCCTTAAACGCATTTGGTCATAATGCGAGGAGCACACGGCTCGCTGACCAGGTAAGCCATAAAGCCAGAAAGCCTCGACGATGGCAGAGCAGACGGGAGGGCGTCTCCCACCTCGAACTCGAGAGCAAATCTCGGCAATTTGTCAACTTTCCTCATTTCGAGCGTGACAAATCGCTAGAGAGTCTAGCGCAAAAAGTAGGACTGAAGCAAAGCGGGTGCATCCAAACTAATGTCAAAATTCAATTGGGATTGACAATATTTGCGCAAAAGGCAAATCATAACAAATAGAAAATAATATTATGCAAATGCTGAGAGTAAAGAAAAAAGCAGAGTGGACCGAAGATGGAGCGACGAACTACTCCGCAAAGGAGTTGGGGAATGAGGAATGAGGAATGAGGGTTGAGCGTTGTGGGCTGAGGGCTGTGGGTCTTGAGGGTTGATATTGTCTTTGGGCTCTCGCTGGCATTCTTATCACATTACGTAACAGGCCGCAGACTTGAGCTCGAATAACACAAAAAGCAAACCAAAGAATAGCTCATGTGTGCGCAGAGGGGGTGTATCTGAGACTGGGGCTTGGGGTTTACGAAATTGTGGGTATGCATTTCGCATTTGATTCGGCCGAGGGGTTGCGAATGCGGAAACACGCATCAACATTCATTTAGTTTTGCAAAAGATGTGGCTAACAGATAGCAGCGGCATTTTCATTGTTTTTACCCCAGACCCAGACCGCCCTCCGCCCCACCAACTCCCTCTCTCTCCCACTCTCTTTCAGTGCTCGTTTTAATGTCCTTCTTTAATTTTCCAAAAAAAGCGATTTCAAAATGCAAATTTTCCTAGTCTGAGGCAGACAATCAATAGAGAGCAGCCCAGACTTGAGGAAGCTTTAAATAAGTACAGGAGACTGGGAGCTATGGGCGAACTGAATGGAACAAGCGTGAAGCGTGAAAGAGGAGAGACATGAACTGATAGACATTTTGTATTTTGGAGCAGCTTCGCGTGTAGCGCACAGAGGAACTGAGAGAGAAAGATAGAGATAGAGAGAAAATAGAGAGAAAGAGAGAGAGAAAATAAAATGGGAAGAGCCTTCATGAGAGAAATGTAGAGATTTGTAACTCTCTCATGAAACCTCTTCCTTTTTTATTTTCTCTCTATCTCTGTTTCTTTTTCTCTCTCATTTTCTCTCTCTCTCTCTCTCTCTCTCTTTCTCGCTATATCTCTCTGTCTCTTCCTCTCTGTCTCTCTTGCCTAAATTTCTTTAGCATTATTTTCCCTCTGTCGTTATCTCATTCTGGGCATCATCTCCCTCTCTCTCTCTCTCTCTCTTACTCTCTTACTCTCTCTCTCTCTTACTCTCTTACTCTCTCTCTCTCTTACTCTCTTACTCTCTCTCTCTCTCTCTCTAACTCTTTTACTGTTTCTCTCTCTAACTCTTACTGTCTCTCTCTCTCTCTTACTCTCTTACTGTCTCCCTCTCTCTCTTACAGTCTCTCTCTCTCTCTCTATCTCTCTCTCTCTCTCTCTCTCTATCTCTCTCTCTCTCTCTTACTCTCTATCTATATATATATATATATTCTCTCTGTAGTTCTCTTTTTCTGTGCATCTGTCTCCTCTCTCTCTTTCCTTGTATTGTTCACTGTATCTACATATATCTCTCTCAATTTATGTATATCTATCGTTTTCTCTCACTCTTTGACTTCTCCATAAGTTTCGATATGCCAATTCCCTCTGATTATTTTAACTCAAGCCTATCGATATCATTGGCTTCCCACTTTTAGCTTCCTTGAATTCTCTTCATTGTCTCCAAATTAATCTTCCGTTTAGTTCACCTTCTCGTATCTCTCTCTCTTAAGGGCTTCTCATCAGCCCTGCTGATGCAGTCACTCTTAGCTAAGTTTCTCGCATCGCTTCGCACTCAAGCTAAGACTCGCTTCTGTTCACGGCATTAAGTAAACGCGTCTCGCTTTGTCTAATCTTTCAACTCTTTATGTGGCCAAGTTAATGCTAGCAAACGCTTCTCGCTTCTCGGTTCTCGGTTCTCGCTTCTCGTGTGTCGGTCCACGCCTTCGCTGGGCTATTAACCCCTGGAGTGAAGTTGAGCCCCCTCTTGTGCATTACATTTCTAATCCAGTGTTGACCATAAAACATAAATGAATTTCCCGGGCATCCGAGCGGGCGAGCGGGCGAGCGGGCGAACGTGGGACGCGTCGACAGCAGCGTCATAATTTTCAATTTGTATGCCCAATATTAATATCGATTGTGGCAGACAACAAACAGCATCAACTGCCGCCCCGCACCGCATCGGAAGGGGGAAAAGACATAACAATAAAATGTTTATGCCGTGGCCAACCCTTTCGCAGCAGTGGGCTGGCCACGGGGCCTGCCTGGAGCATGATGTAAGGGCAGCGCGTTAAAGGCTTACTAAAAACAACAGCTAGCCCCCCTCCCCCCTTTTTGGCCCTTGTCATTTTAGACACAATTTAAGTAAGCGTAAAACTGCAAATTGCTGCTCGGCAGCCTCCTGCCCCACCCCGTGTAGCCGGCAGCAGACGAGGCCAAACAGTCGAGACGAGACGCGTCGAGCGTGGGGGCAGCCACAATAAATTCAACTAGCACGCGTCTCGGCACTGTAATGCACTTTAGCAGGGACTCTCGACTGGCGAATGGCGACTGGCGACTCTTGAGTGGAAAGTGAAATGAGTGGCAAGTCGACAGCGGAGTACGGATGGGTTGGACATGGACTTGGTCTTGGGTACACTGTCTCATTGTTGCGCGCTGCTAGCCAGACGCTTCGCATAATGAGATGACAGCCCTCGAAGCTGGGAGAGAAAGTCAAGTTTGCTCGGACACGAATCAATTTGTCATAATTTTAAATATATTTATGCGATTTGCAGTACTTAAAAGTAAGCAGAGCGAAGCTTGAACAAGCGACATTGGCCCCGCGACTCAGCCCTTGGCCAGGACGGTTGGCCTCGGCACCGCCATCGAGCAGCAAAAAGTGGGCGAAAACAGCAAAGCGAACATCGAAAGGTAAAAGCGACTCTGCTCGGGCCAGAGCGAGCGAGAGAGAAACTTGCAGAGCCCATATGGCGTGAGGCGAGGGGAGAGGGCGCGGGGCGTGGGGCTTGTAATCGCATTAGTTGCACATTTTATTGCTTTGACACAGCGCACCTGGCCCATTGGCCCATTGGCCATGTCGACAAGTCACAGATCTGTTGACATGTGCTCGATACCGGAGGTAAGTAAGCATCTTGCTTGACAGGCTGCACTTGCCGCAGCCACAAGCTGCCGCTGCACCGTTCGTCCAACGTTAATAGCGATAATAGGCTTAAAGTGTCTCCCACACATTGACGAGTCCCACGCGGCTCTCGAGAAGAGAGCGTTTCTCAAGAGAACTCGCATCTATTTTGATATGCGAGTCTCAGAATCGAAGGCAACCCTCTGGCATATTCTGGTATATACTAAGTGCAATAGTACGAAACGTAAGCAAAGATATCAAAATATACCAATAGCAAAATATACGAAAAATACCAAACCTATAAAGTATAGCGAATATTCTTAAATCTCAAACGTATGAAGACCTTAGCACACCCAACAAATTGAGGTAGTACAAATATCATATAAAGACTTCAAATATATCAAAATATTCCCAGGATGCCACACTATAATATTCCAAAGATCTGAAGTCTGAACATACCAACAAGTCAAAAATGTACCAAGCATTCCTACAAGCACAAATAAACATACCAAAAACATACTAACTTTACTAAGCATACGAAACTTAGATAGAATAACTTGGCATACTAAAAGAATATCAAACAAAAAAATACTCATAGACATACCAGACTATGCAAAAGTTATCACCCAAATTAAAATAAATTCAGCTTGACAAGCATACCAAATATACCACAAATACCAATCACGCATAGTATGTGAATTGGCCTGACTTTCAGTTACCCGAAGTACTGGGGTCAAAAGTCTCTGTTCGATATACACACATTGGGGCAATTCCCCAAGGACTACCTGAGGGTTCCGGAGAGTTCCATAAACTTATGGAGCTTAAGGCTATATCTGGCTGGAATCTTTGACACTTGCTTCAACAGTATTTTATACATATTATGCTTTCTTTGCTTATTTCTAGCTGTAAATAAAAGTTTAGCCGCCATTGTCTATGGGGGAAGGCGTCCCAGCGGGAGGCGGCTGCCTGTCTGTGTGAGTGTGTGTGTGATGAGGTGGGTGTGGCGCAACAAAAAATGCCGTTACTCAACTCTTCTTCTAGCTGGCGCTTTATTTTTGTTGCTGTTTTTTTTCGGATTTTACATTTCGCACTCATTAATCTTGAACACAAAGCGGTCGAAAGCGCAAAACATGAAAAATACAAAAGAAGAACAAAAATGCAATAAAAATGCAACAACAACAACAACAACAGCAGCAACTAAGGGAATAAAAATGAGAAGCAAACAAAGAGGCGAACAAAAAACGTGAAATAAATTTAAATCTTGCCTTTTGCAGGCAAAATCTAATAAAAATCCATTTCATTTGATAACAAACAGCGCCAACAGCAGCAGCAGCAGCAGCAGCAGCAGCAGCGCCAGCAGCAGCGGCAGCAGCAGCGGCAGCGGCAGCAGCTTGCTGCAACAAGCAGCTGATGCGCCTGCCTGCAAAATGGATTACAGCAATTTGCTTTGTTGCACAAACAGACAACGAGACCGGGACAGGCCAAGCCAAAGCCAGAGCCCAAGCCCGAGCCAGAGTCAGAGTCAGAGCAGGAGCAGGCCAAGGCAAGTCGGGCCACCCACCTCGGGCGGCTGCTGCTGCTGATATCCCTTTGGATATCATGCGAAACAGGGTATGCCTGGCTGGCAACTATTAATAGAGTTTGCCACGCTGCGCCTGAAATTTACATAATCAACAAATAATTATGCGGCAGCTGCCGCCAGTTGATGCCTCGTTTGCTGGCGAATGCAACAACAGCTTCCAGTTGCCTTTGTTGTTAGGGCAAAAGTTGGCAAGCCAGCAGGCGCCACATGCGTCGCCCCCGCACACACACACACACACACACACACGCACACGCACACATGTATACTAATGGACAATTGACCCTCATCAGGCGGCGGGCAGCATGCGGTTACATTTGATGTTGTCCTTGCCCCAGCCGCCCCAAAAAGTGATTGTGGCTCGACTCGGCTGCCTACACACACACACACACAGACACACAGAGGCAGACACATGGCCAAACACCCACAAATGATGCCATTGTACATGACAATATGTGGTTGAAATAACCCACACACACACACAGGCAGACACACACACGCACACACACAGGCAGACACACAGCTTGTCTGTGTAGTAGGTTTTGTAGGGGGGTCTTCGTCGCAGTTGCTTTCAAAGTAATTGCGCATATAAAACGGCGGGGGCGCCCTCTAACGGCCAGCAGCAGTACTGCTAGTAGACAGTGGTTAAACAACCACAACAACAACAACGAAAAAAGTGCAATAGCAGCGCGCTGCTCAAGTGTAGGAGCAGCCATAAACATGCAAACTCAATTAAAACGATTTCTCATTAAGGCCATTCAGCGGCATCGAACGCACCAAGGCCGTGCCCCAACCAGCCCATCTCCCACGACCCAGCCACCCAGCCACCCAGTCACCCAGCCACCCAGCCATCCACCCACCCACACACTCACAGAGCTGCCGCAGTCTATTTGACTAGGACTATGTGTAGGCGCACGAGCCGGGGGGTTTGTTGGCTGTACACACTGTCAGATTTCATTAATTATCGTTTGTAAAAGTCACCACCAGGCTGAAGTACATTGAGCACCGCATCAAGTCAGGCCACGCCCACCGGTAGCCACTGCCCACCGGTAGCCACTGCCCACACCCAAGCGCTGTCAGCCACAGCTACGCACAGCGTGTGCGTGTATGTGTGCGCCTCTTGACGGCCCGCCAGTTGATAAATGCAAATGAAGCGCATGATTTACTTGCGCCCCACCCACCCACCGACCCACCGCCCCACCGACCGACGGAGCAGGAACAGCTTGTCACTTACCAACTGCCTGTCAGCATTTGACAGAGGTAGTAGAAACAGGAACAGAGGCGACGCTAGCTAAAACACAATTCGACTTCCGGCTGAGCTTAAGAGATTCGTACGAGCTTTTGCCTTGAGAAGAACTTGAGAAGAACTTAGATCAAAGTCCAGCTGCATGTCAACATTTGACAGCTGGAGTTAAACATAGGTAGATCATGGTTTGGCGAGAACTTATATAGCGTCAAATACCATTGTGGAGTCAAGTGTCTGTTCCCAGCACAGAATCAGACTAGCAGGAGCTCGACTTAGAATAAATCAACTCTGTATTCATCATTGCCCTAATTCACTTAGTTTTCACCAGTGAAAGTGGATTTGACGTGAACTTGAAATAGTCGCAGCTCTAATAACCTCACTTGATCATGGAACTCCAATTGGACTTGTTGGTTGCATTTTGTTCGCTTCGCTTATAATTGACAGTTGCAGCTGGAGTTGTTCGAGCATTTGATATGCGGATAATGTTAGCGAATCCAAGGATAATGTACACAATTTCAACGTTAAACAAACTTACTTCCTGCTGCTTGCGTGTTCCTCCTGCTCAGCTACCCAGCACGCGGATTGCCAATGGGTGCAAAGGGTGTGATGAACCGAAAATGCAATCTGCCTTAGAGTTAAGATATGTTTGTCAATGTGAGTTGAGCTTGACACGAGCTATAAGCATTGAGCTCCTGCTACAGGGCAACAGCAATTTGACAGTAGGTTGACAGAAACTTGACATGAGGTGTAAGTCTTAACTCTTGCATTTCTAGCAACAGTTTTAGCTAACATTTTTTAAAAAAATTTGACAGCAGCTTGACATGAGCTTGACACTCTGTAACAGCTTTAACATGAACTACAACATTATGAAAGGCATGCTCTTTGACAGCAGCTAGCGATTGCTAGCGAAGCAAAGATTGTCTTTGTTTACTACAGGGTAGCAGCTAGTCGAGCGCAATCAGCTGCTTGCTGTTGGGTTTTGGCTTTGGCTTTGGCTTTGGCTTTGGCTTTGGCTGCAACTTGGCAATTTTATGCTTCAATTTCCGTTTCCTGTAAAGCGAGCAGCACTCGCAGCCATCACGCGGCGCGTCATTGCCAATTGAGTTGCTTTACCCGCGACACGGCCAGACAGACAGACAGACAGATAGACAGAGAGTGGGTGGATGAGAATTGGAAGAGGGAGCTAGAGAGCCTGAGGGGGAGGGGGAGGGGGAGGGGTAGTTATATGTACCATATAAAATTGTATTTCTTGTTTTCTGCTGCTGCCATTTCCTTACTTTACTTTTCTTTTCTGTTTTACGACCCACACTGGATGTGTGTGTGTGTGTGTGTATGCAAGCAGTTACCTGTGCGTATGTGTGTGTGTGTGTGTGTGGCGCACTCAACCGCACCATAAAACCGAACCGAACCGAAACAACCCGCGTTTTCTTCCTCTTTGTTTAGTTTTTACAACTGGCAGCGCAACGTCTTGTACAGCGACATTTGACATTTGATATGCCTTAATCAACTATAAAAGCATATATGCTAGACAAAGACAGGTCGCCTATGGGGCTGGGTGGCACCGGTGGCTCAGTGGTTCGGTGGTTCGGTGGCTCAGCAACAGCAACATGTGGCCATCAAATTGACGGCAAACTTCCCTAAATAAATAATGCACACAAAAACTCTCAATTTAGTTAGTTCTCTTACACTTTTTGCCCAATGCTGGCAGCACTCCGATTTCGGGCTGAGCCCGAGTGGAGCCCACTGGAGCGCCATGTCGCGCCGGCTATTAGGGGTGGACAGTGTTGCTCGAGTGTTGCACTTTCCGAATACGCCCCGGCGAGGGGGGGGGGGGGCTGATTGTCCAGTTAAGCGGCAATCATCATTCGCTGCGACATGTGCCATCCATTTATTTGGCTAGTGCAATCAACTGTGTATTTAACTATCAGTTAGCAGAGCTCGAATTACCTCAAGTGGGGAAGAAACAGCCAAGGCACTGTTGCCTCGACAGTCAGCTGAAAAGTATACAGCACTTTTTCCTTTGCAAACTGTAGCCAACTCTGCGAGGGCAGCGAAAGTCAACTTCAAGTTGAGCTAGAGACTTGCCTGGATTGTCACAGAGCGAAGCTATATGCGATTACTATATGAATATGTGTATACAAGGCTGCCCATACTCGAAGAACACATCTGGCAACTCTACAAGGTTGCCATATTTTTATTATTTTTAGTTATGTTTATTAAATCAGAAAAAAAAAAACATTTATTTTAAGGTTAGCGATAATATTCATTTTATTTGACTCGAGTAGATTTGTTGACATCACATATGATATCTATATATATATATATATATATATATATATATATATATATATATATATCAAAAATTCCAATTCCAATTCCAATTTCCATTTGACAGGCCTTCTCTCTCTCTCTCTCTCTCCCTCTCTCTCTCCCTCTCTCTCTCTCCCTCTCTCTCTCTCACTCTCTCTCGATCGATTGTCCATAATTCATTTCAAAATTAAATGTATTTTTTATTGATAATTATCAATTGAAATGCAATTTGAAAGCAAATTGAAGACCTGCAAAAAATGTGGCACAAAGCGTTTTACAATACGACTGAAATGGGGGCAAAGCATCTGATCTGTGGCAGCAAAAACGCTTAGCTAAATGCTGAAAGGAAATAGCAAGAGGCAAATATAAAATTAAATAAAAGTTGCGCTGCGCAGCTAGCTGAAAATTTTAATTATATTTGCAATTGCAATGCCATAAATTTTCGGTACAAAAACACGCACGCATAAAGGGAGCTTGAAGCAGTGAAGGGGCGGGGCGGGGCGGGGCAACTGAGGCGGCGACTGGAGCTGGAGCTGGAGCCGAGCTCCACACCTACAGCACACGCTGAGGGGCCACATTCGCGGCAGCCAAAAAATATGTGCCAAGATATTTTAATATGACCAAATGCTGGCTGGGGAGAGCTAAGATTGGGGTTTGAGTTAGGAGTGGGAGGGGCGGGAGGCGGGAGGCGGGAGGCGGGAGGCGGGAGGCTGGTGGCTGGTAGGTTGCTTTTGGCAACACTTAAGCGGCGGCACAGCGAGTTGTCGCTGTGGCAGGTTTTTGGCAAAAAGCAAACCTTAAATTAAATTGCAATTTGTGGCTTAATTTATTTTTATCGCACACAGCGACTGAGACAGATAGAACGCCGAGACCCGAAAGGCACACACAGAAGTTAAAGCATACTTAGTGGCTGCACACACACACACACACACACAGAGGAGAGTGGGAGACGCGCACACACACACACACACACACACGCTCACCTGCGGCTGGCATTTGGCTGTAATGCTATTATTGGAATTTTAATTTCCTATTTTAAAGCTGTCGAGAGGCGCCCAAGCACAGCTACATAAGACTGTGTGTGTGTGTGCGTGTGGTTGGGTGTATGGGCGTGTGGCATGAGTGCTTGCTTCCGTTTTAGCCAGGCTTTGTTTTGGCTTTTGCAAGTAGCTGTTGCCTTTACAACCTGCTCGCTTCCTGCTGCCACCACTTTGGATTTTCTGGTGTGCAATTTCACGCGAAGTTACGACGCATCAATCAAAGCGTCTGTCTCGCTGTCTCCCCCTCCCTCGCTCACTCTGTGTGTGTGCGCTTTGTGGTGGCAGCAATTTGAAGTCTAGCTAGGCTATAAAGTCAGCAACTGCGCCAACAAACCAATCCAATCAGTCGAATCTGACTAAACCAAATATGAGTTCTACTTCCCTTTGTTGGCGATTTAAGAGTTGGTTCAAAATTATACATGTGTATATCTTTATATGTATTTAAAGTGATATTTGTGTATCTATATTTGTGTGGTACTACATATGTATGGCACTTTAGATCTTTTGGATGAAAATTTGCTATATGGACACCTAATCATGTTTGAAGCTCTCGTAGTTACAGTTCACAATGAGTTTGAAAGTTCCGTTACAGTCAGTCACACTCAACTGTTATCGATAGCCTGAGCAGCTGCTGAAGTATACCTATCGATAATGCCATCACACTTATCGAGTCAATCTCGATTCGAGTGTCACTCGATAGCTAATAGTCGGAGCACGCATGGCTTATGGGCTCTATGGCTCTGCCCCTCGCCAGCTCTCTCTGTCCATCACTTGCTCTCTCTCTCTTTCTCTTTCTTGTTTGAACTTTAAATAAAGCGAAATAAGTTAAATCCTGAACGGGATGATATCTCAATGTCAAGCAGGCAGACCAAAGGCGCTTTCAATGCGTGCGGGAATACCAAACAAATACCCAAAAAAGGAACTTTTGGCGTCAAAAGAGGAAGTATGCCATAGGCACACACACACACACACACACACACACAGTCCCATACCTCGAGTAGCTGAGGTTGTGGCAGCCATGTGGACAATGCCGTTGACTGTGACACCTTTGTGGCATATCAAACGGAACTATGCGGAACGAACACGTGAAAACACGCGCCCAGCAACAACAACAGCAGCAACAACAGCAGCAACAGCAACACATGCCAGGGACAATAACTTCATCTAGCGAACGATGAGGCAGAACGCACAGACACAATGCACAGCAGTTGGAGTAGAACGAGGATTTCGTAATTTGATGCCAGGGCGAGGTGGAGCTGGCTGAAGGGCGCGGCGGACGGCGGGCGGAAGGTGGCAAAAGAACACAGGGCATAATAGGCGTAAACCGGAAGTTAAGTGTAAAAATGATAATAAAGGTGTGCGTGTACATTTGTGTATGTGTGTATGTGTGTATGTGTGTATGTGTGTATGTGTGTTTGTGTGTCTGTGTGCGTGTGTGTGTATTGGTGTTTGTCTATGCCTTGCTGCTGCTGCAATTGCTGCGCGCCCTTCTGTGTATTGTGTTCTGAGTGTGTGTGTGTGTGTGTTTGGCACCCGCCCCCCATTCGGCGCGCCTCCTTCGGCAGTTGACTTTTGCTTTTCACCGCTTGCTATTGAAATTTATATACATGAACTTGTCTCTCTAGCTGTGTGTGTGCGCGCCTTCGCTTAGGGTAAATGTCTCCCCAAGGATAATTCGGGCATGAAATTACAATCGAAGTGATGCAAAAGTGTTGGCGCCTTTTGTCTACCATTGTTGCGACCCGCAGCCACAGCAGCAGCAGCAGCAGCAACAGCAACGACAACAACAATAGCCATTAAGTTGAGCAACAACAATACAACATACTAAAAAGAAAAATTTATACAATAAAAAAGTGAACGCCTTTGTTCAGGCTGAAGATTCAATACCCTAAGAGAGCAGGAGCTATGGCTAAGTGATGCAAGTAGAGTAGAGGGAGATAGAGCTAAGAGGTAAGGCAAAAAGTAAGGCGTAGGCCTAAAGGTAAGGTCCACAGCTGGCATGGAGATAAGGTCTATAAGGTATAAGATATACTAGCTATAGAGCCATGAAGGTAAACGATATGTGATATGTGTATAGCTATAATTCAGTTATGTAGCCAGCCGAGCTAAGATATCTAATATATGGTCTGTCTATATGTTACGTATAAATCTGCGCCTATTCATTCTAAATTCGAACTATCAATTGTCACTGCAAGCTCGCACATCTTCACTTTTCGCTGCTACACTTGCCTCTACCAATCACGCCTTCTGCTTTACGAACTGCATCATCAAATCGTGCTACCCTCGCATAGAGCATGCAAAGAAAAAGAAAACGTAAAAATGGAAACAATGGAACCGAACCGTTGCCTTTTTTTTACTCCATGCTAAGGGAAGTTGGTAAGTGTTGGGGGCGTGCATGGGGTGGGGCAGTTTGTCACGCCCACAGGTAAGCAGCTTCCACCTTTCAGTCTCCCAACTGGCGCTCCTATCAGCCGTAAATACCATTTGCTACAGTCAAACTTGCCCAGACTTGCTCGACATTTTGTCTACCCTGCATTAGTCCTACATCTATGAGGCTCTTTTAGTTTGTGCCTTGCTTTTTAATTTTTGTTTTATTGTGCGTAAGTTGTGAGCTTGAGCCAGGTGATCCGTGCAGCATTAACAACAACAACAACAACAACAACAATAACAACGACAATCATCCCCATGTCGCACACATCTACCCCAACTGCAGGCGCATCTAGCTTCGACATCGTCCTCGCCGAACCCAATTCAATTTCTCCCACACATCGAACTTGCTTGGCTTGTTTTGCCACAGCCACCGTTACGTATGCTTTATGTTTGTTCGTGTAGTTGTTGTTGTTGTTGTTGCTTTTTAATACATTTATATGGTCATATTTCTTGGTTTTCATTTATTTAAGCAATGCCTTCGTGCATCTATCTTGCGCACGTTGCGCACCATTAAAACAGCTCTACCCAGCCAGCAGGGGGCCATTGCAGGTCTCTTCTGCTCACGCATGATATGGAGAACTGTACTAGAAACGATGGGAAGTGAAGAAAAGAGACAGAAAGAAGTGAAGATATAAATAAGAATAAAGAGATAGATATTGGGGATAAATGGAGAGAAATATAGAGGAGGAAAGACAAAGAAGGAGAGAAAGTAAGAGAAATATGGAAAAGAAAAAGATGCTGACACAAGATTGACTGACTGGAATTGAGAGAAAGAAAGAGAGAGAGAGGGAGAGAGAGAGAGAGAGAGAGAGAGGAAGAGAAAGAAAGAGAGAGAGAGAGAGGGAGAGAGAGAAAGAAAGAGAGAGAGAGGGAGAGAGAGAGAGAGAAAGAGAGAGAGAGAAAGAGAGAGAAAGAAAGAGAGAGAGAGAGGGAGAGAGAGAGAGAAAGAGAGAGAAAGAGAGAGAGAGAGAGGAAGAGAAAATAAGACAAAAATACTAAGAGTAATAATGTTAGAGCGAGAGACAACATAGACAAATGAAGAGGCGAAGAACTGTGGGAAAGAGGAAGAGAGAGTTAAAACTGATAAATTAGTAAAAGAGCTAGATCGGTGGAAAGAAACAAAATTTAGGGAGGAGAAGCAAACATAAGAAAAGAGTATAGAATGAGATTGAGAGCGAAATATCAAGCAAAGGCAGAGAGCCGGGCGACAAAGCGAGGCAGGGAGAGATGCAATATAGAGATAGCCGAGAAGAGATATGTAGATGGGAAGTAGAGCGATAAAGTTAAAGAAAAAGAGAGCGAGCAAATATTAGAGTAAGAGAAAGAGAGAGAGTTCGACTAAGGAAGAGATATAAGAAAAGCTAATAGAAAGTGAGAGAGACGACTGAACTGAAGAGCTGAGCTCTTTAAAACCAATCCGAATAGAATTTTTACCTTTGCTTTCACTTTTATTGATTCATTTGGCATTACAAAAATATGATTAGCGCCTATAAAAACGAATGTGCTCAAAGTCTGGAATCATTTCGCTTGATGTTGTTCAACAGTCTCATTTATCATTCATTCAGCGGAATTCGGGTTTCGTTTGTAGATGAGCTGTGTTATCAATTACATTCAGTTCGCTTGGATTTTTCCTTGGCTTTTCTCCCATTTCGGATATTTTGCGCAACGCATTCACGTTTTTAATATTTTTACAAATTCAAAGCGCTCCGCCGCCGCCCCCGCCCCCCACATGGGCGTGGACCATTTCAGCGACTCATCAATAGCACATGTGACCCACTGAGAGTTGAGAGAATATATAAAAATCACGAGAAATGGACTCAGCCACAGACACACACACACACACACACACACAAGGAAAGCAAATTAACGACCTATTTTTCGGTTTCAGGGGTGGGGCAGTACCCCCTCTGCTGGAAATCGAAAACATTTCTTTAGATACACATAGGCATACATATGTATCCATGTACATGCACACATAGAATGTCGGCCACCCCCTCAGCTTAGCTGCGCGGCTTCTGAGCTGACTACCCTCCACACACACCAACACGCAGAGGCACACACGCACACGCATACGGAGCGAAAGTCTATAAAAATCCACAAATAAAATGTCATTTGCCTGAGACGTGACTCGCATCTACTTAGAAACTAAATTAAGGATAACATTTGAAAAATTTGCACAAAATAAAATCAAGCAGGGGCGGGGCGCACGATAGGGGTAGGGGCGGCATGTTTCGTTGTAGCAGAGATCTACGCTCGCCTTAGCTCAGCCTCCTGCCACCAGCCGGTTCATAAGGCGCCCTGTCCAAGAGCTTAGGGCACGAAGATGCATCACAAGCAGGACACGAACCGCGACACGATGTCCTGAATGCTTAAGTTTCAAAAATAATCAAATAAGTGAGTTGAGGTATGCACGACCAAGATGATACCCTGTAAACAAAAAGAGTGGCAGGAGACACACAGATCAAATTTGGACCTAAGACTAGAAATACCTTGTGAAGGATGGGGAAGTAAAGTAGGTATAGTGCACCTTTAATAATACATACTACAATAGTAATACTTGATATATGCCACATGTAGCCCGTCTACATATAAATCCATTATAGGAATATTCCCATTTACATACACTGTCCTCCTGCTCATCTCATTTAATTTGTATTGCTAAGGGGTATTCCGAACAGAATCTAGAAATAGAAATAAAGTATATACAATAATTTAAATTGCTTTACAATGAAACCCTAAAATGTCAATAGAGTCTCGCTATTTGCTTTTTCTATTTATTCCATACAAGCCAAGCCCCTGCTCCGCCCACTTTCTCCGGCCCAAGGCCCGTGCCCGCCTCTTGTGTAGCTGCGGCCACCCTCTTAGTATGCAAAGTGCCGCCTTTGCATTTCTTTGGCTCTGTTGTTGGCCACTGTTTTTGGGCTTTTTCGCTCTTATTTAGTCATTTTTTCAGTTAGTGGTGGACGCATTGAAAAGAAGTGGATAATAAAGTCTGCAGTCTTACAAGGCTGGCCATCAGTCTGCGCCGTTTGCCATGCAAATGGGCACCAAGGCGCCAGCGTGTGAGTAATGAGGCCCGCCATGTCCGAGTCTCTGCGCCAGCATTCCATCATACTAATAGCAGCAGCAATCAAGTCGGCAGCAGAGCTTTCATTCAACTTGGTAAGCAGCGAGTGACGACGAGTAACGAGTTAGCTAAGAATCAGTGTAACAGCGAATACTCGTCTCTCCTAGTCAAGGTACTAGTTATATTTCGCATGAGCCGCATTATTTTCATGCATGTTTCTTTCTGAGTAATGAATGACGAGTAAAGAGTGAAGAATAGCTTAAAACGAGTAAGATATAACGAGTAGGGAGCAACGAATGGGAGAGCAAAATGAGTAGCGAAACAAGTCACAAGCAACGAGCTGTGAATAACGTAGGACGTGTAACGAATAAATAATAACATATAATGAGAAGAAACAAGTACCCTAGTAAGGATAATGGGCTACGATTAACAAATACGAGAAGTGAATAACGATTGGCCAATTGATAGTAACGAGTAGCAGTCGTCGAGTAATCTGGCCAAGTCACAGTCAAGCCTACCAAGCATTGCACTTCAATTTGAATTTTTGTCTAATAGATTCTCCCACACGCAATTGGACTCGCTCCAATTCGCACTCGTTGCTTATAACTCGCTGCTCTCGTCGCTTTAGAGGCTCATTTAGTTGTCTGACTGGACACAATTGACCAAATTTTGCTAAGCAAATGCGTGTCATGGCCTGAAGGGGGTTGATGATGAGGTTGCTTATGTGCTGCCTCCTGCTGCTGGCTGTTGGCTGTTGGCTGTTGGCTGAAGCAGACGACGGCAGGCGTTGCCAGACATGTACAAATTATAATGTATGTGTGTGTGTGTGTGTGTTGAATAGTTGATACAATTGATGATTTGTACATGGGGCTAGAGATGGCTGCAGTTGAGCAAGCACAAAAGGTCATGAACTCAAGCAACTAGAGAGATAGACAAAGAAAGAGTGCGAGAGAGAAACTTGAGCTTATCTTAAGACTTGTAAATGTTCGCTCTGAAACTGCTGACTCATTACATATGTGAGCAGTAACCCTGAGTGGGTGACAGTGGTGCCAAAGTGGGACAGCCTTAACTCATCCACAACAACAACGGCGACGTTAACACGTACATCCTGTGCTAAATATTTTCAACAGGATTTGCAGAAAAAAAAAATTGAGATGGGAGAAGCGAGAGGCGAGAGGCGAGAGGCGAGAAGTGAGACCCGAGAAGCGTACTACTTAGTAGACACAGGCGAGACACGAGCAACGAGCAGAATACGCATTAGCACTGCATTTAAAAAACATTTGTGGTTTTTATGCTTAATCATCATCAAGCTGATGATGCTGATGATCATTGTTGGGATTCCCAGCACGCTTGTATATATTAATAAAAATGCATTAGTTCACATTTATTTTGGACATAAAACGTGTTGGAGCAAGCAACAAGCACGACCTCTCCTTCGCCTCCCGTGGGGCAGTTTGACTTCGTTGAGCAAAACCAAAAACAAAAAAAAAAAACAAAAACGCTGCAGATTTGTAGCGCGGCAGCACCACCGCAACCACCAAACCGTAAGCCATCGCTCCACTCATTTAAAGCTTAGAGACTTTTACTTTTACAGCGAACGTTTGAAAGCAAAATAATGTACATGACAACAGACGCGGCCGACATCCCTTAGCCCTCGGCGGGGACAGTGTAACTAGTGTCATGTGGGCAGGCCAACCCACAGTGGGCCGCCCAACCACCGATGCGACGACCTGGGCACTTTCGCTCTCGCTCGCTCGTAAATTTTAGATATTCGTAGCACGTGCAAATTATGTACAATAATAAAAAAAATAAAAATAGAAATAGAAATAAAAGCAGCAGTGAAACAAAAGCGGAGCGAGAGTGAAAGCCAACCAGAGACTGCTCTAGCTGGATAGACAGCCAGATAGCTGAATAGCTGTAGATGTAGTACAACCTGAGCCCCAGATGCGGACCATACAAATCCAGCCAGAAAAAGAAGGAAACAAATAAAACAGGGTCAGCCAGACAGGCAGTCGTACCCAGACAGGGTCAGGGGAGAGGGGACAGGGGTCTAGTTGCGGAACTCGTCTGGCTGTCTGACAAGTACATAAACATGTCTGCGCCTAAAAGTCTGTTGCATTTTATATGCCTAGCCCCCCGCAGGCCCAGCCAACCGAACTGAAACTGAAACAAGAAAAAATATTGATTTATTCGCCAAACACTTTTCAAGCAAGCGAATAATTTGCTCTTCATAAATTTGACGAGTTATTTTTTACTCTTTCGGATAGTTCTTTAACCTGAGCGAAACTTCGTAAGGCATGCGGAATTTACCCGCTCTCTAGCTGCCCTGAGTGAGAAACGGCATTTGAAGTGAGTGTGAATTTTATATAGTTTATATTATTTTTATTGTATTTTATACAACTCATACCAAGGCTAATGATAGTAGATACATAAATCAATTTTATAATTATAATAATAATAATAATAAGAATAACAAGTCGCGACTGCTCTACCAGGAGATTCCCTGAAACCTGCAGCGCTGCTATTCCAATCATTCTACTACTCGAAAGGGGCGTGGTATCTAAAACCTTTAATTGCAGTATCTATGTATGCATCAAATGAATATCTAAAGTCTCTAGATCAAATATATAGTACTCAAATTACGATAAGGAAACGAGATTTTATATTTCGATTATTGTCGATAAAAAAGAAATGAGATGAGTTATCGCAAAAATGTCTCTAATCACCTCTAATAAATAAATAAATAAATGAGAATGGTTAGACTTTTAGCAAAAATATAAATACTTACGATAGTTAGCTTTTTATACATTTGTTTCACAATAATATTTTGCACTTAGCTTCTATTAGTCGCTCTCTACGGCAATCAAATTATAAACTTTCGAGCTAAAGCATACTTAAATTTGCATCTTTGGGGAAAGTGCTCATAATTTTGCTTTCTTTTTGCTTCCTAAGACTCAAGAAGCTAGCAGGTATTCATTGGGATTTTACCCACATACCAAGTGGAACGAATTGTTTCCCAGAGGTGTCGCATAATATTTAACACCCAGTGAAGTTCACGCTTATCGCTTATCATTAGCAGCTTGGCAACATTCAGCATTCGGCATCATCATCCTGGGCAACCGAGAAAGAGAGAGCGAGAGAGGGGGACGGGGAGGGGGAGCGCAGTGCCATAAGCTGTTGGTCTAAAATTTATAATTGTGCTCCATATTTTGTATTTCCGTATTTATGTTGCGTATTTCCGCCCCGTGTTTGTTTCACGTTTCATAGCCATAACAAATTATCTCAGGTCATCAATTATGGGTGCGACACGGGCAACTCAAGAATCAGCTCCGCTTTGTACTGTTTGGCTCTGTACATTTTTCAGTACTGTTTTTTGTTCTCTTGTTTTCTTGTGTTTGCTTCGGGTTTTTGGTTGTTCGGGCAACTTTGCTGATATTTTTATTGCTTTCATTATGATTTCATGTGGCGTGAGCACGTTCTACATTCCAATTCGTGTAGGCGGGCGGGCGGGCAGTGGTTCTGTGCCGGGGACGGGGGCGGGGTCCGAGACAACCACCAACTTTTCCGCATTGAGTCAGCACTGACGCCCATTTGTCTAACCGAGTACTCGAGGCGCTTCGCTTGGCTCTTGGGTGTTAATAATGTTATCTTTTATTTATGCCAAGTTGCTTTCTGGCTCCCACCCTCCATTTGTTTGTCCTAGCCTAGTCCCCGCCTGCCCCGCTCACACGCTGCTTAAACTTTTTCGTTTGGAATGTAATTGCATTTTGTTTACCTTTATTCCATTGTACCTTCTACTTTCGCCAGCCAGGAAGAGGCGAACCCATCTCCTCCCTGAGTGCAGAGTGGCCTATAGCTTATGACAGCTAATAACTTACTTTACATCTACAAGGTATCTTCGAGCTCATCACAATCTGACTTCATTCGAGGAATTTGACGACACCCAACACGACTGCCATATCCCTCCAGCCCAGTTGAGAAACTTTTCATTTTGTAATAAATAATTCAGTTGTCTTTTAATACATCAAACAAATTAAACAAGTTCACTTAGAAAGTAGGCAAAATAAATAAATAGGTGCATGCTATGCGATATAAATAGGAGGGGTCCATGGATGCCTCGCTCAGCCCATTTTAGAAGCAGCTCACGTAAGGGCCGGAGCGAATCCTTTGGGCGGCGCTGCCTTAGGGTCGGTGGACGTATGAGCCGCCGCAGTTTTTGTAGCACAGATAACTGGGGCGATAGCGCCATCTGCGACAGTAGCGGCGATAGCAATTGTTGGGGTTGGGGGTAGGTGGATTAGGGGTAGGTGGGAAAGGTGTGGGTGGGAAGGGTGTTGGGGGATAAGGTGTGGGAGGCTGTGGGGTCGGTGGCTGTGGGGTCGGTGGCTGTGGAGTCGGTGGCTGCGGAGTTGGAGGCTCCGGAGTTGGCGGCTCAGCTGTGGGTGGCTCAGGGGTCACAGGACAATCGTTGCCCACACTACCAATAACGCTGTTCAAGGCTTGCAAATTGACCAACGCATCCAAGTTGAGATTCAACAGTGTGACAATAGTATTCCGATTGCCTTCAACGACGTTCTCCGGCCCACCTGTAGGCAATTTGAAAGTGAACTTTTCGACTCAGCTATGATCTTTGCTCGTGTTACTCACGGTTCAGCTCATTGTCGAGCTTGTTGGCATTGCAGGCAGCGCTGCTGCCTCTGATCGAGTTCAGGAGATCAATCTTAGCCAACGCCGATGCATCCAGGTTCACCAGCTTCAAGATCGTCGTATCATTAGCCATCACAATTTGCTTGGGACCTCCTGCAAAAGGCGGTAAGTGCTTAGCCAAGGCGCAGCTAATTATGCAGCCGCTTCACTTACTGTTGACGGTGTTGGAGAAGTCATTGGCCACATTAGTTGCAGTCACACCATCCTTATCCCAGATGTTCATGAGTAGGTTTCCATCCCGATCGACCACCTGAACAATGTCGTCACGAGGAATATTGCCGCCAGTTACAGTTCCCACAACGGTGTTGAGCACATTGGCGCCGATGCCTGCAACCAGGTCAAGGTCAACGCCCTTTATGATCGTATTGCCGCTTCCAGTAACCACGTTCTTAGGGCCCGCTGCTCAATACGAATTCGGGAAATTACAACCGATCAGCTTTGATGTCAGCCAAATGCACTTACTTGTGATGGTGTTGCCACCTTTGTTTGCAATGTTTTGTCCCGAACCGCCACCCAAAAGGCCTCCAACAACACCGCCAACACCACCAGCACCACCTGCACCGCCAGCACCGCCAGCACCGCCAGCACCTCCAGAACCGCCTGTGACTGTGCCCACAACAGAGTTGAGCAAATTAACACCAACTCCGGCAGCAATATCGCCATCGACTCCAGTGATGAACGTGTTGCCATCGCCTCTAACCACATTTTTGGCACCCTCTGTTGGTGGCATAAAAAGTAGGTTAGACGAGGTAAACCTCACATTTTCGTAGAATACACTCACTTGTGATGGTATTTCCGCCTTGGTTGGCAACGTTTCGGCCACCAGCGCCTGCAGAGGATCCACCGGCACCGCCACCACCCAAGAGACCTCCGGTAGCACCACCCACCAGATCGCCAGCACCTCCACCACCACCTAAAAGACCCTTAGTGACACCGCCCAGAAGTCCGCCAGTGAGACCGCCCACAGCACCGGTAACACCGCCCAGAAGTCCGCCAGTGACTCCGCCCAGAGTACCGGTAACACCGCCTAATAGACCACCGACACCACCAGCGGCTGGGCTACCAGCACCAGGAGACCCTCCAGAGCCTCCAGCACCTCCGCCTGTCACCGTGCCCACAACACTGTTGAGCACATTGGCATCTACTCCGGCAAGAACGTCAGCATCAACTGCTTTAATGATAGTATTACCGCTTCCGGTGACAATGTTCTTAGGACCCGCTGATAAATGAGAAAGGAAAGCAGAGCTAGAAGGGAAGATCTATGCATACAACACCTCAAAACTCACTTGTGATGGTATTTCCACCTTTGTTGGCAATATTTTGACCGCGCGCAGGGCTAGACCGAGCTCCAGTGACACCGCCCAAAAGACCGCCAACACCACCAGCACCGCCAGCACCACCAGCACCGCCTGAACCGCCTGTGACTGTGCCTACAACAGAGTTCAGCAAATTGGCTCCAACTCCAGCGGCAATATCACCATCGACTCCAGTGATGAACGTGTTGCCATCGCCTCTAACCACATTCTTAGGGCCCTCTGTTGATGATATGGACAGCAGATCAGCTGAGGATAACCTCACATCTGTGGGGTATGCACTTACTTGTGATGGTATTACCGCCCTTGTTGGCAATATTGCCAGATCTCGCCTGAGAGGTTGCTGAGAATGGGGACGCGGCAGCGCTGCCGCCTGTAAGGGCTTGGCTGCCTGTTACCGTTCCAACCCTGTTCGTCAGCACATTGGCATCCACGGCCGCAGGCACATCAAGACCCACAAGTTGGCCAAAGAAATTGTTATTTCCAGTAACGACATTTTTGGGACCAGCTGCAAATATTGATTATATTGAAGAAGCTCCCTTAGCTAATTTTATGGTCACCTACAAGTGATCGTGTTGCCACCTAGGTTGGCAATATTCTGAGGGATAGAGCTTCCGGCGGAGAGTACAGATGAAACGGGATTGCCACCGGCACCGGCACCAGAGCCAGACACTGTACCCATTGTATTGGTCAAGATATTGGCACCCACAGCCGCAGGGATATTAGCATCGACCAGTTGTCCGAAGAAATTGTTATTTCCGGTGACAACATTTTTGGGACCAGCTGGAAAAAGGAAATGATTAAGTTAGGAACAAAAATGATTGGATGAATGCATACTTGATATCGCGTTGCCTCCCTGGTTGGCAACATTTCGAGTCAGCGAGCGTCCTGTAGCAAGAACGCCGCTGACTGGGCTGGCGGCACCTCCAGCACCGGAACCTGTGACCGTACCGACGGTATTGGTCAGGACGTTGGCATCCACAGCGGCGGGAATATTGGCATCGATAAGTTGTCCGAAGAAATTGTTATTTCCGCTGATAATATTCTTGGCCCCCGCTGAAAGGAGTTGATAATTATTGAAAGGGAAACGCTTAGAGAGCTTTCAGGCCCCACTTACTGGTAATCGAGTTGCCTCCTTGGTTGGCAATATTCAGAGGGAGCGAACCGCCCAACAGGCCGCCAACCACAGGAAGAGAGCCACTGGAACGCTTGGCGGTGGGCGAGTCCTTGCCAAGGGGTACATCAGGATTGACCAAGTTCGCCGATTGCTCTGCAATGATGAATGACTACAATAACAAATCAATTCTCAGATGATTCTAGCTTACGTATCAGCGTGTTGGACGTCGCGGGCAGCGAGCGATCGAGGGCCGTCATTAGACCCATGATAATGACCTTGGCCACGCCCATATCCAGCAGACGAACAATCCAACTGTCTGGCGTTGCCGCACAGAAGCCGCTCTTGTTGCCATTCGCAATAGACGTTAAGCTATCAGTTAGGGAAATAATGAGCGTGCTAAATCCATTGATCTGCAGCACATTAGCGCCCGAGTCCTTGCTGCCGTCCTTGGGACCCACTAAAGGATTAGGAAAAAAAAGCGAAAGTTAGAATTGATTGAACCGTTTGACCTCTACAGGGCGCTACTCCTTATATCCTTCTGCTGATTCACTCGTTACTTACTCTCAACCAGATTCTGCACAATTCGTTGAGTCTCGACACTGGATGCGCCGCACACTTGGAGCAGCGTACTCAATATGGCGCTCAGCTCGGATACGCTGCGTGCTTGCAGGAAATTGACAATTGATTCGCGATCGCCCTTGATGTTGGCCGCTTTGCCCGTTTGCTGGAGGGCCGTGCGTGTGCTGCGACTGCCCAGCATGGGTAGGTCGGAGGCCTTGACTGATGTCGTGCTCTTGATGATCTGCACCACCTGCTTCTGCGAACACTCGATGCTGTTGAAGGAGCACAGGGCCAGGAAGGATTTCAGACTGAGCGTCAGGCTGTTTTTATCCGTCGACCGCTTGATGTCCTTGATGACGCGGTCACAGCTGCCATTCGCGCTGCTGCCAATCAGCACATCGATGATCACATCCATGCCCAGCTGAAGGAGTACAGCACCGCCCTGCAGCTCCGTCGCTTCCATCTCGCGCAGGGACTTGACCGTCGATTCTTGGGAGTCCGATAGCTTAATGCCTCGCGCCTGCATGCTGGCCATAAGCAGATCAGCCAGATCCTTCGCCGCCAGTCGTCCTATGTTCCCAGCTTTTCTAGCTGCGGCCGGCGACGCTGTGGTTGGAGCCGGTGTTGAGGTCGTGGTTGGCTTCGCCTCGAACGGTATGAGGAAGCCGGTAGATAGAATCAGAAACAGCTGAAGGCGCCACATTTTGCTGTCCTTGTCCACTTTCACTTTTCACTTAGCCTGCACAGTTTTCTCAGAAGTGAGCCCAGCTGATCGCAACCTGAGCGATTGATATTGATGGGCACTGGGCGAAGCGCTTTTATGGCTATGCCGGCCTCTTTGTGCTGATTTTTATCAGCTGTGCTGTGAGTAAATGCGGCTACTTGTCGCTGCTGCTGATAACGCCCCATCGGCAAGAAGACCTAAGATAATCGTGTCGAATGCGGTGTTGGCATGCAGCAAACGTGACCACAAATCGCCAAACACCATCGGCGTTGGTGTTGACAACAGCGACTTGACTTCGCTTCGCTTGTCACATTCGCATTCTTCTCGCATTATTTGTCATCTGCGGTTTATCTGCCGCTGTGCTCCACAAGATATCCAAGCTCCAAATCGCCCATGCTTAAGACCGTAGCTCAATAAACTGTCTAGGCACTGGTCAAAGGTAAGATCTTGTGTAGATCTCTAGAGTAGATCTTTAAGTTATATATCGGCATAGCTATAATATAATGTAGCTTTTAAACTTGAAACTTGGACTTACCGGAAGAGTAAAATCATATTTCCCTATAATCTTGTTCCTTCTTCATATACATTTCATATTGTGCTGATCTTTGGTAATACAATACCTAGTCTATTTCAGATATATGGGCTACATCGAGCTACTATATCATATCATAGAAATAAATTAACAAAAATAGACCCATTTTAGGCTGTCCTTTCATGTATTACTCTTCTAGAGGTTCCTTCAATTGACCTAGGCGTAACACTCCATATATATTCCACAATCAATTCTCTTTCAATGCAGCTGCAAATCTCTTAGCCTATGCTAGAGAGAGACTCGCGACACAAAAAGAGCGAGAGGGAGCGATAATAAAAGAGAGCTGCGTATATGTATATCTAAAATAAGAGCTCGCTCGAACAGCAGCTCAACAGCCATGAAATTAGAAGCTGACCCAGATACTGAAGCAGAGCCGCAGTTAACAATTAATCTGTTACTGCTGGTCAAGCACGTGCCTAGAGCCACTGTGCGCGCTTGGACAGAGTTTGGATGCTCCGATTTCCGCGTAGAGATAAGGACTAGCAGAGCTTGGTATAAATGCTCAAATAGCTAACACTGGGCAGCCAGTTAGAAATTCGACTAACAACCCAACGGCCTAAGCATCCCAGCTGAATCCCCTCACACAGATACCGAATGTTCGCCCTGAGCCATGATCAACGTTTCGCGCTGGTGGTGCTGATTGCCACGGCCAGCGGTGCTTGGCTCATCACTGGCACCACAGCGCAGACCTTCACCGCAGAGGATCGCAATGCCATACAGAAGTTTATGGATGTCTTGTTGAATTTCCTCGATGCCGAAGCGGAACCATCGAATGCCACCACCACCGAGAGCCCAAATAATGCCACCACAACGGATCCGCTGGAGAGCACCACCTTAGCTAGCAACTCGACCACCACGGACGATGGCTCGCTCACAGAGTCTACAACAGCGAGCAATTCGACGAGTACGGCCAGTGACTCGACGAGTGAGAGCACCACTCCAGCGACGAACGCCACAAGCGAGTCAACCACCGCCATCAGCAGCACCACCCAAGTCAGTGCGGCGCCAAGGCGTATGTGCTTCAAGCGTGTCTGCTACAAGTTCGTGGGCGACAGAGGATATATTTTTTAGCTAAGCCCATCAAATGCGACGATTAAACTCGTTACTCGTTACTTCTATGAACTACTCGTTGTTGTCTTTGAACTGCAACCAAACTAAATAGCTGTGAGTATCTTAGGTTTGGGTAAATTAGCTAGAAACTCGAACTGTTTCGATTGAGGTTAGTTAGTTAAGCTCGCTGATAAGCATACACTCGTTACCTTGATCAGCGCGCGGTACGCCTTTAGACAAATAGCTGAGCCACTCCAACTAACTCTCGTCAGACCTACGCGTCTTAGCGAATAACCTAGCTGCAAGACTTGTACTCTGCCCGATTCTCACTCTACTTTAGCTGAAACACTCAAACATTGTTTCACAGAGACTCCTTCCCATAACGCAATCGCTTATGTTTGGCCAGGATAAGTTGTTTGTTTCATTGCTGTCAAGCTGTCAAAACTTGTAAGACTCTGAAACAATATTTATCAGCTGTATTTAAAGCTACTTATTCTATCAATAGCCAGCAGGAGGATTAGGAAAGCGGGTGAGGGCGGGCGGTGACTCCTTACATTGAAGTTATCTCGTTACATGAGCTGTGCTTTGAATAGCTTTTGCACTTGCCAGCGACTATAAATGATTGAAGGCTTTTTAAAGACAAAGCCAATTTGCAAAACGCCATTGAAACATGATTCAGCAATAAATGGAAAACAAAGCGCAAAGTTTGCTGTCAGAAGTTTGTTGCTGTTGCCAATCCCAAAACGAATTATTTCAATTAAAAGTTTTGGGTGCACAGTTCTTAATACTGTCAACTTGGTCGTTTATGTGCCCAAGTCTTAATTGTCCCAGCAATACGAGCCATAATTCTCTGTAAACAGAGCGAGAGCAAGCACAGAGTGAGAGCGAGAGCGAGAGCGAGAGTGAGAGTGAGACACACGCACATGTTGACCAACAAACTGACAAATAAAGCCCATGGGCGAAAGCTTTGTGGCTTTTCAATGAGTTGTAAACAAATGAAATTTTATTCGTTAAAAGATTTTCGGAATATATTGTGCAAATAGTTGACGCCAGCGTTGATGCGGCGCCAGTCAAAGAGAATTCTATAAATGTGCCCCCGCCTCCCAGTCAGACCTAAGCGTAATGTGAAATGGCTGTTTGCCATTTAACGTGTGCTTGTGTATGTATGTGTCTGTTAAGTAATTGCAAGCCAAGCACTTTAAAACCATGGAAATTTAATGGGTGACTAAGCCAGCTCAATTAAAGCGGTAAGTAACGAGTGGCCTTGGCTAGCAAATAAATAATAACATGACCAAACTAAGAGGAATGTGCTTGTGCAAGTTTATAACAACGAGGAGCTCAACGAGGGACGAGTGGAGGTGGACAGTCAAGAGTAATTAGCTTTCATTTATCTATCTATGTATATGCTGTCTGGCGATCTCAGACTTGGACTAGTTGAAGTTACTAAAAGAAGGAAATAAAATATAATTTAACGATTCAAGACGGACTAGTCATAAAAGCTAACTGTAAGGACAAATAAAAGAATAACGAGTTGATACCAGCCTGATTATTATGTGAGATATCATATACACCCATAAGGAAAGCAATGCTGAGGAAAAGGCGTAAAGTGACGAGCAAATGTTGAAAAGTAGCGAGTACCCAGTACCTCTTATTACTTATGAGTGTAGCGAGTAGAGGGTAAAGTAACGGGCAAAGAGTAGCGAGCTCTTCGCGAAGCAGGTCTTATAACATGGATGTCCTATGTCTATATCTATACACAAGTAGAGTGCAGAGATCTCAAGCAACGAGTAAGGAGCTCCAATTGAGCTAGGAATTACGCACATACATATGTAGCTGAACGAATACACTTGACGGTGACGGTGTTTAGTGACGTATTCCTTCGAGGCTAATCAGTGCATTCGTTAAGTATCTATACCCATGGCCAGAGCTAAATACTCACATCTATGCATGCAAATCTTATCTCAATTGTTAATTGGAGTATTTCAATTGTAACGAATGTGGCATTGCTAACGAATAGTTCTGACAACCGCTGCGGGGCGTGGCATGTGAAAGCTGGTTATCTCAGCTCTGATGAGCCCAAATGTCAACTTATTAAGGGACCATTTTTGACTCATGTCCTCTGCGTGGCACGTGGCTGGGTTATTTAATTACTATCAGCTTATTGTTATTACTGTCCCATATACGTCGACGACAACTTAACGAACTTATCACACACTGCTGGAGCGAGTGCGTCGGATTAGTCGATGCGTCGGTTCGCGTCGCATCGCGTGAAGTACTTTAAATTAGTTTCGTTGCATCAACAATGCAACAGGAGACAAAGGACAACCCCTCGCTGTGGCTACGCAATCAGAAACCAAATCAACCCCGCCCTAAAATCGAGGGCCACGTGTCAGCCCGGCCAGGGGCTGGGGCTGCGGGGGTTGGGCTGTGAATTTTTGGGGCACACGAGATGAGGCGACGCCGTCGTTTGTTTGTGGTCGCAGGAGCGCGCTCAAAAAATATCCAATTACAATTTAATTAAGTTGCTTTCAATATGACGTTGCTAGTTCACAATTTTCCTCAAATATTGTGAGCTATTCCATTTGGTGTTGCATACTTTTGGGCTACTCGATTGAGAGCTGTTTCTGTTGCATACTCTCCGACGGCGAGGGGGAAGCTGTAGAGCAGCTATAGCCTGTGTAGCAATTCAAAGCACAGCGGTACGAAGATCCTGGCTACAGTGGAATCTGGGAGCTCCTATCAAGTCCGCCCTAAGTACTGTAGCATAGCGTAGAAGGCGAGGTTTAAGGTTTGGGGTTTGAAGTGAATAAACAATATTAATATATTATTTATTTTATTTAAAATTATTCTCAATAACAATTGCACTCCACAATATTATGAATTTCAATCTGTTTAAGAAGGAAAAGTGGGCGTGGATGCCTATACAGGTCGAACTCTGTCTGCCTCGTCCACTGCTCATCTCATCTGAGAATCGATTGCTCACTCATTTGCTACAACTCAAACCCCTTGTCGCAGCTTAAGTTGATATTTGGAGTCTCTGTAGGAAACATCATGGATCCACAATTACAGGGTATCTCATTGTTAATGCATACGCAGAGCTCTTATATGTATATCAATAAAATGCATAGATTCGAGGAATCACCAGCCAGCTGAGTAACCCATTTCGGCAACTCCCACAGGGTATACAACAAGCCACTTTATGTAATCTCTGCAGATGCTTACAAAATATATAATATTTTAACAGTTGAGTGTATAAGTATACGACCAAGAGGGCTCTGCCTCGCTGTCTCCCGCTGCCGATTGAGCACTTTGGATGGCTATCTGATATTTACGATTTCACACACACGCACAAACAGACACCCACACCCACACACACACACACAAGGAAGCACGCACTTTCGCATCCTTTCGAAGGCGCTGCAAATTTAATCATTTTCGCTGTGGCTGCTGCGTTTTATGAGAGCACGCACTGCCATCCTTCTCATACGCTGGATATGTGGAGCGTGTATCAAGAGGGCATATCGATGGCTTCTCGTTAATGTATATACAATATATACATACATATATTTGAGGAAAACTGCCAAGCAAAGTGACATTATGGGCTGATCAAACATTTATGTAAGCATAGTTCAAGTGCTTCGTACAGGGTATTTGCTAGTCGTATACAATTGAGTACAGCTCACCTTATACTCGCCTCTGAACTGTAAAGAGTGCATTGATTTTGTTCTACGTTTCTCTCGATCTCTGCTATGCTGTCTGAAACTGCAAAGCTGGAAACGTGAACCAAGATTTGGGTGAAATACTCCTGCTGGATGCATCCGAATAGAACTATATCTGCTACCATTTTCTAGCTTGAATCTTAGTGATGAGCTCTCTAGATTAGGAACTACTTGAGGGCGTAGCAAGGGAAAAATTCTCTTACTTGACTAATCTTAGAGCTGCATCAGAATAACGTTGCTCCACTGAAGCGCCTATAAATGCCATATTTCATCCTTTGGAGCACGACAAGAGCTCTTTTTCGAGACGACTGGACGAGCATGATGCAGTCAGTAGCGCCGCTTAGCAGTGTTCCAGGATGGAAGCATATAAAAAAGACATCATTTTGGCCAACAAATGAGCCGCGTCATTATCGGCAACAGCATCGATGACATAACCAACGCCGAGTGTTGTCAGCCGTTGCTTTTGTTATTGCCCAACACTTTTTGTGAGTATTGGGCAGTGCTTACATATATTTTTACTGCGCAACGTTTAAATTTTATGAGCTGCTCAGCATGTGTACCCGAGACTTAACGACAGCAACAGCTGCTGCCAGAAAACACTCTCTCTTACACACACACTCTTTCTCTCTCCCTGTCTCTCTCTCTCTTATTTCCCCTCTCTCTCTCTCTCTCTCTCTCTCTCTCTCTCTCTCTCTCTCTGTGGATTCCTTATGTCCAACTGTACTTGAACTTTCGGTTTAATTTGCATGGCTGAAGGCGCTTTCGAGTTGCACTTGAGACAGACGCAGCTTGTTTTTTGGTCTATGGCACAGTCAAGTGCCACTCGAGCGACAGAGACAGAGAAAGAGAGAGAAGTGCCTAGAGAGAACTACTCAAAACGAAAGACTCAAGCCAAAAACTTGCGGTCGATAGGAGTTTAATCAAACATCAGGTCAAACTAATCGCTGAATGCGAATGTCGTGTTATGTGTGAACAGGAACTCTTGAGTTTTCGTTACAAGGATTACAAGCTGCAAATCCACTTGGCACATGACGCGCGCCCCGCTCCTCGCACCACCTGCGTCGCATTGTTATATCACTCATCCTCCTCCTGCTCCTGCATCACCGTCTTCTTCTTCTACCTCTACTACTTTGTCTTTTTTGTTCATTGTTGTCAGTGGTTGAATTTGGCGCTTCCCTTTTTTTCCTTTATGTAGCTCGTCCTGCATTGTCCTTTACACGCTGCTGTAACTTAATCCGCTTAGCTCGGCCCCTCTCTCTCTCTCTATTTCTATCTTCCTCTATGTCTCTCTCTTTGAACACTTGTCAGCAGTTGCCCCTGAAGCGTCATCCACATTAACACACATCACACACACAAGTGTTTGATGAGTTCACAGCCGAAATTGATTGATCGATCGATCGCCACAGGATATGGATAATGGATAAGTTAGAAGGCGGCCCAATGAATAGAATTTCAAGGTACTTATATAGGCAAACGGATTGAGATATCAAGGCCTGAATATAAGTGTTAGTTACTTCACACTCACTTAAAGCTACTCGCTACTTACTTCTGAGCATTGGCATCCGATTCGATTGATATAACTTGACTTCAAAGGCGAAGAAGTTCAAGTGCTCGTTACAAAATTCTCAATTATAGGTTACTGCTCTACGGATCACTCGGTGTTGTTGGCAGAAGCCAAACTTTACATATGAGGCCTACTCGCTTGCTGCTGAGCGATCGCTGCTTCACACCCACCTCAGCTTACTCAATTACTCGTTACTTTTACTACTCGTTGCTCTAGAGCTTACTCGCTATTGTGCGATCTATATAGATTAATCAGCTACTCCTTACTTTCATTAGCTACTCGTTGTAGGAATATTCACTACGTCTTCTAAAGTCTCAATCTCAACTGTCTCCTGCTTTTGGCGTCGTAATCGAACATAGAAAATTAAACTTGACTTTAACTTTAACTCCCTACTCTCTACTCTCTCCTCTCCACACTCTGAATATTTGTGTTCTATAATTGAGTGAATTCTATTTCCATTAGTCAAAAATCTCACCGTCTGGTTTTATTCAAGCATTTGGTACTTCATCTGCTGTCAGTCTATTTACATCGATTTGAATATTTCTTTTTGACACTCGTCGTTCGACGCTCCCACGGCAACAGTTTTACCATATCCGATTATCGGAAACGGATGAGCACAAACTGCGAACCGACGGGAACTGGCGAGCAAACAAACAAAGGCGGGCACCGAGCATGCTAAACCAAATAGGAACTGATACCGGTGAAGCGATTGCAACTGCGTCTTAATTTCGAGCCGTGAGCATTACATAATCAGCAGCAAAACAACTGTTCCTTACACACTCTATCTCTCTCTCTCTCTGTGCTACTCTCTTCTGGCTTTTACGACTGAGACAAAGGAAAAGCCGCAACGACCCTTGAGGTAATAGAGAATAAAACAAAGCCATACCGCCGAGAAATTCGCTAGAAATGCCACGCGGTAATCACAAATATTGACATTTCCTTAACATTCAAGCGGAGACAGAGACAGCTCTCTCGCAGTCTCTCCCTCTCTCCATCTGGGTGTAGGTAGGTAACCTTATACCCACTTTTGGGCTTCATTCACAATAGCCACACATTGTGCCTATCAATAAATAGCACAAAGCACTTTTTGTGCTCAACAATTCTCAATTCATTCCTTTATGAGTTCATTGGGTTTCCAAATTGGGCTGGTTCGAGAGCTTAGATAAAACTATCCGATTACTCCAGCCTGCATTTCACACGCTCATCTAACGTTCCGCGCATTCTTATCGTGTTTTCCGAATTGGCCTGGTCAGCTGGCTCGGCATTGCTCTTCAATTAAAGATGAGTCTGGAAAATCTGTTTAAAGAAAAACTAAATATTTTGCCAGATTAAACTAAAACTTACATATATTGATATTCAGTGAAGTAGCGTAGAAATGTGATTGTCTTTATGCTTAGAGTAATATTATATGTTTTAAACTTTGTTTCCATTTATTTCTTTCCAGAACTGAGCAGGAGAAGGATTTTCAAGAATATATAGAGAAAAAGATAATTTAGTGCTTAAATTTCTTTAAGATAAAACCTATAAAAGTCTTCAACCACACAACAAATCAATTTCAGATTTAAGAAAACTACCTGAATTACCCTCGTAAAGGTAGGGTCATAAAAACCTTAACTAAAATTTTACCTGTGAATAATGAACGACGCCAAGCAATTAAGTAGATCTAAGGAAGAAGGAGAAATTATGATGAGAGTGATGCGAGTGGGAGAAAATAAGAAGGGGAGGGAGTAATTGCAAGACAAAGAGAAGGACAGAGAGAGCGAGATAATAAGAGGAAGGGAAAGATAGTAAGAGATAATGAGAGACATGGCAAATAAGAGAAATAGAGATAGTAGGTGAAAGTTACAGAAAAAGAGAAGACCGAGCAAAAGAGAGAGGAAAGTAATGAGATTGTAAGAGAAAGAAATAGGGAGAGAGGCAGACAAAAACCCTCTTGAGACAGAGATATATATATATATATATATATATATCAAGAGACGTAAAGTCTTACTAATGAGAGCCATTTAGCGATAAAGCGCTAGAGAAAATGAGAGCTCTCTATGCTTCTTTTTTTTGTAGTTTCTCGAAATTTTGGTTTCTGTGGGCGAAATTAATTTAAATGAATTTGGTAGCCAACAAAGATTTCGCAACTATTAGCGCGCTTTCATGAATCCGAAATGCAAACTATCATATGACAGTGAAATGGTGTAGAGCACAACAAAATGAGGAGCTTCATCATCGTCCACATGTCGACCACAACAAAGAGACCTGCTGTCGCTGTCGCAGCTCCTGTCGCCGCTTGGGGAATTGCGTAGAGTCTAGAATTGCTCAGCGCCGCAGCTATTCAAGAGCTAATAATTACAACAGAAGTGCCCGAGCCGCCTGCCGCCTGTTGTGGTATCCAATCCTCGCCCCGCCACGCCCCCTCTGCTGGCTAACCTTATAATGTGTTTAATGGCGCCGCATTATCCACACATTGCCTGGCCGGCTGGCCACGGCCGAAGCCTTAAATTTGCACAGTTCGTCCTTTGGGCCAGCAGAAATTACTTTGTTTAATTTTTGTTGTTCCTGTGTCTCCTCTTATATGTATGCGTGTGTGCTCGTGTGTGTGTATGTGTGTGTGTGTTTGTTCTTGCTTCAAAGCAACATTGTTAAGCCGTACCACATGCAGACATACTTTGTGTTTGACCACATGGCATAATGAGTCTGTGTATCCTGCCAGCACAGGACATGCGACTAAGACCAGCTCAGGTGTGCGTAGCTGTAGGTGTATGTGTATGTGTGGGCGTATAGGTGTCTACGTGGGTCGCTGGACAACAGGATATTTGCGGTTGTGCAACAAAAATAACCCATTCGTTTGTTCGACTGACTGCAAAATTTGAATGCCCTTGAACGTCCTTTGTGTAGCATTACCGCTCGATTAGTTTATTGATTGACCATCAACACAATTGGCACATCAAATGTCTCCTCTTCCGAGGAATGAGTATAGATTTGTATAAGAATAGATGAATTGGCAAGGAAATCGACTACTCAATCACTCAATCTTCAATCAGTATATTTATCAGTAATCCGAAGGGTATCAGTCAATTACTCAATCTTTGCCAATCGATTAAAAATCAATCGCATTACAGACAATTTCTTCACTAGCTCCAATCCCTGCTTTTATCTTCAGTCAGTCAATCACTAATTCCAGTCATCTCATCAAATCGACCTAATGAGTCGATCAGCCAATGTCCAATTTCTCAGCTAATGACTTTGTCTTTATTCGATCGCAACTCAAACTTAGTCTATCTTAAATTAGCCACTGCGAGTCAATCACTGCAAGTCAGTCGCTACAAGTCAATCACCACAAGTCAATCACTACAAGTCAATCACCACAAGTCAATCACTACAAGTCAATCACTACAAGTCAATCACTACAAGTCAATCACTGCAAGTCAGTCAGTACAAGTCAATCATTACAAGCCAATCACCACAAGTCAATCACTTCAAGTCAGCCGCTACAAGTCAATCACCACAAGTCAATCACTACAAGTCAATTCACCGTCAATCTCTCCATTAGCCAATTACTCTTTCAGTTAACCTACAATCAATCGTCAGTCCATCATAATCAACCGATCTTCAGTTGACTAGTTCGTAAATAACAACTATTCAATCAACTGCAGTCAATCGCTGATAGTCAATTCCTATTGGTCAATCAGCCCTCGATCTTTACTGTGATCCCATTCCGTCATGACTGAGTCAGTCAGCATACAACTGTTGGTCAATCACTGTAAATTTGATGGCTCACATCGACCGACCTCTTCATCTTCAATCTGTTCTTTCTCGAGATAATTGAAAACACGTTTAATATTTCCGTGTGGTTTTTTTTTTTTTTTTTTTTTTTATTCGATGCATTCCAAAGATAAACAGATAATTTTAACAGCAATTGTAACAATTGCATTTCCAAACAGCCTTTACCGGAATTTACATTGTATTTGTGATTGACTCTGAGGAAGAAGATACGATTAGTGAATGTACAGAGGGGCAGATAGATGTAAACGTACTCGTGTACGTGTGATTCGTGCCTTTGTTTCGTGCGAATTGTCCTGTTTGTATTGTTGTATTGCATGCCATACCCTTCTAAAAGTAGAGAGGGAGGACGACATTGTCAATGGAGCAACACTTAATGGATGGATCAAAATACTTACGCCCATTAAAAGCTTGAAAAAAATATACAAATATACAAATATATATATATATATATTTTTTTACATTTTTATCTTTTATTATTTTTTTTTTTCATTTTTTTATTTTTTTGCATCCACAATTTCACTTTGAACTTACAAACTAAGGATAAATAATGAAAAACAAAAACGAAAAAAATACTTTGAATTTTGAGGAACTTTTCCAAAAATAAATAAATAAATAAAAAAATGGGAAAATAAAATTGATGTGGCTCGTGCGAATGCCGTGTAAAACTGAGCTCTAAACATATTCGATTTTCTCATCTGAATGTGGTTGACAGTTGGAACGATGCTCGGCCTACTTGATTCCAAATTCGAATTGAATTCTATACGCATTCACTTTCATTTTCATTGCGCCTGGATTCCGGAAAAGTCTCGAACTCCGCTCGGATATTTGTTTTTGTTATAAATACAGTTCAGACTCAGAGCGAAGTAGGCGGTGGCGGGTTGGTCTTGGGTCTCGTCTCCAGTCTGGTTTGTTTTTTTGGTCGCATTTTGTGTGCGTGTGTGTATGTGTGTGTGAGTGTGTTTGTGTTTTTAGCCTGGTCTCAAATTGCACAAGAACAAGCAAACAGGCACAAGGACAATAAGAATGAAAACCAAACCAAGCCGGATTAGTGGTATGACGTCCCTTTTCTTTTTTCTGGGCTGTTGGACCAACGCTCGAGCCACATTATTTGTGTGTCTGAAAAAGTTAATTAAGGGTTTCACAGTTTATGGAAAATGTCAACCGAAATATATGTGAAATAAGGCGCAGACCAATTGCTGTCAAGGCAACCAGTCAACAGATCTACCCGCCCCACCCCACTGCCGGCCACTCGCACAGCCTCCCCCTGCCGCCTCGCCCCGGAACACCTAACGGACATCGCCCGCAGCGTTATTGTGGCCATAATTAGCTGCGGCCAAACACTAATTGTGCTCTACCTAGACACAGCTGTGACTCCATCCATCCGTCCAATCGTGGCCTCTCTCCCCCCCCCCTCCCCTTCCCACTTTGTACTCCGTTTCGAATTCGGCTCTCGGCTTACAACATTTGTAACTATTTGCTGTGGCGCGTATCGCATTGCAGACACCCGCAGTGTAACTGGTACAGTCGACCAAGTCGGCTGAATGGCTGACTGTACCGGATTTTCCGTGGGGTCGTCTATCACATCACAGTCACGCTTCAATCATGATTTTGTCTTTATTTCAATTTTCAAGAATTTGTTTCGGAATATACATTTCGTTTTTCAATATTTTTCAATACTGTTCAGCAGATTAGTTACAAACCTCCAACTCTTCTCTTTCTCTTTCTCTCCTCCTCATCCTCCTCCTGCACTTAGTCTCTATTGGTATCAGTAAAAGTATTTCTTTCTTACTCTCTCTCTCCTCCTCCTCTTACTCTTAGTTTCTATTGCTATCAGTACAAGTCTTTCTTTCTTACTCTTTCTCTCTCTCTCTCTCGCTTTCTCTTTCGCATTGGAATTCTCTCTTGCATTTGTCTTTCTTAGTACAAACTATATTTGCTTTTCCCTTCCTTCTTCAGTTTATCTCTCGATATCTCTCTCTCTTCCTATATTATAGCTTCAACGAGTCCCTCTATCTAGCTACTCCCTCTTTCTTACTATATATATATATATATATATATTTCTCTCTCTTTCTGTTTCCCATTCTCAGTCTTACTTTCTCCTTACTCTCATTTAAGCTCTGTTTATCTCTATCTCTCTGTATCTCGCTTTTTCTGCCCCTCTCACTCTGTCTATAGCCCTATCTTACCCATATCCTCTCTGCCTGTCTTCTTTCTCAATCTCTCTCTATCGCTCTCTCTCTCCCTCTCTCACTCTCTCTCTCTCGCCATTTCCTTTCAACTTTTCTTTCTCTATCAGCTGTAATCCAATTCTCATACTAAATGCTTGCATGCATTTTCCACGAAAAGGAGACTCGCCCCTTAAGTTAGCTTAGCGGCAGTTCCAATTGCTGCCCATATAACGCAAAACGACAGCAACAACATATCCACATCCGCATCCGCATCCGCATCCGCATCCGCATCCACGTTCGCATTGGCATTCATTCGGTTGTCCTTCTGCTTGGGCTTCCGCTTGCTAGCCGCAAAATTAAAAATATATAAATTTGATTTGTTGCCAATTGTCAACTGAAACTGCAAATACAACTGAACATCGACATGGAACTGCAACGCGGTGAACTGTGACCCCGTTGACCTTTTGTCTGGCGCGTGACAGTTACCCATTTGAATTCTCTGCACCACGCCGGGTGGTCCATTGACATGCAATGCGCACGCGTTCCCTCACCCCTGTCCAAGCCATCGATCTCTCTCTCTCTCTCTCTCTCTCTCTCTCTCTCTCTCTCTCTGCGGGACTCTCGCCCTCATTCTCAGCCTTAGTTTTAACCTCATTTCGAACCTCTTCCTCTCCCTTTGCCTGACCCCTAACCCCTAGCATCTCCCTAAGCCTTCGCTTCATTCCTATCAGCATCAGCATCGACATCAGTCTCTGCATCGATCACCGCATCAGCATTAGAACAAGCATTAGCATTGGCATTAGTTTTTGCTTTAAAGTTTGTAAGAGCATTGGCATTAGCATTAGAATTGTATTAACATTAGCATTATCATTATCATAGCGATTGAATGAGTATTTGCATCAGCATTAGAACTAGTAGGTATTAGCACAAGTATTAAAATTAGCATTAGCATTAAAATTTGCTCTAAGTATTAGCATTAGCATTGATAATAGTCGGTATTGATATCAGCAGAAGAATTAGTATTATCATTGGCATTAGCATTTGCATTGCTTTAGCTAAAGCATTTGCGCGAGCATTGCCATTAGCATTAGCATTGCCATTTACATTAGAGTCAGCATTGACATTTGCATTAGTATTGGCTCACACATTGGAGTTAGCATTAGCCTTCAGTCCTCTCCCTAACTGTATCACTCTCTTCCTCTAGCTCTACCTCAGTCCACGCGCTTCCCCTCCTCTTTCCCACTCATCCCACCGCCAGGTCTCTGTTTCTATTCTCGCCCTTCAGGCTCTGTCCCATTTGCTTTGTTTCCAAATATTTGCAGCATAATGCGTAAATGTTTCCAGTCCAAACATTGTCCAATCAGCCATTCGCATTCGCACACGCATTTTGCGACTAGAGTTTTAAATTAAATTCGTTGTGGGCGTTGGCAATCGATTTAAAAGGGATGAAGTCCATAGGTCACATAGGTCACTTAAAATAGACCGTTTGCCTTTTCGGGGCAGCAGGCTGAACAATTGTCCATTAATATGAAAATAAAAGCATTTCGAATATAAAAATCCCCGTTAGAAACTTTAATTATGTTTTCCTACTCTATGAGTTCATTATTTGCCGGTTCTTTGTAACAACTGTTGAAGGTTCTAGAGCGTCATTGTAGGTGAGTCTCCCAAGGAATCAGGCAATGCATCAGTCAATCAGTCAGTTTGAATTGACTAGTCAATTATTCAACCAATCGAATCAGTTATTTAGTAAGTCAATCAGGCAATTAGGCAACCGATCAAACTATCATTTGGTCTATGAATCAGTTAATACAATTATCAGCCAGTCAATCCCTCAATCAATCATTTTTTTATTGAAATTCACCAATCAAGCAATTCGTCTATCAATCAGTTAATCCATTGACCGCTAGACGGTAGACAGGTCAGTCAATCAATTGACATTCATCAAGCTGTCAATCTATCAGTCCATCAACCAGAAACTCTCTCATCATCAATAGGACTTGGAATGATTGAAGAAGATACGTTAACTCAGCTCTGGTCAATCATGTCTGCAAGTGTAAGTTCCATATGCTCGCCCGGTAATAACAAATGGAGCATATTGCTGCTATTTCTGACCTGTGTTCAACTTAATCCTGATTCGGGCTTTGGGTGGTCCCCTCCAGCAATTTGATAGCTCGAATCTGTATCGCAATTAAGTTGAGCGAAGTCAGAACTTGATAATCGCCTAAGCATTTGACCTGCTAAGGTCGAAGGCTTAATAACTCTATAAGCAATTAGAGCGCAGCACTCACTCTCGCTCCCACTCTCCGACCCTCACTCTCCATCACTCACTCCTTCGCTCTGCACACAATTTCTCGTCTACCTATGACGGACAGGTTTGTTGAGCAACAGATCCAGATATATCTATATCTGAGCGCTGACTAATGATGCCAGCGAGCACAAAGTGCAAGATGAGGCGACAGCTTACTCCATTCAAGCGCAAAATGATGAATTATTGTTTTCAAATATCCACGAGAGAGACACAAAGGAAGCAGAAAACTACGAAAAAGAATAGGGAAACAATATAAATTGATATTTAAGTATTCGCTTTATAAGTTGATTCCTTTCAATGGGTAACAGATCCTTTGACTGCTCCACGCCGAAACCCACCGAAGCCATGGGAAAACTGTTTCTAATTGATTATTACACCTGCTGAAATCATTTTGTACTTGGCTAGAGCTGAGATCGAATCAACGCACACTGTTCTTCATTTGATAATTGTTCTAAGGTCCAAGTTATGTGCTGTACTTATATTAGATATATAGCTCATATATACGAGAAATATTGACTCTATTCTCTAAAGTCTCTGAGTTCATCTGATTGACTGATACTGTTCGATTGACTGACTGATAGAATGACCTACCGTTTAGCTGAATAAATTGATTGATTGATTGACGGAAGGTAACACTTATAAATTGATAAAGAGATTGACCAATAAATACTTAGTTTGACTGACTGATTCCCAACTTGGCGAATAGCTGATAAAATGATGGATTGATTGATAGATAGTTACCTAACTGATGATTGACGGCTTGAATGACTGACTAGTTGATTGATTAAATAGCTGACTGATAAACTGATTTACTATTTCATAAACTAGTTAACTTGACATAATCGTTACTTGATTGATAGATTGACTTGGTCGATAAAATGTTGATTGAACGCTTAAGAACTGACTGATTGATTGACCGATTATTTGGTTCCACAAACAGCTTAATAAAGTCGAATCCAAAGATAATTTAATTTGTGTACAGCAATTCCATTCAGCCACAGTCGATTAGACGAAAAATATGAAAATTGAAATTCCGAAATGGCAAAGAGTGCGGAAAATCGATGAACTCGAGGGGGTAATGAAAGGGAGCTTTCTGTTTTTTGAAAAATGGAAATAAAATTAACACACTTCAAATGGTTGGGCGCAATAAATAAAATGCGTTTTGCAGCAAGTGCGACATCAACGACAAAATAACAATGCAATAAATCACTTATTGGCAACAGGGTGGGGGTGGCCAGAGGACGGCCAGAGCAGGGGCAGGAGCAGGAGCAGGAGCAGGAGTCGGGGTAGGGGTAGGTGTTGCCAATTGACAGGGCTGTGCAGAAGGGCAGGGGGTTCTGCTCTCTGGTCTGCGCTGATAAATTGCCAGGCAATGCCGAAGGCAACAACAACAAGAAGTAGGAGAAGAAGCTGCAGCTAGCTAAATGCAGACTGTGTAATTCGTATCTGTGAATCGCATTCGCATCTGTCAGATACGCAGTTGCATTTAGCAAATTGCCAAAAGTCGCACAAGCAGCGCATCCAATCCTAAAAGCCAAATGTGGTTTTTGCATATCTGTGCATCATCCTAGTCAGAGTCATAGACTAGTCAGAGCAATAGAATTAGAGTCGAGGGCTACACTATCATACTTTCTTTAATTTTTATTTATTTGATATTATTTAAAACAATATATAATCTTAAATATATTTACATTAGTAATTTATTTGTGTTTTTTTTTTTTCAGTGATTTAAATTAAAAATTTCCCCATGTATTTGCTTTAATCAAATAAATATTCAACTTACTTTTTTCTTCAAGTCAGCAACCACTGTGCAGACGATCTGCGCTTATGTTGCTATCGCTCACAGTAAATGCATTGCTACTATATATAGCAACATGTTGCTGGCCACGTTGTGCAACACTTGAAGAAGGGCAACAAGTGGCCGTTCGCAGAAATTGCCAGGCGAACTAAAAAAAAAAAGTAACTACAAACAAAACTCAATAAAACGCATAAAGTTAAACTTCTTTTATATTTTATTTATATATAATTTTAATTTGTCAGTTTCAAGAAAATATTTACATTTATCAATAATATCACATATTATAAATTTAAATAAATAATACATTTATTCTATTTCATTATATTTTAATTATTTTTTTTAATAATTTTCTTTACATTTGTAATCACTTTTTGTACACTGTGCACTGCAATTTGTTAATAGCAATTAATACAAACGTTCCTGCTAAATGTTGCATGTTGCCAAGTGCATGTCATCTCTCCCTCTTTGTAAGTGGCGCTCTCTCGCAACACGCCGCGTATGCCTGCCTGCCAGCAATGTTGCTAGCAAAGCGAGCAAGCAGCAGGCTGCAGCAGCATGTTGCTAGCCGCCTGGCCGTTATTATTCAACGTTCTGCTATGTCGCCGCCGCCGCTGCCAAGCGAGCGAGAGAGAGCAATGAGCGGGCCAGTCGCCGCGCGATTTCAATTCATTCTCATTTCGTTTGTCGTGGCGAGTGGACGTTGTCTGCTCTCTCTTTAACTGTCGCCGTTTGCCGTTGCCGTTACCGTTGCCGCCGTCGTGTGCGTGTTCTTCGTAATTTTTAGTTAACTGTGGTAACACGTTCCGCGACGTTCTTAACGTTTATCGCATCGGTCACTCTCCCAACACACATATATATCTATATATGTGCATGTGTGTGCGTGTTTGTGCCAGTTAGACAATGAAATATTGGTAATACTCATTTCTGTTTCTGTTTCTGTTTTTTTTTTCGTTATTTTTTGTCTGCTTTTTTCATCTTTTTTTTTCAACAAAAATAACTTTGTGACATTTTTAAGTTGTTTTTTGCCGGAAGAATTTAAAAATAAACAAGAAACTGGGTAAAAATGTGCTTGAAAAGAATTGTTGTTTTTTTTTTTTATCACGTGCTTTAAATTGTTAATAATACAATTTTTGTTATTAAGCAAAGCAAATTATATTTTTACGAACACAAAAAACAAGCAACGTAAAGAAAATGAAAACGGGTTTTTTTCCCAATAGAGCAACTGACGCCGTGTTTTTGTTGTTTTTACAGCTACAGTGAGCGTTGAAAAACTATGGCCAAAAACGTGAAAACTTTAAGTTAAAAGAAGAGTTAAATTACAAAAAAAAAAGAAAATAGTGTTGTTTTTTTTTTTTCAAATAGAAACTTGCCAAGTTAATAGCTGCTAGCATTTCAAGGCCATTTTAATATTGATTGAATGTAAAATATAATGAAATCGCCTGGGACTGACGCCATCTGCCGCTTGAACCTGTTGCAGTTCAAGGACATTTGCATAGAAACATGCAATTTAGCTAAGCTTTAAGTGAATCTGCTCTCCCGCTCACTCACACAGTGTGTGCATGTGCGTGTGTGTGTGTGTGTGTGTGTGTGTGTGTGTGTGTCAGTGAGTCAGTTAAGTGCTTATCGTGCGGCCGTTACGAAATGCCTAAACAACAAAAAATTGCAACAACAAAGACAAACAAAACTGAACACGCGCTTTTGACGCGCTCTCTCACGCTCTCACTCTCGCTCGTTCGCTCTCTCTCTCTATTTCACGTTCACTGAAGTTCACAAAGAGAGCGTCCACCCACACACACCACACACATGAAGAGCGGCTACCTGCATGATAAAAATTATTGGAAAAATCAAGCAGCAGATAAACTATAAAAAAATTCTTTGTTTTTTTTTTTCCTTTTGCTATTTAAGTATGCGTTATGCATCGCTCTCCTCTGCTGCTCCTGCCGCTGCTGCTGCGACGTGTTTCGACTGCAGACAGCGCCGCAATTTCCGTTACAAAAAACTGGCCGGCCAAGCAGCGACGCTTTACACACATATGTGCGTTGCCGTCGCCGTCGCTGTCGCCAGCAGGTTTACTGCGGCCAACTTTAGAACGCAAAGGCAAAGAGGAAAAAGACAAAGTCAAAGCGCAATTGCTACACGCACACACACACACACACACACACACGCACACACACACGCACACACACATACGCCTGTATGCGCTCACTCATAATCGCCTCGCACTTGCGAGTCATTCAGATACAAGTTTTTCGCCGTTGCTGCTGCCGGTTCCAGTCGCCGCTGCTGCTACGAAAATCGCTCGTGTGTGACGCAGCAGCGACGGCATCAGCAACATCGACGGCGACGGCGACGGCGACGGCGACTGCGATGCGTTTTTCAACGTTCTTTGTTGTTGAGTCAGTTGCTTGGCCAAAAAGTAAAGGCCAACATTTGGCATTTTAACGAACTGCGGCTTAGCGCTAAATCCAATTGTCAGACACTCAGACATTTCGCCGCTTCTCGCACTCGCTGCTAACTAAAGTTCAACAGCAAACTCAATTGCCTCTGCCTCGCTCTGCCCCTCTCATTCCATCTGTTTGCCACTTGCGCAAGTTGCTAAACTCATTCGTCAGTTTGTCACTCGTTACTCGTTAGAGTTTTGCCTGACTGTGACTGAGTTTGAAAGAGTTTGACTTTGAACTTTGACCGAAATAAAGTGAGTTTAGCTTGAGCTCCATAAAGTGCAGACGAAAAGTCTCTCTCGTTTGTTAGTTTCATTTACTCGTTACTCGTTACTCGTTGCTCGTTAGAGTGTAGCAGGCAATGCAGCAATGCAGCTTTGAGCTTTTTTGAGTCACTTAAAGCTCGACCTGTCGACCTGCCACTCGTCCGTTTTTTACTCGCTGTTCCCTAATCGTTTCCCAGTTCAGCTCACTCGCTACTCATTACTCGCCAAAATTTTTTTGTTTTTCCTCAGTTGACTTAGCCAATTACTAATCATAAGCCATACATTTCTGCTTCATTTCAGATATCACACACAACGCATTATTAACTTCAGATACAATCAGCGAGTCGCGCTCGCTCTCGCTAATTGCTCATTGCAATCGAGTGTCTGTGACCAAAAAGTGCGCAAATTTTATAATTTATAATAAAAGAATTAAATTCAAATCACATTAAAGCAACTGCAAATTTTTTATACATTTTTTTTACTGTGTACAACAACGCAACCAAGAGAATAAAACAAAGAAAAGAAGAAGAAACTGCAATAAGAAGTTAGTGAAAAGCAACAGCAAACAAAAGAAGCAACGACAAAATGGGCCAACTGCAAAGGCAGCGAGTGGCTCGACTCGCCACGCTACTCTACGTAATGCTCTGCAGCTGTTTGACTATAGGTGAGTGCTATAATTTTATAATTAGACACGAGCGAACGCTGCAAAATGAAGTTGTAAAGCGTAAATTGCATTTTCAATCAAAAAAACTAAAAAAAAAAAAAAAAAAAACCATATAACGTTTGGACGAATGGCCTCTTTAAGAAATTGAAAAAGAATGGGAGAAAAAAAAAAACGATCGAAACTAGTCATAAAAATGTTTTGCTGCATCCATGAAAATATGAACTAGAGCAGGGTAGATTGGATTCGTGGAAATGTGACTGAAAGTAGGAATATACATACATATAGATAATCGACTATTATCATTTATTCCAATTTCTATGAACTCGTCAAGCATTCGTAAGCTCTGATCTTGAAGTTATCAATCAAATATTCCTATATGTATAGTGATTTGAAATTAAGATTATTATACTATACTACTATAGACTTATACAATGCATCCAAGTTGTGTAACAGCAGGGCTGTGTCCACTGCAGGGTATTCTCTAGCCGTGCACTGCCAACCGCACCTGATTTCTTATGCTTTTCACAAATTATGATACATATACATATATGGCTCGCTCTGGGACTACTCAAACGCTAAGCAAATACGACCCAAAAGAAAAAAACACATTTCGTAGAAACAAAAATGAAATCCCTAGGACTAGGCCTAGGCCTAGGCCTGAAACTCTTATCGCTCGACGTCAATATTTATTCAGCGAGTCGCCCTTATCGCACACACACACACACACACATGCTCATGCACAGACGTAATCGAGATGAGCTCTAGTGCAAATATAATAAAAGAATCGGGCCGCTGGATCTGCTTGTATTACAATTGTCGCAATTGTCGTTCCAAAGTCTTGTTTTTGGCTAAATGAAATTGAATTTACAGCCAATCCGACTTCTGGGCCGTCATAAACGTTTCGTGTGCAAATATTTGCCCAGCGAATGAATGTCATAGAGATGATGTTACGAAAAGTATATTCTCGCTATCTTAATCTAGTTTATTACCAGAGTTTGTATATATGAAAAACATAAAAATACTTTCCAAGTACAGGTGTTGTCTCTGCAGCGTGCGACCTTCAATTGTGATACATATATCGTATATACCATATAGGATATGTATATAATATTGTATCATACAAGGAATGTCTCATGTCATACATTGTGTATAGAGTAGCACATCTGATTATATATCATATATCGCATATCCTTTATAATTGATGGTAAATCGTATAAAAGTTTCTTATCGGATATGATTTATATTTATTATCTTATATCGTTTAAATATATGGTAGATAGATCTGACTATGAAATATCGTATTTAGGTATGTAGAATATTTTGTATTATATGTTTTTTATTTTCTGTATTTATTATTAATAATTTATCAGAGACATCTTATAGACAATTTGAGCGTTGCACTTTACACATTTATATAAAAAAAGAGATGAAGCGGGATTTTCCAAGTTTGTTTTCTTTTAGTTTTTGTCTGCATACGAGGGTGAGTTTTAGGTACAGTCCAGTTAGGTAATACAAAGAGAGCGGTGCTTTTCTGTAGTTACGTTCCCTTTCTAAATTTGATAGCTAAAATATTTGACACACTATAACATGTATATATTTATATAGATTATTACACAAATCGTTGCCGATCGATTTGGATATATTTGCACTGACAGATCTATTGAAGCTGTGGTCCATTCGGGTCCTGAAATACAGCAGAGTGAAAGGGTAGGGTGTAAAAGTTTACAATGGACTTACTCTCTTTTTGGACATAACTGTCCCATCAACCTTTTGGGGATTGAGTTAAGAACTATAGTTAGATAAGCTAAGAGTCTCATAGATGTGGGAGATTTTGGGGGACTAACCGTGAGTAGGAACTAAAAGCGTCCTAATCCTAGTGTTAGTCCTGCGAGTGCGGTAAAAACTTACCTAAACTTTCTCTGTAAGCAGGCACTTTTCGTCTAGCCGAGTATGAGTCCCACGCCGAAGCGAAAGCGACTGCTGAGGTGGTTCATCTTGCCGCTAAGCTGCAACAGAATGGGCAACGGCTCGAGTCGCTTCTCGCAGACGGCGCTGATGACGCCGCGTGTATCGATGCCGCCGCGAAAGCTGAAGCCAGCGCCTGGCATGTGGCAATGGTAGCAAAGCCTCGAGATGGCCTGACGCTTTAGGATGTTCGCCTGCAGCTGAACGCTGGCGCCCAGACTCTGGCCATAGAACTGGGTGTAGCAGAGCTCCAGAGCGTGCATGCTAAGCATGGCGGACCACTGTCGATTGTCCTGTTGGTAGCGTGCCACAGCCGAGACCAGCGCCGCCTGGCCGCCCGGCACAATGTCCTCGCGCTGATAGATGATATCAGCGCCCAATGCCAGTTGGGTCGTTACCTGCTGTAGATACGATGCGACAAAGACTCCCATGCGCTGCATCACATCGATGTTGCTTAGCACGCAGGTGCAGCTGTAGTCTTCGCCGAAGTAGTCAATGAACATACGCGAGTTGTGCATCATCGAGTCCAGGACGGTCGCTGACAGCTTGGCGCGACAGCGCGGCGTTATGAAGTGCATCAGGTTGGCGGTGATATTGCCGCGGGCGTCCACCTCGCCGATTATCATCGGGTAGGGCTCGCCGCTCAGATCGTGCAGCTGATCGCCCTGGTAGCTGCAATTGAACTGGCAGTCAATCGTCTGAGGTTTGTTGCCCGCGTGCAGCGTATGGCCCACGGTGAGGTAATTGCCCAGCGTACGGTTGACGCTCAAGCGGAATCCGTCGAATGTCTGCGGCATCATGTCGTGGCAGCGACGATGAAGCTCGGCCACAGTGCCCGGATTGCCGAGTCGTTCTACGAAGGACAGGCCGCCTAGCCAGGAGACGGGTGCGGGTGTGGAGCTAATAGGCCGACTCTCTGCAACGGATATCGATTTGCCATACTCATCCAGACTCCCGTGCTGCTCCTGCTCCAGCTGAATCTTGTGCCGTTGCTCCCCGGTTATGTCGTAGCCATCGCCCTCGTTAGCCATGCGTATACCAAAGAACCGATAGAATTTCTCCTTGTCCATTTTCATTTGCAGCTGGTCCACCAGCTCTGGCTGTGTTGTGTGTATATTGCCCATTGCTTGTTGTTGTTGTTCTTCTTCTTCTTCTAGTTCTTGCTCTGCCAAAGATCTGCGGATTTCGGAATTGTGTTTAGACATCGGAATCGGTAAACTCCCAAGCCCCCTCACTCCTAGTCGGCTGACCACTAACTAAAAGAAAAGTGCGACCAATTACCACATCCGCTTCATTCGTCCAACCACTTTTTTTGCTCCCCTTTACTCCACTCTACTATACTCTGCTCTGCTCTAATCTACTCTACTCTCTTTCGCTTGTATCGTCATCAGCTTCTGTGTACTTTGCGGCTTTTTGTCTAACCTTTCTCTAAGCGGTCAGCGAGTTCGTTGTAAAGGGGGCCTCTGCGCTGCCAGAGACCCATACCGGTATTTGCTGCCGGAACTGACTAGACACAGTTCTAATGACAACAACAATAACAACAGCAACATCAATAGAAGAGAAAAGATATATAAGATGAGCTTAACGAATTTGAAATGTACTGCAGGTGGCTTTACTTGCGGGTATCTGTCAAGTTAATTTGTAATGAAGGCAAAAGGGGGCAGAACCAAACAATGACAGAGAGGTTGAAGAAGAGCAAAGAGAGTAATTGAAATAATTAGACCTAATATAGTCGCTGGATATGTCAAGAATGGGAATGTATTCTAACTACTAATATGGAAAGTACTTTACATGTGATATACTACTATTTGGTGTACGTACGAAATACTATATATGAGGCGTTAAATATAATATAGCATGGTTTATACAATATACTGCTATTCTCATATGCTATTGTACATTTTGTGACTATATATACTACTACTACTATTTAATATACTATATGAAATGTTGTATGAAATACTACTAAATGAACTACTGTGTGATACGTGTACTACTAAAAGAAAGACTATACTACTATATGATACACTACTATTACTAATATTTGATATACTACTATATGAAATGTTCTCGTATGAAATACTACAAAATTGACTACTGTGCGATATGTGTACTACTAAAAGAAAGACTACACTACTATATGACGCACTAAAACTACTACTATTTGATATATGAAATGTTCTCGTATGAAATACTACTAAATTGACTACTGTGCAATATGTGTACTACTAAAGGAAAGACTACACTACTATATGATACACTACTATTACTAATATTTGATATACTACTATATGAAATGTTCTCGTATGAAATACTACTAAATTGACTACTGTGCGATATGTGTACTACTAAAAGAAAGACTACACTACTATATGATACACTACTATTACTAATATTTGATATACTACAATATGAAATGTTCTTGTATGAAATACTACTATATGGATATATTTGACGAAATACTACAAAACTGACGACTGTGCGATATGTGTACTACTAAAAGAAAGACTACACTACTATATGATACACTACTACTACTACTATTTGATATACTACTATGAAATACTACAAAATTGACTACTGTGCGATATGTGTACTACTAAAAGGAAGACTACACTACCATATGATGCACTACTTTATTACTTCTGTATGATATTTTACTGTATGTACTACTACATACTACTACTAGTACTTTATTGCGTACTAGTAAATGAACAATTACTATATACTACTCTATAAATAGTGTATCTTGTGTACTACTAAAAGTCGTGCTACTCTATACTACATATAGAAGAAGGTTTATTGTACTGCTATGCTATTCTATTATTTAGTATTCTATAACATATTATAGATATAATTAATATATACTATATTATTATGCTACTCCTTTTTCAATGACTCAACAGATGTTATATATTCTCTATCTATAGCATTTAGTGAGGCTTTCTACAGCCAACTTCAGCTCAAGACTCATCGGCTCTAGGGGCAATGCGTTACACATGTCTTGCGAAGCTCGCGATGCCCCCCTGCAAAGAGTATACAAGAACAACAACAACAACAACAACAACAACAAAATACAAAGAAAATTATAATGAAATTAATTAACGCAACTTTTTTTGTGAGCGAACATGTCCAACATTTTCCTTTTCTTTTTTTTTTTCGTGCTGCTCTTTTAACTGTTGCTGTGGGCAACTTCTGCGCTTGTATTTCTGCTTTTTTCTGAATTTTCGAGGCGACATGAAAAGAAGTCGTCATCGTGCCGCATACCCCATGCCTCATGCCGCTGGCCGCATGTGCCTCAATTGATGTTGCAAGCGCATTAACCTACGCTCGTTGCATTAAACGGTTCTTGTTTCATATTTATTTTATGGCTGCCCGCCAAGAAGAGCTCGGCCGGATGACAAAACACAAAGTCTTGGAACTTCCCGAACACACGTTCCAATTAGCCCAGAACCCAAGAACTTGGGAACTAACCCATTTAATTGCCCGCCCAGCTTTCACTGAAGCCTGAGAAAAGTAAAAGAGCTGAAAGACAGCTGTGAGCGGTAAAACGACGAGCAGCGAAATCAGACAAAGTGACTTAAAGAGAGAAATTAGCAAACAATGCGAAAGAACACAATACCCTGTAAAGAGTATCTCTCGTGGGACTGGCTTAAAGCATTTATAAATGCAGACTGAGATGCATTAATCTGCGAGCTTAAAGCAATTAGCTGTCATTTATCGATCACATTTATCGATATGTTTCTGCGAAAGAACACAATACCCTGTAAAAAGTATCTCTCGTAGGACTGACTTAAAGAATTTATTAATGCAGACTGAGATGCATTAATCTGCGAGCTTAAAACAATTAGCTGTCATTTATCGATCACATTTATCGATATGTTTCTGCGAAAGAACACAATACCCTGTAAAAAGTATCTCTCGTGGGACTGGCTTAAAGCATTTATAAATGCAGACTGAGATGCATTAATCTGCGAGCTTAAAGCAATTAGCTGTCATTTATCGATCACATTTATCGATATGTTTCTGCTTAAGATGGAAACTCGTGGCTTCGAACTAGTTTTGATAAAGACTGATGTGATGTCTTGATTAAACAGTAAAAAGTGTAGACCTAAGTTATCGATTACTTATCGAAATAATGAAAAGTCAAAGAAAAGTACTAAGAAAAGAAACAAACTAGAAAGCAGATGCAGTTCAGGAATATATTTACTTTACATCTATCTATATACCTGAGGATATGCCCAAAAAAAGTAAATTATGACAGAGATGACGCAGAGGGCGACATTCACGCTAACCCTTGAACTTAACGAAGCATAATGTGCATAGACAAAAAAAAAAAGAAAAATGAAAAAAGAAATAAAAACGAAGAAGCAGCTGAAGTTGATGCAGTAGAACGAGAAGACAGCGCTGTCGGCTCTGTAAGTTGCTTTCTCTCTCAATCTATCAAAATTCACAATTTGAATTTCTTGGGAAGCTCTTGACGACGACTTTGCAGTCTTGACGAACTCCTGTTGTCGTTGCTGTTGTTGTTGTTGGTCAGCAGCAGCAGCAGCAACAGCTCTTGAGCCTGGTCTTTTGTGGCACTTGAGCTTACCGAGAGTGAGGCAGGAAAAAGGAAATTCCAATTATGTTGCAAGTCTGGCCGTGCGTAGAAAAAGAATTGTTGCCACGTCTTTTATGTGCAGCGCCCCTCTGCCCCCCCCCCCCCCCCTTCTAGCCCCTTAGTCAGCTGCTGTTTGTGTCGCCTGCAGCAGTTTCTATGCCGCCATTTGCTGTCGCCCTCTGCTAACTCTCTCCGTCTCTCCCTGTCTCTTTCACTTCTCCTTGTTTTAATTTTATTCCAGTAAAGTGCATTTTTACACAGCCACGCCTCCTAGTGAGCTGCCCACTTTTGCTAGTATCGCCTTTTGTTAATGTTCTTTTTCTTGCTCTCATAGCCCGCTTTTGTTGTCGCTTTGGTTTTAAGCCGCGCATTTGCTTTTATGAAACTCAACAAGTAATTTATAAACAACAATAACAACAACTGCACCAATAAGAAAGTGGCTTAGACTATTATTAGCCAAATGAACTATAAAACGAACAGAATTTGGCAAGACATTCGCCAGCTAATGCGCGTTGATTCCAACTTTTCTATGATTCCTCGAATTAGATTCAATATGCTCTCTATTACATAGAAATCTTATAGGGATCGAGGGATGCAGATCATGAAGTTTACTGTTGATTGTCCTAACGTAAAAATAAATAGATATCGTATTCATTTCATCAATTAACAACAACTTGAAAACAACTTATCACAAATTCCGCACAAAAGCGTTTATGAATAAGAGTAGATTACTTGAAGAAGACTTTCCACATAATATGTTAAGCTTTATAGCGAACTTCTTTAAAGATTCTTTTTTGTTTTTTACTACTTTTACAACCTTTGACTCGACTGCAACTCTCTTGCAGCTCGAATATCCATCCCCTATGCAAAAGAGCTTAAAAATTACTTGAAGTAAACTTTCCACAAAATATGTTAAGGTACATAGCGAACTTCGTTAAAGATTCTCTCTTCTTTTATGACTTGGGTTTGAATGCAGCTCTCTTTATGATGATTTGCATTATTTAAAAAAAATGCTCCATTGTTGTCAAGCTTTAAAAACATATAAAGCTAAATGGCATGTCTTTCTTTATCTACTTTATTAGCTTAAACAACGTATTTAAACCAATAAAACTAATCAAAAGCTTAACACTTCAAATGAGACTAATTAACGTGAAAACAACGCCAAAAGCCCTAAACTCTTGCCAAAATAGAAGCTAGACTTGAGTGAACTTCATAAAGTCTTGGCTTTATTTTCACTTCGAATTCATTTGAGGCAGCGCAACGTTTACATCCTACGAAAATCACGCCATAAAACACGAGTGTGGATATAAAGAGCTTCAGTCAAACGCGGCGCTTTAAAGAGTTTTACTTGGACTTACACGCTGGGAGCTCATGATTAACTCAGATGTGATTCTCACAATCTAATCATGATTATAATGAGCTGCATAATGTGCGCAATCTGCAATGCATATAACTAGCTGAGATGGGAAGTCTTCTAGTCCATGAGTATTATATTAGCATAACTTTGGCTTTTTACCCCACTCTCTCGACGGTCGACTTGACTTGGGGGCTTCCTTCTGCTGCCTTTGCTACGTTATTTTTCGACAGACAATTAGTTGAAGTTGATCCAAAAACTTGCGCATAATTAGCAACCATTGTTGTCCCGCAGCCCCCGCTTCCCGCTCCCCGTTCCCCGCTCCCCACTCGCCTCACTCTGCCAGCTGCCAAGCCATAAATTAACTGCAAATGAGCAAAAGGCCAAACCGCGCCCAGCCCAAACTCCAGCTCCTCTCTCGCTCTTTCTCAGCCAAACTCTCGCTCTCACTCTCCCTCCCTCTGTGTAGGGCGCCCAAAAAAGAAAACTGGAACAGCCCATTGACTTGCTTCGGGTGGGCGTGTGGATAATTACGACTAAGTAGCTGCATGGACTATATAAGTATATGGATAAACAATGAGCTATGCCCAACGCGGGGGCGAAAACTTCAGCCTGGCCCTGTTGCTTCCGATTAATAAGAAAGAGTTACACAGCTCGTTTGTTGCCTTTAACTGTTTTCAAGCTCAAGTGCAACGAGAATCATGTGCACATATCCCACCCGATGCCGATGCCGATGCCATGTGCCATAATTACAAGTGCATCGGAATCTGTATCAAAATTATGGGCCAAATGAAAAACGCAGCAACAAAAGAAGTGAATTAAGTGAAAAACAAAAGAAAAAGAAAACACAAGTAAAAGTGCTCACATCGGGTAGACATGACTAGGGAATACCCTGAGGAAGAGTGAGAAAGAGAGAGATCTATAGAGAAAGAGTTTCTTTAAAGTGGAGAATTTGTTTTTTGGAAGGGCTTTGGAAGAATCTAAATACCCAGTTTGATGAGTTCCGCCCTTGAAGGCATAGTTTCATATCGATCTTGATTGGATCGAACTAAAGGACGACGGAGAGATGACAGATTAAAGTTTGCTCAGATAGACAGACAGATTCCTGCTGATGAGTGGGAAATATCTATGCTTGCTTCTGCCTGCACAATCCAAACTCTTACTCAAACAGCATACTCTGTTCAAGCAATGTTTCGCTGTGTGCTGAGCATAATTATGTCAATGTTTGTGTCAGTTTCAAGTGTCTTCGCTGCAGCGACAGACGCAAAGACCCAAACTCTGGCTTCGCTGCGAGCTTCTTGGGATGCCATTAAACAACTTTTTCTCAGTTGCAATGCGCTTGAGCGAGGCGGGCGGGCGGGCGTGCGGGCAGGCAGGGGAGGCGGGGCAGCGGCCGGGCTTGGATTGCAGCGTGGTAAATGAATGCCCGCATAATGCCAGAGGAATTATACAAAATATAAAAAACAACAAGCAAACACACAAACAATAAGTAGCTAAACCCAAAAACCAGCTCAACAACAACAAAAATTACTGCGCACTGAAAATACAAATGAAGGATTGTTTGGCTCCGGCATTGTGGCCCCCACCGCTCGACTGTCTGTGTGTCTGTCTGTCCGTCTGTGCTGCTTCTCTTTCATTTCTCTTCTTTTAAGTATGATGAATGAATTTTAAATAATAAAAAAACAAAGAGAAGAGGCATTCGCCTGGTAAAAATAATTATCATAAATGATATAGCACACATGCATAAATGATCTTAAGTCGACTGTATAACACATAGCACATCGTAAAAGTCATGCGCAATATGTTATACGAGATATTATAAGCCCTACTAAACGGATGATATCTCATATATCCATTATCACTCGTCAGTACGTTTTTTGTCTTGTCATCAACTGCTATAGCGTTATCGCATGGAAACTTTATTCCAGTCAGATTTCCCCAGACTCAGCTCATATTAAGGTTAAACCAATAACAAAGGCTGAAACAGATGTTGCAAAACTATTTGAATCTGTCTTAACGCTTATATGAACTATATTATCATTATATCATTTATCATGCTGCCTATAAGGTTGGAGATTGAAGATTGAAGGTTGAAAATTGAAGGTGTATATATAAGATACATAGGTTAATAACTGACACGATAGCAAATAGATCCGATGCTATAACCAATTAAGTCTATGTCTATAGATTAGTCCCACAACTCTTATTAATCTCATAAGATCCCATAGATCCGATGCTATAAACCAAGTAAGTCTATGTCTATAGCTTTGTCCCATAACTCTTATTAATCCCATAAAACCTCTGCAATATGCATTCAATATTTAGGGCATACTTACCCAAAAAATGTTGTTTTAAAATTGACCAAAATCGCAGTACCACAAAATGATTTAAATTTGCATAGATTTTGGTGTTACGTTTTTTTATGTACGTGTAGTTTTTAAGTCTCTGATTCCATTGGTTAGCACAATTGAATTCGTCGAAAAAAAGCGAAAAATATTCTTCTGTTTTAGACTTTGTTGTTTTTACAATTTCTAATCTGACAACTAAATACCGTTTTGACTGTTAACACCCAGAATGTTGTAAATCGCCCTCTCTCTCTCTCTCTCTCTCAATTCCTCTCTGTATACAGTGTGAATCACTTAAGGAATAGCTATGTATCCATGTATCCATCATATTTTGTGGAGAGTTCGTCGATTATTTGATTGGTAGAAAGGTTGACTAGTCCAGGCTGATGGGAACAGGAAACGCTGGCAGACGTGCTGCATGCCTTACAAGTGCGCCCCTGGCATACTAAATTGAGTTATTTAGTCGGCATTGGCATGCGTAATGCATTAGCCAGTGCCTAAACCTAAGAGCTGAGAAAAGGGCCGCTACCTGTGCGCTGTGTGTGGATTGAGCCAGCCTATCTATTGAACCATCTAAAGAGGGTCTAAAGCGCTCAGGTAACGACGACTGGCACACACAACTAATTGCTAATTGGATTATGTCTTACTTGCACACACACACATACACACACACACACAGAGCGAAGGAGAAGGAGTGAAAGAGAGAGCGAGAGAGAGCGTGAGTGTGGGCAATGGCGTGTGCCAAAAGGTCAATGATACGAGCAACGCCTTTGGCCGTAATCCAGGTGTTTAGACTGGACTACACTACAGCCCCATCGACCATTGGCTGCATTTTTAATTGACTCCACAGCCTTGTCGCCCCACACTCTCCCCGCTTTGGCTATGCTGCAATTGCATAACAATGAAACGGGGTGCTACCTTGTTCGATTTCATTTTCAAGTTACCTTTTACCCATGCCCATTTCCCTGATTGCGACCTCAATTGTCGTGGTCGTTGACGTTCCGCATTTGTTGCCAATGGTCTTAGTTACCATTTGCATAGCATAGGTCCCCTGGTTCCGTAGCCTGTGGCCAGGGACTCTGCTTGTAATTGGTAATGCAAAGTGCATGGAGCACAGGTCAATTGTTGAGACCCATAGCTGCTAGAGTCTCCTGTCTCCTGTCTCCTGCGCCCTTTCTCCTTACCACTCACATTCTTTGTTGCTTTTTCCTCTTCCTTCCCATATATATATTTTTTCGGAATTGTAGTCGTTTAATCAATTCGTTTCTATTTCCCATTTTTGAATTCCGTATGTTGTCTGGGCAATTGTTGAGTGACCAGCAGCAGCAGAGCAGAGAGGCGGCCAGAGAGTCTATTGTTTTCATTGGGGTTTCCATTTGGAACGAATATGCCGAGTTCTCCAACAGTGTAACAGCCCAACAGTCTGGCAATCTTTCAATCTCTGTCTCCAATTGTTCACATTTCCCTTGCAGCTGTAGTTTGTTTTAATTGTATTCAACTTTGCATAACCTTAATCCTCTTGCAGTCTCTTCAGCTTGTTTTGTTTATCTATTTGTGTTCTCTATCCATTTAAATGGTTTTCAAAGAATGTCTTTCAAAATAACCAGCAGATGGGTCTAGTCGTATATTGTGCTGGATTATTGCAGGGTATTTTATTATTGAAGCATATATTCATTTATTATTTAAGTACTTTTGACTACAAATATTGTTCTGTTTTGAGTAGAATATAAATCAATTTCGATTATATATTTTACAGGGTAGCTTTTGGTTTACTATTATCTTATTCTCATGCATATTATTTGAACAGGCTAAAAGTGAATTCATACAATATTCCTATTCAAAATTAGAGGGTATCAATCTAGTCCAATATTCAGCATAGAGTATCTGCTGGTCGATCAGTCAATGTCTATTGACTCTACTCTTCACGTGCTTCCACTTGCCTGGCATTTAGTATCTGGTAGTGTTCCCACTCATTACATTTCCCACACTCCAATTGCTTAGCTCCCACGCCCGCCTCACGCCCCAAATGCTGCTGCTGCTCCTTCATCTGATTCCTGTTTGCAGCTCTTCTTCTTCCACTCGTTTTTTGCTGCACTTTTCCCACCATTAAGCTGCAAACTATCAGCTGCAGCTCATCAACTCTGACAAGGTTCCAACCAACAACCATCAAAATAAAACCAAAGAGGAGGAAAAGGAAAAATGCATCCACAGATTTACTTTGGTATCCCCATTTACCTGGCTCGGGCCCCTCCACCCCCTTTAGCCAGGTCTTTTGCGTTTTGCCCATTTTCAGCATTTAACTAAATAAACCAACTCGCTGTTCCATGCCTCATGCCTCATGCCCTTTCAGCTGCCCCTGCTTAGACTCTGCTTGCCCTTGTTCCTTAGCTCCAATGCTCTTCCATCACATTCACATGCTCTTGGCAGTTCTTGGCAAGCTCTCTGCCAACTCCTCTGTAGAGATGCGCTGGCCCCCCTTGCCACGCATCTGGTCTCACTTAGGCTCAATTTTGTTGCGTTGTCTCTTATTTATGCGTTGCTTTAGCTGCGTGCTGGATTTACCTTGACAGAAACGCACACCTGGGCAGAGGCTAAGCCCCTCTTATGCTTTTACCTACGCCTCTGGCTGCATGCGCTTTGCCTGCATAGTCAGCTCATCAACGCCTGCGTCCACCGAAAAAAGATCATGTCCAACTTAGCATAGTGCTTAGCGAGGTCCCCCTGACAGCTACGCCCCTGCCTCACGCCTATATAGTTTACCTTGCATTTTCATAATTTTATGCCAATTTATCGCAATACGCCAACGTTCTCCTCGCATCAAATCGAAATCCTGTTAAACGAGAAAGCGCCCCTCCACGCCCCTGACCCCCCTCGTAGTCCCTTTTGGTACGCCGCCCATGCTAAGAGCTCTTTGTTTGCATTTTAGTCATGAACTTTTAAACATTTGTCATGCATAATTTGAGCAGCAAATGTATTGGAAAGAATTTTAAATTGATTGTTATTGTTGTTCGGACTTTTGGTAAAGTTCCTTTCCGTGGAGCTAAGGGCGGCGAGAATGTAGGGGGGCGTGTCAGTCAGACATCAGTATTGTCAATAATTAGCTTAACCCATTAATAATCCAAGCAAGCAGACGCCTCTACACAAGCTGACTCAACAGACGCATTGGACTTGAGCTTTGGTTTGGGTCTTGATGAGGCTGGGGGCTTTTGCGGCTCAGTTGCTCTGTTGCTCGGATGCTGGCTGCTGGCTGCTGGCTACAAGATTAATGATGCAGCTTACATATTACCTGCAGCTAAATGTGATGCATCTTCAAAATCCCTGCCCCGACAACGCCCCTCTCCCTGCCCCTCTCCTGGCTATATACAGAGATGTGTCTGGCCAAAGTAAATAATGTTCGTTCACATTGAATGGCTGAGCTGTCAGACAGAGTCACACACAAAGAGAGCAAGAGAGAGAGATAGAGAGAGACAGCCAGACTATACGTTATGCTGCTCAACTTATGGTTTTATCTCTAGGTTTCAGCTTACGCAGGGCTTGAAAGCAGCAAAACTTTTTGATATACCTTATTTTTTTGCGGGGGCTTCCAGCGAATCGAGTTGACAATTCGCCAGCTCAACAGTCCGAACCTCTCGGTTTCCTTTGTCGTTTATGTGATTTCTGGATTTTCACTTCTCTCTCTCACTCTCTGCCTCTTTTTATTTTTAATAATTTCTGATTAAATTTTAGTGATTCAGTTGCTGTCTGTGAGCATCTTTCTGAATTCCATTTATGGCTGGCTTACTCTGTCGTCTCAAAGGCGCCTTTGACTCGACAAATTTTCTGCTCAACACAATTTGAAACAAAACCCAATCATGCCCTCCAGTGTAGCAGGACGAAAAGTCCTTGCGCCAAAAACAAAGCCACGCCGAAACTTGCAAATTCAAGGAATCCATAGAATTGAGTTGAGCTGAACACATTTTTAGTCTCTTAATGGATTTTCCGCACAGCCCATAGAGTTTTTATGAAAAAAAGGCTTTATGGCTTACTGCGAATGCAAAAGAAGTCCAGTAGGCAAGCAGCTGATGTAAGATGGAGATGGAGATGAAGAAAAGCCTATTGGAAATTGTTCTAGTCAGGAATCGCCAAAGATTTCTGGTCGAATTACCAGCATGTTACATAGAACTGGCCACAGAAAGTAAAACTAGTTATATGGAATGGTATATGATATTTATAATCTAAGCAGATCTGTGTGCGATCTGGGAATCTGGGAATGAGAATCTTGCATAGGCAAAACGTGGATAGTCTACGACTAACTTCGATTGCTCAAATGAATTGCATTAAAAAACTCTTGACTCATTCCAAAGTCATAAAAGGGACATTGCGACATTTGATTTTTGTATTCATAACACAAATGAAAACTCAACTGCAGTTAAACCCAGTCAAGGCCTGTCATAAGCCTGGCAATAAATGTCCTACAATTCGATCTACAAAGAGCGTTAGCAATTTGGCACAACAGCTAATAAAATGGTTGAGCAATGTTATTGTGCCAAACAGCAATTAGAGGGTGTGCAGAGGGCGAGGGTCTTTCCATAAATTGGCAAAAGTGCGCAGAGTATGCAACACAAAAGGACAATGAACCCTAGCTGAGGACTGACCACATCTCTCTCCCTTGCCCACCCTCTCTCGCTCTCTCTCCCTCTCTGTGTGTCTCTGGTTGACATTTGATTTGTGACGCGTGCCGCTTTAACGGGCTACGGCTTTCCAATATCTAATATCGAGACAGAGCGTCGAGGCTGGGGTAGCATCCGTGTCTGGTTTTGGCTTTGGGCTTAGCAGAAAGGCGCAGACGTAACCCCGTGCCTAGGCCAAGTAGTGCCACATGGCACTGCGAGTTATTTTTATTTTTATGATTCTTTTAATTTTGTTTGTTGCAAACAAATAGGCGGAAAATTTGATGACGTTGTCGCGTGTGCGTCTGTATGTGTGTGTGTGTGTGTGTGTGCTGGCTGGAAAATGCGTGTTGCAACATTCGCCTCGTTTGCCGACGACACGACGCAGCGCGTGTTGCGGCCTCATTAATTTTTTGATTTATTAATTATTCATTTTTGGATAAAACTATCCACCCCACCCCACCCCGCCAGCGCCCTCCACACGACCCATCTCCGTCGGCTCAAGGTATGGCTAACACGGCAGGGACATGCCTTATAAATTATGCCAGCTATTTGGCCCGGCTTCAGTCCTTCGTATACCAAAAAGAATTCCTGTTAAAGCATCGTTAAGTCCTGCCTCGATAGCACCCTTGGGACGGCCAAAGCCTCGGCTGCCATGTTTGGCTCATTTTTTCCCCGCTCTCAATTTGAGGTCGATTGTTATTCAATTATCTTTTAAATTGGCCAAGCTGCAGCTCAAGTCTCCACTGCTTTCTCGCTAAAGATCATTATCAACGGACTCTAATGGACTTTCGGCTCAGTTAGCTTTATGCGCTTAACAAACCTTAATTACTTAGAATTTCTATGGAAACATTTTTCACAATAATTTAATGGCTTCTTCCGCTTAAAGTAAAAACTCAACTTATCATAACATCCTATCAAACTATCTTTGAATTTTTGCTTCCTTTCTGCAATGGAAACTGATTTTTTAGACTGCTTCTTCTTTTACACCTGATGACAATGTCTTTGATTTCTACCAGTTTCTCTCTTTGCTTCCTCTTTGGGATATATAGGCATTGCTTTGCTCTCAAGTTTCTCTCTTAATTTCCTCTTTGAGATCTGTTGACTTCTTCCATAAGCTTTAACTTTGCCTCACCTTTCTTCCACTTCATCTTGAGCTCAGCTTTAACTCTGCTTTGCTTTCAAGTTTCTCTCTTAACTTAGACTTTTAGATCTTTGGACTCTTTATCCACCAGATTGCACTCGACCTGGCTTTCAAGTTTTTCTCTTCTCTTCTACAAAAACTTGGGTAACTTTATAGCTCTGCTCGCGACTAACTCTCCGCAACCACTTCCTCCCGCTTCGTCCTCTCTCTCCCGCTCGCTCATCGATGCCGCTTGCCTAATGATGCTGAAACGACTTCCTTTGAGTTTCTTGTGCGTGTGCTTTTCCTCTTCTTCCTACATCTTTGCAGCCAGCTGGCAATTTGTCAACACCGGCGCAAAAAGCAGCTACTAAAATAATAATATAATAAAGAAAGAAAAAGTATATAAAAAAAAAACAGATATTTTGGCCCTGCGGAAGCCGTACGACTGCTGGCGACATTTTGCACTCAATGAATCATAAATGTAGTTCGTTTTTACTTGTTTTTGTTTTGCATTTTTTTTAAATTCAATTTTGCCGCTTAATGGAGCTAACGAAGCGGCACATGAACAGGCTGCCTAACTTCCGAGCCCCGATCATTAAACCCTTCTCCCCTATATTGAACCGCGTTTGAGCCCTCGAGAGCAACAGGTGTTTGGCTCCACCCCGGAGCCTCTGTTCGCCCAGCGAAGCGTACGAATTTCCGTGTTGTGTGGGTTTTTCGTTCATCAAGAGAAACCTGGCGCAGTTGACTAATTACTAAATAGGCTCAAGTACAATGTGATGTATGGCTCGCAGATACCCTACGCCTATTGAGAGAGGAATGTGTCTAGTCTAAAGCACTCTTTGAGCTCCCTAAGGCCTGGGACCAGAGAACATTTCTCCCTCTTTCTCGTAAGGAAACTTTCTACTCATCTCTGCTTAATTACAGGGTATTCATTGCACCTCAAAGCCCAATGAAGCGTAAATTTACGCACAGGAAGTTCACGTTGATTATCATTGACAACTGTTTAAATATTTTATTATGCATACATACATATTTCAGGGGAAAACAAGTGTACAAGGTTCTAGTCCCAAAAGGGTAGACTAGCTAGATGGGAATTGACTCTTAAAAAGTTTCCAAGAATATAGCATAATAAATGCAAATGAATTAACATAGAGTGAGTCAAACCGTAGGTGAGGGGTATATGTGCTACAAACAAAATAAGGCTATACTGTTATACACATCTAATCTGTTAACCTGTTATATTGAACTTCTATACTCATAGAATGTTCTACTGGTGTAAATTTATAAAGTACAATAATATTATAATGTTACTTTGTTATAATACTGTTATATTGCAGTGCTATTTTGCTTCAGTTGAATACTGCTACAGTGTTAAACTGTTATAGTGATATATTTCTATAGTGTTATACTGTTATATCATTGAATTCGCATAGTCTTTCCTGTTATGAAGCTACTCCTTAACTGTTCAAGTGTTTCTCTGCTACAGTGTTAAACTGTTATAGTGATATATTTCTATAGTGTTATACTGTTATATCATTGAATTCGCATAGTCTTTCCTGTTATGAAGCTACTCCTTAACTGTTCAAGTGTTTCTCTGCTACAGTGTTAAACTGTTATAGTGATATATTTCTATAGTGTTATACTGTTATATCATTGAATTCGCATAGTCTTTCCTGTTATGAAGCTACTCCTTAACTGTTCAAGTGTTTCTCTGCTACAGTGTTAAACTGTTATAGTGATATATTTCTATAGTGTTATACTGTTATATCATTGAATTCGCATAGTCTTTCCTGTTATGAAGCTACTCCTTAACTGTTCTAGTGTTTCTCTGCTATATTGTTAAACTGTTATAGTGATATATTTCTATAGTGTTATACTGTTATATCATTATGTTTTGAATCTATATACTACTGCTTTAATGTTGCTCTATTCATAAGTTGTTCTCTTCTTCAACTGCTTTATGCTTGCTTCAAAGTAGTTAACTTGATAGCACTTGGATTTAAACAGGTTTCAGTTCTATTTCCTATGTTCTAAAGTCGTCATATTAAATTCCATTGAGATGAATCTTTGTCATGCTTTCAGCCTCGACTCCAGACAGTGCCACATGGCAGTCAAGAGTCTTTTATTTCTTTTAGCTAAATCATGGAGCTGTCTAAGCCAGAGTGCCGTGCATGGTTTCTTGTGACTTATTATAAGCCCATTCATTCCCATATCTCTCGCGCTCTTTATGTTTAACTAATTAAAATAATTTCCCACAGTCGGAACTGGGAACTCGCTTTTTGATATATTGTGGCAAATGTTTTGGGATGCTGCATGCAGCTCGGTGGCAAAGCACTTAAGTCAAGTCGCTGGCTCTTGCATTTCGAGTCGTATGTGCAGCCAGCCCGAGGGTCGGCTTCTATTTAGACAGAGAGAGGGATATATATATATATATATATATATATATATATATATATATATATATATTGTGTGTGTGTGTGTGTGTTGTGTGCTGTATATATATAATTCCCATATAGAAATAGAAATAGAATACGAAATAGCGAACGGTTGCACGAGTGCTCCCTAGACGCCGTTTAGTAGACAATGCGCATCAACAAATAATGAGGCAATCCAACGGAGACACACGCACACACAACAAACATATCTCACGGATACACGCACGCACACACACACACATAGAGCATGGCATGCGACAATTACGAACACTCACTTGGAAAATCTTGAAGATGCATAAAAATAGCTTTGCCATTGCCATGGCCACTAAACAGTGAAAGGTGTCAACTAGCAGTTACCCCTCGCATATCATATCATCTCATGCCACCTCATATTGAATTGTTGCTATTTTAAGCACCTCATCTCATGAGGGCGTTCCAGCTGACTGAAGCAACTTCAAAACGATTTTAGCCTATTTCTGTTTTGCGCCTATAAAAAATCGATTTGCTTTGCTTATAAATTCAACCAAACTTAAGACACGAGTTTTAACAGAATTTCTCGAATGTTTTTGATTAAAAATATAATTGATTAAAAAAATATACAAAATATATTTGATTAAATAATAATAACAAAAATATGGTAGAATGTAATGAGAAAAGTAACGATCCTAGCTAAAGCTGAGCAGCTGCTGTTGTTATCGATTAGATATCGATAATCTGCAACTTATTGCCAAATGTGGAGATTCTGATAGCCAAGCCCAGGCTTCCATATGATGATGTGATCTTTCATCTAGAATAGTATAGATAGCATTTCCAAAGTTTCATATCGTATTTCACTTACTTATCTTCCCTATTTAGTTATCAACAGTTCCTAAATGGCAACAGTTATATTTCCCTTCTACTGATCTGATCTGTCCGTTCAGGCCTTGGCCTACGCCATTCTCAAACAACTCAAATTAAATTGTAAAATATTCCTAGAATTCATTTGAATTCGTATGTTTGATTTTTCGTTCTTAGTTCGACCATATCTAAATGCAATTTATCAAAAAAATATGTTAAGTAGAGAGAGACCAAACCAAATGCCAGCTGCATGCTATCATCAGCTTTTGATCCGGCAAACAACAAATTAAAACTGAAATTTCGTAATTCATGGAAGGAAAAAAACTGAAACTTAATTAGGCACAGGGCAGGAGTGCGGCATGGGGAGAATTTCAAACATATTTGTGTGTGGCATGAAATTTTTATCAATATCGAAAAAAGAAACCCAAATGGAATATATAACTACTTGGGCAACATATTTTTCCAATTAGAACTGTCAGAGGGCTGTCAGAGAGCGGGCGAGAGAAGCTATGAAAGCGAAAGCGAAAGCGAAAGCGGATCCTTATTGAGCAGCAGGCCGTGCCCAAGCACTTTAGCTTAACGGCTGTGTCAATACAGCTGTACGCTTTCCCAGCTCCCTGCTGCCTGCTCCCTCCTGCTTGTCTGAGGACGTCTCACGGCAAACGAAATGTCAACTATCCTGTTTACATAATATGTCAATTAAAGCGAGTGAAACGTTTTTGCTAAATGGAGGGTGGTGCCACAAATCTGCAGCCGGGGGCTTCAGCTCTATTGGGGGCTACACCCAACTCTCTAACCCCCAATGCCAACTCAATTCGGTCCAAAGTCAAAAGCATAAAGTAAATTTATAGCCAGGCAGCAAGAGAAAAAAAAACATTGCCAACAGCACCCGCTGTGTGACGTTTCGGTTACTGATTCTCAATTCCGATTCTCGTTTGGGCTCGGAGCTGTGGCGGGGGGTCTCTTGGCATAGTTTTAATGTCGCTGCGCCTAGGCGAAAGTCGAAACAATATTATCGCTGCAAAGCAACTGTAAAGGGTGAGAGTGAAGATGAGTGGAAAACAAAGAGCGCGATGGGCATGGCTGGCGAAACACCCTGTAGTTAGTGGAAGGATATTGTTTGACTATAAGGCTCCGTTTGAATCATAGATCTTAAGCGACTATAGGTCATATGGACTGCAAGGCTCCTGGTATATGTAAGGACTTTGACTTGAGCAAATCAATGGACATTATATTTTTCTGAGATACAGTAAAATTGATATAGCTAGAAACTTGGCGTAGTAATCATAAGAGGTTTTCTTACTCTACATTATTTATTATAGCTGTAAGAATTGTTATGTATATTATTATATTTGATTGCAGTCGTATGATTCTTGATGTCCTACTGGAATTCCTACAGTTTCGTAGCTCCTGTGGATCGAAGACTACATTATACTCTAAAAAAAACTATATTAGCAAGGCAATATCTTACATTGACATTTTACCAGTTTTGCTTCATACAACTTTCTAGACATCCTCAATAAGTACAGGGTATTTGTGCAGTAAACAAGAAAAACTAAAATAATAATTTGATTTCTGCAGCGGCATAAATCAGTTTTGGGCTCACAAGCTAAGAAAACCGAGGGTTGGCCCGGCTCTCAGCTCGTATTTTACAACTGCGACTGTTACTGTCTCCGCCTTGGGGTTACGCAATGTATCTTAAATGATGTCATTGTATCTTTGTATCGTTTTGTTTTTTTTTTTTTTTTTGCTTTTGGCATGCACTTTGCCAAATTGCAAATGTGATTTATGTAAGACCATTTGGCTGGCAACCTCTTAACACTTCATTTAAGCTCAAGTATGCCCGAAACAAAAAAAGACAACGCAACTCAATTTGAGAACCAAGAAGACACAGGCTAGGCCTCGTGCATTTCAATTAGCATTAATCTCTAAAACCATTTCTAGGGGTGGTGCGTGTGTGTGTGTGTGTGTGTGTGCGCTTCGGTGGTTGGTTTGGTCGCCCAACGGAAATCCTAAAACTAATGCGCTCTTGAGTCCATTAAGCACATTTGTTGTACATTTTTATCATCAGTTGGATTTGAAGTTCCTTAATTGTTGTTTACAATTCAATTTTTGGGCGGGCTTAAGAAGTCGCTCCTGCTGCTGCTACTGTGGTGGCTATTGTGGCCTAGCCAAGATTAAAAGATAGATTTGTATCTGAGTGTAAATAGATTATGACAACTCAATTGATGCGATGGCACGTGCTATTGGTGTGGGTTTCTGGTCGATGCTCTAAATAGATTTGTGTGCATATCAAATGAGGATCCTAGCACGTAATACGCATCCATTTTCTATTATTATCACATGCTTTTAGCAGAAGCACCTCAAGATACAATCTGTATCGACTAACGCTAATGATAGCTCCATTTGTAGATGGATTCTTAAATTCTTAATGGACATTGCTATGGCTTCGAGGTGAGGTTTTTAGATACTACTTTTGCTAGATAGCTGATGGCATCCTGAGAGATCCTGAAACGCACAGGAGATGAATTTGTATCTTATAGATTGCTTGTATAGAGTCGAAGATACAAAGTGCATATGTAAATGTTCATTCATATCTTATGAACTACTTTTTATACGTATAAAGATACATTTGTATCTTATGAATTGCTTGTGTTTCCAAGAAGCTTCATATAAACTGTATTTATATGCAAATTGTAACTCTGCGCATAATTTCTTCATTACTTTGCTAGCACTTGATTGTAACATAATAATTCTCAATTAGTCCAAGCACCAATTTCATATAAATCTAATAATAACCTCTGCTCAGACACAGCCAACTAACGTTACGATTTTCTCTTTCTCTCCCTCTTGTCTTTTTAGGTAAGTGCCGCATGTTAATAGGCCCCATCAACAGGGCTGCACAACACACAAATCACTCGTCGGGAATGTTGGGGATGAAAGAACTTCTTCAATGTCGATGGCAAATCATAAATTGTGAAATCGACACGTGAAATATTTTTGTTTGGTAGTCGAGCGAGCATTTTAATGGCCTGTTTATGCTCTGTCATACGCCGCCAAGTCATTAGAGGTGACAATGCAATGTGGAACACACCCACACACATGCATACATACACTCACACACACACACACAGACACACTCTAATTGCATGTCATAAATTGTAAGCCAGACAGTTGAGACAGGCACTTGAAAACACTTCCAGCAACGGGCAAAAACTAAAACACGCATAAATTTCCATATAGAGGAAAAACAACTCGGGTAAAGCGACTGCCAGGGCTGAGCACAGGATTGCCTATAGCAGGAGACGGCAACGCCGGGCACGGCGGAAGGTGGCAGGAGCCGAGTGTGAGCGACGGAAGCATTTGCTTCTTTTTGGCATCAACTTGTCAAATTATTTGTCAAAAAATGTACGCTCAAGTTGCTGTTACTAACAGTTGTTATTGTTGTTATTGTTGTTGTTGTTGTTGTTGTTGCTGTTAGGTGTGAACAACCAAAACTGCAGCAACACATTTGACGCGTGTGAGTGTGCGTGTGCGTGTGTGTGTTTGGGCTTAGAAGCAGTTGTAGCTATTTTTGTTTTATGTGCAACAGTTGCTGTTGTTAATGTTGTCGATTGGCCTGCTGCTGTCATAAGAAACAGCTGCATTGACATTGAATGCTTCGAACTGTGCGCTCGCACTCGAAACACACATAATAAGACTCATGCCTCAATTAGTTCAAAGGGCAATTGAAATAGGCCGAATACAATAACGAATTCAACATGAATATGAATCGATAAATTTGAGTTTTCGATGTCGAAGATGCTTAAAATTACAGTAAAGACAGAGCATATCAGAGAGAGAGAGAGAGAGAGAATGCAATTGAAATGTTCGTAATTATTAGTCAATCAAAGCGCACTTGACAGGTGTTTAGCTTGCAATTGATACTTGCGATAAGTACTATCGATAGCTAGGTAAATAAATGTGTAACTAGATATATAGATAAATAGATACTGATATGCTTGGATTGGTAGAGAAACAGATAATAGATATATCGACAAACAGACGAGGAGATATTTATAAAAGATACATATAGATACATATTTAAAGAGGTGGACTATAAAATGATTAAATGTTTGATAAAGAGGTAGATGTAATTAGGTTCCGATATGCATTCGATGGCGATACACCATATGATATGATGATCAATGAGTATTTAAATAGATAAGAGATAGTGTTAGAGATAAACAATATATGTATAGAAAAATTGGCAGTCAGACAATTTTTTAACCATAAATATATATGAATATATGTAAAATAGGCTAATCAATACATATGTTAAATGTGTAGACAGTTAGATTATAGATAGGCAGGTAGACAGAAGCAATCAATGCACAGGTTAATACATATTTTGATTGATTGATTGATTGATTGATTGATAGATAATTTGCAGCAGACTTTCCAGCATTATAAACATGTCTTGCATCGAATGAAAAGCATTCACAATTTTCGAAAGCAATTTGCGTTGCTGCTCTTTGTTTATCGACAGCAAACGAAATTCAATTAGCCTAAAACTAAAACTAAAACTAAAACCGAAGCTAAAGCTGGAGCTGAAATTTGGGGCCTCCCCAGCCGACCGAGCGACCGACCGGCACAGTGGGTAGCTATAAATAAAAATGAATCTAACGCACAACCACAGGCATTTTTCGAATGGGGGAGCAGACGGGATGGAGGCATTGTGGAGAGAACATGCCACAAAGGGCTAAACGTGGAATGGAGACAGCCCCTACATAATTCTGTGGCGCCTGCTGCAGCAGCAATAGCAGCAACAGCAGCAACAGCAGCAACAGCGGCAACAGAAGCAGCAGCAACAATAATAATATTTTTTATAGCTTTGTTTATGGAGACCAAACATGATTTGCTCGACTGAAGGGCTGCCAACTCGATTCGATTTGCGCTTTTGGCCAGCTCGCCCACTTCAAAGTGCTCGTTGGGATCTTCGGTCTGGAATTGATTTTTCATAAACCGAAATTTTTCATATCGGCAAAAGCGAAACTATAAATAAATCCCTGACGAAATATGTCGCCAAAAAAGCGAGAAAATAAAGCAACGCGCACACACGCACTAAGTAGCCTAAAAGTATCTATATATATACAGATATATACATATATACTCTATATATATATCATAAATTATGCTTGAACGAAGAATGGCTGGTAAATGCTTTTGGCTTCGGGCAGCTGCACAGATTTCTGGGTCAATCTGTTGTTGTTTTGGCTCTTTATTTATTAGCTTGTTTATGCCATGGCTAATGCACAAGTGGTTCGCCGTTGAACCGTTCCGGAGCCAACAACCTCTCCGTAAATCATCTTCCTCAATCTATTGCTATTATGTTAATAAAATTATGTTTCTTAGTCAGAGAAACCTGTTTACATGAAGCACCAAGTGTAGCTTATGTCCTCATTAATAGACTGTCCGATTGATTGATTGATGTTAATATGAAATTTGAGATACAAATTCAGTTAAATTAACTGATTGAGTTAATTACTGACTAACTGATTGAATGCTCTACTGGCCTTTCCCGCTGATTGATTAGCAAATGATTCAATCTAAATCGATCGATTGAGCGACCTACAGGTTGATTGACTGAATTACTTACTACAGGATGATGGAGCTGAACTGACTGATAGATTGATGAATCTCTATTAAGCACGTCTTCATTAGGGATGCACTGATTGAAAGCTGTTTGAATGCGAATCGATTGACTGAACGCGCTAAATACTGAATGATTGACTGACAGCTAGTTTAATCATATGATTGTGATTGATTTGCAGACTAACTGTTAAACATATTGATGAGTAACCATTTGATGGTTGAACACTGGCGTAAAGACCTTCAGAGCTCCAAAAAGTCTTCCAGCAATGCATACTTTGCTATGAGTCATTTAATTGATTGATTCTCGAATACAAAACAAAATTCATATCAAATGGAAGTGAGCTTTCATCACTTTTAAAGATTTGTTCTGCCTGCCTGTCCAGGCATTAAGTCTAAGTAACTGCGGCGTTTCACTGACAGCAACTGCAACACACACACACGCGCATACAAGACACACACACACACACACAAACATAGGCAATAATTCATTTTTGTTGGCGAAATGTCCGAGAGCGTGCAACGAGCGAGCAGCGAAGCGATATCTGTGCACCCAGGAGGCAAGCGTCTAGCGAGAGCTACATTTTAACTGAAACATTATTCTTGATACTGTGTTCTGATGCTCGCTCACAATCTGCGGGGAAGGCATATTGGTGAGCAACAATTGCATGCCTAATGGAAACGAACATTGAAATTGATTAATAGATTAACAGACTCATTTTATAAAGTTTCTGCTGGAAAAGATAACTTCCATACGAACTGGAATCAATCCAATCTTTGCAGAGCAAACCTGAAAATATGGATATCCGACGAGTATTATGCCGTCAGCAATAGCCGTTCTAGCTTTATTTGTCTGCCCTCTTTCATAGCCAGTAAAAAAATCGCCAATTCATGTGAAAACGCAAGAGACGCCAACGAAAAAAGAGGAGACAAGCGCAGTTAGGTGTTTCTTTTTTATTGTTATCCAAAAACTTAGGCGGGGTAGCTGTTAATAGTGCAGGGGCGTGGTCAGGGGCATAGTAACAACTCGACATTCAACGAATTTAACAGAAAAATGTGCACAACAAACTGCGCGGCGATGCGCTAGAGAGATATCTACATAAGAGTTAAGCGGCAGGGGCGTCAGAGGGGGCGTGGCAAATGGATTTCAGTGCGTTACAAACGACACGCGGTGTGTGTGTCTGGTATGCGCGAGATGTTTTCATAATTGCCTGCAAAAGCGATTTGAAAGTACATAAAACAAATGCAAAAAGCCAAACAAAAAAGCGGAAAGGAATTTATTCTATTGCAGGAGGCGAAGCATGAATGCCCTTTTGTTGATCAACAATAAACTCTAAATGAATAATAGAATATATAATAATGCATATATACCGTGCGAAATGTTAATTTTTAGCTCTTCATTTAATGTTTTCAAATTGCTAGGGTATCTAGTAGTCGGCTTTGCTCCACGCACATTTTTAGCCGCACTTAACTTTGTCATAAACTAAATCAATTTACATATTTGAGCGCTGTTAGATTTTGTTTCAGCCCGCAACTAAATTTAGGCCAAAATTCACGCATACATATGTTGAGTAATCTAGACGGGATGTGCATGACGCAGAGATACCCTGTACTTGATTATGAGCTTTTTCGTTAAGCAGCATTTATGTGCCAGATTCGATTTATTTGAAGACAATTTAAAATAAGCAAAAATTGAATAATTTATGGATTATTAATTTATATGCAAATTATAAATTCATTGATACATTTAAATACAGATATATTTATTGATAAATTAAAGTTTTCATTGATTTGGCATTGCTTTTGTTATTTATTGACTGTGGCAAGCAGATAGTGAGTGGCAGCTGAGGCAAGCAACTGATTGCCAAACGAATCTGAAGAGAGAGGAACAAAGAGGTGCGTGGGTGAGGGGCTGGCAGGATGTGGGTGCTGCCTGCTTAACTGACTGCAACAAAGTGCAAAACCAATCAATCACATTAGGCAAATTGATTCATAAACACATGCACACACACTCGTGTGCACTCCCTAAGTAAATTTCATTATGCGAACTCAGCTCAGCAACAAAAGAAATGAAAACAAACTCAAATTCGAATTCAAATTCAAAACAACGCACAAAACCAAAAGTAAACAAATTGGAATAACAAAACAGATCCGCGGCAGGCAAAAGGATTGCAAAAAAAAAAAAAAAAAAAAAAAAACGAAAAACGAAAAATCAACAAATAAAACAAACCAAAAAAACGGAATGGGACGACGGCAAATAATAGCCGAAAACAACAGCAAGCAAAAAATGGAATCCAAATCGAAATCAATTGTGAAAACTTGGTCCAGCAACAGATACAGGCACGCCCCCCTTGTGAACCCCTGGAATGTCCAAGCAGAGTGCCTCAGTATGGGAAAAAGTTATTAAAACTGACGATGAAAACGTTTGCGACTTTGATTGCACATGCGATTGACAGGGGCGTGGTCCAGGCAGGAGGCGGGACTGCACTTTATTGTTCGAGCAGAGTTCTCCAGTATTATTGCTTGGCTGCATTCTATTTCAAAATGCACGCTCGAGTGCACCATTAAGTCAAACTTGTCAAAAGGTAACAACAAATAAAACTTGTTTTGTTTTTGTCCCACTATGTCCAACAATTTGGACTCCTGCTACCTCCTTCTGCTCTCTGCCGATATATTTTCTTTTACGAATTTTCATTTAAGTTACAAAACAAAGCTTAAGTAATCCCAATTGTAAATTGACTCGAAATGCTCACAGAACGTAATCGGATTACATGATGAATTTTGGTTCTTATTGCTTACTAGAAATGCATGTATTTGTATATTGCTTATCGATATCTGAACAAACGATTAATTTTACTAAGAACTTAAGCCGTCTTACACCTTTTGTTGCATACGATGAAGTCTAAGAGGAAAATAAATGAGTAAAAATTTCATCAACTTATAAACTTATGCAGCAGAGCATCTCAGTTATCTCAGCGATCTCAGTTATCGCTCTATGTATATCAATATGGACTGATATAGATAAGTTCCTAGATCAAAATCAAATGTTAATAATCGGCTGAACAATAATCGCTTTATCGATGCGACGCTTGTGCTTATAGTTAAATTTTTCACTCTTGATATCAATTGGCATATTTTTTTAAAGCTAAATCAGCGCTTCAATAACAATCGATAAAATTTATCGATTATCATCAGCTATTTCACTTATTGCTCATATGAGGAATTTCTTTTTGTTGACAGACAATTTGACTGATGTGTCAATCAGTCAATCAATATATTTATGTAGCTAAAATAATGCATAAATAGCTATCGATAACAAGAATCGATTAATAACTTTATTTCATTTGCTATTCCTGTATGGAATTAACTCTTGCTGATAGTTGGACTGATATTAATCATTGCTTCAGCATGTGTATTGCCCAAACAAGAAATAAATAACTATCGATAACTATAATCGACTAATCAAAGTTTACTCCATTTGCTGCTCGACTTTTGTTTAGTTCCAGCCACGTTTCAACACAAAGACTCGGCGCTTAAGCTGGCTTAATGTATCATCCAGAATTTCTTTTCGCCTAATCTTCAATAGCACACACCACCGCCGCTCCCCACCCCACCCCACCCACAGACCGTCATTGACATTAACACACTTGGACCTCATCTCATCTCTGGAATGTGCTCAAATGAAACATTTGCCACATCGATCAACGAGCTGCCAGCCAAAAGCTGAAGTTCTGCCTCGTCTTGCACTCTTTTTGCTCAAATTAACAATATTTATATGCAATAATATATCAAGAGTGGAAGAGAGAGCGAGAGGGAGAGAGTGAGAGGGATAAAGATGGGGCGATGGCAGACAGACGACTCAAAATTATGACAAAGGCAGGACTTGGTATATTTCATAATAATGAAGACCCCCAACTCCATTCATATTCGCTGTGCTGGTTTTGTTTATGCATATTAAATGTTATAAAGACACAAATGCCAGCAGCAATAGTCACAGCAGCAACATGCACGTCAGCAACATTCGTATCAGCAACCGCTGTTGTTTCTGCTGTTGCTGCTGTTGCTGCTGCTGCTGCTTCTGTTTGTATCATTGTTTCTGGCTCTGTTGGCTCAGTAAAAATGTGTGTGAAATCAATTTGTCGAAATTGAGCACAGACACAGCAGCCTCAGAGAGGGGGAGAGGCGGAGGAGATGGCTGAGGCGGGGCAGCTGGTCTGTAGTTATGTGGCAACATGTCAGCAATGTTTCATATTTCATAAGGCGACAGTTAGCCAGAGCAGAGACCCCAAAAAGGCAGAGGCTGACAGATAGACAGACAGATATGGGCAAAGCGGCAAATCCAAATGCTCGCAAGGGACGATGCGAGAGAGATGCAGGAGGCGGAGCATCCAGAGCAGGGGCGGCGATGCCAGCATAACTGCGGGGCATTGACTGTGTGGCAACATCTTCATTTATGGAAGACGCCTGTCTGGCATTTTCATGGGAAAACTACTGAAATATCGACGAGCGAGCCAAATAACGTTGCCCGAAACACAAACTGCAGGCAGGCAGGTGCCGTTGCACATTGAGTTATTAAGCGTTAGCCCGGCTTTTGCCCTTAGCCACGTCGGCCACGCCCTCGATTGTTGCTCAACTCGATTTTGCTCCAGTTCATGTTTTTCCTCGCTCACTACTTTCACTCTAATTGCATTTTAATTGCAACAAGAGCCATCAGATGTACAGAGACTGAGACAGAGTATCTTTGTATCTTTTGCTCTATGCAATTACAATTTCCTATCTATCTATCTTAGCTGCTGCATCTCTTTTCCACTCTCTTGCCTCCATATATATTTGCTTGTCGTTCATTTTTGTATCCTGATTGCACTCGATTTGGTCATTAGTCCAATTTCGAATTTCCAATTTCCACTGAGGCAGCAACAATTAAGAAAAAAAGGGTTTGATACGTTCTCTAATCGGGTTATTTAAGAGCACTCGATTTGGGCTTGGGTCTTTGAGCCTGCTTGTAGGAAATCGATTTCGATTAGTTAACCAACAGGTAACTTGATTGAGCATAACTTGGCTTATCTTTAATATATTTTCTCTCTATTCGAGCTTACCTTTCTGTCTTTGTTTTATAGCTATCTTTTTCTCTATGATTTTTTCATTAATTGTTTGTCTCTCTCTTTCTAATCTGTTTCTCGCACTCTCTCTCTCTCTACCTTTCTCTCATTTGTTGTCTTTCCCTTTCTCTCCTTATGCAGATTGTCTTCTCTTTCTTTCTCTCCCGATTGTCTTTTATATATCTCTTAATTTTTGCTCGGTTTCTCCTTCTCTTTCTCTCTCTTTTTTTTTTATCTTTTGTCTTTCGCGCCATCTTTTTCTTCCTTTCTCTATTGGCTCTTCTCTTTTCTATTCTCTATCTCTCTCTCTCTCTTTATCCCATCATTCTCTCTTTTTCTCTGCCTCTGCCTCTCCCAGGGAAGGCGACAATCCATCAACATCTGGAGCTAAACATATCAAGGAACTGGACATATCAACTTTTCAAGTCCCACTGCCGACATGCTCTCCGCCTTTCTCCCTTGCTCTCTCTCTCTCTCTCTCTCTCTTTCTCTCTCTCTGTCTCTCTCCCTTTCTCATTCTCTATCTGCCTGTTAAAAACTAAGGTACGTGCTGCATTTGCATCAGCATCAACATCAGCGTCCGCATTTGGGGCTTGCTGCAAGTTTCAAGTTGACAGCGACTTGGCAATGCCTCTTTCATGCAATTTTTGCCCTTTGGCCGCTCGTCGTTGTCTCTGTCTCTGTCTCAACGTCGCTTGTCGCTGTTGCAGGCTTGGCCGTCGCCACGCGCTGCAGAAATGTCAACCGAAGAAGAAGAAGAGGAATATCGTATGCCGTTGAGCCCGAGTCAGAATGTCAGAGACAGCTTCCACACGGTGACATCTTCGTTGGCTCCTCCATGTAGATTTCAATCGCTGAAAAGGAGCCAATCCCAGTCCCAGTCCCAGTCCCAGTCCCAGCTCCAGCTTCAACTTCAACTTCAACTCCAATAGCTGGTCTTCTGGTCTTCGAGGGTCTCTTAAGTTTCTTTTTTCCATTTCGTCTGCGTCTGCGGCTTTTGTTTGTTTACTTCGACTGGGCAAATGTCACAACGTTCCACAAATTGAAGTTTGTCTACGCTGCTCGCTTGTGGCTCGTGATGACAATGCACTGTCAACGCGACTAGGCCCCGTTAACCCTTCGCTCCTTCACCTTTCACTCCCACTCTCTCTCTCCCTCAAAGTTCTGCTGAGCTGCACTCGACCAGAGAACTGGCACGAGGTCAATTTCTGGTGGCGCTTAATAATAGTGCATAAAAAAGTAAAAAAAAAAGAATTAAAATGGCGTAAACTGAAAAATATGTCAAACAGACGCGCTTAACCGACTGCATAATACTCGCTCACTCATCCAGCTGCATCATATATCGCTGACAGAAGCATCTAGAGGGAAAGACTATAGAGATTATTTATAGATCTGGGCATATACAAACCTTCTCCTCAACTATCACGCAATGAAGCTTAGACTGACCAAGTCATACCCATCCATATACTCACTTGCCAATTGATGAACGTGCATTGGGATATATAAATGGAAAGACGACAATTGCTGGTCATTGTTCTGGCGCGCGTGCAACTGCCTAATGGGTATATTCAGTGTGCTCATCCATTATGAATAGCACATTCAATTTTAAATCGCGTATCATGAAAGAGAATTCGCAAGCTGCAAAAAACATTCGCTTTGCATAACAGAAATGAAACAGTGAAGAGCCCAAAGGCTTAACCAAACTTTAAAGCCAATTCCAACCAGCCAAAAGACACGTTTTAAATTGCTTTCTGGCTAAACTCAAATTGAGTTTGCGTGGCAAATCAAATCAATTTCCGATTTCATGCGAGCTTTTAAAACGATTGATTTAGTTGTTTTAGATTTCTTGTCTCAGCATATGCAAAAATAGAACTAGTTCATAACACCTGATGAACCAGTAATATCGATTCTATATTTACAACGGAGCTGGCTCAAGAGCTCCAACCTTTTACTCTCCAGTTGCATAAGAGCATTATGTATTCAGTTATACTGAGTCTTTCATTACTGTCAAATAGTGGAACTTGAGCTAGTTCAACCCGCTTAGTTCAAACCGAAAATATTTACTCACAATTATAGAGCATCTCAAAGTCGATCCGTTTGCCTTTTGCATTTGTATTCATTTCTGTTGCTGTTGCTGCGTTTGCAAAACGCAAAGTCAAGCCCCACGCTCAATTTGCGGCCCTCGCAGAAACTCTGCTCAGTGACGTTGCAGAAAGTCACGCACATTAAATAAACCAACAATAACAACAACAACAACAACAACAACAACAACAATCAACAAAAGCCAGCAACAAACAACAAGCAACAACAAATGTATTTCTCCTAATTATTAATATTGCCCATCGTCGTGGCATTCGCGTTTGGATTTTGTGCCTGGTAATCCAGCTAAGTGGTTCTCATGCCCCTCGCCATGTAGAGAACGTTTATTTTTATATTTTCGCGATTCAGCCAATATGCGAATCGAGTGAAATACAAACAAACAAATATGCGACGGTCGATCCCAAAAACTTGTTCAGTTAGCATCTTTGCTTCCGCCCAAAACTATGAGGAATAAATAGAGGAAAGCGAAATAAATCAGGGTAAATAAATAAATAAATAAGATCTTCAAAAGGATGCATAACGGAATGTGAGGGAAGAAGAAGTAAAGACGATGAGAGAAGAAGTGGGGAGGAAATGGAGAGTGTAAGGCAGAGAACCACAAAGTGAAGAGATGATAGAAGAAAAGGGTAAATAACAGAGAGAATAAGGAGAGAGGAAGATAGATGTAGGAAATGAGATGAAAAAGAAAAATGAAGAAATATGGAGAGAAAATGAAATAGAGAGACGGAAGAAATAAAGAGAAATGAGCAATGGAAGACAAAACGAAAGAAGAACAGAGTCAAACAACAGTTAGAGGGAACACCAAAGGATAGCTTAAGAGAGGATAGAAGAAAGAGATGCAAGAAACTGTTGAGCAATGTATGCTTCTCTGCCTAAAAGCTGTTAAAGAAACTTCACTGTTAAGCAATGTATGCTTTCTCTGCCTAACAGCTGTTAAATGCAATAACATACAGGAAAACAAACACACTTAACTGTTAAGCAATGCATGCTTTCCCTGTTTAACAGCTGTAAGAGAAACTTCACTGTTAAGCAATGCATGCTTCCTCTGCTTAACAGCTGTTAAATGCAATAACATACAGGAAAACAAGTGTTAAACACACTTAACTGTTAAGCAATGCATGCTTTCTCTGCTTAACAGCTGTTAAATGCAATAACATACAGGAAAACAAGTGTTAAACACACTTAACTGTTAAGCAATGCATGCTTTCTCTGCTTAACAGCTGTTAAATGCAATAACATACAGGAAAACAAGTGTTAAACACACTTAACTGTTAAGCAATGCATGCTTTCCCTGCTTAACAGCTGTAAGAGAAACTTCACTGTTAAGCAATGCATGCTTTCTCTGCTTAACAGCTGTTAAATGCAATAACATACAGGAAAACAAGTGTTAAACACACTTAACTGTTAAGCAATGCATGCTTCCTCTGCTTAACAGCTGTAAGAGAAACTTCACTGTTAAGCAATGCATGCTTTCCCTGCTTAACAGCTGTAAGAGAAACTTCACTGTTAAGCAATGCATGCTTCCTCTGCTTAACAGCTGTTAAACAAACTTCCCTGTTAAGCAATGTATGCTTCCTCTGCTTAACAGCTGTTAAATGCAATAACATATAGGAAAACAAGTGTTAAACAAACTTAACATGAATTGCAGAAGCATAAGTGATAAATTGATCCAGGTCCTTCTAGAATAAAGCTAATGCTAGAGTAGATTTAATTAATCGTTAATAAGAAGAGGCTTGCTCTGTTAACGAACTATTAAGGAAATGCCAGCTGCATTAACTATGTTAGACACAAGCATAGACTTTTTTTATCCCATTCTGCCTCTCTTTCTCTCTCTCTCTCTCTCTCTCTCTCTCTCTCTCTCTCTTTGTCTTTCTCAGTCTCTCATAAGTAGCCAATTAAAAGGCACTTCTGCAGCTACTGAGCCCAGACGCTGTGGGGCATTTATAATTCACTTAGAGCTCCAAAACTGAGAACTACTGCAAAATGGAACGAAAAGTGCTAATTAAAATGCTTGCGAACAAAGTGCGGCCTGTGGTCGCTTCTGCAACACTAACGCGCTGGGAAACCAAACTTTTGGCCCAACTATAAATGCGTAAATGCGTTGTCAAAGCGACAGGCAGGCATGGGAATGAGCGATGGGAGCTTTTGGTTGTTCTGCCTGGGGTTGGGGTTGGATTTGATAATGTTTAATAATCGTGACATTTGGAATTGCTCAACTTGGAAACAGGAACTCGGAAATGTCCGACATTCTGGCAGTTCGGTTGAGTCCAGTTCAGTTCACATCACTCACATTTGCAACGTGTTTCAGAAGCAACAACAACAACAACAGCAAATGTAATCTGACCTGCCTTCCCGCCGACCCCTCCTGCTAGGAAGTCGTCTGCCCCCATTATGATTTTTGTATAACGAACATTTGAGTGAGCCCGAATGTCCAGTTCGGTGTATTAGTTCAGCAGAGTGTTTGACCATATTTTATGCTCTACTGGAAATTACAGTGACACATAGAAAGGGAGAGAGACACACATATAGATTGGGAGCGAGAGAGCTGGAAAACTTAGTTTGACGTTCAAAAACTGTAGACTGTCAGCCGAGCAGCAGTCAGAAGTCAGCAGTCAGCAGTCAGCAGTTGGCAGTCAGCAGTTGGCAGTTGGCAGTTGGCATTCAGTTGAGCGAAAGCGGAAACCGGATACTGCCAGAGTTGCCAGCCGCTTACCGTTTCCCGTTATGTGTGCCTGTGCAGGGCGTTGCCAGACCCCATTGATAATGGCAGCCAAAAAGTTTTTAATGTTGTTTATGGCCCGCTTACAAAGTCAGTGATTAAATTATTTATGACAGCTTTAAAATGCAGAGAGTTGCTCCACTTTCAGTGTGGCCATAAAATGACCCAGGCAACTAAACCGCCCCCTGCCAGTGTTGCCAAATGCGGTTGACACACAGAGCAGCAACAGCAACAGCAATAAACATTTACGCTGCGAGCGAAATTAAGAAAATGAGTTCGCAAAAAAGAAGAACAAGAAGAAGCAGAAGCAGAAGCAGAACCAGAAGAAATGTATAACGGGGCCAACAGAGGCGCCTTGGCGCAGCCATCGCTGAGGTTCAGGGCTATACGCCAATGCGCTTGACAACACTGTTTGTGCCGCTGTTGGGCCGACAAACTGCAGCAACATTGTTGTTCGCTATTGTTTGGTATTATTGCTGTTTTGTGGTGCCACTCATTCCTTTATGCCCCGCCCACCCCTGCCACGCCAGCTTGCTGGGTGTTGCCATTGTGTTCGCGTGCAGCGTGCAGCGTGCACTTGACGCCTGCTTTGGGGCACAGGACAGGACAGGCACAGCGACATGGCCTTGGCGCTGCCAACTGACATTGTACAACACTAATTACCCATTCTTATGGCGCTCCTAAAAGGAAATAGCATTTTCCACATGCATTACACAACACTGTAATAGCGAAACAAACGCCATTTGCGCCTGGGCCTGTCTTAATGTGTCCGAACTTGTGCAGCAATTAAGATTTGACTCTCGCCCAAAGGTGAACATTTCAGCCATTAGCTTTTAGATGCACTTACCAGCTAACAACACTGGCCTGGTCTACCGACACCTGCTAGCCATTTAGAGAATAAATATGACTAAGTTTTTTTCGGCTAATAATTTTGTTTCCACAACAAATTCAAATAAAACTTTTAAACTTGTAAAGTTTACCAACACTGTTGCTTCGGCTTACCTGGAGAATCCTTCGTAAAACAATTGAATTTCATATTCAATCACCAATCCGGGCTATAGATATGATTCGAAAGCCCAATCAAAACTTGTAGTTCAACACTTAGCAACACTGATGTTCAAACTTATACAACACTGTTCTATATATGGGCCAATAAAGTGGAGGGCATTACAAATAATTGTAAAACCTTTAAAAAAAAAACTAATTTTCAGAAACGCATGCCTCCACAACGTTTACCAACACTGTAAACAATAAAACTTACATAACAAGTCAATTGATTAGCTGCAGCTGCCAACTTTTTAAATGCTTGAGAGCACTTCTGAAATGAAGGCAATCAAGTGCTCCACAGACATTTACCAACACTGCTGCACTTGCTGCTTCTGAGACCTTTGCTTGGCTTGCCTCATTAAACAGTAGCCGCAGCAACAGTTGCCACAAAGTTGGCGGCACTTTTAAAAGGGGCTGCCTATGGGTGTGTGTGTGTGTGTGTGTGTGTGTGTGTGTGTGTGTGTGTGTGTGTGTGTGTGTGTGTGTGTGCAGGTCTATTATTACCATTCACAATGTGTCGCGCCGTTCTCAATCATCAATTGACGTCAATTTCTGAAGCAGCAACAACTTTTGTTGCACTTCGTCAACTTCAATTCAATTTCTAGAGTTTCCCATTTCTGCTGTTTTTTACTCCTGCTCTCTCCCACTCCCTTCGTCTTCTTGTTGACAGCATCTTTAATGATGATGATGTACGTGTGTATGTGTGTGTGTGTTTGCTTTTGGGGTATAAATTGTGAAACTATGGTTTCCAGCACGCAACTCATTAAGCAGCCAAGCTCAAATAGTTGAAAAGAGCTTTGAGTTTGTTTTATAACAATTAAAGAAGTATATTTTCCAAAATAATGCAATATCCAAGCGTGTTCGATCTCCTTCATTGAACTGATCCTCAGCTCTCGCCTTGCTCTGCCACATCATATGTATATGTATGTCCTTGCATTATCCTCGCCTCGCTGCTCCACCTTCCATTGCCGCCCTTGTTCGGCAATTGAGCGCACTCACTGCATATGCCATTCAGCTCTCGCCCAAGTCTGGCAAATGTCTGAGCATAGATGCAGTCCTGGCGCTCTTCTATCGCTTTCTTATCTTCCGCCACACTTGTCTGCCAATTGAGCGCATTCACTTCAGCTGAAGTTGTCTCTGGTCTATTACACTGATTACACGCTTGATTAGACTGTTCGCATAATTAAAAAAGTTGAGTTCAGTTCAGTTTGTCTGCGAGTTAACCCAATTGCAAATGGTTTATGATAGCATCGCTGCAGCAGTAGCAGCAGCAGTAGCAACGCTTGACGTGAGCTCTAGACATGATGCAGTTATAATGGCAGCCTTCCGCGCTTGCCTCGCCTGCTCAGTCATGCAGCTGCACCTGTGCGTGTGTCTGTGTCTGTGTCAGCGTCTCTGTCTCTGTCTCTGTCTCTGTCTGTGTGTTGATTGCCAACAAAATGCTGAGACAACATGCAAAGTCAGCGAACAAAAAAAAAAAAAAACAGAAAAGAAAAACGTACAGAACGTGAAAGAAAAAGCTGCTGTTGGCCTCAAAGTGAAAGGAGAAGCAGAAAAGATGCTAAGAAGCTAACCTCAGTCGGTGACAATTGGCAGTAGTTGACCCATTTGCTAGCAACCCCCTCACCCCTTCAGACCCTCGCCCTTCACGGGAGCTGTAGCTGCAGTAGATGCTAGCAAAAGCCAGTCCAAATCGAGCGAATGCTGCGCTTCGAGCAGCTCCACATGATTTCCCGACAGCGCACAAGGGCCATGGCAGAGTAAGGGCCATAAGTAGCCGAAGTGTGCGGAATGGTAATGGGCAATTCGATGCACTCAGTGCAGCGACAAATGGAATGCAACTTGATTTCCTTTATTTGCCCAAGATGCACACAACATGAAATGAAGTGCCAACGTCTCAAATGATCTCGCTCAGTCGCTTGCCTATCTCAATGAGCTGAGTTGAGATTTCTCACATAAGCATTTTTTCGTAATTGCCAATTTGGCATATAAAAATAGTTGTTTGCCACGAACTGAGAATGAGCAGCGGAATGGGACTCAAAAATTGAGGATATGAGCAGCGAGAAGCGAACGGAAAAGAATCAACAGCTTTAAACCAAAAGAAAAGACAGCAAAGTCAATAGAAAGAAATAGAGAAGAATGATAAGTCACGAGCAGAATGACAGCAAAACATTTTACCCAAGCAAGAAGCGAAGCAATGAGTAAATATTATAGAAAAGACCAAATGAGTAGCTAAACTGTGCAATGAATAGCCAAGGGAGAAGCCAACTAAGAAGTCAGCGCACAAAAGATAAGTTAATCGAGAGCCACTGCATTTATCTAAGCAAAACAAACTGCGAAACGAATCCTTTAATAGATGTTAAAGTTGAAAAGAAGCTCAGACTGAAGTGAGAAGCGGGAAGCAATGCAAATAAGTTCGAAACAGAAGAAAACAATCAAGTCGAGTGAGAAGCGACTATGAAGTTTGAAAGCTGTGCATGTTAGGCAATTTATTCGTCTGCGATTGCCCAAATCGTGTCGAGCGATACGTGTATTCTATATATATATATATATATATATATATATAAATGTATGTTTGTATATGTAGTTATATTTATATGTGAATAAAAGTTCATGTAAGAACTTTCAAGTGGCTGCAACAACGAGCTGTCAAGTTATTGCCAACTATGCGAGAGCTGCGGCAGCATGATTTAGAACTTGCTCCTTTGGTGTCCACCATTAGGCCATGAAACCAAGGCATAGATATAAGACAACAAGAGCAGTCAAGCCGCGGGTATACCGCTTAGTCACCCTAGTACCCTATGTCATCCGCCCTGGCAATCAGACGAGTGGGTGAGTAATCGGGAATAAATGCTAGACAGGCAGATAGATAATAGACCATAGAAGGATACTTAAACTGGGCATAGCTCGATCGTCTCGGCTCGTTAGGCTGATCAAGCCAAGCTGCACTCAGCCTCCTTTTGCTTGTTACAAAAGTTTGTTCGCAACTAATAAACCCCATTTGAGCCTCTCTGAATGAACGAATTTGGACGAAGCTGTGAATGGCTGCATGGCTAGGCGACGATGCCAAAACAAGTGCTTAAGCCAACAAAGATTTTCAATTTTCATAACCAGAGGCATTTGGGCCTGAGGATGTGAGAAGTAGTTCTTTAAGTCTTCATTGTTTTTTCGGTGGCTGGGGCAAGTTTTTATCTCGACGCTGCATCTGAATCACGAATGTCAATTACTTTTGCCCGGCGCCCAGCCCCCTACAGAAAAACAAACATCTGTATACATTAAGGCGCCTGTATCTCTCTCCCTCTCTCTCTCTCTCTCTATCGCCATCTTCCCCCCGCTCGCTCTGCCTCTCTCTATGTTTAAAGTAAAAGCGAAAGTTTGTCCTTATTGTTGGCTCGCATGAATCAGAAGATGACATCATCGCAAGCCATTGACTGAGCGAATGGTAAATAAATAAATGAAGAGCTAGCAGCTTCATACGGCGAACGCTATCGCAGCGCCATCTATCGATAAGTATGCCAACTGACAGACTCAGCCATGCACACTTGGCAACTTTTTAATTAATTATATTTCAGAATATTTTGTTGTTAGGCAATAAAAAAGAGATGTGCGAAGGCTGTTAAATAAGCTAAGTCATTTGCACATTCATTCTCCTGCCATTGGCAGCTTTTGCTGAACTGCTGCTATATGCTACGAAGGGAGGAAGTGGAGGAGCAAAACTTATTTTACTAATACTAACAACGTATCGATAACAGTTCTTCAAAAGACTTGAATATCGATTAATGAGAGACCTTCTGATATATGGGGCAATATCAGATGATATCGAAAAGCTTTGGTTCATAGAACTAGAAGCTGGAAGCAACATTTTAGCATATTTTAGACTTGAGCATATTCGAATCATAAATATATACTAACGCTCTCTCTCTCTCTCTCTCTCTCTCTCTGTCTCGCTGTTTATTTGCAGGTACGTGCCTAAGTTGTGATTTAACCAGATGAAACCCGCCTCCGTCTAGCTCGAACTTGGCTAAGTAGCGAACAAATTATGTTTCGAACTCTCATAATTGATTGCATATTTCATTTAATGGCTTTTCCCATACACTGCGCTAAAGTTCATGCCGATCGGCTCGAGGGCGCAATAATATTCTGTTAAGTGAAATCTACATAGAGTGTATACATAAAATCTGGTTTTACCAACAAATCGTCTAATTGGATTTCCAGTGAAATATGAAAAACAAGAAAAAAAAAGTATTAAAACACTCGCCTATAAAATATTCAAATATTAATTGCATATTGACCACATTTTTCACATAAATAGAGTTTGTTTTCTGCTACTGTTTCAATATTTGATTTGAGTTCTTTTTCTCTCGCACTTCATAATGGGTCAAATACGATTCGCCCATAAAAACGTACATATATATGGTAGAGCCGCTGAAATCAAATGAAATGAAAATTGCAAACCTCAAAACAATATTTTTTACTGTCGCCTATTTGCAATGTTTTTCGTATGCTCGTTCAGCAGGTGATGCCAGAGAATGTATTTGGTCACTTTAAATTTTTTATGAGAAAAATCGTATTGCCTATCCTCAAAATTTCTCGATATATATGTATTTCTCAGAGTATATGTATGTGTTTCTATCTATAACTTGCAATTGCGCCCATCTATGCTTCTCAGATTGCGTTGAAAACCGTTGTGGTACAGGTATTTCGTAGTCAGCTATGCCCCATGGCAACGTCCTTTCTTATTCCTCTTTCCTTTTTTTGGACGCAGTCAGCAACAAGCATGGTCCAGTTCTGCTCGGCTCTTTTCATTTCGCATGTATCCTAAAAATACACAATCATCAACTGAAAATTGCAGGCACCACGCCCCCAGCCTACGGCCACGCCCACACCGCCGCCTCTAACGAGTGGCTATGGCCGTGTTGGAATTGCAACGTAAATAGACTTTTTCAATGCACTTGACACATGCTATTAAATGGCAGCCAGCGATAGCACTTTGCAGGGGGCAACGGTCGGCAGGGAGGGGGGGGGGGTGTGTGTGTGTGTGTGTGTGTGTGTGTGTGAGGCAGCACTGCGACAGATGCATTTACTATCTATCTATATATACATACATATATATACATGTATATGTATATGTACGTATCTCTTACGTATATCCAATATTTATATGCTATAACTGCAGCACAAGGGGCACTTGAATACTAGCGGCAATGCAGTGTGCAAACGTTGCGCTACAGTTGAAATAAAGGAATTAACTCCTGTACACAACAGCGAAAAGCTTTCACACGCAGGGAAGACACGTAGAAAGGAGACTGGCCCGCATGCTAGCTCTGCCGCAGGAGTCCACTAAACCAGCGCACGAAGGGCAGGAATGTACAGGGTGAATGATCACAGGGAGAAGCCTTGAGGAAAAGAAAGAAGCGCTACATAGTGACTTAAGGACCTACGAAAAGCAGAAGATGAAGATAAAAGAAGAAAAGTTAGCAACAGGTAACTAAAATAATCATGAAAAGAAGTTAAGCGAGAAGCAACAGAGCTGAAATGCACGTAGAATATAATTAAAGGATAAATGAAGGCTTAAGCAGAGTATGAAGTAGAAGCCCTACAAAGAGCTAATCAAGGAATGAAGTAAGAAGCAATCGCAGCGAGAATCATTGCATGAGAATCATATAGATATGTCAAATTATGAAGTGAGAAGCATTATGAGAAGTGCTACAAAACGGTATGCAATGAAGAGAGAAGCACAATGAGAACTGCAGCTAATAAACTAAGTCAAGCTAAGCAACGTGAGGCATAAGGAGAAGTGCAATAACTAGCTCAGTAGTAAATATGCAGTATGAAGGGTCGATAAGTGAACTTAAGAAGCAAAGCTGGTTTCACCTTTGTTGGGGCACTGGAAGCTCGCCAAGCAATAGCGCAATGCACACTTAAACGGGGACACAATTTGAGCGCTGGCATGCAATATGCATGAAATGTAAAAAATATTTATATATATATACAAATTATATAGACTAGGGAGTTTAGAAGACAAACCCCCCCGTAGCGTTCGCGCACCCCAGCGACCGGCTCAACCCCCAACGGGTTGTTTTTCGCATATATCGACTGACGTCGACGGCATGTGGCAACCTTTTTAGTGACATGAAAAATGTGCAACAGCATCGACTGAAAAAAGTGAAAATGAAAATTCCACTCTCCCTCTCTCTCTCTCTCTGTGAAAATGGGAAAAATGATGCAAGAGCAAAACTCTAAATAATAAAATCAAAATGAAATGAATCGTTGGGAAAACCTGCAAGAGCTATTGAAAAAATATTGTCAGCATCATTGGCAATCAGCGAGGAGCTGGGCAGGAGGGGCAGGCTATGAACCATTCAGGCTTATCCAGCACAATATTAAAAAAAGTATAGCAGAGAGAAGCCCCAAAAAGCAAAATAAGAGAAATCATTTAACCACAACGAGATGGGCACAAAAGGACAACAAAATTGCTTCATATTTACCATAGCGTTACGGCCGCGTTTGGGGCCAAACGGTTTATCAGTGCTCAAATAGAGAGCAAGAAGGAAGGCTCAGGGATCGGGGATCAGGGATCAGGAATGCAGGGTTTGCCCGGTAGGTGATATACGTGGTTATGAATTGAATACGCGCACATTAAACAACTGTCAAAGTGTTCAGTTTTTTGCTGCTGTTGTCGCCTGTTGTCGGCCTGGTTAGCAGCATTTACCGGAATGGCCGCCGGGTCCGGGCAAAAGTGGAATTTGATTTGATTGGATTGCAAAGTGAATGCATTTGCGGCATGTAACGATTTTTGATACGGCACCAGCAGTGAGGTGGAGGGCGAGGCAGCACTTAATTGCCAATGTCTATCCAATTTATTGGGATGCAAATAGCGTTAAGAGCGCTTGCAATGAAAATCGACAACTATAGTTGGCAGCAAACTGTTAGCAATCACTTAAACTCATACTTTCACGCACTGTTCTCCAAGTATTATCGATTGCATAGTACAAAACAAAAACCATCTTCACCTCAAAAAATTCCGAAGCATATGATGAAGCGATCTATTATCGATAATTACGTAATTATCCAGAGCAACAACAAGAGTAAACAATTGCTCAAGTTCAATATCCGCGCTGAGCCCACACTGAACTGTGTGCGGAGCTTAACAATCGATATGTTATCGATGTCGATGTAATTGTAATAAATCAAAAGCCAATCTCCCATAAAAGCAGCTTACACTCGCAATATACAGCCTGCCATAAAGGAGTGGAGGCAGTTGTCAACGTGATGCGAAATGTAATCAAGAATTACCAAATTGTTGTAGGCGCCGCGCCGCGTCGCGCCGCTTCGCACCACCTCGCACCATGGGGGGTCATTTGGGCTCCCAATCAGCAGGCGCTGTGCGGCTGTGTGTCCCTGTCATCGGCAGCATTATCCAATATTATACAGTTAAATGGTATTCAAGCAAAAGTTGCTTCATAAATGGGCAAGGAGCCAGGCCAGAGCAGGCGAGAAGGACTCTCTCGAATGGCAATGCGGATCAGGACAGCGGGAGCAACCAGCAGCCAGCAGCCAGCAGTCAGTCGGCGGGCAATGAAATTGAAGTTTATCGACATCGTTAAAATTATCTTAACGGGACATCTTGGGCAACATGGACCAGAGCTGAGGACGTGTAGCTGTATGGCTGGACCCAAGCAGAAGGCTGCAAAGTCAACGTCATCGACTGCGTTTGCTACATTTTATTACTTATGCTGCGTCGAGTCGTTCATATAAATTCACATTTTCCACTTCATTGGTTAAGAGCAGCAGCAGTAGCAGCAGCAGCAGGAGCACAGCAGCCGCAGCAACAACAACGATAACAACAACGATAACGATGACGATGACGACGATGACGACAATCTCTGCACTTTCATCCTCTGCAGCCACTTTGCATAAGTGAGCGCGAGGGCATGCCACAAAATTGCGACCGGGAGGGCGAGGGGGCGGTAGCTGGTCGTTCTACCCCGAGAAAATTGACACACTGCATAAATCTTACGAGCAGGAGGCAGTGTGGGGGCAGCATAATTCGCACGTAAGCGAGAAAAAAGGAAGACTGAAAAAAATTCAAAAACGAATTACACACACACACAATATGCCCAACATACACACACACATACGCACACGGAGGGATTGTAAATGCCATGCATATGAATTATCGATTGTGCGTGAACTTATCTTGAGGTGAGCATCCGAGGGGTTCGACTGCCACGTTGGCATTACATACGAAATTAAGTGGCATCCCGAATGTCATTCATAAATAATTCATTTCCTTTCACAAACAAATCCCACCGCCTCTCGCGGCCTCCTTCTCGCTCATTTGCTTTGTGCTGAGATGCAAATCCGTATTGTTTTGCATGCGGAAATGGTCATTTGTGTTGGCTTGCATTCATATCGATAACGATATGTATCTGCATCGTTGGGCTAATCGAATTTAAATTTATGCCTTTGTCTGCCTGACGCCAGTTTGTCATGTTTTTGAATGGGTCTCGCGATGACAATGACAAAAGCCTCAGTCAGCCTCTACATAAAGCAAGGGATTGACATACTTTGTATATAATTCTGTTATATATAGAGAGCAACAGCAACGGTAATTGCATATTTAACAGTTTTTTAAGCCACAATCACGTGTAGCTATAAATCAAGCTTAGCTGACCAATTATTCTTCTATACAATTTATTGTTATCCATAGCAGTTGTCAATGCATTTCATTTAAATATGCAAACCGATAGTTCAATTATCTTTATTATGCTATGAATTGATTTTGTGGCAATACTTAACAGCGATAATTCTTATCGATAAAGTGCCTATGCGGCTTGCCTTAGTTTATTTTCCCACTCAAAGCATTCAAATTCGAATTCCTTATCGAAAAATTGTTATCGATAATTGCTCATATTTGCTAAAATATAGTAGAATCTCTTATTCTAGGCACTTTATGCCGGCGGGCATTATATAATCATCAATAGCATATATCGATAACATTCGACATCAGTCTCTCTGCATCAACCCCTTCAACAACGTCCCATTACATTGTTATGATAGGCATTATGTAGTTATCGATAACATTTGACACGAATCTGTGCACAAAGCAGGCAACCCTCTATGCACACTCCATGCACATCTCCGACAACATCACCTTTGCGCTGATTATCATCAATCCTCAAAGTAACCTAAATTTTCTATTGAATGCGCCCTACCCTTTACCCCACTGCCCCCGCATGCCCCTACACTGAAAGCAGAGGAGAAAAGATATACCCACTTGTACACGCCATGTCATTGTGGCCATTGTACGTCTAGCAAAGGCAGACAGGCGGGCAGGCAACCCTAATCAGCGGACATGGGGCAGAGCGGAGCGCCAGAGCCCGCCTTCCACTATCATTCTATTTCCAGGTCCCCCTCTCGGCCCACCCGCAGTCGCTGCTCCCAATTCACAATGACACTTCAGCTCGCTTACACTTGAATACGCATGCCACGTCCAGAGCAGCGGCAGCGGCAGCGGCAGCAGCGCACTCAGATGCACATGAATGCGAAATGGGCGCACATGCTTACTGGCACTGGCCACGCCCACTGCGGCACCTGCAGTCGTCTCCTTCCGCTGTCGCTACTCTGGGAGTGCCAGTATTTAAATCGAAAAGCTTCATCAGCAATAGGAGCATCGACGTCAAACGGAAGTCTTAACTTCCGTTTTTCCCGCTCTCTCCACCAGAGCTCCTTTTACCTGCGCGTTGGGCGTGCCACGACTCCATCCCCACCCCACCAGCCCAAGCTCAGCTACCCTCCACATTGATAATGACAAAAGTGTTAATAGCGCCCCACATGCTGCATGGCGCATGGGTCTGTGCGCAAAATTATGCAGGCACTGTTGAGGAAATACAACAACACTCGGCAACAAAAATGTTTAAAAAAAGAGATGATTGGGCTGCGGATATGACACACTTTAGATACCCTACACTCCAGTTACCTACAAGGTTAGGTTGACTCGATGGGAGTGTTAGGCAAAGAGGGATCCCCCAAGATCTAAGGCTTGGCAACTTACGGAAATGAATTGCTTGCATGACAAAGAGCCTTGATTCATGATCCAATAAGAAAACTTAAGAAAGTTATCGATAACTAAAACAGCTGCTGAAGTGCAGCGATCGGAATAGTAGCACATTTCCTTGGTCAGCCCATAGATCTCTCTTCAGTGCATTATATAGCGCCTATCGAACTGAAGGCGCTCTGAAAGGGCAAATAAACGGGACGACTTGTCTGGCAAAAACACACGTATAGGCACTCTCACTCACTCACTCACACACACACACACACATACAGGGTCTTTCATGAACATATGCAAAGCGCTGAAGCGAATGAGAAGTAGAAGTAGCTGCCGAAGCCGAGGCCGACGAGCAGGAAATACTCATACAGTGAGTGCAGGCGTGACGATTACGTTGAGCTATGCCAACCCTGGCAGCGGAGCGACTAGCCTGCTGCACACTCACACTCACACTCACATTGCAGGCAGCACTTTGTATCCACACTTCACTTTTCATGCACCATGTGGACGCCGCAGACACGTCGAAGTCGGATTTCATCTTTAGCGCTAGCTGTTGTTGCTGTTGATGCTGCTGGCAGCATCTACATCAGCGTCTTAAATCCTTTCATTGAATGACAGGCATATTATCTATTTATCTCACTCACTCGCGCTCTATCTCTCTCTCTCTCTCTCTGTACATATCTCACTACTGCAATAGCTACATTGACAGCTCGCTCTGTCGGCTGGCGCTTCGCTTTCTGCACACCTTGATAACAGCAGCAGCAGCAGGTTCTGAAGCAGCACTCCGCTGCCTGCTTATGCTATTAAAGGCACTGCAATCGCTGTGCCCTGCCTCATATTGCATTCAACTGCTTTTCTTTTGTATTAAGCGTCGTTTTCATACGTGTCAACCCTCTGCCTCCACCCTCCCCCTTTGCCCCAACTGATCCCCAAGCAATTCAACTGAACTTCTCTAGACCAGCCTCTACTTCATCCTGTGCTCCAATTAATGTACTCAAGATTTAGCCAGCGATAAGTCGACAGCTTTGCCATACAAAGATACCACACGCACACCGAGTAACACTAGGGCTGATCCAGGCAATTGCAGTTGCAATATGGCTTGCAATTGAGCCCTAACAGTCATACGCCTTAAGCTTCTCTCAATTGTCAGGAAATCCTCGCTTAGCTGAGGTCAATAGGCATTAAACTCGTATGTAAGCTGCTAACTCTATCAATCAAACTGAATTCATTGCATACGCCCTTTAATATGATCTTTCCATACGACACACTTTATGTAAGCCCTTTAATCAAGCAGAGTTTTCAATCACTGACTAACAATCAGTCATAATTTTAACTTTACTGGACTAGAAATGTTTCTCCAATTCAGCTTTGTCTATACTTTAAGCCATCAATCAGGGCATCGCAGCAAGCAATGCATTCAGTCAGGCATTTCAATCCGCTGTCAATCATAGGTGCTTCTTCCCTTAGCTCAATCATGGCTTTTATATTTAGCACCGACTTCATCTTTGCCCTAGTCCTTCAATCATTTCTTGCCAAAACTGGGCTCCATCAATCACTTTCTTACATCCGCATACCATTACAGCTCATCACATCCAGAGCTCTCGTCCTCTAGACATACAAATCACTTTCACATCAGCTCTCAATCATTCCATTTCGCCCGTTTTCAATCAGGCTTGCATCCTCTTCTTCTCTCTTGTTTTACTGCTTAAAGTTGTTTAGTGTCTGCAGTGAGCAGACAGTGTCTGCTGTCAGTTAGCTGCCAGCCACAACAAGTTGCTAAGCAGTTGAGCGGCCAGCCTAAAGCCAGGCCCAAAAAAGAAAAAAACAAAAACTCTTGTGTGTGTGGGACAAATTGAATGCAATTAAAGCTGTGTGTTTCCCAGGCACATTTAAATGATGCATGCTCAGTCGGTCGGTTGTTCGGGCGGTCGGTCGAGCTGCGCCGTCGACACGCTTCAGCGCCAACAGTGGCTGCAGAAATTAGCAAACGAGTAGCTGCCTCTTTTCACGCTTGACGCAATGGATGCCTCTCGCCGCCCGGCAGGACTTTTGCAGCCTGTGGCCTGCAGCATGCAGTTGGGAGTCTTGGGGTCTTGGGAACTGCCACGCCCAGACGACGCACGCCTCTGGCACATTTTGCCAAGTGATTTATGAGCCGCGCGGCAGCATTTAAACATGAAAATATTTTTCGTATATGAATGGCAACCCTGGCAGCAGCAGCAGCAGCAGCAGCAGCAGCAGCATCATCAGCAGACGCAACGCCCCTACCTCCGTCTGCTGTCTCCGGTCTCCTGCCTTCTGTCTCTGCCCCCTTTCTCTTTTTTGCAGCTGACACATGTCTGTTGGGGCTGGCTGTCAGCCTCGTCGGCTGCATCTTTAGATATTTTGCAATAAAAGTATAAGCAGCATGCAAATATTTCTGCATGCACTATCCAACTGTTGCCCCCTTTCGACGCCCCAGCCTGTGTCTCTGCCCCCGCCCCTGGCCCCCTCAAAAAACGCAACAAACAATGAGTACATAAATTTTTGCTATAAATTTTCTTTGGTTGTCAGTGGCAATTCGCAAGTGTTGGGCCCCCAACAGAAGCTGAGGGCGTAGCCCCTGGCTAACTCTAAGCCTCTCTCTAGCCCACACCTAAGGTACCCAGATGCACTCTCTCTCTCTCTCACACACACTCACCCACTCTGTCTGTCTCTCTTTTTACCCATTTCAATGGCAACCGCAAAAAGCATTTTCATTCTGCTGTTACTTTCTTGGCTTTGGCTCGGCCAGCTGTTACTTTGTTGCCTTTGCCTGGCTACTTCAAAATGTGGTTTTTGTGTGAATTTAATTAAATATTTAACGGGTTGAGCCATAGCATCGCACCCTTGCCCCTCCTCTGCCCTGTCCCATGACCCACCTCTAGGGCATGCCCAGGTCATGTTTGTTTGCGCCTTGTCAAAACTTTAGATTTTGCCATTTCATTTCATTATTTCAGCAACATTTTTCACTTCCAATCCACTTAGCAGATAATGTCAAGAGTCTGAAATCGAAATCCCTTCAATCGATTGACCGATTTGGCTAGCTACTACCTTTTCTCTGTACTCAACTTGCTCACAGTTTTCAGGTCACACACATTTCATATATTTTATTTGATATGCGTTACCTTTCAATTCAATTGCCCTTGCACATGGTTCAATCAATTAATCATGTAATTTGTGTAATTTCAATATATATTTACTTTGTGCATTGCGAGTTTATCTAAGAGAGAAACAAAGCGAAAACATTTCGAATTCATATTGAATTTCGCGCTTTATTCGATTTGCTTTAATCAAACTGGTTCAATGATAAGCAGAATTTACATTTAATTTCATCCTGGGTGAAGCCAATCTGGAATGAGCATATTGATAGTGTAAAGCTGGGCCATACGAGAGATTAACGACTTAAACTAAGTCTATATCCACCTATAGCTGTAGAATTGTAGCATTGAAAAGTAAATCTACAACAGCTATAACTAGGAGTGTTCCAATAGAGTATTATAGTATACTAGTAGTCTATACATATCATATTTATCAACCTACCCATTGATCTGAGCACTCAGATGATTGTAGCCCTGAAACTTACTGGAATGCTTAAGAGACCTTCACAAATCCAGAAAGCAAATATTATTTTTGTTAATCTAGCAGCATATGGGATATAGAATCCCTATCGCCATTCAAATTAGGCCTCTGTAGAGTATTGGAGTATTAAGTGTTTCATTCTCATACATTTCTTGTTTGTTTTTAATTAATTTCAATGTCCTTCACATTTTTTTTTTGCCACTTGAGCGCTGATTACCAAAAAGTTCTCTACGAAATTGCAACAATATCTATCGACGGTTCCGGATGAACTGACAAATGCATCAAAAAAGTAGAGCAAACCGCATGAAATTGTTAATTATAATGGCAATTGAAATAAACTAGCAATGGAATCCATTGAGCACGGACAAAAAATTTATTGAAAACTTTATGTAATTGTGTATGACTAGCAGGAGCAGGCGGGATACAGGCTGAATTACCATATAGAGTTTAAATCAGTTATTAACAGCAAACATAAGGATGCGAACTATAGAAGCCTTTGATGCCATCACGGTAAATCAAAGTCAATAGTAGAGCCAAGTCTGAGTAAAAATCATTCCAGACTTATCAAAATGTCCTATAGCTCATTGTATTATTTAAATTCGGATTGATTGCTAGTTACTTAGCTAAGATAATGTCACTCGACAAACAAATGTGCCAAACAAATAATTTGTTTTCCATTTGAGTTAAGCTCTTTGTCGACTAGACAGTTACTCATGCAGCTAGAATGACTCGGATGTGTAGATGGATTGTATGTTATGTGTGGAATTATATTTTAATTGAAGTCAATTAGTTTGTGTGATGGTGTTAATTTAGCTAGAAGAGCATGGGAAGCGCGAGAGAGACAGACACAGCGGGGCAGAGAGAGGGAGAGGGAGAGGAAGAGGGAGTGGGAGAGCGTGCAATTGCACAATATATGTATATTCAATACTCTGTACTTCGTCTTGTTGAATCATTTAAATAGTGAGGCAATAGCAAATTGTTTTTATTACACTCTTTTACCCTCCCTCTCTCTCCCTCTCTCTCTCTCTCTCTCTCTCTCTCTCTTGTCTCAAGTCACTTAACCTTCCCGGGGCCCAGTTTAACTACGACAACAATTTGTTCCACTCAATGAATGCCAATGTGGGCCTGTGTGAGGAATGTATCTTGAAGATACAGATAAAGTCTAACATTGCCTGGTTACAGATATTCCGACCAACTGACGACAGCTGATGGAAAATTGTTGTGTTTGTCAATGGCTTAATTGAAAAGCGTTTACTCAAACAACAAATAGCTGAGAATAGAGAATAGAGAATGTTGCATGCATTCAGAGCAGACGGAGACTGAGCACTTTGATTGAATAGGCAAATATTCCTATTCTATTTGGCAGCAAATGTTTGGCTGAATATGACAATTAATTGAAGTTGGCAAGTAGAACTTTACAATTTTGACCAAGCTAATCCAGCTCAATAATAAACTTCATCAAATTGAACAGCTGCAAACAGTTAAAGAGATTGAAATTGAAACTGAAATAAAAGTGAAGCAATTTCAATAATAAATTGTAATATAAATTGATATAGAATCACTCGAGACTCTCATTATTCAAAGTGAAAGTGAAATTGAAATGGTAATGTTTCTCATTTTAATAATATTTGAAATGTGACAATGAACAAAACTGACAGCCAATGAATTGTCAATGGCAAATGTCGAATGTCGATGGAGCGAATTGTCACGGCTCAATCTCTGTGGAATATGCCAAACACTGTTCAAACTCAGCTCTCATAAGGGAGACAGCAGAGAGCAGAGAGAGAGAGAGAGAGAGAGAGAGAGAGAGAGGAAGCAAAAAGGCCGAGCATCTGGCCAAATTAGAGAGAAGTCAAAATTCTTGCATATAACGAAAATTGGCATGCGGACTATGCGAGGTGTAGAGGGGCTGTCAGCCATCCATCATGCCAGGATGCCAGCCAGATGACAGCTCAATTGAGCCAGGAAAGAAAAAACGGAGAAACAGGAAAATAGGAAAATAGGGAGAAGGCGAAAGGAAATCGCTCAAAATGCCAACGCGGCTAAGGCAAAGGCAAAGGCCAAGAATTAAAAACTTGCGACAAAAAGGCGCAAAATCAAAGAGCCAAATTGAAACTATAATTTCATATCTTTCCGTTGATCGATGGGCTGCTGTGGAACATTGTAGGCGTGGCAGTCAACAGCTCGTTTAGACGAGACAAATGTTGTCGGGCATAAATCGATCAGCGGCCGCAAGGTTTGCGGGGTTGCGCTTGGGGTTGGAATTTGATTGATGGCTTGATTGATGACTGAGCCGCCGCCGATGCCGAAAAACCGCTAAGCCGCTCAGAGCTGTGAGTCCAGTTTATGTGTCAAGTTGAGCGTAAGAATATCTAATTGATAGTAGCCACCCCCACTCCCTTTTGTCTCGAGGCGCATGATTAAGCGAACCATCTGGCAACGCCGCTGTTGCTTCTGCTGCTGTTGCTGCTGCTGCTGCTGCTGCTGCAGTTCATTTTAGTTAGCGACTCCCTAGATGAATCAATCGACCCGCCTACCCCCTGCCCCCTTGCGCCACCCACACCCCACTGCTGTGGGCTGGCGCGTTGAATTATTGCATTTGGTTGGCTTCGTTTGCCGTTGCGATGATTAATTAAATGGCATTTTAATGAGTTCACTCGCCCAGCACAGCACATCGCAGCACAGTACAGCCCAGCCCAGTCCAGTCCAGTCCAGCTCAGCTCAGTCCAGTCCAGTCCACAGTCGCATCGGTCATAAGCTGTTCCGCTCGCCTCTTATTTCATGCGCAAATTGTCATTTGAATGCATCAGCAGCATTGGTGAGCTGGCAACGCTGGTCAGCGGTCAGCCAGTCGTTGGGGCGGGGGGGCGTTGGGGCGTGGGTCAATGGCGTTGCCATCAGAAATCATCTATGCGGAATTTTGTGTGCGCAAATGCTTGTTGTTAATTTATGCAATTGAACTTTTATGCCCAGGCGGAGGCGGGGGCAGCGGACGGACCACGCGCCGCTCACTTCGGACAAACAAACAGCAAAGAGACTCAAGTTCAAACTGCCAGAGGCTGCCACCTGGTTAAATATGGCAGGTCGAATGATATGAATTGGGAATATATGTGAAGAGAATGAGAGAGCTTGCTTGAAGTGGAATAAAGACAGCGTAACTTGAGAATTATTGCAAGCAGCAGCATTGCCAGTAAGTTAAGGTACTGCCCGGAGATGTATGAGCCAGAAGCGTTGCCAGTAAGTTAAGTTACTGCCCGGAGACGTATGAGCCAGAAGCGTTGCCAGTAAGTTAAGGTACTGCCAAGAGTTGCCAGACAGCTGACAGTATGTGAAATTAGTGGATCATCCATCTCATTTGCATTTGCATTTGCCGTACAGCCAGGAGACGTATGAGCCATTTGTGGATCGTCAGATCTAACTCCACAAGTAGAGTTACCAGATATCTCTTGCTAGAGTTGCCAGACAGCTGACAGTATGTGAAATTAGTGGATAATTCATCTCATTTGCATTTGCCGTACAGCCAGGAGACGTATGAGCCATTTGTGGATCGTCGGTTCACATCGAATCACATTAGAGCTAACTCCACAAGTAGAGTTACCAGATATCTCTTGCTAAAGTTGCCAGACAGCTGACAGTATGTGAAACTAGTGGATCATTCATCTCATTTGCATTTGCCATACAACCAGGAGACCTATGAGCCATTTGTGGATCGTCGGTTCACATCGAATCACATTAGAATAAACTCCACAAGTAGAGTTACCAGATATCTCTTGCTAGAGTTGCCAGACAGCTGACAGTATGTGAAATTAGTGGATCATCCATCTCGTTTGCATTTGCATTCGCATTTGGCAGGACGAAACTCGTCCATATCCCTTAAAGCGCAACTAAAATGATTTGGCTTTGCGAAAAGTTTTCACTTAGCCCGCAAAGTCCGTAGATTCGATATGCAAATGCAACCAATTTTCAGTTTATTACCAAACCAAATGTATCCAATTTTCAGTTATTTCTGTCGCTCAGCGCCTTGAAAAGTTCCAACTTTGCAATGTGTATGCTGAGGGGTGGGCCAGCTGAACGGTAAAGGGGGTGGCTGGGAGGGTAGGCAATAGGGCGGATAATGGAACTGTAAGCTCGCAGCCAGATAGCGTAAATATCCAGATACCGAGATGTGGCAGCTTCTTAGGCTTACTTATGTCACACATGCCGCAAACAACTTGGACTTGGACTTTGCAGCAGGTTTTTGATGGCTGCAATGGGGCAGGGCAAGGGGTAGCGTGCGTGGGGGGTGACTTTTGCTTGCTTAAAGTTGCGAACCCAAAAAGGCAGCGCAAAATAAATAAAAGCCAACACAAAACTTTGGGACCGACTACAGCAACAACAGCGACAGAAGTCTAAGAAAAACAGTAGAAGAATAAAAATACCAAAAAAATACCAAGAAAAAAATGCAAAGTAAAAAGCCAACGCTCGTTGCAACTTTTTGGCTGGCAACAAAAACTTGCGAAAGCAGCCAAAACGGGCAGCAGCTCAAGCTGGGACCGTGTGGGGGGCTGGTCTGAACATCTTGGACGGCAAGAGGCCCTACTTTGGGGCGTGCGTGAGTGGGGGCTGAGGGTAGTTTGTGGAGGCTGTTGCAGCCATGGACAACATGCACCAAAAAACTAACTGCTTACTTAACAAGACATATTCAAGCACTTAAAAGCAAAATAAAACAGTCAGAAACAGTGTGGGCCAGGGTGTTAGAGAGGGGTGTGGGTGGTAGGGAGGTAGGGTGGTAGCGAAGTAGGGAGGGGGTGGCTGGTACAAGTTCTTACAACTTGGCAGCAATTTCTCGTCTTTTTCTTAGAGCGAGTTGCCATAAGCCATGTGGCGCAATCCGTTCGTCAGGCGAACAAGCCAAGCAGCTACACCCCCAACACAGCCACACCAACACACTCACACACACACACACACACTCATGCAATGCAGCCCTGAAGGCAGCTTGGCCATTGCGCTTTCACACGCCATTTTGTAGACAACGCACATGAAGCGCGGTCTTTAAAACGCGAAAGAATGAGAGAGAGAGAGAGAGGGAGAGAGAGAGCGAGTGTGTGTGTGTGTGGGAGAGTGAGAGTGAGAGTGAGTAAGAGAAAGAGAGGGAGAGAGAGGGAGCCCGCGAGAACTTTATCAGTCAAGTTTACTTAATACGCAAAGTAACTTAAAAAAAAAAAAACGACGAACAGCAGCGCAACGCAGCACGCGGCGGTGGCTAAAAAGTTATGCGCGCATAATAAGCTCAAGTCGTTGCTGCTGGAATACCCTGTAAATTGAGCAGAGTCAAGCAGGGGCTTGATAAATGTTATGGCTAGCAGGCGAAGTTGTAAGCACAATCAAAAATCAATTTTCTTTGCATAAGTAAGACCGGCTGCTGCTACACCCTAAATTGCCGAGCATCGGGCATGCTCGACGTGACGGGTGAGCATGTGACAGGCAAGGGGTAAATGCTTTGCTAACTGTGTAAAATCAATGTGCAAATGGTTAAAAATATAGCTTGGCATCGCTAATATGTTATCGATAACTTAGGCAGATAGAGTAATCGATAAATACTTGTATAAAGTTTCTGAAATCAGATGAATGCACATAGTTTATCAAATCAGTTCCATAGTCCACTCTGGGCTCATCTGGGACGTTCAAAAAATCTAGTCGATGTAGACAGAGATTTTCATGCCGCACGGCATCTAGGGGCTGCACCCTGCTTAATTCCCGCATTCTTATTTTTGGTATTTTCTGCTCAAAACTTTCCGTTTCGAGCGTTAACATTTTTTGGTTTTTAAACTCTTTTTTGACCAAAAACTACGTTTTAATATCCAGCAATGTCCTGGCTAAGTCCAAAGATGCTTACCAGCCCCTCTCACTGGTAGTCTCTGCCTTTCTCCCTTTCGCTCTCTCTCCCTCTATCTCACTCACTCCTCCTGCTGCCTGCTGCTGTCTCACACAGCAATGTGATTGAAAAACTTTTGTGGCTGCAACATTTTCGCGCCATTTTACTTGGGCATCTTTTGATCTCTGAACTTTTTGGCTACCTTTTTTTACAGTTTTCCCGCTTGCTCATATTTCTCCCCCTTTTCTATATCCAATTTGTGTTTGTTTGCACTGTGTCTAGCCAGGCAGAGAGGGAGAGTGGGGAAAGGGAATGCAAGTGTCTTTGGCAACTGTTTGCCTTAACGCTTATCTAATATTTGTAGAGCATATTTTTCAATTTCTCGCCAGCGCAGCGCCATAGATCATTCACACTAGTAGAGGGGGAAAACGTTGAATTTGAATATAAATCTGTACAGGTAAACAACAAGGTGTACGGGCATAGCCAAGCCAGCCCAATGACAAAACAAATCAAACACTCTTTAAAGATTTGCAGGGATTTTGAGCTGTCTGCAGGTTTGCTTAGCTGAAAAAGGTAGTCAAAAACAACTTGATGGGACATAATACAAGGTCTTACCACAAGCAGCAGAATCTGTGTGTTACGCTATGAACTTTTCAGCACAACTGTTGGGCAAATATTGTACAAGTATTAAGGATTCGTTTTCTATAAAAAAGAGTTGAGCGAATTGCGAGTGCTGCAGTCTGTCTGACTTTCAATTCGAAATGAGCATTGGAAGTGTACGAAGTGTAGAGCGAGTTTATTAGTTCTCAGCAATGCCCATCCTACGATCACTTCGGTGTTTCTTGCGTTTGTCTATCTAACTGAATGTATAATATTTCGCCTCAATTGAAACTAAAGACTTCTGCTGCATATACTCTTTCGCACCCGCGTCCTAACAAGTTTTAATTGTTCATATATCTTACTTTTCCTGAAACTATTATGTTATAGCTTTTTGATCCCTTTTCAATTTTGAAAATACCTTTTCCTATGTGCAAGGCAGAACTGGCAGGAGCTCTACTCGGTTTTTGTCATTTGGCACTTTTCAATCAACCTTTAGAGTAAGTTAAGGATGTCATTCGAGTAGTTCATCTGTTCTGCTGCTAATATTAAAGCAATTAGCAGTTGCTTTCTAAACCGCATTCCCACACTTTACGTACATTTCCCTTCCTGCCTCCCTCCTGCCTGCCTCTCTCTCATTTTCCATTTTTAGCACTTGTTCAATGGCCATCAAGTTTTCATTAGCCATTTTATAGTGTTGGCCAAACGAAAATGAGAAAGCGTAAAAAAAGTAGCAAGTGAAACGAACTAAACGAGCAAACACAAAGAGATAAAAACTTGAACTACTTTGTCGTCACTTGGCTTGGCCATTACGCGGGAATAATAAGAGGGGATTTGTAGGTGGCTTACCACCGAGAGATAGAGAGGGACTCTCTATCTCTATCTCTCTGTCGCTGTCTCTGTCTCTGTCTCTGCTCTCCCTTTCGCTGTGGCTCTCCCTTTTCAGCTAGCTTTTATCTTCGCTCATAATGACCTCATTTGTATTAGCATTGGTTCGCAATTGAATCACTTGACGTTGCCACTTTTACAGTTTCCGTTTTGTGGGTCGAGCGAACAGACCCGAGCCACGCCCACAGCCACAGAGCAGCAGCTGACAATGGCCACTGTCAAGTGCCAGATATTTCGTGTGTCAATTAGACTTTCGACACATTTCAAATTGACCTTGAAGCGGCTCCATTGAAGGTCGTTTACCAACACTGGCAAACGTCAATTTTGCTGCATTTTGCAAACACTACGACGACAATTAACATGTCTGACTCCAAAATCATTGAGCCAGCTTAAGTTGTTCTTGGAACCCAAGAAATTACCTGGCAGCTGAGCAGGCAACAAAATACGCGCAGAGCTTGCACGACTGGCCTTATACCCTGTAATAAGACAAGCAATAATAGAATAGAAGTTTAGTTTTAGTTTACAGTACGCTTCGCCAATTCAAGTTTAGCTTTTCTCTTTTACCGTTAAAGAGTTTTCCGTTTCACCTGAAAGGAAAAGCCAAGTTTGCATGTGGAATTGCATCAGCAAATCTTCAATTCCAATCAAATCAAATATGGCATTTCAGAACACGTAAAGTTCTTCAAAATGAGAGAGAGAGATTGAGAAGCAGAGAGAGGGTGGGAGGAGGTTAAGCAATTACGCTTGCTGCAAAAACCCATTCACAGTCAAATGGACGCCGACTGCCGATGCCGACTGTATGCCCTATATGCCCTCGTCTGCCCAATACCCTTTCAAATCGAGAGCAGCCACAGCAACAGCAGCAGCCTCCCACGGCCCATTACGGGCCCAGGCCCAGGAGACACGTTCATGAAAATTTCAAGTCAAATTACATAAAAAAACAAAGCAGATGCTCAGAGCGATGCTAGATGAAAGCATACCCTGTACTAGTTTTTGTGCTTAGAAAGGGAGTGAAGAGGAGAAGAAGAGACACAGAGGCCGGAATCAAACTTGAGCCTTACCATGTGTACTCATAATACTAGCTTTATATAGATCCATAAAAATGTTCAGCTGTAACAAACGAACCTTCAGAATGTAGCGATCAGCTCTCGCTGTCTTTTACAGGGTATGAAAACTGTCAATGGCAAATGTCGCTGTGTATAGTAAGGCGCCAGCACAGCGTCTGTGCTGCGTATCTGTGTGTGAGTGTGTATGTGTGTGTGGGTGTAGTTGTGCATGTGGCATATTTGTGAATTCAAAGGGCATGCGGCAGACAGACAAATGGCTGAAAAACGCGACGTGGGCGACGACGACGACGACGACGACGACGACGGCGATGATGAGAGCGACGACCACTTGAGGCGGCTGCGTTCTAGATTTCTCGCCACATGGGCATTGGGGCTGGGGTTGGGCGAGGGGGCCACGTGCGAGGGGCGGCCCATGTGGCGTAGCCGTGAAGCATGCAACATGTTTGAATACAAAAGCCGAAATGTGCGACTTTCATGTCTAACGAGTGCAAATAAAACTTGAACAATTTTTGAGCAGATTGCGCTGCACATGTGACTGGCAAATAAACAACGACAGTTGACTGTCTGCATCTCTCTGTGCGTGTGTGTGTGTGCGTGTGCATGTCTGTGCGTGTGTGTGGCACGCATGCATGCCTAAAAGTATGCCATCAAATATGCCAAACATGTTTGCGGCAATATACTTGACGACGCCACAAATGTTTATTGCGCATATTAAGAGAGAGAGAGAGAGAGAGCAATAGAGATGAAGAGAAAGGCAAGGAGAAGAAACAGTTAAAGAAAGCGGGAGAATGAGACATAGGGAGCGAGATTCACAAAAAAAGTGGGAGGTATGTGAAATAAGAGGACGAAGATCAGAAAGAGCGGAAAAGAAAAGAGGCACGGACAGAAAAAGGGAGAGTGAACGTATAATCAGAGTAAGAGAGAGAGAGAGAGAGAGAGAGAGAGAGAACGAAAGAAGAGATGGGACAGAGGGAGATAGATAGATACATAGTGAAAGCACAGATGCCGAATGTAAGAGAATTACACAGAGAGCCAGAGGGAAAGATCGACAGAAAGAGACAGAGAGAGAAAGAGAGAAATAGTTTCAGTGAGATAAAGGGGAAGAAAGAGAGAGAGAGGGAAACAGCCAGAGCGAGAAAAGAATGTTGAGAGAGAGAGAGAGAGAAGGTTATATAGCAATGCAGAGAGAAAGAGAGATGATACAAAAACAGAACAGTTTGAGGGCGGACAGAGGGACAGAGGGACAGCGAGGGACAGCCAAAAGGCTAAACCTGAAGCAGCCATTAACAAAACAGTAACTTTGTCCAAATAGTTGGGACTTGTGACAATCTGGCAACGCCATTTGATCTGAAAGGACACACTCGTAGACACCCTCACTCACGGCCGCAAGTGCTTCAGACAGGGCCTAAAAATGTCAACAGCCTCTCACACACATGAAGCCACTTGAGCACGTCTTGGCCCCCAAAAAAAGATCAAATAGTTCGCATTTAGCTTTGGTGGTTCGAGTGGTGCAGAGGCTGGGTTCGGTGGTGCATGTCAGGCATAATGTGGCTGCGCTTTCTTCTTCTGCTTTCATTTTGTTTTTGTGTGTTTTTTTTTTTTTTTTTCTTTTTTTGGTTAACATTTTTGTGCCATAATTCAAAACTAACTTTTTTCTTCGGCCAGCCAGCCTGACAGAGAAGGCGTGGCAACTAGTTGTGGGTGGCTGGGTGGTTGAGTGGTTGAGTGGTTGAGTGGTGGAGTAACATAAATCAACATTTTTCGTTGGCAAACTTTTCGGCGCAAACAAAAATATTAATTTGGAACTTTTTCACGAATAGAAAAATTATGGGCAAAATGAATTTAAAGCTGCAAGTCTTCAAGTGGGTGAGCTTGTGTGGGTGTGCCGCATTTGACCCCATATAAAATAAATACATATATATTTAATTTTAATATTTTCCCTTTTTTATATCGTTTTTAATGCGCAATTGTTAATTGTTTTTCCACAATAATTTCTGTGCCTGGGCGCATTTAATGGCAAAAAAGGACGTCAAGGATGCGCCATATGGTGCCCATGTGTCTCTGTCTCGCTCTCCCTCCCTCTCTGTCTCTTTTTCGTCTCTCTTTTGTTGAGTGTCAGGCATATCGCCTGCGTCTGCATGCGATAATTCTTAACCGCTTGTTTATTTATGCGGCGCCGGAAAGCCGCCCACAATATGCACACACACACAGCACACACACACACTATCTTTGGGGCGCCTCTTTATTTATGCTGCATGCATTTACAAAAAAATAAAATAAAATAAATATAAATTAAGCATACGCCCGGTGCAACAGCCGCCGTCCAGTGCTTTCTAGCATCGCGACTTTTGCCACTCCAACGCAGTCGAGCACATTAGCTAAGTGCCAGAGCTGAAGTGACCTACACTACTACGCTGCACTGCACTACACAGCACTACACCACACAGTCACCCACTCATGCCAAGCACCGTTAAGCGCGTTTGCCATTTTGTTTAGCGTGTGCGAGTGCGAGGCGAAATTGGGTGGGAATTAGATGGATAATTTATTGTGGATTAATTGACCGGTCGGCAAGGAGAAAGATAATGAGACAGAAAGATAGAATAAAGACAGTGAAAGAGAAATGCAGAGAAAAGAGCAATGCAAATATATATATATATATATATATATATCTTTCTCTCTCTCCTTTCTTCTCTCTCGTGCGATCCTACGATCTTCTCTCTCTCTCTCTCTCTCTCTCTCTGTCTACCTACCTTTTTTGTTTACTTTTAGCAAATCTCTACTTCCCTTTCTGTCTCTAAATGTCTTTCTCTAATATCTCTCTTACTATTGTCTCACTCTCTATATGTGTCTCTCTGTATGCATTCTTCTATCTTGGCCCATTTTAGTCTTTCTCTCTCCATATACATATACATATACATATACACGTATGTATATTTCCTCTCCAGTATATTTCTCTCTACACTCAGCTCTCAAAGCTCTCAGGCAGATTTCCCTCCTCTTTCTCTCTCTCTCTCTCCCCTTCTCTCTCTCTCTCTCTCTCTCTCTCTCGCTGTCAATCTCAAGAATTTCTCAAAGAGCGAAATGAATTCAATTTTTATTCCTCCATCTCTACTTTATTACAGAGTATTCAAGTGCTCTGCTGTTTCTCGCTCTTGCTCTTGCTTTCCTTACTGCTGTTGTTCTTGTTGTTGTTGTTGTTGCTACCATTTTGCAGCACTGCAGCACATTAATTGGAATGGAAAGTAGATGCAGCGTTGCATATAAATTTCTCATATTTAATTTTGCGAGCCACTTGACGCTGCTTTTTGGCATTCAGCGCTCAGTTTAATGCCAAAGACCACAATTTATTCATGCTGCCCCAAACAACAGTAATAAAAAAACGAGGGAAAAACCAAAGCAAGTAAATAATATAAAAACTGCAAAAGAACATATTCAAACTATCAAAAAACAAAAAGGCAAAATGAATAAATAAATAAATATCAGAGCAACAAAAATCAAGAAGAAGAACTGACAAATGTGTCTGATGGTATACCCTGGAAATTGAATGGGGTAGTGGGGAGCTAGAGCTAAAGATCCTTGATTAGAGTTTACAGATTTATGTAGATTATGAGAAACATAACGAAAAGAAACTGAATAACACAGGCATATTGCTATAGAACAGAAATTGCCTGAGATACGAAGTTGTCTTTGGTCTTCAATTGAAGCTAGAGCCATGTTATGAGCATTCCAAATGGTTGCCTCAGCTCTAATTTGGCAGGACTGCCTGCAGCCAATTCTAATCGTGTCTCATGCAGCTCTTCAGTTCAGAAGTTCCATCAAATTTGTCTGCTCTTTGCACACCTTTGGCAGTTCTAGGACGTCTCCTGCTCAACTGGCATATCTCTAGGAATATCTCAGCATCGGCGTGTTATCGATAATTTAAACAGATGCTGCACCGCTGTTATCCGTAAGAATATCACTCTTGTTGGGTCTAAGTGAAGTTTACTCTATGCCGTTTGCCATTCAGATTGCGGAGACTGTGATGAACAACAAGTTCGCTTCGTATGCAAAGGGTATTCCAAAAAGAAGAACAACAGTCAAATGAGTGTCAGCATGTGTGTGTGTGCGCACTCATTTACATTAAATGAATAATGCACTCGAGTGTGCACTGAGAATCTGTTCCGTGTTTTTCTTTTTGTTAGCTATCTTTCTGTGGCTCTCTCTCTCTCTCTCACTGCGAGAGAAGTTTGGTGGGGGCTTAGCTATAAAGTTGTAAGATAAATGCACGCTGGGCGCCAGGCGAACATGTGCCACACAATTGTGCCCCATCAACTGCGCTGCGCTGCGCTTAGCCGCCAGATGGGCAGATGAAACCCCCTTCCCAGGCCCCAACGCCTCCTGCTCCTCCCACCCACATGCACGCCGAGATCTGGCTGGCCGCGCGCGCTTCGCACCCTTTGCTGCCACTGTGGCCACTGACCATCGCACATAAATTTCACTCTTAAGTGCCGCACATTAACCGCAGGCTGTACCTCAAAGAACCAAAACCCCTCACCAGCTCGAGCTGGCTACGAAGGCAGCTTCTTGGCTGTCGCGCACTGGAATGACTTTGGTCTCGGCCAGGCGATCGACGCTCCAATAAAGTGTCAAACAAATAGCCAAGGCATTTAATTGTAATGCTCATGAAAATGAAAATGATAATGAAAACGACAACAACAACAACAACGAGAACCATAAGCAGCAGCAGCAGCAGCAGCAGCAGCGGCAGCAGCAGCAGCGGCAAAAAGTTGTCGCTTTAAAGTTTTGTGAACTTCAACTTCAACTTGAACTTTTGCTGTGATCCCAAGCACGAAGCGTTTAATTGACCGCAATTAGCGCAAAGCCAAAGAACAATATGCAACTTTTTCAGCTTATTTTATTTATTTTTTGCTAGCTGTTGCAAACAGTTGTTGCATGTCATCCGCAAAACACACAAAAAGTGAAATGCTCGACTTTTGGCTAGAGTGTGCGTGACTTACAGTTGCAGCAAAAAGTCAAACTCGACGCGAGAGAAGTGCAGAAATTGTTAGAGGTGTGCAAAGAGTGAAGCAGGAGTACCTCGGGGGTGTCTATATATATCAAATTTGATCACTCTAGCTCTACAAATGTGAGAGATACGCTTCAGTTGTATATCGATTTCAATCGAAAAGTTATCGATTATGGGTGGTTACGAAGAGGGACTTAATGGATGGACGGAAAGTTGAGGAACCGAAAAAATGGACGGAATTACGATTCATAGACAGGCGAACGGACGGATGAACTGAACAATTGATGGACACAACGGGACATGGACAGACATGGGTAAAGCTCTCCGATGTGTCCATACCTCTGCCAGTCCTTCGGTTCAGGACTGATCAGTGAATTTACTATGCCATACCTACCTACCTATATACCCTGCTGGCACTTTTTCACTGAGTGTGCCGAGTCGAAATTCATAAATATTGTAAAAAATAAAACGGCAGAGCTTTGATTAATTATGTTCAGCACTGAAATTGTTATTTTTACTCGCTCTTTAATAATACACACCCATTTGTGCAATAAATTTGCATAAAATATCAAAAAATTAACAAATGCAACAACAAAAAAATGAAGAAAAAGAGAGAGAATTACATGTTATGCAGCCGCGCTGCTGCGTACTTTAATTAATAATTTACCTCTACGCTGTAATTGTCTGTTTGCCAATGGGGCAACTGGCAGCAGCGGCCCCGCCCACTGCCCTGCCCATGCCCTCCCCCAAACACGGGCACACACAGTGGCAATTAAAATTAATTTAAATTTGAATTACCCGCACAGAGACAGAGACACGGGCGCACATGCATGTGTATGCGAAAACAGATATGAATTAAAAGAACTTATTAAATATTTAAGAGTTAAATATTTTTAATGCACGAAACAAAGAGATTCGCTTTTAGACATATGCAAAGTATGCTCTGCTTTTCGCTCCGAGTCTTTTCTCTCCTGACACTTGTCTGTTGAGCGTCGCCTGGCTGACAGCTTGGCCTGAGCAATCAGTTGTCAACCAAATATATCAGAGTTGGCTGCAAACAGAGAGTGGAATGCTTGATGGAATTCAGGAGCAACTCGCTAATTAGTAAGAACAGCAAAGTCGACTTTGTCCAGACATTGTCGTTTGTCCGTCTCTCCTGTTATAGTACTTCTTATTGTAAATACTTCTTACTGCCCATCCCTCCGTGTGTCCATCCGTCCATCTGTCCATCCCTGCGTCTTTCCTGCTTTCTTCTGTCCATCCTAGCTTCTGACTGTCTTCCAGCTTTGCAAATGTATGACCCAGACCCAAGATCCCCACACAGAGAGCTCTTGCCTTAGCACACACACTTTAGACCTTCCTGGCTTGACCTGGCCAAAATTGACTTCAATAGCTTACATATCATATACAATTGCTTAACAAACTCTTCTCTGTATTCAAGGACTTGGAAAAGTTTGCCTAATTGTCCTACACAAGACTTGTACAACCTGTAAACTAATTCGTATTTTATCTGTTCTTTATCTTGTTCTCGACAGAGCTTTGCAGCGCTCAGCAGGAGCCGAGGCTGCAGATCTATCCGACACAGGAAGTCCAACGCAAGCCCGTTGGCAAGCCGCTGATATTGACCTGTCGCCCGAATGTTCCGGATCAGGCCTTGGTTACCGATCTACAATGGAAGGACAATATGAACAATACTATTTTACCCAAGCCGTAAGTTTCCGATTATTGCACAGACCTTACATTTTTCCCTCTGTCTCCTTATGTATATGTATATAAATATATTTGTGTGTGTATAAATGACACAATCACCTATTTGTTCTTCCTGTAGGAGCAATTATGATCCACTCTATGATTCCAAGGGCAATAAAAAGAATGTGTAAGTGCCGACAACAACAGCAACAGCAACAGCAACAGCAACAACAATAGCAAAAGTTCGAATAACAGCAACAATTACTCGCATATTCGTAATGAAAACAACAAAAAAAACGTATAAAATTCCCAGTTTGTTGACATAATGAGCACGTGCCCGCTCCTCTCCCCCCTCTCACTGTCTCTCTAGCTCTGTTGTTTTGTTTGCCGGCATGTTTTGTTTCCAAAGTATTTACAAATGTTTGTTTTGTTGTTAACTATATATATTTGTGTGTTTTATTTATGGCCCTACGCCTAGGCTCTAACGTAGCATTCACATACCAAAACGTAAAACCCATCCATTTCATATGATATCATGCAATGTGAACTAATAGCTGCTCTCATGTCACAATAAATCCTAGTCGTTATCTACTAACCACAAAAGCAACTCCATCAAAGTGCATAGTACGAGTATCGAGTAGCTGAACTGAAAGCTCCGTCATTATTTGAATGTTAGTAATACGCATGAAAATGAAGCGAGCGAAGAGCTCCTGCCATAAGTCGTGACAATGATTATTTACTTAACTCTAATGCAAGGACGAGCGCAGTCAATTTAATGTGCTTCAGCTGCAGCCAACTTAATGCGCTCGAAACGTAAGCAACGCCAACTTAACCCACTTGAGATTTTGTCTAGCGCAGCCAACTTAATGTGCGATAAAAATAAGCGGAAATGCAGCGAACTTAACATACAAAGCAAACGCAGCTGCCTAGGTGCTCGCAGAGCACCGTTAAACGGCCAACGTAACAAGCTCAACGGAAATAAACCTAAAGTACTCATGCTCCCTACGAAGTCAACTGCTATGCAGGACAGGAAATAGTCAAACGCAGCCAACTTAGGGCAGCGGCAATAGGAACTTAGCAAGCGCTCAAGTGCGGCCAACTTCACATCACTTGCTGCGGCGCAGCCAACTTAACTCAAATCCTTGTATATGTGTATGTGTGTGTGCTGCCAAATCGTTTGCTCTTAAAGTGGCCGAAGCAATTTAAGCTGCAAAACTTGGGCAATCTGTGCAAAAATCATAAGGCAGGAAAACAAATGCGATTGGAATGGCACAAATGGCTTAAATCAAATTTTAGACAATTTTTGCGGGCTGCTGGCAGGACTCGGCCGAGCACAAAACGGAAAACGTGTTAATTAATTTGCCAAGGGGCGGCAGGTGCGCAGCGAGGAAGGCAGCGTGGCGAGCTGCAGGCGAGGACGTGGGCTAGGCAGGAGCCCTACAAAAATGCTGCCAGGGTGCGTGCCTGGAGGTATTTTAAAGGCTGCTCTGAGTGAATCGGCTCACAGATTCAATTGTCTTACGCTCCTCTGACTCTCTCTCTCTCTCTCTCTCTCGCTCTCGCTCCTTCTCTCTCTTTTCTCGACTATCTGAATTTCATGTTTATATCAAATTATTTCTCTTATGTAGACTTTAAATATATATACAAAAGTTTAAGTCGAATCTCATGTTCAGCAATTTAAATCCTTAAATAGGTATTCCTTAATATTGAATGGATGTTACGAGCCATATTCTAAAAGTGAGCTAAAAGCTATCCCTAGAAACAGAGTTAAATGTGATTTAAGCTGGATTAAAGCACCGAAATATCAATCATGACATGACGTCCAATAGCCAAAAATGTGCTAAAACTTCAGTTAAGTTAACAAGAAACAGATCTGAGCCTTATCGAAGCTCGAGCATACGACTTGAATATCTGTAGTGCAAAGCGGAAGGAGTCTGCCTTCGCTTATCCTCAGCAATAGCAAAGTTCTTAAAAAGTATTCGAATGATGGTATGAATCATATAATAGTCACAAGTCCATTTGTAGAGTGCTACGCATTGATGCAGATCTTAGCTGACTAAAATCTCAGGCAACTAAGTCATATATATATATATATATATAAATATATATATATATATATATATATATATATATATATATATATATATATATATATATATATATATATATATATATATATATATATATATATATATATATATATATATATATATATATATATATATAATAATCATTCATCAATTTATGAATGGAATCTGAAGTAAGCTTCAAGCCTATTTAAGGAAAAGTTTGTCTGGCTGTGCAAAGCCCCCAGAAAGCCCCTATTACTATTAGTTTATAATCGAGTTTGTATATCACGAGTAATATGTATTGGTAATCCTACGTCACTACCTATGCTAGTCAACCATATGCCAGTCCTCTAGTCCATAAAGTAACTCCGGATAAAGCAAGGCTACATGTAAAACCGTTAATTGACAGATTTCAAGCACAAACGGACAACAACAACAGTACAACAGTACTATCTCTTAAGCGCAGCCCAATATGCCCTATTGTCGGAAATTGAGCGAGCAGAAAAACGCAAACCTAAACCTAAAGCACACTTCGCTTAGCGTTGAAACTAAAAGAGCTGAGCCGCAGCTTACGCATTTGGCGGGCAACGAGTTCTGACCTATGTCCGACCGAGAAATAAACATACATAAATCGACACACACACACACAATGAGAGAGAGGGAGAGAGATGTCGGGGAATTGTTATTGGACTTGGCAAGTTTTCAATTTTTGGGCCGTTAAACTGGCGCATTCTAGGCGCACGCACAGCCCGCCCGCTTGGCCAGCCCAGAATCTGTAATGAAACAAAACCGAAAACTCTGGCAACGCTGGCTGTTAAATAAAGTCCGCACAGACACGCGCACATACACACACACACACACACACACACTTCAGCCAGAGATGCGCGAATAGCTTTGTGTGGAGAGGGAGTGCGGGCGGGTTAAAGCGGGCGTGGCACATGTCACGCCCACACAATACGCAGTGGCTGTGGGTGCAGCGCCGCGTTGATTCCAAATGAAGTTTTCGACAGGCTCCGGCAACGCGCTGCATACTTGCAGGCGCAAAATGTAATTAAGCTACCAAAACTGGGCAGAAACCGCCCAGAAAAAAAAAACTGTAGGCAAGAACCGCGCCACGCCCCCACGACCCAAGCGCCTCCATGCAACTGGCGCATGCCGCCTGCTGCTGCCGCCAAGTTCGAGTTAGTTTTTTGCAGCCCTGACCATGGCTGTTGGCCCCGTTAGTCGAGCATTTGTCGGACGTTAGGCTGCAGCTACAGTTAATTAAAGCGATTAAGTTGCCCATCGAGTTTTGTGGCTGGCAGCGGGTTTTGATTTTTGAGCCGAATCGGCTCATTGCTGATGCAATTTTGCAATTTGTAGTGTCCGACATTGAGCGGGTTATCGGAATGCTGCGTGAGTGTGCAGCGTGTTGCCTTGATATACACTCTGGCATCTATCTAGCGTAGCTCTTCCTGCTTGAAGTGATCTGTGTGTAGGCTTTATCATCAGCAAACTAGCCAATGGAGAACTCTGTGGCTGCAGCTTTGACTGCAAGTCAGGTTCGTAACTATAAACTGACTTTAGATTTGAGTTTTCTGCCATTGTGGTGGGGATACAGAGGAAATACACATTCAGAGTTCCCGTATGTGAAGTCCTCTTGAGCTCTTAGCTCTATTACAATCCCCTTTATCTATTGGGGACTTGTGACAACATTCAATCATTCACCCAATAAAAGGGTCTTGCTGCCCATACGGCCGCATTTTGCAGCTTCGATTGTATTGTGTACTCCTGCTCATCCCCATTGTGCACAGATATCTCCAACTAGAGAGACAAGTGCTTAGATCTAGCAAGGTTAAATGAATAATATGCTCTGGATAACGTCTGACTGCAACAGTCTGACTTGCTTGTGATCTGTCACTCCCACTCTACCTCTACCGTCTTGATCTACTCAGTTCAAGGCTGTCGTCAGACTCCCATGGCTGCGACATCAGAGGTCTGTTCATTTTCAATTTCAACTCAATTCTATGAAAAATGCTCTCAGCAAATATCATTGTCAAACGCTTTTATGCAGTTTTCATTGTCGCCCCCTCTTTCCCTCTCGCTCTCCCTCTCCCTCCTCTCTCTCTCTCTCTCTGTCTCTCAGTCGAGTCAATCGCTTTGGTACGTCGTAATTGTGCCTGACTTGACATAAGTTTTGTTCGCTGCAGCGTTCGTCCCTTGGCCAAGCTGCAACACTTGACTTGCATTGAGACTTTAAGCGTCCCCGCGACCTCCCGCGACCTCCCGCGACCTCCCGCGCCCTGCGCTCAATAGCAACAACAAATGAAGCGAGCTGAAAGCCAAGCCAGAACAATAACATCTTTATTCGCATCTTAGCCAAAAGAAATGCAATAAAAAATTCGTAGCCTGCCGCAAGGCGCCAAAATGGCGACAGCAACTACCCCAAACAAATTTCCCTCTCTCACTGCCTCCCCCTTTTCTCTCTCGCTCTCTCTCCCTCCCCTAGAGACAATCAAAAATTTGATTTTTACGTATGCGTAACTGTTTTTCGCTCTTGTTTGTTTGCCTTGACTTCGGTTGCCTCAGCCGCCCCTCGGCGCCCCTAACTCGACCCAACTCCTGCCGCCCGCTCCCTGCTGTTCCACCCTTTGCTCCAGTTTTCTCTCTGTGTGCGCGCCGTTTGGCGCAATATTAAAAATCCAGCGCAAATATGCAGCAAAATTTATCCCGCAATGTCTTCCGCTGTGCGTTGCGGTTGCCATTTTTTCCCTATTTTCTTTCAATTTTTCTTTGCTTTCCCAAAAACGAAAGAAAACAAACGAAACGAAAGAGGCAAAAATAAAAGAGAAATTTTATTTTTATTTTGCATTGTCGCTGAAGACTTTTTGTTAGCATAATTTTCGGCGCTGCAAACATGTTTTCTCTGTGTGTGTGTCTGTGTCGAATATGTGTATGTGTCGAGTATGTGTGTGTGTATGTTCGTGTGTGATTTTGTCAGGCAAACATATAACGCGTCGTTCTTTGCATTTTTTGGCAACAATTGCGAATTGCAAATCGAACGCAGCCTGTGCTCAATCTCACGAATTCCATAACACGCACACACACACACACACACACACACATAGAGGCACTGTCAAAGGCAAGCACAATAGTTGAAGTTAAGCTGCAGTCAAGTTGAAGTAAAAAGTTCTTTAAGCACCTCAAAGCAAAGATTCAATGCTTTCGCATAGTTCCCTTTTCGAATTCTTGTTTATAGTTTATGAAAGATGCTTTTATTTATATATATATATGCCATAGAATATCCCTTTTATTTGACTTGTTTTCAATTTGATTTAAAAGTCGTGCTTTTAGCTAGATATGCATATATAACAAGAGCGCAGCAGTTGCTTAAAGTTCATTTTGTCCTACAATTTGTTTTCGCCTTCCTGCAGTCACTAGCAAAACTTTACTCTGAGCTCACTTTGACGTCGGTTAGTAAGTAAGACTCATGACTACAGCTAACTTTGTATATCTACAAGGGCTGAAAGGATAAATCTATACGGCTTGAGCTCAAGTCGCCACTTGAGCCTTGATGTTACTCATTACACCTCACAACTACTCGCTAATCGGTACTGGCTAGGCGCTACCTGCTATTCTTTAGTCGCTGGTCTTGCTCATTTCTCTAATGCGCTGCAGTCAGGAATTTATACGCACATATTTAGGAAACCTGTAAAATTCTGCAGAACTTGGCTCTCTACTTGTTTATTATTAATTAGTGATCGGCTATTGACGGATACTTCATCTGTCCCGTTATTTGTTTCATTGCACTACTCACTACTCGCTACTCGTTACGTTTCATTCTCAAACAAACTCTGCCTACTTATGCACAGGTGAATCAATTATGTTCCTCGAGAATGTTAAAATTTGCTAATTGGACTCCACTCGCTATTCGCTACTAACTACTCGCTACTAGCTACTCGCTACTATCCACTCACTACTAGCTACTCGCTGCCTGCTGCTAGTAGTTCATAAGTAGCAAATGTATGCCAGAAATTGCTACTCGTTAGTCTCCACTCGCTATTCGTTACTAGCTACTCGCTACTAGCTTCTCGTTACTATCCACTCGCTATTCGCTACTAGCTACTCGCTACTATCCACTCGCTATTCGTTACTAGCTACTCGCTACTAGCTTCTCGTTACTATCCACTAGCTACTCGCTACTAGCTACTCGCTACTAGCTACTCGCTACTAGCTACTCGCTACTATCCACTCACTACTAGCTACTCGCTGCCTGCTGCTAGTAGTTCATAAGTAGCAAATGTATGCCAGAAATTGCTACTCGTTAGTCTCCACTCGCTACTCGCTACTAGCTACTCGCCACTAGCTTCTCGTTACTATCCACTCACTACTAGCTACTCGATGCCTGCTGCTAGTAGTTCTTTATGCCTCAGTCGGTAAAGGACATAAGTAGCAAATGTATGCGAGAAATTGCTACTCGTTAGTCTCCACTCACTATTTGCTACTCGCTGCATTGGACTATTTTGTATTTATGCCTTTTTGGCTTTAGGCAGTAACTGGTTCAGTTTGGAAAACTTTTGCCATAGCCAAAAATTGTTCATTTACGTTTGGCTCGGAACTTTTCCAGTCTGTTTTATTTTTCAGATGGAGTTTTTTTTTGGGCGGGTGGACATGGGGGAGGCCTTACTGGCTAGGCTTACAAAGTGAAGCCATAATAATAACCGCTATGCATATTTAGTTTTGCGCAACAAAAGTTTTTTAATTAATTAGTACGTGCCTTGTACAGCCATCCCCCCGCCGCCCCGCGACGGCCCCTCTTGCTCGACATGCGGCACTTGGCATCAGGCAATGGTTATGTACGAGTATATTCCTAGTTTTTTTTGGCAATTTTTATCCAAAAAGTATTGAGGAGACGGAGCAGGAGCAGGAGGCGAAGAAGTTGCTGCTGCACATGCCATGGCGAATGGCGCAGGAGATGGCGAAAAGTTTTTAATGCGCAACGCCTGCGCGAATCGCAAATTGTTTTGTCGCACATGCACATTTGGCCAGGACGGCGAGGGTTGCCAGGGAAATCGCGAAATTTGTGCAAATGATTTCATGCGATGCGAGCAAAGTTCTCGAATTTTGCCATCGAACCAACAAATGGATGCAAATAGTTTATGCTGTTAATTGCAATCGAGTGTGCGACTGCAAATATTCATGGTTGGCCTCCTGCGACTTGCATATATGAATAACCCCCATAGACGACAAACTGATCAAATTGGAGTATATTCTGCTCATGTGGCAAGTCCCAAGGAATCTTTGAGAAATGCACGTGTTATCGATAACTTCAGCAGCTGCTGCAACATGGCTATCGATTAGAGTGTCACACTTGCCTGTACAAGTTCATTCACTGCATCATTAATCCAAGTTAATCGCAGCCTGCAGCTTCGGCCACAGCTTTAAGTCAAGTTTTATCTGGAGCACTTCAAGAAGAAGAGTTGCAAAAATGCCCAAGGCCTCTCAGCTATATAAAAAGCGGCAACTTTTCAGGGAATTTATGCAAATATTAAGATTCCTACCCGAAAAAGTTACTTTTGATGTTGCCTTCAGGCCAATGTTACCCGTTAGATGAAAAAAAGAACTGTTGCTTAGGCCAAAATGAAAAAAAAAAAAAAAAAAAAAACGAGAGTAAAGCGGATATATGTGATGCCACGCCCCAAAACGCAATTTTCTTTTAATTTTCTGTAATTGTTATGACCGAAAGGAAAGGCAAAGTGGGAAATGGAATGCGTGGCATGCAAATGAGAAAAGATGCAAAGGATGAAAACCCGACAGCAGCCGCAGCAGCAGCAGCAGCAGCAGCAGCAACAAAACGCAATCTACTAACAATGACAATGCTCATAACAATTATTATAATCATAAGCATCAACATTATATACAACAACAACGTTCATATTATGCTCTACTAATAATACGAAACATTTTCTTTTATCTCCCTCTCTCTCTCTCTCTCGCTCACTCGCTCGCTCCCACAGCACGGGTCGCAACCATCCGCCGATGTACACGGAGACGCTGCCCGGCGAAAGTTTGGGCCTGATGATTACTGCGCTCACCAGCGAAATGGGCGGCAAATATTATTGCACGGCTTCATATGCTAATACCGAAATACTCCAAACAAGCGTTACGATTAAAACTTATGGTAAGTAGCAATACTTTCTTCACCTGGCCACCTCACCACCTCACCACCCACGCAGCCCCCTCTTGTATGTCAGTAGCGCCCTCTGTGTGTTGGCCCAAGAACTTTTCAGGCAAACTGAGGGCCAATCAAGTAAGCTGGGATGCTGTACTGACAGTAGAGATATCTCCAACGACTCTATCTTCTCTCTATTTCCCTCTCTCTCACTCTTAACATATATATTATCACTTCTCCTGCTCTGCTCACTTTCTCTCTCTCTCTCTTTCTCTCTTTTCCTGCAACTTTAATGTCTTTCACACTTCTGTTTCTTTTTCTATCAATCGCCTCGCCCCTTCCTCTTCACTTAACCCTAACACTCCCTTCAATTTCCCTCCTACTCCTTCTGCCTGACTTAACTTTCCATCTCTCTCTCTCTCTCTCTCTCTCTCTCTCTCTTTCTCCAAGTGTCTCAATTTATATCAATATCTCTCTCAGAAAAATAGTCTATCCTTAAATACTTTATTTCAAGCGTGTCACCTAAGTTGCACTCTCAATACAATAGTCAAAGTAGTTGAACTACAATGCCTTTGTTTCTGAGCTGATAAAGAAGAAGAGGTTGAATCATACAAATATTTATCCATCCATGCCAAAAGAAGAAACAGTCTGAACATTTCGCAAATGGCATAAATGACAACAGACAATGGGGAATAGCGCTTTGATCAAATCAAGTATTTGCTAGCAAATAGAATTTAATATAGCACACAAACATAGATAAAGATGTATATATATATATAAAGTAGTCAAAGCAAACAGCTTTTTGCCAACTGTGTGTGTCAGCGAAGCTCAAGTACAGTTGAGACAGCGATGCTCTGGCTAAGAGGAAAACACGTTGATTTTAGTTTGATTTCGATTTTATTGATGCATTGTGAGCGAGCACAAAAGAACTACAGCTCAAATGGATGGAAGTCCAAACAAAGACGTTACCAATAAACAGCACCAACAGCAACAATACTCAAGCACAACAAGTGCCACACACACGCACGCACACACGCACACACACACACACACACATACAGTTTGCTGGCTCGTTAACTTTGCTGTGCGAAGCTTTAGAAAAGTGCGCATAAGTGGCATTGGCGTCGCTACCCGCTCTTGGCTGTAAAACTTTGACGAAATTGATTTTTCTAAGCAATTTAAAGTGCACACGAACCAGTTGAACCTATCACCCCATCGCCCAGCCCTGAGGTGCCCCGCCCTCGTCACCCCTTGCCCAGTCCCCCAGCAAGAACTTTTAACGCTTCGACAGGAGCCGACATCGATTGTCCAAACAGAACGCCAACAGCTCCCTGCCTCCTCTGAGAGGAGCAGAGTACCCGCTCTGGCTCTACCTCCGTCTCTCCTCGCTCCCACTTGCACATGTGAGGAATTTACTAGCTAGAGTTCCCAGTAGCCTGAGCGTTACGTTTCGACCAGTAGCAGCTAGTTCACTCGTACTATATGCAATGCGTTTGAAATGAAATCAAATATTTTGATACGCAAGAATTTAAGGCAGGCAGGCCAGCCAGCCATGGAGCCAGGGCAACCAAGTCAAGGCAAGGCAAGGCAAACCAAGCCAGTGTTGTTAAACGTTGTTTTCGCACAAACAGAAGGCGGCTACGATTTAACCCAACGGGATAGCCATGGTCCGTAGTTTGTTTATTTTGGCTATTGTACATGATGTCCAGGTCGCAGCGTCGAGCGAGGCGCAGTCAAAACGAGACAATACACAGTGTTAAACAATCCCAAACAGTTATGGCAGTTAAGGCTAAGTAAACATAGGCAACAAAAACGACGAAGACGACGACGACGACGACGACGACGACTTTAAAGCGTTGTAGAGCTCACTTCGAACAGTGTTGGTAAACGAGAACTGTGTTTGCTCATGGTGCCTATAATTGAATATACAGTGTTGCATAAGAGAGATGTTTACAGACTGCAACAGTGTTGGCAAATGTCCTTTGTGCTGCCTTGGGCTGCTTTAACAGATTTAACATTTCGATGTATTCGTTTACAATTTGGACAGTGTTGTTAAATTTGCAATTATACAGCAAAGTCAGCTCGATAACGAGCGTCTGTGTGGGTGGCTGGGTGGCTGATGTGTGGGCACCGGGTGGGTTTTCTGCTGTTATTTTATGTTGACAGCTCTAAACTTGCATTTAGCTAAGCAAATAAGTGAGATATAGAGAGAGGGAGGTGGAGAGTGGAGAGTGGGCGAGGCATAGAGAGAAGTGCAAATTGCGAATAGATGTTGAAGTTGCTGTAGTTCTACTTCTACTTCTACTTGTTCTCTTCTTCTTCTTCTTCTTCTTGTCAAGTAACTGCAACTAGCAGCTGTAGGTGCCATCCGACTATTTACACACATGGAGGCTGCTGCTGCTGCTGTTGCTGCTCCTGCTGCTGCTGTTGTTGCTGTTGTTTGTGGCACTCAGAGCTTAATATTTCAATATTTATGCTTTTAATAAATGCATATGTTGCAAGCAAACTTCCGTTGCAATGGCAACTTCCGATGTTGCCAAAAGTGCACTCAACTTTCGCACTGGACTCTGACTCCATCTCCCTCCCGCACTATCTATATATCTCTCTTAAAGCTCTCCGATTGCGATTAAATGCTGCAAAATATAACAAAAATCTGATGTCCTAATGAAAACAATTGATAGTGTGTGCCCAGTTCATATTCCCACCTGAGAGCACATTTCATAAATATTTGAAATTTTTATTTCCTTTCATTGAATAAGCATTTAAGTCGATTTCCACTGGTCCAGTCGCAGCTGTCAAGTTAACTAATTGAAAAACTGCTGGGGCCGAGTCAAATTTAAGCATTTTACGTCAACTTCAAACTGCATAAATCTCTGAAAAGCCTAGAGCTTGAATTTTCAGAAACATTTCAACATGGAATAGATTTTGTGCAAATTGTTTATGGCAAATTCAAATCGCGATTCATTTTAGGAGAGAATATCTTTGAATATATTCAAATCTAGGATACATTTTTTAATACAAACAAAAAAAAAAGTAAAAATTGTAGAAATATCTAAAATATTTTTTGAGCAGCTGTCCTATGAGACCCTAAACACTTTCTTTATGTTGGCCAACTTAGTTGAGCGCTTTAATAAGCTTTTTGGCCGCATTTCCATGGCGTCGGTTGCTAAGTGAAAAAAAGATGAGAAATTTATACAACAAATATATGAAATATAGCTAGAGGTAGTCTAAGTAACTGCGGAGATGAAGTAAACGGGGGGAAGGAGGTCTGCAGCATCGTGTTGTTGATGGACTGGAATGTTACAGAAGTTTCGCCTTATTTCCTGGGCGGAAATTGTGCAGATCACTTTGCGGCCGCAGAGCAAAGCGCAACAAGAGCAGCAAAAGGATGATGTAGGGAGGGCAAACTGTAGCTGCATGAGTGTGCCAGTGCGTGTATGTGTGTGTGTGTGTGCAGCTCAAATATTTACAGTTTATTTATAAATCAGTGTAATAACAAGCCATCTGTCTATCTAACTCCGCTGTCTGTTGACTGTCAAACAATGCACAGAGCAAACACAGAGAGAGCGATAGAGCGGGAGACTGAGAGTGCGAGCGAGAGCTGAGAGCAAGTGCAGTGGGTGCAAAACGTCTTTTTGGAAGCCAAATCCTGCTGTCCGGCCTTTTTATGGCCAAAGCCAAACGGGAAGTTGTGTTAAAAAACATTTTTCCATTTCCCAATTTTATTGGCATGCCTCATGTCTCTCACTCTCTCTCTGTCTCTGTCTCTCTCTCTCTCTCTCTCTCTCGCTCTCTCTCCGTGTGCAACACATAAAATAAATAAAAATTGCTGTCTGAAAATGTTCCTTAGCCGGACTCAGAGCCCAAGCCAAAGGCAAACAAACTGCAGCTGCTTTCGCCTCGATGTTGTTGTTGTTATTGTTGTTGTTGTCTGTATTGTCGCTGCGTGTGAGATTTTGTTGTGCAAACACTTTTCGCTGACGTCTGACAAACAACAACAACAACAACAACAACGAAGCACACAGCAAAGGAAAATAGGCAAAAAGATGAACTAGTTTACGATTTCATTATTAGTTTGAACAACGACAGGGACAGCGTCGGGGCAGAGGCCAAAGGACACGGGCCAAACACCGGCATCGACTCGCAACTTATTGAAAAAGTTGCTCCACCCAAATATATGTATATATATACACGTATGTATGTATGTAGGCTATATAAAAAATTGAAACTGCAGCAAGTTATTAAAAATCAGACAGCAGCAATTGGATTTCTGTTTGGGTCTCGGTAACCACAGACATGTTGGGTGGTCCCAAAAGCTGCGCCTGCAGTAAACAGCTAAATAAAAACAATCAGCCAAACTGTGACAGCAGTCAACGAGTTGGAAATGAATACGGCGAGAGAGAGAAAGAGAATATGAAAGAGAGACTCGGTAAGAGAAACCGAGCACCGAGCACCGAGCATTGCTTTAAGCTGCGCCAGCTACGTGACTTGGGACAGAAATATGAAATACATTTAACTGAAATTTGAAAGATTTGAGCGCTGGATTACTTCAGCTGATTGATTAGACGCTAGTCACTCGCTGTTGAGCAGGAATTATTGCTGCAGTGGGGATTACTCACCTGGGCAAAATAAACTTTGGCTTATTTAATCTGTTAGAAAACTTACTAGATTGCTTTTGACTTGCTGCTAGCTCGGCACTGTGCTTCCTGCCAACAGACATAGCTTACAATTGAGGTAAACTAGAGCTCGGTTATTCATATTATACAGAAGAGTCTAAAGCAGTCCACACTCAAGTCCTTACCACCTTAGGATCAACTCTGTGCTGATGCAATGTCGAATAAACTGAACTGCTTTGGCCAGAGTCATTGAACTGTACTGCTTACATGATCCCACACCAGGTACAGTTGAGCTCAATTTAACTATTTGGTAACTTATTTAATAGTAATACTTGCAAGTATTAAGTTGAATGCTTCAATCAAATTTCGATTGAAGTGCAGTCGAGCTCGGATATTTGAAGCAATTTTGACTTGTACTCGGGCGATGTTCTTTTCAGTTGAAGGTTTCGAACTTTCGCCACAGTTTGCCAGCGAATATTTCGATGCTTGAAGCAAAGTTGATAGTTATTTGAGGATCTCCACTTCAAAGTCTTCGCATGACATCACATACGACAACGTGAAAATCCTTTAGTATTGCTCGAAAAGCAATTTGTCAATATTTATGGCTGTTTAGGGCAATGCGATTTCTATGGCAAAAACTCGCATTGCTATCATTAAGCCAAATGAATCGCATAAAGTCACTGAACTGTGCCAATAAAACTGCACCTGAAGCCCTGCACAGCTCGTCCTCGTACTCGTGAGGACTCCTCCTCCTCCTCCCCTCCTGCTCTTTGCAATGGCGCTCAACGTGCCCCGCATGCAAGTGCCCCAGCTCAGAGCTACTGTACGGATAGTAAACAGTTGGTTCTGCAAAAATATTTTACTTTGCGCCTTAACTTGGCTGTCTCAGCTTCGATTTGCTGGCTGTCCGAATGCCCGAGCTGTAAGCTGCGAGCTGCGAGCTGCGAACTGCGCGCTGCTATGTTTGTGCTCAAGTATTTGATTTAGGAATTTGAGTTAGCAATTTTTTTCATTTATTTCGTTTCTTTTTCAATTTCTGCTGCTGCTACTGCCACAGAGATTTATTGGCATGCCACGACGACAAGCGACGTCCTCCGACAGCGTCGCATTCGTCCGGCTCGTTAGTGACCCTTCGAGCGCAAGAGCCGCTGGATTGCGGCATGTTGGGTCATGTTTTGGTTTAGTTGAATGCCAGGGCTAACAAATACGTGAACATATCAAAGATTTCAGCTCGGACTTGGGGCTTGGGGCTTGGCTTTTTGGGGTTTCTTTGGCTGTGCCTTCAACAGTTTGCTTGAAATTATATTACGTATACGCCACGTTAGGCAAGCTTTGTTGACATCTCTCATCTCTCTTCATTGCAGTGGCCATAACCTGGACAAATGCGCCAGAGAATCAATTTCCAATACTCGGCTCTGACTATGTGGTGAAGTGCGAGGTGAAAGCCGATCCCAATCCCACCATTGACTGGCTGCGCAATGGCGACCCGGTAAGTAAACATATATGGAAGTACAGTTCGTCCTGCAGTCCCACTGCATCTCCGCCTCTCTTGCTCTCCTCCCCACCCTTCTCAGATACGCACAGATGCCAAGTACGTGGTGCAGACACATGGTCTATTGATACGCGATGTGGCCGAAACCGACGATGGCATCTACACTTGCCGTGCCGCAGTTATTGAGACAGGCGAACTACTAGAGCGTACTATACGCGTCGAGGTGTACATTGCCCCAGTGATAACGCATCTGCCAGCCCAACTGGAGGCTGTCGAGGGCAAACCTTTTGCTGCCAATTGTACGGCCATTGGCAAGCCCGTGCCGGAAATAAGCTGGATCAAGCAGTCGGTGCAGTTGAATGTGGCCACGGCAGATCGCTTCACGGTGAATGCTCAGACAGGTCTGATGACCATCAGCTCGGTTACCCAGGAGGACTACGACACATACACGTGCATAGCCAGGAACGGTGCTGGCGTCGTGGATCAGAAGACCAAATTGAATGTCCTGGTGCGTCCCTCCATCTACGAGCTGTACAACGTGACGGGCGTTAGTGGCAAGGAAATCGCCATCACCTGCCGCTCCAAGGGACGTCCCGCACCGGCCATCAGCTTCCGCCGCTGGGGCACCGAGCAGCAGTACACGCCCGGCATACAGATGGACGACGAACGCATTACCCTCGAGCAATACTTCGATGAGGAGCGCGGCGAGAGCACGGGAACACTGCGCATAGCCCGCTCTCAGCGCACCGACGACGGCCTCTACCAGTGCATTGCGACCAACAAGGGCGATACGGCCTATAAGACGGGACATATTGCTGTCGAGTTCCCACCCGACTTTTCGCACATGAAGGAGCTTCCGCCAGTCTTCAGCTGGGAGCAGCGCATAGCCAATCTGAGCTGCCTGGCCATGGGCATACCGAACGCCACCATTGAATGGCGCTGGAATGGACGCAACATCAAGGACCTGTACGACACGAACTTGAAAATCGAAGGCACCGGCCCACGCAGCGATCTCATTGTGCATCCGGTGACGCGTCAATATTATTCGGCCTACAAATGCATTGCGACCAACATCCATGGCACCGCCGAGCACGACATGCAGCTGAAGGAGGCGCGCGTTCCGGACTTTGTGGCAGCTGCTGTGCCACGTCAGCTGACCGCAACGACAATAACCTTTGACATCCGTGGCCCGCCCACAGAGCTTGGCCTGCCCATTCTCGCTTACAGTGTGCAGTATAAGGAGGTCAACAATCCGGATTGGTCGACAGCTCTGAATCGCAGCTGGTCACCCGACTCGCCCTACATTGTTGAGGGACTGCGTCCACAGACGATGTACAGCTTCCGTTTTGCGGCACGCAATCAGGTCGGCCTGGGCAACTGGGGCGTCAATCAGCAGCAGTCGACGCCGCGTCGCTCGGCACCGGAGGAGCCCAAGCCCCTGCACAGACCCGAACAGAACGACAAGGAAGAGCCGGTGGTTGTGTCGCCCTATTCCGATCACTTTGAGCTACGCTGGGGTGTGCCCGCCGACAACGGCGAGCCCATCGACCGCTACCAGATCAAGTACTGTCCGGTAAGTGGAGACTAACGAGAAATCGTAAACCGATTGTACTTATGTGTGATATCGATTTGCAGGGCGTTAAGATGGCTGGCACATGGCATGAGCTAGAGGATCGCTGCAATACGGTCGAGGTGGTTGAGACCACGTCGTACCAGATGACCGATCTAAGTGGCAACACGTATTACCGCATAGAGCTGAAGGCGCACAATGCCATTGGCTATTCGTCGCCGGCATCGATCATTATGAAAACGACACGAGGTGAGTCCGATTCAGCTAATAACAATCTGGGCACCTTGCTCTATTCGGCTGGTTTCAATTCTGGCGTCAGTTCGCTACACAAACAACTCACAATCACAACAACAAGAACAGCAACAACATCAACAACAACAGCAACAACAACAACAATCATTGCGCTGGCCACAACAATCAGCATTACCTTACTTAGTGCCCTAACCACAATGTTAGCCTAAAGCGAAAACAAATCGAAGCGATCGATAAATCGGTTCGGTTTCTTTTTGTCTTTAAATGATCATAAACCATTTGCATTAAATCTTATTGAAATATCTATCGAGAGTAACAGAAACAAAAACAAAAAACATTATCCTGAATTCGATAACTATGGTGTTATCAATCGTACGTTATCGATAGCGAGCACAGTTGATAACTATCAAAAAGAAACACAATACCAAACTGAAAACCGATAATTATACCGTTGTAGATCGCTCATTATCGATATTAATATACTATTGTTGTTAGTTGTTATCGATAGCCAAAACTCGAATAATAACAAAATCTATAACGATATCATTATCAACCACGCGAAACTGGGAACCTTTAATATCTCTTCGGTTACTGTCTTAAATCAATCATTATCGATAACAGAAACATCGAATATCTGTAAAAATCAATCAAATATAGCCTTCATTGTGCAAAGATAGCATTATCGATCCCTCGTTATCGATAGCGTAAACCTTTGAGTAAAACGAAATCAGCAAAAATACTTACGCAAATTCTTGAATATACATGCATACTATCTCTTAATATACATATATATATATATAACATATGTATATATATATATTAAACTATTTTTGAACGTATCCAACGTATATATATATATATAAATTATAGCGAGTACGATAACTTTTGCATAAAATTTGTTTGTAGTGTATATTTCTTCTACTTCCTTTTTTTTTTGTTTTTTATTTTTAGTTCAGTGTAAAAACCAAAATATTTTCTCTGCTCACTCTGCTCTGTCTCTCTATCTCACTCTCTATAAACTTGTTTCTGATTTCTATCGATAATTCTGCAAGAAAGTATCCCAGTTATTTCTGACTGTGTAAATTACAGTTGCTTCTTTTTTTTCGCTATTTTCGTTCCATTTCGCTGTGAACCTTTTGCATGCTCTCTTTTTGTGCTAATCTAAAAAAACTAAAGCTAATTTCTGTGCCACGCCCAACCCCGCCCACCGTCACAACCTCCCATAAAATGACATTCCAGCAAAAGCAAAAAAAAAACAGCAGAAATATGATGTGAACTATGTCCCTAGCACAAGTTCACTGCATACTTTCAATTGGCGTTGTACAACACTGTTTTCCTTTTCCTTTTTCTATTCTACACTGAGCTAAGAGTCAAGCAAAGTATGCAAAGTAAATATTTGCTCAACATTTCTCAAAAGTGTTGACCCGCTCACACACACACACACACAAACACATCATCTCTCTCACACACACACACACACACATGAAACATCACATAATTTCATTTTGTTAAGTGTCAACGTCAAATTGTGTTGTGAGCTCTGTGCGCTCCCCTCGCTCTCGCTCTCTCCCGTGCTCCCAACTCCTTTGTATACCGTATATTGTAATATTTTGTGTGAACTGAACTTTATTGTGTTTTCAACTACGATTCATAAGCATTTACTTAATTATTAATTTTAAAATTTAAAAAAATTAAAATTTATTATTTTAATTTTTTTTCATAATTTAGTTGAATTAATTAATTTTTTATATTTTTGTGTGTGTGCATTAATCACAAAAGTTTTTCACGTTTCAAATGCATATTTTTGTAATAACTAATTTTTAATAAAAGATATATTTACAAATAGAAAAAGAAAAAATCAAGAATTGTAATAAAACTCGAATTATATATACATATATATAACAGATAAACAGATATATATTTGCATATTTATATCGTTTAACTTGCTTAGTTGTGCTTCATCCATTTATGATTTTAACTATATTTTTTTTTTCAATTTCTTTAGTTAAATTTTTGTATTAAGCTATAAAGATGATATCAAAATAAAAACAAAACATTATTAATTAATAAATAAATATAGAAAAACAAATTTGCCACTGTTTCTTTTTTTTTTCCTCATATTTTTGTTAAGCATCTGTGTATTATGTTTGTCTACCTGTCTCGCTCTCTCTGTCTGTCTTTCTTTCTCTCTCTCATTCTCTCTTTCACTTTGTTCTACAGTTTACGCGCGTGTGTGTGTGTATGTCTTGCCCCGTTATTTGTTTATTTATTGCTTGTCGTGTTTAGTTAGCAAAACTATCGATTGCAACTATCGGCCAAGTGCATTGTACTGAAAGACAATCATCGTTAGTTTGTGCTAATCATCGTCTATGTGTGTGTATGCATGTGTGCGTGTTTGAACTTGTCATACAGTTCGCTCTCTCTTCCACTCTCTCTCTCTCTCTCTCTCTCTCTCTCTCTCTCTCTCTATCTCTCTCTGTTTCTCATTCGCGCTCTCGCTCTCGCTCTCGCACTCATTTCATATTGCATTATCATACTCATGCTCCATATATTATATATTATATTATAATTTAATATAATTAACTAGTTTAACCTATACTAACTACAATTTAGTGTCTGCCTTTATATATAAATATGTATATTATATATTTATATATTAACTACATTTAATCGAATACTAAAACAAACAGTAAACACTTGAGCGTAGCTATCGAACTGTAAACAAAGCAGTGCCAAATCAAACAAATACACCTACTAATCTCTAATACTTAAACAAATACAAACACACACACGCATATATATATATATATATATATATAGACACACACACTCACATTATGTTTGAGCGTCTTTTTGATCGTCGTCGTCGTCTTTTCGAACTTATTCAATGCAATGAAATGAAAAAACCAACAAAATCTTCTTTTGTGTGATTCCTTTTCTTCCTATTTTTCTTCTACTACTTTTCTTTGTTTTTTTTTCTCTTTTTTACGCTGTGTGATATATGCCAAACAAAACAAAATCGAATGCTTAACAACAAAACCAAAAATGAAATGAAATTCAACAAACAAAAACAAATGAACCTGTACCTCTACCTGTACCTATACCCGACTTGTAACTGTACCTGTACCTCTGCCTCTCGGTGGCTCTGCCTCTGCCCCTGCCCCGTTCGCCTTTATCCCACCAATCGCAAACACAGACAAGCCCTATCCGTACTCATCGAACAGCGCCACGACTCGACTGCTTGGCCAACAAACTGCTTTACAACGGGCGATGCCAATGCTGCCGCTGGGCCTGCTGCTGCTGCTCTCGATGTGTCTGCGCTCTGCCTAAGCAGTGGGGCAAGCAGTGCATGCGCGGATCAATCTGATGTTGCTTTGAAGCCTGCTAAACGTGTTTTTTTTCCTAATCTATCGACAATTGTATATAAATAATAAGCAAACGAAAAACAGAATACCAAGAATACCAAACAACCAAATATGAATTATACTTAAATACATACATACATATACATACACACACAGAGACCGAGACATACTAACATACATATTAAGCTATAGTAGCAACAGCATATGAGAACTAATTATCTAACTATCACTAGAATGTTATGAAAGTAACTGCTCTATAGACACTATGATGATTCCATTCAATGTACAAACAAACTGCTAAATGCCAAAAGAGAAAAATACTACAAAACATACTAAGCTAATACCAACACATTTGCATTAGCCACACACTGTGGGGTGACCAAAAAAGCCAGAAACGATACTCATGCCGATAACTATAGTTGAGCCTCTACTTAAGTTATCGATAAAAGAGAGTTGTACAAATATACTAGAAGATTTGCCATTTGATAAGAGGCCTCTCTAAGGTCTCTACTAAGAGTCGTCTTTGTGGAAACTTTCATGGATATTTAACACTTTGGCTATTTTCTGTCTGTATATGTTTTATTTGGTCACTCGGACATACATGTACTTAGCCAAATCGAAGCGATTGCCAAAATCTAAGTTAACTTAGCGTTTTAGCTGTCCGTCAGATGCAACTCAGTTTGTTGTTTACCAAAAATACCGCTAAATACCAAACAAAAAAAAAACAAAAAAAAAAGAAACAAATGCCACGTGGTTTAAAGCACTGCCAATCAAAAGCAATTATTGTTGTTATCGATTCTTTCACTTGCTTTTGTTTTCGGAGAGCATTAGCTCTATAATGTATGTAGATAACCAGGTTCTCTTATAGTGAAATATACATACATACATACATATATATATATATTTTATCATATATATGAAGAAGTCTTCAATTTTGTATCAGGCTTCCTTTCTGTTTAGCAGATGAAGAAAAAGTTATAAGAAGAAGAGACCACACCACCGTGTTATAAGTATTAGAAGCCCAAGTTGTTCCAGTTTATGTTTCGGGTTATTTGACTTTGAGTTGTCTTAGATGTTATTCTCTATTGATCGTATACGTTTAGGGGACAATAAGTAACTGAAAAGAAGCGAAAAAATAAATCTAATGAAATACATAAATTAACAAAAATAACTAAGAACTTTAGTAATACCATATTGAGGGCTAATCTGTAGTAATTAAGCAGAAATAAAACCCCACAAAAAAAACAAAAAAAACAAAACAAAAAAAAAGAGAAGAAATACTAACAACATATGTTTCCAACTACGAATTTTTTTCACATGGTGTATTTAGCTTAATGTAAATGTTTGTGCTCAATGAAATTTAAGGTTTATAAACCATATACATATACACATATAGATGCATATATATGTATGATCTATAACTGAAAACTAGCAAAAGGAAAATAAGATAAAAACCAGTTCAATTTAGTAAAAATATTCCTTGTATACAATTTTTAGTCAAAAGAAAGCCCAAAACTTTTTCTAGCCAAATATTGATATATATGTATATATATATATCGTGAAACATATTTCCAATTTGTAACTTTACCATATACAAAAGTTATATATCTATATATCAGTATACGTATAGTATATCTACTATAGTTAGTGAATAATTCAGCCCGCCTAACGTTGCTGAGCAGATCGTATCGTAATCTCCATAAAGGGGGATATGTTTTTTTTTTTTTTATCCTGTAGCGCAAGCAGTTGATCAAGCAGTTAGCTAACTAATGCCCAACTGTACATAAATGTTTTATAACTTAGCTAAATGTCAGACAGTCAGTCAGCCATCAGTTCAATCTTAATGCTACTAAACATGAGTAATCTCTGATCGGAGAGACAGTTTTGCTCTCCCACACACACACACATACACCCCACACACACACACCAAGCAGTAGAAAAAAGTGTCATATAAATGTTGTAAGCAGTCGATAAAATGAAATAAAAGAGATAAATCGAAATAAGCAATGTTCATTTTGGATAATAAAGACAACTTTAAGCAAAGAATAACTTGAGAGCTCTTGTTATCGATAACTCGTGTATCGTACGACCAACCAGCGGCCGTGCAGCCCAGTCAAATGCCGACAGGTAATATGGTTATGCAACAACTTTAGCTCGTTAAATACATATTAATCATAACTAATACTAGTTTACTCTCTCTCTCTCTCTCTCTCTCTCTCTTTCTCTCTCTATCTATCTATCTATTTACCTCTTGATATATGCATATATTTATTTATATATTCAATTAATCGGTCTTAAATAACACAATCTAAAAACGCATTCGATTCAAATTAAAAAAAAAAAACGACTAACTAAACTAAATACTAAATACAAACGGCATCAGCTCTAAAACGCATTCTAAATCAATTTTGCAACTAAACAAACAATAACTAAATTACCCTGTAGTCTAACTAAATTAGATGGGTATATACCCAAATATACATATACTCTTCCTGTATATGTATATATATATATATATATATATATATATATATATATATATATATATATATATATATATATATATATATATCCTTATTGGATCGGCACTTTGAAATCCAAAATTTGTTGTTAACTAATCAAAACGTTGAATTTGTTGGAGCGCACTAAACCTATGTTATCGTTATCGTTATCGTTATCGTTATCGTTATCGTTCTGTATACCAGCTTCTATACACACACACACAGACACACACACACGTCTTGTACAAATTGTATAAAATTGCTTTTGCTTGTATATTCGTTCTTCCTCTTCAGCTTCTTCATATTTTGCTTCTTCTTTTCCATTTGGCTTATTGGCATTTCGTGTTTAATCCTTGTTGCTTTTCGGCCTCCTCATCATGCGCTTTCTCACATATGCTTTAACTCACACTTTCTCTTGCTATCTCACTCTAACTATCTCTCTCTAACTCTCCCCTTTTCTCTCTTTCTGCCTGCCTCTATCCGTCTATCGCGCTCTCTCTCTTCTCTAACCTGCCCTTGAAAGCAGCATGTATTTAATTGTTTAACCAAACTTATTTATTTATTTTTTTTTTTTTTTGTGAAATGTTTTTAATTTTAAAATTGAATTTTTGTTTTAGTTTTAATTTTAATGGAAAATGCTTAAGTTCGTTAAATTTTTATTTCAAATACACACACAAAAATGTAAATGTTTGTACAAAATTTAACAACTCTGAAAAATAATGAAAAAAATACTGAAAAAAAAAAAACAAAAATTAGAATACAAAATATATACACATATTAATTTTGATAAATATATTTTGTATAAATATATATTTATAACTGCAATACAAATATATATATATTAGCCAAAGTGTTAATTGCTGAAAAGACAAACTGAATTTCAAATCAAACTCGAGTTAGATTTTGGCTCTTGGCTCGCTGTCAATTGAGATACCCTGGAATAACACACTCCATATAGTTCACGTATGCCTACTATATATATATACATTTATACTATATATACCGTAATCTTTAAGTTCTTAGTATTTAAAATATGCCACTATATTAATATATATACTATATCTATATAATCTACGATCTGTAGAGATCAGCTCTCTTGCAAGACTTGAATGACCAAAACAATACTAATCCAAGCACTTTCTACTCCCACACCCACCCACACACACTTACTCACACACACACACACACACACACACATACATACACACGATCGCACTTCGTTCTCTCTTCTTTTGGACATAGGCAACGATGTCATTCAGGTAGCCGAACGGCAGGTGCTCTCATCGGCAGCCATCGTTGGCATCGCCGTGGGCGGCGTCCTCCTGCTGCTGTTCATTGTGGATCTGCTGTGCTGTGTAACGGTGCGCATGGGCGTGATGGCCGCGATGTGCCGCAAGGCCAAGCGCTCGCCCTCGGAGATCGACGACGAGGCAAAGCTGGGCAGGTGAGTTGACTAGCTGCAGTTCTATATAGAGTATATATCTTACTGATGCTACGGTAATATTGCATTAGAAATGATACGAAAATAAATACGTAGCAAAACCACAACAAAATCTCTCCTCATTATTCCTTATTTCTTGTTTGTTTTCTTTTCCTATTTCTATTTATTTTGTTGCCAACTTTCGAAAAGCCAAAATTCTCAGCGTCCGGATTTCGAATACAATTGGGTCTATGCGCGTCCTAAATCGTTATTGTTCAATCGAAATTCCCAAATATTCGTCTGAGCAAACTGAACGAAAACAAACCAAACATTGGAAACAAAACAAAATTCGAAAAATACTCTATTCACATTTCGCATTTTACTTGCTCAGTTAGTCTTTTACGTTTTGTTCTCTAATTTCTAGTGCAATATTATTATTAAGTTTACGTGAAACAGACCGAAAGTACCGTTATATTTTTCCAGCTTATTTTTACCCACACACGAACGGCTTTAGTTCCTTCAATGACACATACATATATATATAGATAGATATATATAGATAGTTTCCTTTAAAGCCTCCTTTCCAACACTGTTGCCTTATATGTCGATATACATATCTATATATATATATATATATATATATATATATATATATATATATATATATATATATATATATATATATATATATATATGTTAAGCATTTAATTTTTTACTTAGTGTTTCACTTTCACACATTTGTCTCAGTCCTGTGCAGCCAGCTATCTAGTCCTAGACATTAAAAATACTTCTTCAACTCGAAGTGCCTTGTCTGCTACATAGTATATAGCACACAAATACACACAAACACTACACACACACACACGTACTCACATATTGCATAGATCTATGTCTAGTTCTAGTCAACTGTTGCTGGCTGCATTTAGGGACGACATTTTGATCTTGTTTCGTATTATTGTTCAGATTGTCTTTTTTATACACTTCATCAATCATTTATTTGTAATCATCTCAGCACACACACGAAGACAGTCATAAGATAAATACAAACTAGAATACATTCACATTCGCCTACCTTTTACATTGTCACAACTTACCGAACTCTCCATACAATCTATACTCTCTCTCTTTTGATTTCATCAACCTCATACGTACTGTTCCAATCATCCAACACAAAACCAAACCAACCAAACGACAAAATCAAAAACTAAAAAAAAAAAAAAATAAATAAACCCAACAAAATTGAACAAAAATCATCAAAATTATCAATATCTAACCAAGCAGTCTTTATGGTTGGCGTTTCCCGCTACCTTATTGCAGTGGACAGCTGGTTAAGGAGCCGCCGCCATCACCGTTGCCACTGCCGCCGCCAGTTAAGCTCGGCGGCTCACCAGTGACATCTCCATTGTACGTACATCAATCGTATTTTGTTTTGATTTTCCGCTTAGCTCTGTAGCACTATATGCCTCTAGCTCTATGCTTTATGCTCGCTCTCTCACACACATCTCTATGCGTTTTCGTTTTCCCACACTATTCATCACATTGTTTTTGTCGTACTTACTCGTAAATGCACTGTACATAACACACTAAGTGTAGTAAGTAGCTTTTTGTCTTTGAGCTTTAAGTTGTAGCATTTAGCTTTTTGTCTGCCGACGACTGCCGAGGCAACTTTGTCATTCTGATCTCTTTGCTTTTATCTTTCGCCTTTCTATTTAGCGTAATCTGTAGCATTTAGCTGAGAGCATAAGCCTGACTTAGCAGCCATAGCAGCTAGCCTGCTTGAGTGCATAGCAAGCAGCTTTGGCTTGCTCTGACCAGTCTGGCTGCCTTCCTTCCCCGCTCTCTCTATCTTTTACCCTACTTATTTCGCATACTAATCGCGACTTTTTCGCATTCACAGGGACGAAAAGGAGCCTCTGCGCACGCCCACCGGCAGCTTGAAACAGAACTCAACCATTGAGTTCGATGGACGTTTCGTGCACTCGCGCAGCGGCGAAATCATTGGCAAAAACTCAGCAGTCTAAGCGCGCTGAAATTGGGGAATGGGATGAAAGAGCAGAGATGATGTGCACAAAACTTGCAACTGAGAAAAGTATTGAACAAATAAACAACAAAAAATAGAGAAGAAGCAGCAGCAGCAACTCAACACATAACTCACCTATATATATATACCTACTATATATATGTATTTACCTGTCGTCTAACCCACACACACACATATAGGAAAACCGACAAGAATTTGAAGCCAAAGCTGTGGGAAAACCTTTGTATTGTATGATTCTACGAGTTGATGTTTAGTTTCCTTAAGTTATATCTTAACTGAATGTCTTAACTATATGTATACACACGCAAACATATATATCCATATATATACATACGATATCTGAATAGTATTTTAAGCTCTGTACACATTGCATAACACTCATCGCATACGATCATGTTGCTTCTACTTAGCATATTCATTCACTCGCTGCAATTAGCTTAAATTCTTTTTCAGACTGGAAAACAATGGAGAGAATACATATACCCACAAACACACACACACACATACCCACATTTTTAGCTTAAGAAACTTAAATTAATGCCTTACAAAAAGAAAATGAGAAAAACAAAAATCTAATATTAGTTTAACTAACTTAAACATGCCATAAATAAGTTAAAACATTAAGTTCAAGCATATACCACACACACACACACGCACACACCGTCATCCAAAATTTCATAGTACTTAAAACCACTGAAGAAAAGACTATCACTTCAAACATGACAACTTATTGGACAGAAAAGATTTTAATTTTTTTATTTTTATGCATCGCATGCATCTTCGTTTCCTATTGGTAAATTCATCTACTTAATAATATAACTGTACGAATTACATAAATATATAAATTATATGTATGTATGTAATGTATGTTAGTTATATAAATGAATGCTCAATGTTTGATAATGATAATAGCAAGTACAGTTTGGCACATGAATGAATGAACTGCTAGCTGGGCAAGTACAGTCGGTGGCAAAAGTTGAACGGCTTGGCGAGTATCGCTTGGCAAAGGATATGCACTGCTTAAGCAGTCGATTTGAACTGCTTCTTGAAGAGAGTCCAGTCATTGCACTGCTTCTTTTAGCAGCATCAAGCCGCCTTTGAACTGCTTGACTAGTACAGGGTGCTACAAAAGCTGCATTTGAACACTGCCAACAAAACAAAAACAAACAAAAAATCAAAAGAGAACAAACAAAATTGGAAAGTGTTACGGAAAAAAGCTAGCAAAAAGAATACAGATTGAAAATTGCAAATGGAAAAATTAAAATAAATAAATACTTAAAATTTAATTGAAACTTGAAAATGTTGAGAATTGAGAATGGAAAATGAAAAATTTCAATTTGATCAGATTAAAAACGGAGCACTATAACTTTCAGTTCAAGGAAAATAAATTAAAGCTTAAACATTTTTTATTTAAAACAAACAATATGAGATTTGCAACATATAAAATGCATTTTTTGAAATAAAAATAAATAAATGAAGAAAGATGCTCAATTGTTGTTAAACCACAACTTCATATTTTTTAATTTCAATTTTACACGGAAAAACTAAAACCTCTAATATTCATTTTTAATATTTTCAATTTTTAATATTTGCAAATTTAAATTTTCCATTAAAATTTGGTATCACACAAAAATTTCTAAAAATAAAATAAAAGCAGTTCAATGGAAAGTTTCAAGAAAAAAATATAAATATTTAAATAAATGTTCAAGTGAATGTTTTAATGAATGTGTAATAAATATAAATATAAATAAGAACAACAAAAACAAAAAATTTATAAAACCTATGAAAACATTTGATTTAAAAGCAAATTTCAACTACGATAATGCCAAAACAATTTGTATTAATTTTTACTCTCTACATTTTACGTCTAATTTCCTAAGTTTTTTTTTTCATGACATTCGGAAAGGAAAGAGAAGAATAAAGCAAAACAAATGCAAATTATGATATAATATACTCAATTTTTAATAATTTTATAATTTTTATATATAATTTTTTTTTTGTAAAAAATGAAAGAAAAAATTCAAAATATATAAGTAAGGAATTAATTAAATATTTAAATAAAAGTATTTAATTTAACATAAACAATTTAAGATGTAAGTAATTTTTTTTACACGAATAAAAAACCAAAAAGCTTGAAAGAAAAAATCAATTTATATATATATATATACAAGAAGTAACTACATAAAACTCTATATATGTATACAGATATATATATATATATATATATATATATATATATATATATATATATATATATATATATATATATATATATATAAAATATAAAATAAAATTGAATTTTATGTTAACTTTTGTTTCTATTTTCCTTTTGAATTCGTCCCGTTTTGTAGATGTTTTGCCAAAAGCTTTTGTAGCTTCTGTTGCCAGTTAAGCCAAGCGCCTTCTCAGAGCTTTTTACCTACTATATTTAAAGGGAAAATAAAATCGAAAAAAAAAGAATATTAATCTATACAAATATTATATAAGCTAAGAAAACTATCTAAAGAGCTACACAGAAACCAAAACTGAATTGTAATTGTAATTTATGTATATGATGTGGACATTTTTATGGGAACTGCAGCCGACAGAGCCCAGAGCATATAAAATATGGCGAGCAAATTGACTAAATCAACATGAGATTTATCGAGGGTGTAGCTTTTTTATCAAATATTACAAATGAAAATTCAGAGATACAAAATAAATTAAAAGAAAAATACCCACGAAACTGAATTGTTGGGAAATAAAGTCGTATTTATCAAAGGAAATGCAAAAATGTCTTTTATTTTGAGTTTTGGGTTGAACTTGACCTTCATTGTCTCATATAGCAGTATTTTGGACTAATCTGAGAACTCATCTACAGCTCTAGTTCATTTGACAGCATTCGAGCTGTCAAGTAATTGAGTCATTTATATGTTTTGAGAATCGCAGAGTAGTTCAGTGACTTTCATCTAAAGGTACTGATCTGGCGGCCGATATTATAAAAATTCGACTCTAGTTTGCTTTACTCTCCACTTACTGCTCATCGTATTATCAACTTTGGCTTATGAGGTCTCGGTAGGGGAGGACTAGATCTTCTCAGCTTGGCGCATTCATCGAATGTATATATGTATATACAAATATATATGTGCACCGCCTCCATAAATAAGGAATTTATCGATTCCTGCAAAAGCTCAACGAAAAATCATATGTATGCAGATAGATACAGATGTACTTACTAATAGAATTTAATAAGTACATCTATAGATCTGTATATATGCAAGCAAATCTTTTATATATTGTATATACATATATATATATATATATATATATATATATATATATATTTATATTTGTTCAGTTTTCTACAAGGCAAAATCGTTGATAAAAATATATTTGACTAAGCTTAAAGGTAACTCGAATAAAATTTGAATAAAACCATTCAACAGTTTTGTTTCTTATAATACATTAGCCAAAAAGAATATATATACAATATATATATACATACTACATATATATAAATATATATTCTAATACAGAAAACACAGAGTTGGTAGTTTCATTAGATTGTGATGCTGCGGCTGCGAGTGCTAGGCGCAGAGGCAGTTAAACCTCGATGCCCTCGTCGGAGCGCTTGTTCTGGCGCTGCAGTGCCTCCTCGGCATTGAGTTTGGTCTTCTCGGTGCGCGTGTGCCAGACGAGCACGTCGCGGCAGTTGTTGGCCAGCGGCTGAAGTTGCTCCCGTGTGGTTAGGTAACGTAGAATTTCGCTCTCTTGGTAGCCGCGCTGCACTTCGTACGAGAAGCTGGCCTGCGGATACTTGAAGAACAGATCGATGCTAATGCCAAAGGCGGCCATGTCGATGGGGAACGGTCGCTCTGGCCGCCAAGCGGCATTGAAGCCCGTTACCTGGTTGTTATCGTCAAGCAGCGGCCGCTCCACCATCAGGCCGCCGACGAGGCCAACGGGCCAAATGCCCACACGGCCGGGCTTGATTTTGGACATCTCAGCAAACAGCTCCACGGAATAGGAGTTGTCGTCGTCCATGAAGAAGACAATGGCATGACGTTCGGCATCGACATTAGCGCGCAGCCAGGTCAATGCCAGATTACGCTGCTCAACGCCGCGTGGCTTAATCCAATTGGGATCCTTGCCCTGCAGCTTGAATTCCGGCGGAGTTTTGATATTCAGCTGCGTAAAGCGATTCTCCAGTCCGGCGCGCAGCAGCACATTTCGCACCAGAGTCGTTGTGCTGTTCGAATCCTCCACAATAATCCAATGCAAATTGGGCACGAGCATAAACAAATGCGATAGCCTGACAAGAGATATTGTATATACATTTAATAAATATATTAATATATGTATATATAAGTAAGAGTTCGCTAAACGGATATCTATAATAACCATAATTATTACATTCGGTTACTCCATCTTCGAAAAACTGCGCGAAATGCTCTAATTGAAGTTTGTGATCGATCTAATCAATTTCAAGAAAGCGCAAAAGCTATCGATAGTAGACGTGATCTACTCGTGCGATAGCAGGACACGTGCGTGTGCAAGGCTCTAAGGGGCGAACGGGAAGACTGAACAACGTCCAGACAGACCTGCAGATAGATCTGTTTAAATATGAATATAATTATTGACCATACATAAACGATGTATGATTACATTCATCTATTTACATTTATATATGTATCCTAAAAGGATTTGGCCACGCCTACATTAGCACGGTACACGCACATAAGCAAACACGTTCCACCCATTCGCCTCACTGTCTACAGGGTATACAAATTGCATCACAGCTCACCTGGTTAATTCGGCTTTTTGTGCTGGCCGAGCATACGTCGGCGTGATGGCATAGATTTTGGGCAACGTGTCCGCTTGAGCTTTGCTGTACATCGCCTGCAGATAAGCGGGGCCCTGGCAGGTGTGTTTACCGTTGCGATGAACCATTAGCAGCACAACAATGAACACGATGATCAGCACGAGCACTTGCCGTGGACGAATGCGTACCTCGGACATCTCAGCAGCTAATTTGGCATAGGTCACTCTCTAAAATCAGCGCACGTCCCACGCACAAACACTGCGGCAAAACAAACAAAACGAAAACAAACATAAATAGAACGCGCCCCATCACTGTCAATAGCTGTTGATTGTTTTTGTCTGCTTCCTCTTACCTAAAACACTCCACTACACTAGCGCAACATCAAGACATGCATATAATTACCTACAAATATTTTACACTTATTTTAATTTTAAAAAACTTATGACATTTAAACAACTTTGTGCGATTGGTAAATAAAAAAAAAAAAAAAGATAGCTAATGTATGCTTATATCGATATACGATAGCTTGAGCACAAGCCGCGATGTACATATCGCTATGCGATGTTTTTATCAACTACCCGCAAGTATCGCCATATTCAAATATGAGCTGAATTTAATGAACTGATGTTCATCATGATGATGTTCATGAACTGAATATAATTATAATGGAATAAGAAAAATACTAAACAGCGCGATGTTTCACTGGCGGCCAATTGGAATCAGCTTCCATTTGAAATAGTTCTCAAATCGAAGTAGACGTTTATCATGATATAACATAAGGCCCTCATTCACAACAAAAATTCATAACGTCAACACACTAAATATTCTAAAAACAAAACATATTTATATATTTTCTAATCCGTAAAAGACAATAGAACACATAAAATAGTGAAAAATGTGCGATACAATTGGTAAATAGACTTCATCAATACTTTAGCCAAGAACATACCTCCACAACTGTTGTCCCCCTCCAACTCTCCCGCAGATGTTGATAAACGAAAGCTCAAATTTATCGGTTGCTGCAAAATGACCAATAGCGAAATCTCCAAGTTCTACAATCTGGACTTACTCACCGATGCCGAGCTGGCCTCTGTTGGAGTCGCACGCGACTCCCTGATCGACGACTATCGCCACCTGCACGAACTGTCGCAGATGAAAGAGAAACAGAAGTGCAAGCCCAAAGTGCCGAAATGTTTCATCTCCAAAATAAAGAAGCCCAAATTCAAGTCGCCCCGGAAGCCCAGCAAGGCCTTTCACTATGATCTCTTGAACAAGTTCTTTCGCTGTATGCAGTCCGAGTCGGTGGGCTTCTGTCGCTTCATGGAGCAGGATCTCAATATTATAACCGACTTTCAACGTGATACCAAAATTCTATTGCTATCGCCGCGAGAGCGAGAGTTCGCACGTTATGAATCGTATTTCCACTATCTGGATAACCTGTATATTAGCGGCGACCAGGATAGCGTCATCTCGATTGTGGCCAAGGTGATGGTCTACTTCCATCGCGAGCCGAATCCTGTTAAACTCTTGCCCGGCTTTGGTCCGCACTATGCGCGCAATCGCACGGCCGTTGTCAAGCATCACTCAAAATTGTCGAATTCGTAAAATGGCAACTAATCTAATCACCCAATCGACCCTCGCCCTTCCGTTAAAGTCCCAACCACTGAAATCTCAACTAAATTTGTAACTGAAGGCCAAGAAAGTAAAAAAAAAAGTTTGGAAATAAAAATAAATTCCCCTCCCCAACCCCGAACTTGGTTCATATATATCGATATATATATGTGGGTAGACATAAATGTATATAGATAGATATACATAGATATATGCATATATATATATATATATATATATATATATATTGATTGTTTGATTTATAGTCGATTTACTTTCTTTTTGTTTTATTCGATTCATCATTGAAATACACATATTTCATTTAATATTATTTTTTAAACACATTTTTCAATTTTCAGTTTATTCTGTTTTCTTTTTGTTTTTAAACTACTTTCTTTTCTTTATTTTTGTTAATAGTATTTTTAAGGTCTGAAAATTTGTTGCATTCCAAACGAATTTTAAATTCTAAATGCCCATAATTTGTTGTGGTTTTTTAATTTTAATTTAAAATTTTTTTTTATTATTATCATTATTATTATTTTTTTTTTAGTTGGGTTTCCATGTACAAATAGTTTGGTATGTATTGTATAAGTTAAGAGATGGGCTAGGCATCTACTCTATAAGTAGTAGTTGGTTTACTTTTCTTTTTTTATTTCTTTCTCATCGTTTTAAGTATTCTTTTATTATAATTATAGATGGTAATTGTTAATTAAATATATATATATATATATATATATATATATATATATATATAGTTGTAGTAGTATATATAGCAATTTAATGGTAAATAGTAGTAGAGTTATATATAGAAGTATACATTTATATAAACTTAGTGCTCCCACACACTTACACACAGTCACACACACACTTATATAATTATAAAACATTAGCACTCACTCGTTAATTGGGCTTTTTAAGGTTTTTATAATTTGGCATAAACTTAGTTTTTAAGCTCATATAACAAACTGAAATTTATGTAGTTAACTCTACTTTGGTCTTTAAAAAAAAAAAAAAAAACAAAAAACATAAGCTCGACCCACATTTCATAGAAAACAATTTAAGTCCGCGCAAAAATGGCTCTGCTAAGTGTCGCAGCGCTCAGCTTTTGTGCGCTTGCACAACGTTAGTTTTTAAAGGGAAATTTACACACACACACACATACACTCAAGCACATACACACCAAAGTACGTTTTTTCTTCTGTGTTATGTATATATATATACACAAAACACATCTAGATTTGCTGATATACATGTGTATATATATATATATATATCTTATTTATATTATATATTACATAAATACACGCACATAAGAAACATTTAGTTATATATAGCCTAGCACATTACTGCTCCCTCTTTCGCTCTCTCTCTCTTGCCTTCTCTTTGTCTTTCATTTAGTTTAGCTGGCATGCATGTGACAGAGACAGCGCTATGTGTGCTACATTTGCTTTTCTTTTTGCAATTTTTCCCCTATTTTTCCCGATTTTTCAGCTTTTTATATTGATTTGAAATATTTTGAAACATAATTTTTATTTTGTTTTTCTATTTCTTATATATTAAATATTTTTATTTTTATGTTTAAGAATTGTTTTGAAATATAATTTCTAGTTTTTTGCATGTTTTAAATTTCATTTTTTTTTTTTTCATTTTTTGTCGACTTGCTTACATTTTATATTAATTTTTAAAACGATTTACGTTTTGTTTTTCATATTTTATTTAGGCATATCGTAAATGTATTTAGTTATAGGTTTTTATATATTTATTCAAATTTTTTTATTGTAAAAAAAAAAATATTCTTTTTATATATTCAAATATATATATATATATATATATATATATATATATATATATATATATATATATATATCCGTTATCATTATCTTTCTTTTTTTAACTATTTCGAATAGATTTTGTTAAGCATAGTCGAGCATGAACATGCTCTGTATATAGGCTTATGGCTGTTGTCTATAGTGTTGGCCTGCTTACGATCTACATATATATATGTATATATATATAAACAGCTATATAGATATATATATATCTTCATAGATTACATATATCATGCTATTAAATACACACATAAACGCAGAAATTGTTTACCTCATTGTATTTACATACATGTTTCGAATCTTAAGTTTTTCATTTTTCTTGTCTTTAAGCTAAACAAACTAAAGTTTTATATAGAGCTTTATATATATATATATATATATATATATATATATATATATATATATACATATATACATATATACATATATATATATATATATACATAAATATATATATATATATATATAGTGCTAACAAATTCATTTTTCAATTTTGTATTTGTATTTTCATATTCATATTTTATAGTTTTAAAAAAATATATGAAAAAAAAAAGTTTGCCAAAAATATATATATATGTAGAAACTAGAGATCTATATTAATAAATAGATTTCCATAGACTAAAATTATAACAAAAAAAGTTGTGAATATTGTTTATCGACTTGAACGAAGTCAAATCATATATGAATGAAAAAATAAACAATCTAAGCGCAATTTTTGCTGACTTGACTTGGTGTCCGTTGCTTGTTGTTAAACATTTGTTGTTGTTTGTTTGTTGTTGTTTATTGTTTATTCAGTGAGGCTTCCAATGGTGATCTGAATGCATACATATACATATATATATATAAGCATATATATATATGAATATGGTACAACAATAGTTGGACTTACAATTTTACAGTTACAATTAGCTTAAAAAGCGTATTTTTTATAGCAAATTTATAAAGTTATATAGATATATAGAAATGCATATATAGATAGCTATATATACATATATCTATATAAATATATGTGTGTGTGTATAGTTGATGTGTGCTTGTGGCAACAATACCCAGCAGCACAACAGCACTTCCAACTATGGTTTCGCTCAACAATGATACATGCAACATAATAGATATAAAATTAATTTGTGTTTGTGAATTTTGTTTTTGTTTTCAATTTTCGCTTTGCTTTGATTTGCTTTGCTTTGCTTTTCATTTGATTTGTTTCTTTTGTTTAATTTGTTTTGTTCTTTGTTGTTTCCTCCTCAAGTTCAGATCTGCTGCGAATCATCTTGATCGGTGTAGAACATTACGTATTTGCTATTGACGATGGCGTTCCAAGCTAAAGGGCGGAAAATAGAGATCGAACATTACTTTATGCATTGTGATAAGCAGAAGACTCGTACATTACCATTAAAAATATTAATATACCTATATCTATATCTATATCTATATCTATATCTATATCTATATCTATATCTATATCTATATCTATATCTATATCTATATCTATATCTATATCTATATCTATATCTATATCTATATCTATATCTATATCTATATCTATATCTATATCTATATCTATATCTATATCTATATCTATATCTATATCTATATCTATATCTATATCTATATCTATATCTATATCTATATCTATATCTATATCTATATCTATATCTATATCTATATCTATATCTATATCTATATCTATATCTATATCTATATCTATATCTATATCTATATCTATATCTATATCTATATCTATATCTATATCTATATCTATATCTATATCTATATCTATATCTATATCTATATCTATATCTATATCTATATCTATATCTATATCTATATCTATATCTATATCTATATCTATATCTATATCTATATCTATATCTATATCTATATCTATATCTATATCTATATCTATATCTATATCTATATCTATATCTATATCTATATCTATATCTATATCTATATCTATATCTATATCTATATCTATATCTATATCTATATCTATATCTATATCTATATCTATATCTATATCTATATCTATATCTATATCTATATCCATATCTATATCGATATCTATATCTATATCTATATCTGGCTGAACTGATCCAAAGAGCAACTCATTCTATATATTTAACTAAATCATATGATAAATATAACTAATCTCATCTAACTTCTACATATGCACAGTCTGTCCTAATCACATCTATACATAATGCCACAACTATATATATACAAATACATATAGATAGCAGGAATCTCTATAAAGTAGATGGGCATTAACTCTACTAAGAAAGCATGTCTAGAAATATGTATGTTTTCACGGAACTTACAGCTGCTGATGTAGTCCACAATGAGCTCCGTGTTGGACATCTGGCATTGACGTGACGGTGGTGCAGGCATAGTTGATGACGATGCTATTATTGATGAAGATGATGGCGGCGGAGTTGGCGTCGCCCCAAATTCCGTTTTGAGATCAGACATAAAGCTGAGCTCATGCAGCTGCTCCTCCTCGTCCTCGTCATCTAGATTATCGGCAGTAGCCGCAACAGCATTGTCGGCAGCAGCAGCTGCTGGATGCACTCCACTGCCCAGGGCATAGGTGCTATAGAGAGCTGGTCGTGGCTTGGCGTTAGCAACTGTCGCCGGCTGCTCGCGTGAATTGCTGCGACTGCAGCTGCCGCTGCGCGACGAGGTCGCTGCAGCAGCGGCGCGGGCAGCTGCAATAATTGCTGCCTCAATATCGTTGCATGTCTCCAGCTGTTGCATGGGCAGCGGCTCATCGTGGCAGCTGCTGCAACTGCTGCTGTTGCTATGGCTATGGCTATGGCTGTTGCCGCTGGCATTGGCATTGGCGTTGCCGGCGCTGGCCTTGCTTAGGAAATTGTTCACCTGATCTTTGATGGTGGCCGCAGCTGAATTCGATATGTTGGCAGTGCCATAGATGCCGCTGTCGCTCGACTGATTGGCCAAATGCAAGGCGGCGCTGCTGCCATTGCCATTGCCATTGCGACTGCCGTTGCCGTTGCCGTTGCCGTTGCCGCTGCCGTTGCTGGTGCTGCTCAGCGTTGACGAGGAGGCGGATGTGGAGCAAGAGGCCGATGAGGATGGCGTCGATGAAGTCGATGAGCTGTTATTGGCGGCTGCGGCATTGGGCGACGACTGTGCCGCCTGCCCTGAGATCAGCAGCATATCCATGCAGGCCGAACTATTAACCAAATCGGAGGCAGCGCCCGAATCATTCAGCAGCTGCAGCTGCAACTGTCGTTGCTGCTGCTGTTGCTGTGGGTCACAGCTGGAATCTGTTGCAGTTGCCGCTGTTGCTGTTGTGGGAGTCGTCTGCTGCTGCTTGTCCACCTGATGGGGCTTGTCGTCCGACTCCTCCTTGTCGCTGGCATCGTCGAACAGCTTCAGCTCGTCCTCATTGAAGTCGCCAAAGATGAACTCGTTGTTGAGCCTGCCCAGCGCCGAGTCGCGATCATCGTTGAGTATAATCACAGCGGGTCTATTGCCCGCCGGCAATGCTGTCTGCACGCCAGCGGCCACAGTGTTGCAGCTGCTGTGCTTCTTGGCTACCTCCGTCTGCGTGGCTGCAGTTGCCTTGTTGTTGTGGCAACATGTGTTAAAGCTAATGGGCGGCGGCGTCGTCATCGTCGACGTTGATTGCTCCTCTTGACTAGGCTTTTTCTCTTTCTTGGTGCTGCTGCTGTTGCTGCTATTGCTGCTGTTGCTGCTGCTGCTGCTGCTGCCGGGTGATAGTTCCTTTGGCTTGCTCTTAGCCTTGGCTGAGGTAGTTGCTGTAGCAGCAGCAACTGTTGCTACTGCTGTTGCTGCTGTCGCCACATCTTGGCTGAGCTTCTCCTTTTCCTTCTCCTTCTCTTTCTCCTTATCCTGCTGTTGTTTGGCAGCTGCGGCAAAGTTGATGTTGCTGCTGATGGCCGAAGGCAGCGACACATAGTTGACGCTGTGCCGCTTCACAGTCTTCTCAAGCGCCGGATACTGCAAGTCCAGATTGCTGCTATTGAAGCTGTAACTGCTGCTTGTGTTGCTGCGGGCATCGTGCTCCACACTTTTGGACTTTTGCAGCGCTGGCGGCGCTGACTGCTGCTGATTCGAGGTGGTATTTGTTGTGTTTGATGATGATGTTGTTGTTGCTGCTGCTGCTGCTGCTGCAGCTGCTGTGGGCGCAACAACTGCTGAACAATGTTGCAATTGTTGCTGCTCCTCGGACTCGCTGCAGTTGCTGTGCAGTGGCAATTTGTTCAGGCTCCGTGAGTAGCTGATGAGCATAGCGCCAGTTGCGGCCGCTGTTGCCGACACAGCGCCCCCCGCTGCTGTTGCTGTTGTTATATTGGCGGCCATGGCGCTAGGCAGCTCTGGAAAGTCGGGACGCGTCTTTGACTTGGCGGCGCGCTGCTTGCTGCTGCTGTTCGTGTTGCTGCTGTTGTTGTTGTCCAGCAGCAACAGGCATGAGGCAGAGGTTGTTGCCTGGCCATCGTGTCCGGCATCGTTGTCTTCGCTGGCGGCCAGCAGTTCACGCTTGTTGCGTGCGATATCCGCATACGAGATGGGCGCAGCAGCTCCATGACTATTATGATTCTTATTGGTATTATTATTATTATTATTATTATTATTATTATTATTATTGTTGTTGTTGTTTTGTTTAGCCTGTGCGGCCGCTAGACGCTTGTTGTTGCTGCTCTTCTTCTTGCCAGTCTGTATGGGCAGCGAGTGCACCGAGTCGAGATCACTTGAATCAGATTTCTCCGATGGCGGCATGGACGACGTGGACTTGCGACGTGAATTATCCTGTGTGCCAGCAACAACTGGTGTCGCTGCAGCTGATGTTGTTGTTGTGGCATGTTGTTGTTGTTGTTGCTGATGCTGCACCTGTTGCTGCTGCTTGTTGCTGTTGTTGCTGCTGCTGTAGCCGGCATGTGCTGAATAATAATTATTATTATTGTTGTTGTTGTTGTTGTTATTGTTGCTGTTGTTGTAATAGTCCATGTTGCTGCCGCGCAAGCGCTGCGACATCATATTGGACGATGCCGACTTCGTGATCTGCTGCATGCGCTGCAAGTTGCCGCCGGTTGTGGCAGCTGCCGCAACGGCCGCATCGTCCATAGTAACGGCGCGCTGCTTCTTTGGTTTCTTCTTTTTGGTGACCACGTGGAACTCGGCCGTCTCGGTCAGCACCGTATTGAGAGCCTCCATCTCGGACATGCGCGCCAATGAGGGCAGCTCGAGCGATGGCATTGTGCCGCTCGTCATCGACATCTGTGATGATGCTGCTGCTGCTGCTGCTGTTGCTGTTGCTGCTGCTGCTGCTGGTGCTGGTGCTGGTGCTGGTGCTGCTACTGCTACTGTTGCTGCCGCTGCTGCGGGCTCACTGCAGTTGCTGTTGTTGCCGCTGCTGTTGCTGCTATCGTTCAACGCTGGCTCGGCCAAATACTGCAGCTCCTCGGTACCCCAGGAGCGACGTTCGCCCTTGCGTGTCGCCGATGACTGCTGCTGCTGCTGTGAGTGCTGCTGCTGTGATGATTGTTGCTGCTGCTGCTGCTGCTGCTGCTGCTGCTGCTGGGATGATTGTTGCTGCTGCTGCTCCTTGTTGCAGTTCTTATTGATGTCCGCCACGGAAGCGGAATTGTGCTTGCCACCCTTCTTGTTGCGCATCATCTCAGTGGTTGCCGACTGGCGCTTCAGCTCGTCGACCTCCATCTTCGCACAGCTGCGCAGCTCTTCGAGCGAATTACATTTCTTGAGCTTGTTTTGCTTCTTGCGCTCCTTTTTCTTCTGCTGCTGCTGCTGGGCGCCGTCGTTTTCAATGTATTTGACCAGCTGCTCGACCGGATCCTTGCCGCGATATCCAGCCACAGACTCCACATCCACCGTGGTGGTGTTCCTCTCCTGCTGCGACTTCTTCTTCGCCTTGAGCTTGGTGGGTGGCTGCGGCGGTCCGCCAATCATGGGCGTCTGCTGCTGCAGCTGGTTGTAGGTGGCACAAACAGCTGCAAATGCCATGGCCGGTGTCGCCGTGTTTCCGCCAGTTGTCAACAATGTGGAAACGCTGTTCGAACGCTGCTGATGATGCTGCAGCTGTTGCTGAGTGCCGCTGTTGGCTGTAATCATGGCCGTGATCTGATTGCCGGCGGAGCTGCTGCTGCTGCTGCTGCTACTGTTGCTGTTGCTGTTGCTGCTGCTGCTGCTATTGCCGGTGCCGTTGCCGTTGCCGTTGCCGTTGCCACCGGCAGCAGCGATTGCAGCCGCTGCTGCGGCGACGGCTGCGTAGCCATCGTTCAGGGCGTTGCCGTTTTCATCAAACTGGCGCTGCAATTGAAAAAGGCGAATATTCATCAATATCATAATCAACTCACGACTTAATCTATGAAATAGAGTTGAACGTGCCGTTAAACCAAACTTAACTAACCATCAGCCTTAATTTTGCGCATTGTACCGTTCGCTTGTTTTTGCAACGCTTCAAGAATTTCACATTCATTTCTATATGCTTATCTTCTTTTCTTAATTCGCAATTCACAAATTTTTCATTCTAAATGTGAAAAACAGAAACAAATTAAAATCAACTTCTTCAACTCTGTTGCGCGTGCTGCAGGTGTGCTCTGCGTGTTCTGTGTGAATTTGGGTGCTGTGTTGCGTTGTGTGGGCTCTATGCTCTGTGCTCTGTTCCTATCGAATCATTCTCCCAACTCCAAATGCTATTCGATCCTCATATTACTGTTATTAATTACGGTGCTCGTTCGTTTGTTTGCTTGTTCGCTTGATCGTTCTTTCGTTCGTCTTGTTTGTGATTTGTCACATGGATGTCTAATTACAATTGTTTCTACTAATATTACGACTATTTACATTTGTTTCCTTTAGCTACATAGAGACCTAATTATGATATAGGAGATATGAACATATATAGTCAACAGTTTCTGAGCTTCCGCTGTATACATTACATACATACATACATGCATTTAACATACATACATGCGAACAAACAGACATGACTGCATCAATAATATTTATACAGTGAACTCTCGGTTAACGAACACAATTCGTTCCAGCAACCTCTTCGTTAACAACCCGGACACTTGGCAGCACTATAATGTGTATTCGGGGTTTCCACTATTTCGTTGTTTAAGCGAAACTTATTTTCCCAAAACAAAAATGTGTTCATTATCCAAAATGTTCGTTATCCGAGGCGTTAGTTAACCGAGGGTACATATAGAGTGGCATTATGGGGTCTGCCATCATTCCCATTTACAATGGATGCAGGATACAAAAGCTGTGTAAACATTGTCATACGTACATTAAACACTTTCAAGATTATTCGAATTGCAGTACATATGGTTAGACAATCCTATAGATAGATTCCTTGATATTTAATTTTGCTCTTGGCTGATATCAAGTCAAATCCGTTGGGTTGGTGTCTATATAACTACTACACATAAGCCCACTCTGCCTTATCACAGGTGGCGAATGAGGTTATCCATCGATCTTGACGTATTTCGCATTGCTGAGTTCAAAGTGAAGATCTATTCCGTACATCAATATCGTTCAGTCAGATATTATTAAGTAATATAATAATATATACTGACGCTCAGTGGGCGAGCCATTGACTTATCAACTCGAAAGAGAAGAGCCTTGGTCAACAGCTGTCCGCCAGATCTGGAGTCTCGGTTCTTTTCCTAGGTAGTGATTCTGCAGTACATGTGCAGCAGTTCCCGTTGGTTATAGAGCTTATATACTACATATATATAAACTATATAGAACTAAACAAAGCTTCTTTGTATATCATAAGCGACATATTGTTTAGTTATGCCACTAATTGCATATATCACATGTCAACTAATTAGTCTCAAATTATTACATTACATTAAAGCTAATTTCAAATACAAATTGCATGTTTCGCGAAACGGAGAAGCTCTAGGAATGCGGCAAGTGGCAAACGGTGTATGCTATTCAAATGCATTTGCTGCTCTTACACATTCTTGTATGGGGTATATTTACAATGCCCTTGGAGCAACTGTCTCGACATAGTAGGAAACACTCAAAGCTATTTACAGATATCCTAAGACACACTAAGGAACGATGCTAATACATATGTATACTAGAACGGACACAACAGACATAACTAACAAATATGCCTCATATTACCCTGCTGTATTATTTACAGTCTCTGGGAACTGGAGTGCAGCTCGGCTGCCAGCGAGGCAGAGTCAACCCTCTGTCAACAGCTTAGCGTAGGCAGTTCCAAGAGCAGATCGGTCATTGGATTCTCGTCCGTTAAGTACTGGGCATATTTACAATCTGTTAACACTATTATCTCGACCACACACACACACACACACACACCCACACAGAGACATACAGACATACAAACAAAAACTATGCATTAATGGGTTGGCTGAATGTTTATATTCAGCGTACCCAGCTTATTCCAATAAGTACAGGGCAGATCTACAATATGATAGGCCCGCTTCTTACCGTTGTGGACTTGGCGCTGTGCGAGGCAGCAACAGCTGCAGTGGCCGCCGCGGTCATCATGTGTCCAATTTTGGCCGTACGCAGATCGGAGTCAGCGGAATTACCGGAATCGTGGCCGGTGGCGCCCGAGGATGTGGAGCTGCCAACGCCATAGACCGAAGAGCACGCCGTGTAGCTGTCATTGAGAGACACGTAGCCGGCCTCCACTTTGCGCTTGTGCTCGTCCAGAGTGAGCGTGAATGAGCCACCAGCACCACTGGCAGCTGGAACATTGGACGGCGTGGCGGCGTATTGTGGATGTTGTTGCCGCAGTTGCTGCTCCTTGGCAGACTGCTCCAGCATGGAAAAGTGCAGCGGATCATCTATTAGGATCTCTGTAAGAGCGCCCGAGTCTCTGGCGTCGGCCAGCTGCTTCTTTTGATGCTTCCGCATCTGCTCAATGAAATTTTCCACCGGATCATCAAATTCGTAGGGCATGGACTTATCCTTGTGCAGCGCATCCGACTGTAGCTCCTTATTATCATTATTATGTTGTTTATATTTTTGTTTCGTTTTTGGTTACAAGAAATAAAGAATTGCACAAAGTTTAATATATATATTGTTGTTGTAACGCTTGATTGTTGATTGAATTGTAAATATTGCCCAGTTCTTAGAACGCGATTAATTCTTTTCTTTTTTTTTTTTTTTATTTTGTTTTTTTGGTACATTCACCTCAACTTCTCACACACACACACACACAAACCGATTTTACCGACAACCGTCAATCATGACTGATGTGAATTGTTAATTGTTAATGATAGTGTTAGAGCAAGAGCAGAGCCACGCATAGAATAAACAACATTTAGGTTACAATTTTGTGTGTTATGGGAAATATTTTGGATATTTGGGTTAGACAAATGTGATATGGGATGAGAGCGAAGGGTGAACTTGAATTGAGCTGGTTAATACTCTAATTGAAATCTCTTTAGGCAGCCCTCACACAAATGAATGAATGACGCCCAACTCCTGCAACAAACTACAGACTATGAGAGAGACAGATGATGATGATGATGATGATGATGATGTTTAGTAATCAGTTCAGGCCCTCAACCAATATTGACAAATGGAATGATACGGCCTTATATGGATAGTTAAGCAAATGTTTGTGTTTGTTGTTGTTGTAGTTGTTGTTGAATAAGCTTATATCATGTTCATATCAGAAATTATTGCATTCATATTAACGTCCCACATATACCTATTCCTTACCTCCTGCTCATATATTTGGCCGCCAGCGACATCGATGGCCACGCCATCCTGATCGAACTGCACGACCATGTTGCCAGTCTCATTCAGCTGAGTGGGCAGGCTGTTGCTGTTGTTGTTGCTGCTGCTGTTGCTGTTGCGATTGTTTTTGTTGTGATTGTTGAATGTTGCGTTGAAACTGCTGAGCACCATCTGCTCGCCAACGGTTAGCAACTGCTCAATATCCATGTTGGCCCCAAAGTTGACGCTGCTGGGCAAACTGCCGCCCTCGCGCTGCCGCGCCGACACAGACGAGTTTGAATTGATCTTGAATTTCTTCAGGACCAGAGTAGGGTTTTGGTTGTTGCTATTGTTGCTGTTGTTGTTGTTGTTGTTGCTGCTGTTGCTGTTGTTGCTGTTGTGCTGTTGGCGTCGATTGGCTCGAGCGTTGCTGCTGTTGCTGCTGCTGGCGCCACTCAGCTGATAATCACAGTCGAAACGTTGGGTTGCTGCCGCTGCCGCCGCCGCCGCCGCTGACGTCGTTGCCAGCTCGCTGCGATGCGTCGCCTCGACTAAATCCTGCAAGGAGCCGAACTGCTTATGACGCTGCGATGCCGCCCGATTGTTGCTATGATAGCCGCCACTGCTGCTATAGGTGTTGTTGTTGCTGTTGCTGCTATTGTGCGCACCGAAGTTGCTGCCGCCGCTGCCTACGCTACTGCTATGGCCATAATAGCCGCTGGACGTTGATGATGATGATGCGGACGTGTTGCGAGTTAAGCAATTTTTAATGACACGACGATAAGAGTTCTCCTCGTCGTACTCAGCCTTCTTAAGCATTTGCTATAAACAAAATATGCAGAAATGCATTAACATAGTGATCTACTTGGACCCAATCAACTACTTACCAGAAAACGCTCGCTTTTGTTTTTCCTGTCGCCAGGGCTGCGATACCAATAGGCCTCCTCGAGCAGTTTCTTCAAAGATGCGTCGTCGAGATCGTTTATTTCGCTATCCTCCCAAGGATCGTACTTTGTCTGCAAATTTGTTGAAACAATTAATAAATCGTGCTTCCTGATTCGTGTTTAACCTCAACAGCACTGAGCTAGTGCCAAAGCAACGGTATTTGCTGGAAGTATGTTGGTGAACAGGGGTGTAGTACCTGGAAATGTAGCGCGCGGCCTGGCTAGCAGCTTTTACTACAATTTCAGGTTGAGCCCGCGTCTTGCCGCTGCAACACTTTGCTTTGGTTAATAATTCTAACACACAACGCACTTGGACTACAGTTTTTATAGTTGTGCGTGAACACATACACAAACATCTACCTATGTATGCGTGTATGTACATATATTTGTACATATATGTACGTTTTGTGTAGATATGTCAGGCTCAAGTCACAGAAGGCGAACACACAGCACACACACACACATACACACGAGTGCAATAAATAAAATAAGATAAATTCAACACAACAAAATTAAATGCGTGTGGTTAGGTCTAATGCGGCGGCTGCGGCGGCGCCACAGAACAAAACGCTTGACGATAGGTTCATACAATTGTGGCTTGGTTTTCTCAACAAACTCAAAAGCATAACACAAAAACAAAAACTATTAAAATAAGAGAGAGAGAGATACAAGAAATTGAAATTATCAAATAAAATAAACCAAAATTTGTTCAGTGCGATATGAAACACGTTCGGCCTGCCGATCTTGCAAACTTGCATTACACCACACCCAGGCACGCCACAGTGACAAAACAAAAAAATTGCGTGAGTGTGTGCAATGGAAGGAACTGATAGATAACGGCATTTATCCAAAAACATTCCAGGCAAACAGTGTATGCAAGTGAAGCGAAAAATGCCTCTTTTGCTAATCGAGATCTCTTTCTAGCGGACATTGCTGCTGTCGCTATTGTCGTTGTTGCCTGCTGGCAGACGAACGAGTGTCTCAGCTAGAGTAACGGTTTCTTTTCCTATTACGCTGTAATGCGCAGAAATTGCGCGAAATACGTTGCTAAGCGCTAGAACAGAGACGTTCAATAACAGACAATAAAAAATATATATCGAAACGAAATAACAAAATGAATGATTGTGTTGCTATTAATTAAGTTTATAGTTCTCTCTCTCTCTCTCTTCATCAATTTGTGTATGTTGTCTAAATAATCTTTTCTTTTCTTTACTTTTTTTTTTTAGCAATATACAATATTTTATACATATGTACATAAATATGATGATGTACGTTTGTAGATATGTATGTCCATATAAGCAGTATGTCTGTATGTCAGTCAGTCTCTGCACATGTTGTTAGTTGTGTTGTCGATATTTATAGAATGTTTGTGCGATTTTTATTGGATATGTAATTTAAAAATCTCAAACAGAAGTATGTATGTACGTAGGTATTTACATACATATGTATGTATGTGTGACATGGGACGATAGCAGGGTTGTCGAAAATATATCGATATATCAATATATCTATATTTTTTTGTTTAAAAAATATATTTATATTGTAATATTTGTTTTTGCCAAATATCTAATACTTTTTGCGATATTTTTATGTATTTGAGTTGGTTACTCTTGTGATAAGTGAACCAAGTGCAAAAGCAAAATATTGAATATGGTGAAAACGAATTATTCAGACTTTAAAAATCGAACAGCCAGATGTAATTTGTGTAAAAACAAGTGGTTGTATATTAAATATGGGGCCCAACCACCGCAGGTAGCTCAGTGCTTTCCTTCGGTAATAAAATGTATGACGGATACTCATATCACAGAGCGCGTTTTTTAATATTTAAGTACCGAATACTGGAGTTAAGGCAGTTTATCATTTAAATACAAAATATGTAAGTATTCTTATTATTTGGGGGGGGGGGGGGGGGTTTGTTAGAGAGTATAAATTTATTGTGGGAAAAAAGTTTTTAAAATATCGAAAAATATCAATATATCGATATTTTTCAAGTTAAATATCAAATATCATTTTGATATTTTTCAAAACTTAAAATATCATCGATAAGATATTTAAAAAATTTTCGACAGCCCTAGACGATAGTCAAGGCATACACGTACATCATTATGTACATACATACATGCATATACATATATGTATGCATATGAACAGCTATGCCTGCATGTGTGTATGTATTTTGTGCGTGTACAAAATAATTGCAAATGTTCACTGGAAACGGTCGAACCACCACACACATACATATATATATATACATCGAACTCAACAGTGAACGAAATTAAACAAAAATGGAGGAAAGAAAATGAAGTTAAGTGGGTGGTGCAGTGGGTAGAAAAACTAAAAGTGGATTTTCAATATATGTATGTATGTATACATTTATATTATTTATTGGTTATTATAGCTTACCCTTTTATTCTTCTGACGCTTGCCCACATATTGGTCATCCTGGGTTTTGCCCTTCGTGGTGGCGCCGCGTCGTTGATGCAGCGCCGTTGCCGCGGCAATCACCTCTGGCGTAGGTTGGCCCGATTTACTTAGCAGCGGCGTCAAGTTTAAATTGTGATGTTCCGTATTTGCAGCGCCGTCCTGGCTGGCAGCGCTGCCGTCACCGCCGTCGCCGCCTTCGCCGCTGCTACTGTTGCTTTTCTTATCAACAGCCGCCACATGATTCTGGCTAAGATCAACGACAGCTGTCGATGGACTACTGTTATTATTATTGTTGTTGCTGTTACTGTTGCTGCTGCTGCTGGTGTTGTTGGACAGATCGTTGGCGGGTCGCTGCTCCAGCTTTACATTGTGCGACATCAAAGTGGTTAGCTGCTCCTGGAAATAGGGCGTCGGCGTCGTCTTAGTCGATGTGGTAGTCGAGGTACTCTCACTCAACGTCCCGGCGGCAATCGAAACGATTGGCGTGTCAGGAATAATCGCCTGGATTTTCGTTACCAATGTGGCAATATTGCTATCTTTGTCCTTGGCGTTGCCGGCGACAACGTTGGCGACGCTGGCGGCGCTGCCTGTTGATATGGCCTTGATGAGTTGCGCAGCTGCTGCGCTGCTATTGCTAGCAGATGCAGTTGCACTGGCTGTTGCTGTTGCTGATGCTGTAGCAGATGTGGATGTCGTGGATGATGATAAAGTTGTTGCTGATGATGATATTGATGGAACACCAATTTGTTCATTGTTCATCTTTTGTGGCATCGAACAAACAACGGAGTGCCATTAAAATTACAAAAACACGCACAATTGACAGTTGTCAGCTTCCGAAAAAAAACCTGGCAATACAAATAAAAAAGAAAAACAAAGTAAATTAAATACATATATACACATACCTACTATATATATACATATTTATATGTGTGCATCAAAGGAGAGTATAAACTACGATAGAGCTTATAAACACGCTCTCTGCATTTGCCTCTCGCTCTCGCTTGTTCACTCTTCACTCTCTTTCGCTCACACTCCTAATTCACAGTTAACGGTTACTTACCAAGCAGATTTCCAATAGGGGATGTGGGATATGCTCTGCAGATCCCAATGTCCTAGAAAAACAGCTGTCAAGGCCACCGACGCGCGTGTTAGCGCCGCAGCCAGTGGCACCCAGAAGGGCACCGTTAATGCTGTTAAGCTCGCTCTTCCGTTCACTCTCGCTGCGCTCGTCGTTGTTGTTGCTGTGGTTGTCCTGAATGGAGCGTTGCCCAATTGCAACTCGCGTTGTTTTATGTCTGGCGTAAGTTTTTTTTTCGTTTTCCTTCTCTCTCATACACACACGCTATTGTTTATTTGAGAACGTAAATGAACTGTAGAACTGTTGTTTGTTTTTTTTATTTTTTTTTTTAGTAAAACTTAATGATGTACAAATGCCGCTTGCTTACGCACTGTAGTAGTTTTTGTTGATTTTGCTGATTTTACGATTTTACGTTTTCTCTGGTCGTTCTCTTATTATTTCTTAGTTGAATTGTTGATTTTTCGCCTTAATGCAGTTGTCTGTCCGTCAATCGAAGACAACCAGTTAAATTGCTTTAGAGCGGAGCAACCTTGTCACTACCATTTGGATTAGAAACACTCACATCGCCGACACCGCGTCTACACATTACCAAACATTAAAGCAAAATAACAGAAAAAAATATATAGATTTAATAAAAGAAATGCGACTTGTCAAAAAAATCATTTGTCTTGCAAAGCCGCGCAGTGTTGCCGAATAGAGATGTGCGATATTCACGTCTCTCATCTCTAAATGCAAAGCGAAATTTACATACGGTCATATCTCGTTGCCGATGTTATTTTTGGCACACACATTTGCACACATTCCGACTGTATGTTTAAATTATCGAATATATTGGTTTTACGTTAACATTAAAAATAATACTATTATAAGCAGATCACAATGTGTTTATGAAGTATGAATTGTCAATTGCCGCTTGAAAGTTAGGAAGTTGGAAAGTTGTTTGCACACGCGTTGGCAGCCCTGGCATTCTGTTGTCAGTGGCAACACTAGCACAAACACGTCATTTTGCCACACAGTTTTTGTTGTTGTAGCAATTTACAAATACGTTCTATTAGCATGAGCAGCGCTACACATACGATGCGCGCTCACGCACACATGCATTTCATATTCTTTATATGTATCGACAACTACAGATGTACACATACGCAAATGAGCTCATATATCTACAAGCAGTGCTTACTGTGCACTTTTAATTTGTTGTTAAACGCTTAGCGAATTGTTTTTTCTTCTGATACATACGCAATGCACACAAACACTCACACACACACACACACACACGCACGCGCACTTGCTTATGCACCTTCCATTACACATACATATGTATGTGTGTACATTTTTCTGACCTTCTCTTACACATAGCGAAAAAATACATATATTGCTGTAGACGGGCCAGCGTAAGCACACATAAGCATTGATAACGTTAACAATTCATCATATGTCCATAACTGAAATGCACAACTTTGAAATTTGTGTTTAATTACACATGAAACGTAAAAATTCAGAAAAGAACGAACACTTTAGAGCGCAGTTGTTTTGCTTTACAACACTTTCGCATGTCTTTCACAGCACTATTGGCGACTTATGAGGTAATCGAATACTTGCGCGATAGAGATAGCCGAAATACAACTCTAGGCTTCGTATGCATTGACAATCCGCTCCTCACACTTTTTCGATATTAGGATTTCAAAAATTTTATCATCGACTCATCTTATAAAACTTATAGAACTGAAGCTAAATTGTTATAAAAAGTCTATTTTGCTGTATTTCGTATTTATTTTTCTAGTATCGATAACGAATAGAAAATTTTACTCGGATTGCATTAATGCAATATATCGATAGTTTAGCCGAGGCAAATGCACTATCGATGTTCAGCCGTCTTTTTGATCCTGACCGACTTGCGGTGCGGAGCGTTTTGCAAATAACTGAAATAATATTCTGAATTTATATGAATATAACGTCATGAAGACCAAATACGAATTCGACGATGATGTTTCATCAATTTGTGAATCGACGGTAATTATCAAGCAACTAACTAACAATAGTCAGTAAACAGAAATCAAATAGAGTGCAAATTCAACTTGCAAGTATAGCCTTCTCGCTCTAACCTGCGCTCCATTTTACTTTTTGTGCACGATTTTTTTTCTGTGTTTTCTTCTGTTGCATTTCAATTATAATAATTGCTAATGCTTATAACAGGCCGCCTTGACCGAAGGCTGTCGTCTGTCCGTGCGCATGCACAAGACCGACGATTGGCCCCTGGCCGAGATTGTGAGCATCAAAGAGCAGGACGGGAAGCGTCAGTTCTATGTGCACTATGTGGACTGTAAGTAAACAACATTAACAAACAGCAACAATTGTAAGTGAACATTGGGCCGCCTGCACAGTTAACAAGCGTCTGGACGAATGGGTCAACGAGGATGACTTGGACACGCGCAAGGTGCAGTTCCCACGGCGCGACGGCCCGCAAACTGGCACCAGCACGGGCGTCACTACGCCCAAGCGCCACCATTCGCTGGCAGGCAGTGTGTCGCGCCCGACATCACCGCAGCCGCAGCACGCCAGCGGCATGAGTGGCGCCGTCACTGGCGGCTCCATGGCCAACTCTAACAGCGGCACCGAGCTGGTCAATGGCAACAATGTCCTGGCTGCTGCGTTGCAGAAGCGCATCAATCGTCGTCGCAAGGTGCACGGGGCTCATCAATCGCAGCAACAGCAGCAACAGGGGCAGACACAGCAGCAGGCGCAGACTCCACAAACGCCTGTTCACGTGACAGGCGATGGCAACTTGCAGCCGACAACTCCTCTGGGCGGGGCTACAGCTGCTGGGAACGACGACGCCTCGCAGGACGGCAAGATGGCAACTCCTCGACAGTCGGGCAGCATGGTGACCCACCAGGATGATGTGGTCACGCGTATGAAGAATGTTGAGATGATCGAGCTTGGACGCCATCGCATTAAGCCCTGGTACTTCTCGCCGTATCCACAGGAGCTGTGCCAGGAGAGCTGCATTTACATCTGCGAGTTCTGCTTGAAGTATTGCAAGAGCCGCAAGTGCCTGGAGCGCCACTTGTCCAAGTGCAACCTCCGTCACCCACCGGGCAACGAAATCTATCGCAAGAGCACGATCTCGTTCTTTGAGATCGACGGGCGCAAGAACAAGGTCTACGCCCAGAACCTTTGCCTGTTGGCCAAACTCTTCTTAGACCACAAGACACTCTACTATGACACTGATCCGTTCTTGTTCTACATCATGACCGAGTTTGACTCGCGTGGCTTCCATATTGTTGGCTACTTCTCCAAGGAGAAGGAGAGCACCGAAGACTACAACGTGGCATGTATCCTGACCATGCCGCCATATCAGCGTAAGGGTTACGGCAAGCTTCTCATCGAGTTCAGCTATGAGCTGTCCAAGTTCGAGGGCAAGACCGGCTCGCCCGAGAAGCCGCTGTCCGACTTGGGCTTGCTCTCCTATCGCTCCTACTGGGCCCAAACTATACTGGAGATACTGATTAGCCAGAACTCTGGCACAGATGGCGAGAAACCCACCATAACCATCAAGTATTTGCAATATTATATATTTTTCTCTTCCGATTATTCACTTTTATAATTTGACTTGCTGTGCTTCCAGCGACATCTGTGAGTGCACCTCTATTAAGAAGGAGGACGTGATCTCCACTTTGCAGAATCTGAATCTGATCAACTACTACAAGGGTCAGTACATCGTCTGTATTGGGCGCGACACTATTGAACAGCATCAGCGTGCCATGCAGAAGCGCAAGATTCGCATCGACTCCAAGTGCCTCCACTGGACCCCGAAGGATTGGTCCAAGCGCTCCAAGTGGTAACTAAAGTCTTGCTGCTGCTTGTCGCCAGGCTAATACGCTAATCCCTGAAAATTCTCTCTCTCCTAGAGTACGCTCAGTCGCCTGCCTGCGCCCGCGCCTGCTTGCTAAACTAATCATTTAACCCCACCGAAAGTACAATAAATGCGTTTGTGGCTTGCACATCAGCATTTATCATAGAATTAAAATATTATGTTCCTTATAATTTTTTCTTTATTATCATCATATATTACAAATATATAAATCTGTTATGGAAACAGTTGACAACAAATTATTAGATTGATTTATTCTCGATATCTGTGACCAAGGCGGGAATCACTTCTCGATAGTTGATTAATATGTGATCGATTATTATTAGTCTGCAGTTGCTATCTCCTTTCTTTGCTCATTGTAAAGAGTACGCTTATTCCATGCAACTGGACGAGTGCAGCGCTATTGCTGCACTCTTCATTTCTAGTGTCGCGCGCATATGGACATGTTCGCTCATGTTGACTGTGCTCAAGTACTCTCGATCACATGCCCAGTCTGCTGTTTGACAGTTTATATTTTGTGCTTAAGGGCTTCCAAATACAATACATGTATAGATCCTGTATATCTTCATTATTCGTGGTTATGTGGTTGCCTAGTAGCATAATAAGAATGTTCCTTATATTATTTTCAAATTTGTGCTTTAAATTCGATTTCAATGATCGCAAAGATCATCGACGATCGATAAGCTTATACATACATACATATGTAAATATCGAATAGTCAGTGCTGTCCAAAAACGATCACTTGCGAAGGGACTAATTAATATGTACATATATGTATTTTTATTTTGCATTTTATATATTATACATATCCATATTTATGCTCTTTGAAGTTACTAATTGTATGCAATAAAAAAAAAAAGTAATTTTATACAAATTATTGATTCGGAGGATCTGCGATCATTTGATCCATTGCCGCCAACGTAGAAAGCTGAAATCCATTTTCCACATTCTGGATCATTGCGTGCAGCGATTTAAACGCCTCTCGGTTTTTGGTGAATTTGTGTTGATTTGAGAGCTTGTTACGCGGTCGATGATGGTTCTCCAGCTGCTGTTTGCACTCTTCCAGGGTTTGAATGTCCAATTCGGTGGGTCGCTTTTCACTGGAAAGGGCGGTGCTTACTTCATTTAGTTCAGCGGGTAGGCGTGCCACACGCGCAGCGGCTATCTCAGAGCTTTTCGCCTCCAGTAGCTCGCGCAGATCAACATTTTTGCTTAGGCTGACCAGGCTTGTATATTCCCGCTGATATTCGCGTTTGGCTTCGACAAAATGGCGCGCATGCTCTTCGGTTTGACGGTGCATATTTTTGGCTTGCTCTGTGTAGCGTTTGAGAGATTCCAGATGCAGCAGATACTGCACATCCTCGAGGCCATTGTTTGTACTATTTTCTGTTGTCATTGTGTATATGTCTAAAGTTTCTATTCAAAAACAAAATTAATTTTTACATACACTTTTCTTGTGTTCGTATTTGAAAAAGCACAACTTGCTTATTGACGACAAACTCCCGACGTTATCGATAGTCAGTTAGGTATCGTATTAAACTGTCAATGCTGTTCTATTGAAGTATACAATAATATGTTACAAAGATAATTTGTATTTTGCACAATATCTTTAATTATGTGGTCTACATAAATGAGCATGGCAAATGTGAATACTTTCAAATACAGTAAAGTTAAATATTGAAATACATATAGGCACGGGATTTAATATAATTAAGTCAAAAATAATAATATAAATGATTAAACAATTTTAGATACAAACATTTTCTAGCTATTCTTGTTTGATACTATAATTTCTCAAGTTTCAGATGTTTTCTGTTTCTGTTTTTTGCCGCATATCGATAGCTAATCTATCGCTATGTTGTCTGTCCGGTGGTTGATAAGTACTGCCAGATGGCAGTGAAACACGTGCTGCCGGCTCATTGAATAAACACAAAGCACGGAATTCTAGGAGTTATTGGTTTTGCTTAAATATTCAAAGGAAATAGAAGTGAATAATAGCAGATACTAGGTCAATGGCGCGTGGCAAGAAACAGAATCCATTTGCAGCTAGAAAACGACAAAAGCGTGCCAATGTAAGCAATTATTAAAGTAAGCACAGTTGAAAGTCGAACTTGTTGAATGCATTTTCTTTCTTTCTGTTTTCGTCACCTCGTAGGGTGCTCCGGAGCGACCGGATCGACGTGCCGAGCCCTACAAGGAAATTGAGCGCGACAATGCGGCCTTCATTAAGTACTATCACCTGCAGAAGATCTGTGCCGACGAGGAGGAGTGGACACAATTCTTGGCCAGCATTCGGGAAAATCTGCCCACCACATTTCGTGTAACCGGCTTCAAGGATGAAGCCAAGGCGTTGTTGAACATAATTAAGACGCAGCTCTTTACCGAGTATGTGCGCGCTGTGGCCGAACTGCACGAGCTGCCCGCCGAGCAGGTGGAGCGCCCCCTCTGCCTGCCCTGGTATCCGAACGGAATGGCCTACCAACTGCACCTGACTCGGAAGGACATTCGCCGCTCGGAACCACTGTTTCGGCTGCACAACTTTCTCATTGTGGAGACAACGGCGGGTAGCATAAGTCGCCAGGAAGCGGTGTCCATGATTCCGCCCCTGGTGCTCGACGTTCAGCCAACGGACAAGGTGCTGGACATGTGCGCCGCGCCTGGCTCAAAGACGGCGCAGCTCATCGAAGCTCTACACGCGTCCCCGGAGCAGCATAAAATTCCTCCCGGATTCGTCCTGGCCAACGATGTGGACAACAATCGCTGCTATATGCTGGTCCACCAGGCCAAACGCCTGAACTCCCCCTGCCTGCTGGTGACAAACCACGACAGCAGCTTCTTTCCCAATCTGTTGCAGACGGATGTAGCCACCAACAGCAAGACCATCCTGAAGTTCGATAAGATCCTGTGTGACGTGCCCTGCTCCGGCGATGGCACGCTTCGGAAGAATCCCGACATCTGGATGAAATGGAATCTGGCTCAGGCCTACAATCTGCACGGAGTCCAATATAGAATTGTGCGTCGAGGCGCCGAGATGCTGGCCGTCGGTGGACGCCTGGTGTATTCCACTTGCTCGCTGAATCCCATTGAGAACGAGGCGGTGCTGCAGCGTATCATTAAGGATTCGGAGGGAGCCTTGGAGCTGGTGGATGCCTCGCACTTGGTGCCCGGTCTGAAATACAAGCCGGGCATGACCGACTGGAAGCTGGCCACCAAGGAAGTGGACGCCATCTACACTTCCTTTGAGCAGGTGCCCGAGCAGCTGCACACAATCATACGGCCGACAATGTTTCCTCTGCCCGCCGCGGAGATGTCCCAAATCGGCATAGAGAAGTGTATGCGGGTACTGCCCCACTTGCAGGACAGTGGCGGCTTTTTTGTGGCCGTCATCGAGAAGCGCCGTCCATTGAATTTCGAGAAGAATGATCTAGAGGATTTGCTGAAGAAAGCTGACCTGCTGGAGAAGCCATCGCAGCCGGAGGCTCAGCTCGATGAGTCGGACAAGCCGGTGGAAGACGAGAAGTCTGTGCCGTGGGGACCACAACGGAAGCGCCGACGCCTCCATGGCTACAAGGAGGATCCGTACGTGTTCTTTGGCGAGGATGATGCTGACTACGAGAGCATACGGCAGTTCTACGAGCTGAATGACACGCTCAACAAGCGCTGCCTGCTCACTCGCTGCCAGACGGAGCGCAAGAAGAACATCTACTACTGCTCCGACCCAATAAGAGATTTAGTGATCAACAACGAGCGCAATATCAAGATCATCAATACGGGCGTAAAGACTTTTGTGCGCTGCGAGAATCGCCATACGGTGCATCCGTATCGCCTGGCCCAGGAGGGGCTGCAGACGTCGAATGCCTTCATTGGCAGCAGTCGGCGCATCCAGGTGGAGCGCGAGGATCTGATCCTGCTGCTGAACTGCACGGATCCAACGAAGCCGCCGTCGACGCTTGAGCTGAAGCCAGAGACGCAGCAGCGTTGCAAGGAGCTAGGTAAGAAACGTGCATCTATATGCCATGTGGGGCCATTCTCTCATACTTCTTGCTTTGCAGGCGTGGGCAGCTGCATCCTGAAATACGTAGACGAGGCGTTCACACTGTTTATTGTGGGTTGGCGCGGCACTTCCAGCCTGCGCGCCTATGTCGATCGTGACGAGACGATTCACATTCTGCGCCTCCTGGGTGCCGATTTAAGTAAATTTGAGGTCAACAAATACGAGAAAGCGAAGGAGGCGGCCGCTGCGGCGGCGGCTGCTGCTGCTGCAGAGGCTGCGGGTGATGCTGCCGAGCAGGAGGATGGGACGGAAGAGGTGATGGAGAGCTCAGAAAAGGAGTAGCACATACACATGTTGTAATTAAATATAACTATCTGACAAACTTTAACATCGAGTTTGAATAACAGAACTTCGTCAATTACTCAATTCAAATGTTTGATGTGTGCTCATATTATGCTCTGGTCACACTGCGCATTTAATGGGCTAATGTAATGATAGTGGAAATGATGAAAACTAAATAAAAGTAAAATTATAAAAACTAGTTAGTTGAATATATAATATAAGTTAAGTTTATAACATTTCATGTGACGACACAATGTTCATTCATTCAAGTTTATTATAGCTTACCGCCTCATTTCTGCATTTTGCGAATTTAAGCTTTCTATTGTATGGTCACACTTATAAAATGGCGTCAGATGAGTGTGCGGTCCGAAACAAATGCGCGCTTTATTTGTTGCGTGAGTGGTCAAATTTTATAACTTAAGTCACTATATATGTGTATAAATATATTGAGAGATTGATATATGAATATATATACATACATATGTGTATGCCAGCGTGTAATAGCAAAAAAGTTATGGTTAAATACTCAGGTACAAAGTAACGGTAAATATTAAAAATACAGACACATGTGTATGTACATTGCATGTCTGAACTTTAAAGCAATACATGGGTAAATATTCATATTTCAAAAAACAGCAAATTAACATTGATTTTGTTTTAGCGCGACATGTATTCTTGCTAATGCCAAGAATATGCCTGCCCTTACGCGTAGATCGTGTGAATTTTAACAATATTTTTTAAGTGTTGCCATTCGCCCCGCGCATATGGCCATATATCGATAAGAAACAATCACAGCCTCTAGAAATAGACTTTCGAAAAAGCACTGAAAATCGATATATCGACTTAATTGTGAGCGTTACATTGTGAAATGGCTTAATCTATTAACGGTAAGTAATAAATACACTGTTATAAATTATTTAGGTATGTTTTATTACGTGTAAACATGGAAGCAATTTCTTGAATTATCAATCCAAACTGGGCATCGAGTTCCGATCACTTGACTCACTTTGTAAACGCAGTGTTTCTGGTGTCCAGAGTGGATGCAAGCGAAGGTATGTTTTTTTGTGCTCGATTAAGAATCTTCTGTATCTGTATATATGTGTACAAAAATATTTTAGAAACAAAAAAAAAAAAACATTACATACTTAGAAATTTATGTGCGCATCAATGTGCACAATTTGCGGCAGGAACTAATTTTATCCTTGATCTCGTAGACATATCTCCCAAGATGGATGTTTGATAATTCAATGGAGACCAGTACCTTCAAGCATGTTCGCCTTCCGTGTCATCATCATAGACATCTCTTCCTTTATCAGATGTGTATATGAAAAAAGGTATGTTATTAAATTTTTACCTGAAGATTTGATCCAGCTTTATTCCGTAATCGTCTAGGATTTCACGAGAACACCTGGCCCCCTCGGATATGTTGGTTTTCATGTTGTGTTGTGAATTATGGCGGAAGGTTTGGACTATTTTTCTTGAACAAATTGGGTTAGGGATCAGAAAGTGCTTAAGTGCTAGGACGCTTCTTATTCAGTTACTGTATGTCTGTGGACAGTTGGTTTCTTATCAGGTACTTCAATGATGTTAGATGAAGATTTGCGTGGTGGAACAACGGGCCTGATTGGATTAGTAGGCTTCGATGTTATTCCAAAAACGCTATCGGTAGGTACTTGCAGTGGTGCAGTGGATTTTCTCGACCAAGTTGGCTTCGAAGCTAGCTGACTTGTCCGTGCATTATCGTTCATCAATTTTCTTTGCATCTGCGTGAAGGGGGCCTCAGCACTACTTTTCGGATTAAATGGGGTCGAGTTAGCGAATAGCTGCTTTGAGCTATTGTCATTCAAGCCAGAACCTCCCGTCAATTGCTTTGGGGATGGTAGAGAAGGTTGCTTTTGATTAGTTGGCTTCGATATGACGGCTAATACGTTATCACTCACCGTTTGAGCAGTCTGCATTTGCAGCGGTACAAAAGGTTTCCTTGGAATTGATGATAGCCCAGATGGCACACCTGAAGTAAATGGGATTGTATTTAGATTACGAGATTTCGCTACCATAAATAAGCTACCTGATTGTTGCCTCTGCTCGGATGAAAAGCTTAGCCGTGGTGCCTTCGATACCTGAAATAGATTAGATTGCATTTTATTAGGTTCATTGGGGTCCGCTGCCCTAAATTGGTCCATTAATGGTTTGTGCTTGACTGATAGGGGTACACCTGGCGACGAAACTGTTGGTGTCTCCAAATGCTGAGCTCGCCAGGTGGTTGATCTTCCCTTCACCTTCGGTACAGTATATCCAGCTGGGACTGGATATGGAACTATTGCTGGATTCGAATCCGGAACTGACGATTCCATCTTAGTTGGTGGCCCTGTCATTTGTCCCTGTTGGCCTACAAAACGCCCTCCATTTGGGACTGGACCCAGACTCGATTCCGTCTCATGCTCAGTTTTGAATAGTTTAAGGCGTCTGGATTCATCATTTATGCCTAAAGATCTCTTTAACACATCTTTTATACTGTCATCTGCACAGCTTGTCATTGGATTGACAGACGGGCGTGGGATAAAGGTTTCAGTTGGTAGCATCAACGTCTTGCGAGGCCTGCCTCGTTTTTTAGGAGAACCCTTTGGCTCCTGCTTCTTTGGCGACTTCTTTGGGGCTCTTCTAGTATAAGCTCGCTTCTTCTTGGGTGGCTCCTCTTCATTTGCGGAAGCTGCCTGCTGTTCCTTGTCCGCCTGATTTCGTTTGGTGTACTTGCGCTTTGGCTTAACTGCTGTTGCATCGCCATTTGTAAGAGCTGTCCCTGGTGTTGGCAGTATAGTTGACACAGCTGGGGTCTGTGCTGACTGTGCTGCCGATGGATAAGGCGTAACAGGCAGCTCCAACCACGTACCAAGCGCCGGATCGGCTGCTGCACCAGGTGTATGCTGAACTGAATCCTTCTTCTTACGCGGTCCATATGGCTTGCGCGGCTTCTTTTCAACTTCGGCTTTGTCCTGGTTAAGGGAGGCCTTACGGACGTATTTGCGCTTCGTGCGTGGAGCCTCTTCGCCTTCATTACCGTTGTTGAGGTCCGTGCCAGTTGTCTCGCCGGCAGTCTGGTTCTTTGCGTTCTTACGGACGTATTTGCGCTTCGTGCGTGGAGCCTCTTCGCCTTCATTACCGTTGTTGAGGTCCGTGCCAGTTGTCTCGCCGGTAGTCTGGTTCTTTGCGTTCTTACGGACGTATTTGCGCTTCGTGCGTGGACCCTCTTCGCCCGGTTCTTTGTTTTTGACGTCGGTGGCCGCTGTCTCGGCCCGGGTTCCAGCCTCTGTTTCGCTGTCTGTGTCGGCTGCCTTGGCCGATGCCTTGTTGGCGGCTGCCTTGGCGGCTGCTTCGGCCGAGGCTTTGGCGGCTGCCTTGGCGGCTGCTTTGGCGGCTACCCCGGCGGATGCCTTGGCGGCAGCTGCCTTGGACGATGCCTTGGCGGCTGCCTTGGCCGATGCCTTGGCGGCTGCTTCGGCTGCAGCTTTGGCGGCTACTTCGGCCGCCGCTTTGGCGGATGCTTCAGTGGCTGCCTTGGCGGCTACCTCGGCGGCTGCCTTGGCGGCGGCTGCCTTGACCGATGCCTTGGCGGCGGCTGCATCGGCGGCTGCCTTGGCAGTGGCTACCTTGGCCCATGCCTTTTCGGCGGCTGCCTTGGCCGATGCCTTGGCGGCGGCAGCCTTAGCCGATGCCTTGGCCGACGCCATGACTGCCTTGGCCGATGCCTTGGCGGAGGCCGTCTTGGCCGATGGCGTAGTGGCGGTTGTCTTGGTCGGTACCTTGGTGGCAGCTCCCTCGCTGTCTGTCGAAGAAGAGGAAGAGGAAGAAGAGCTTGTTCCGCTGTCGCTGTCACTGTCACTGTCGCTGCCGCTGCCGCTGCCGCTGCAGCTGCCGCTGTCGCTGTCGCTGTCTGTTTCGGCCTTTGCCTTGGCGGCTGCTTCGGCCTTTGCCTTGGCGGCTGCTTCAGCCAATGCCTTGGCGGCTGCTTCGGCCTTTGCCTTGGCGGCTGCTTCAGCCGATGCCTTGGCGGCTGCTTCGGCCTTTGCCTTGGCGGCTGCTTCGGCCTTTGCCTTGGCGGCTGCTTTGCTGTCTGTTTCGCTGTTTGATTCGGAGTTTGATCCGCTGCTTGATTCGGAGTCTGATCCGCTGCCTGATTCCGAGTCTGATGAGTTGCTGTTTGACTCGGAGTCTGATGATGATTCGCCCTTTGATTCGCTGTGTGATGTGGCCGATGTGTTGGCGGCTGCCTTGGCCGATGTGTTGGCGGCTGCCTCGGCCGCTGGCTTGGCGGCTGCCTTGGCAGTTACCTCGGCGGATGCCTTGGTGGCGGCTGCCTTGGCCGATGCCTTGGCGTCTGTTTCGGAGTCTGTGTCAGAGCTTGTGTCGGAGCTTGTGTCGTTGTTTGTGTCGGTGTTTGTTTCAGAGTCAGTTTCGGTGTCTGTTGACGACTTTGTATAGCGCCTCTCTCGCTTGGCCGGACCAGTATCACGATGAATTTTGCGGGCCGGATCACAGCCTTGGGGAACCGTGTCGTATGGACATTCAACCGAGAGAGCATTGATCAGTGCCTGGCTGGCCGTGTTCTTGACTGTATACTCGCTCCTGGGAAACTTTGATGCAAAGTTGGGATGCCTCCCTGTGACAGGGTCCGGCGCCCTATTCGGAGAGGTACTGCCATCAAATGGCCGTACCGGCGGCTGCGAAACGGAATAAAACTTATGCAAAGAATTTTGTCACTAATTTAAACTCACAATGGGTGTCAGATATTGCTTATACTTCTCCCGCAGCCTCCCTGTTCGCAACTTGGACTCTTCCAAATACTGCTGCTTCTGAGTTTTTTGTTTATCCTTTACATCCGAGTCTCCCATTTTTAGTTTTTCATGGTATTTGTTCATTTTATCCATTTCTTATTTATTTATTATTTGTATCTTATATTTATCGCCTTTCTATTTTTTCAATATAAACCTGTAATTTTATTTAATTGAAAATATAAAAAGCCAACAAATCAATAAAATTACATATTGAAAAATTTATAAATATAAAAACCGGAAAAATATAAAATCCAGATTTTATATTTCCAATTTCAATTTTTCTATTTGTAATTTTATTCACTTGGGATTTTATATTTTTCCGTTTTTCAATTTGCAATTTTATTCACTTATCCGCATTTTATGTTTTCCGGCTTTTTATATTAATTTTATTCACTTACTCCGACTTTATACTTTTCGACTTTTTATATATGTCGATTGATATTTTGACCTTCTTATATTTTACCTTCACCTTCCTATATTTAATGGTTTTTTATTTTTTTCACTATTCGAATTTGTAATTTTATTTATTTATTTTTTCTCAAATTTGTTTGTATATATTTTTTTTTAGATATTTGTACGAACTGTTTCGAAGCGATTTTCCCTAAGCACTGAAGGCTGAGCAGTCTGAAATGTCTGAACAATGCCAAATGGACTTTCGAGGCCTACTTGGTCTTTTGTTTTTCATAAAATTGGTTAAAAAGGAGAATATAAAGTTCCTGCAGATTCATTGCCGTTGACATAGACGTCAAATAAAAAAAATAAAAAATTTAATAAATCACAATATCTTCAGGGATCGGGAAAATTCGGACACTTTATAAATCAGAGATATACACGAGTATGTACTCCAAATCTTCCAAGTCTCTAGCTTCAAAAGGGGCGAAAAACTGCGCCCATACGGACGGACGGACACTTCACTTTCGTGAATGACTATAACAACTTTTGTTGTTGCTGGGATGGCCGCTGATTGAGAAAAATAATATCCGGATTTCTATTCTTCGGCTTTTTATATATGTCAATTTTTCCATTTTATTTCATTTTATTTATTTATATTATTTAATTTTATTCACTTATTCGCATTTTATGTTTTCCGGCTTTTTATATTAATTTTATTCACTTACTCCGACTTTATACTTTTCGACTTTTTATATATGTCGATTGATATTTTGACCTTCTTATATTTTACCTTCACCTTCCTATATTTAATGGTTTTTTATTTTTTTCACTATTCGAATTTGTAATTTTATTTATTTATTTTTTCTCAAATTTGTTTGTATATATTTTTTTTTAGATATTTGTACGAACTGTTTCGAAGCGATTTTCCCTAAGCACTGAAGGCTGAGCAGTCTGAAATGTCTGAACAATGCCAAATGGACTTTCGAGGCCTACTTGGTCTTTTGTTTTTCATAAAATTGGTTAAAAAGGAGAATATAAAGTTCCTGCAGATTAATTGCCGTTGACATAGACGTCAAAAAAAAAAAAAAAAAAAAAAAAAAAAAAATTTGGGAAAATTCGGACACTTTATAAATCAGAGATATGCACGAGTATGTGCTCCAAATCTTCCAAGTCTCTAGCTTCAAAAGGGGCGAAAAACTGCGCCCATACGGACGGACGGACACTTCACTTTCGTGAATGACTATAACAACTTTTGTTGTTGCTGGGATGGCCGCTGATTGAGAAAAATAATATCCGGATTTCTATTCTTCGGCTTTTTATATATGTCAATTTTTCCATTTTATTTCATTTTATTTATTTATATTATTTAATTTTATTCACTTATTCGCATTTTATGTTTTCCGGCTTTTTATATTAATTTTATTCACTTACTCCGACTTTATACTTTTCGACTTTTTATATATGTCGATTGATATTTTGACCTTCTTATATTTTACCTTCACCTTCCTATATTTAATGGCTTTTTATATTTTTCACTATTTGAATTTGTAATTTTATTTTATTTTTCTTTCTGAAATTTGTTTTTTTTTTGTAGATATTTGTACGAACTGTTTCGAAGCGATTTTCCCTAAGCACTGAAGGCTGAGCAGTCTGAAATGTCTGAACAATGCCAAATGGACTTTCGAGGCCTACTTGGTCTTTTGTTTTTCATAAAATTGGTTAAAAAGGAGAATATAAAGTTCCTGCAGATTCATTGCCGTTGACATAGACGTCAAATAAAAAAAATAAAAAATTTAATAAATCACAATATCTTCAGGGATCGGGAAAATTCGGACACTTTATAAATCAGAGATATACACGAGTATGTACTCCAAATCTTCCAAGTCTCTAGCTTCAAAAGGGGCGAAAAACTGCGCCCATACGGACGGACGGACACTTCACTTTCGTGAATGACTATAACAACTTTTGTTGTTGCTGGGATGGCCGCTGATTGAGAAAAATAATATCCGGATTTCTATTCTTCGGCTTTTTATATATGTCAATTTTTCCATTTTATTTCATTTTATTTATTTATATTATTTAATTTTATTCACTTATTCGCATTTTATGTTTTCCGGCTTTTTATATTAATTTTATTCACTTACTCCGACTTTATACTTTTCGACTTTTTATATATGTCGATTGATATTTTGACCTTCTTATATTTTACCTTCACCTTCCTATATTTAATGGCTTTTTATATTTTTCACTATTTGAATTTGTAATTTTATTTTATTTTTCTTTCTGAAATTTGTTTTTTTTTTGTAGATATTTGTACGAACTGTTTCGAAGCGATTTTCCCTAAGCACTGAAGGCTGAGCAGTCTGAAATGTCTGAACAATGCCAAATGGACTTTCGAGGCCTACTTGGTCTTTTGTTTTTCATAAAATTGGTTAAAAAGGAGAATATAAAGTTCCTGCAGATTAATTGCCTTTGACATAGTCGTCAAATAAAAAAAATAAAAAATTTAATAAATCACAATATCTTCAGGGATCGGGAAAATTCGGACACTTTATAAATCAGAGATATACACGAGTATGTGCTCCAAATCTTCCAAGTCTCTAGCTTCAAAAGGGGCGAAAAACTGCGCCCATACGGACGGACGGACACTTCACTTTCGTGAATGACTATAACAACTTTTGTTGTTGCTGGGATGGCGGCTGATTGAGAAAAATAATATCCGGATTTCTATTCTTCGGTTTTTTATAGATGTCAATTTTTCTATTTGTAATTTTAATCACTTGGGATTTTATGTTTTTCCGTTTTTCAATTTGCAATTTTATTCACTTATCCGCATTTTATGTTTTCCGACTTTTTATATTAATTTTATTCACTTACTCCGACTTTTTATTTTTCGACTTTTTATATATGTCGATTGATATTTTGACCTTCTTATATTCACCTTCACCTTCCTATATTTAATGGTTTTTTATATATTTCACTATTCGAATTTGTAATTTTATTTATTTATTTTTTCTCAAATTTGTTTGTTTTTTTTTTTTTTTTTTTGTTTTAGATATTTGTACGAACTGTTTCGAAGCGATTTTCCCTAAGCACTGAAGGCTGAGCAGTCTGAAATGTCTAAACAATGCCAAATGGATTTTCAAGGCCTACTTGGTCTTTTGTTTTTCATAAAATTGGTTAAAAAGGAGAATATAAAGTTCCTGCAGATTAATTGCCGTTGACATAGACGTCAAATAAAAAAACAAAAAAAATTGGGAAAATTCGGACACTTTATAAATCAGAGATATGCACGAGTATGTGCTCCAAATCTCCTTTCCAGGTCTCTAGCTTCAAAAGGGGCGAAAAAACTGCACCCATACGGACGGACGGACATTTCACTTTCGTGAATGACTATAACAACATTTGTTGTTGCTGGGATGGCGGCTGATTGAGAAAAATAATATCCGGATTTCTATTCTTCGGCTTTTTATATATGTCAATTTTTCCATTTTATTTAATTTTATTTATTTATATTATTTAATTTTATTCACTTATTCGCATTTTATGTTTTCCGGCTTTTTATATTAATTTTATTCACTTACTCCGACTTTATACTTTTCGACTTTTTATATATGTCGATTGATATTTTGACCTTCTTATAGTTTACCTTCACCTTCCTATATTTAATGGTTTTTTATATTTTTCACTATTTGAATTTGTAATTTTATTTTATTTTTCTTTCTGAAATTTTTTTTTTTTTTTTTTGTAGATATTTGTACGAACTGTTTCGAAGCGATTTTCCCTAAGCACTGAAGGCTGAGCAGTCTGAAATGTCTGAACAATGCCAAATGGACTTTCGAGGCCTACTTGGTCTTTTGTTTTTCCTAAAATTGGTTAAAAAGGAGAATATAAGGTTCCTGCTGATTAATTGCCTTTGACATAGACGTCAAATCCACGTCAATCTCGATAGCATAGCTGATGAAAAGAGGAGAAGCTATCGAAAGTCCAGAATCGATAGATAGTTAAGTGGGAAAGTCTCTAATTTAAACTTTATTTGATTATCAACTGTAATCGATGAGTAAATTAAACTGTAAGAAAATCCTGTTGACAAAATCTGTATATGATATACAGATGAATTAACTCGTAGGTTAGTCCTGTCCTTCCTTGAGGCTCGACTCAAGTCGAAGGTATTTTGCACTCAGGCTTATATTAAATTATTGAAATAAGAAAACATTTTGTTTTTGTTATAAAATGTTACATTTATATTTTGCTTTTTGTATTATTATTATTTAGTTTTTTCCCAGTATAAATATATCGTATATAAAGTATATAAAAAAAAGTTCATTAAAAAATTACACATACTCTTTATGTTGTTGTTGTTGGTGTTTTTTTTTTTTCTTTCTTTTTTTTGCGCTTACAAATTGTATCTCATTTTTGCTTTAGTAAATTTCGTTTGTTTTTCTCTGTCTTTTAAAAAGTACATAGAATATATAAAAATGGGTTGAGGGGGTGTGGCATATATCAGCATATTGCTTGCTTGTTTTTTTTCTTCATTATTGATTAAGAGTGAAATATTATTATTATAATAGGAATGAGCTTATTTGCAATGTATTTGACAAGAAATGGAAAGAAATTTAATCAAAAAACTAATAAAAAAAAGAAAAAACAATAAAAAACAACTTTTGTTGTTGTTTGGATGGCGGCTGTTTGCAGTCGTTGTTGCTTCACTTTAAACAAACATAAAAAATACTAAAATATGATTTAAAAAAAAGAAAAAACAAACAATTTGTTGTATCTGAGTGAGAGAGCGAGAATGTGTGTCTGTTTGCTGGTGCAAAAAAATTTATTTTTATTTCTCTGTTGCTGAATTTAAGCCTTCTTCTCGGCCTCGATGACCTCCTTGGTTGGCAGCACGTTCTTCTCGTTAGTTTCGGTGTGCTTCAATTTTTTCGCATCGAAGTTCTCAATGCCGGCGATAAATTGATTCTTCTCCTTCTCCAGTTCAATTGCTAAAGATAGAGATAGAAATAGTTGGTCAAATTGTTCACATTTCAGTTGCAATTGCCTTAAATGGCCAACAGCTGGTTTTGCCAGTTGTTTCTCCGTCTCTCACTCTACGCACCTTCCTTATCAGGCAATGGATTCTTCTCATTGGTCTCTGTATGCTTCAAATTGTTTTGATCGAATGCCGTGATGCCCTCGAATATGGACTTTTGGGTCTTCTCGGCAGCCACATCTGCAGCAAAAACGTTTATTGTTAATTTTGAGCAAGTATAATAACAACAAGGAGGAGTTTACCCTCGGCAGTTGGCAAAATGATTTTCTCCTGGGTGCTGGCATTCTTCAGCTTCTCCGTATTGAAGCCCTCCAATTGGCTCTTCAGATTCTCGGCCACCTTTGGCAAGTCCTTGAGTGCTGGTGCTGGGGCAGCCATCTGAAATTAGACAAGTTCATAAAAACGTTATTTCGTATCTGCGAAAGTCGCATATCATCGATTGCTGCCAAAGTGGGTGAGTGACACATCGCTAGCAGTTCGATAAAGCGGAAATGCATATCGATAACAAAGCCTGCGGCGCATTCTCACGCACCAATAATGAATGTACATAATGTAAGAGTGTGTGTATGTGTGAGTATGCCTTTGCTTTCGTTTTGAGAAACTTTGTTTTTTTCCGTTGGGTTTATAATGCGATTTCTCATAGCGATTACGCTAAATAGCACTTTATTATACTCATACGAATTTGTCATGCCCGCTAATGAGTCATGCTGGACAGCAAGGACGTGAGCCAATACCGCTATAGTTGACATATGTGTGCGTGCAGTCACTATTGAAGCACCAGCAGCAATATAAGCGATATGTGGAGAGAGTGGAAGCAGCAGAGCGACAGAGAGAGCGTGAGCAAGAAGTTCAGCGAACCTACCGCAGCAGATTAAATTCCAATTGGACAAGCAACTCGAGGCGAGCGTACCGTTATCAGTGCTTGTTTTGTTAGTCGGCGCGTTCGCTCAGCTGCTAGCAAAATAACTGAACTGCATTTTATCACGTTTATTTTTAGTTGCAAATCAACCAAATGTGCCCAGCTAAACATTGTCCATTGTCCATGCCCGTATTCTAGTTAATCAACAAAATTATACATATGTACATATATGTCTGTATGAGTGTATGTGTGTGTATATATCACACATCAAGCAAAAAAGTGTTCATGCTTCATACGAAATTGATAGATCGCAACGTTGCCAAAGTCGGTTGTATTTAATTTCAATACCCCACAAAAACACACAATCTGCCCCATCTGCCCTCTCGCTCACACTTTAACCAATTTTGTTTGCGCACATATAAAGAAAGTACTTCATTAATATCGATAACAAGTGCATACATATGCAATGCAATGCATGTGGATGTGTATGTATGTGTGTGTGTGTATATATATATCTGAATTGCACAAGCAAGCGTTACAAGGGCGGCAACCGCGCCAAAATAAAAATGTATATATAGAAATAAATCTACGCTTAATAGTCGTCTGTATTTTTATTGACCATATATGGACATATTAAGGCGCGCCTAAACGTAATTCGCCCCTGGCCGATAGACGCTGATTGACTAACGGCTGTCGGCCGTCACAGCGTTTAGTCATTCCCAGCAGCAGCAACTCCTTTTTAAAGCAAAAACAAACAAAGGCGAATACTGCAACTCTCTCGCACACCCGTACATACATACATGTATGCACGTACGTTTATGTACATATACGGCGAATTATGTTGTGTTGCGCTTTATTTTTGTGGGCTTTTGGGGGGAGTATGTTTGCATGTTCTCGCCTTGTTTGCCATGAATCAACTTCCAACTTGAAGCGAATAATGGTTTGCGATGAATCATTTTATTCGTTGTCGTCGAAGTGGAAGTCGCCGTCGCCGTCGCCGTCGCCATCACCGTTGCCTTTGTTGCTTTTGTCTCAGCCCACACTTGACGCACGCTCTCTTTTTTTTCTTCTTTCACTCTGCACTCGCCACTCTCTTGTGGCGGCGAATGGGGAGAGTTATTCAAACTTCGCTTCAGTTGGAAGTGTCTTTTGTTTTGTTAACTTTTATATCTTGTTTTCGGGGTTTATGGTGCTGTGTGCGCTGATTGGAGCGGATGAGCAGATGTCTCTGGAAGTGTGGGGGCCATTTGGCCATTTGGCCGGCGCCGGCTAACCGCCAATTCGCCGTTAGGCTAATTTTGACATTTGAAAGCGTCGTCCAAAAAAAAAAAAAAAAAGCCGCTCGAGTATTATAGCCGACGGCGTCGATGTCGCTGATGCGTAGCGGCGGAGGCGTCGTTATATACATGTATGTATGTACATATGTACATGTGTATATATGTAAAAAAAAAAAACAGTCAGTGAGGCGAAAGCAGAAAATGTAAAAGAACAAAAGAAGGAAGGCAAATGACAGACACGTCCGTTTTACACCCTCGCCTTAGTCAGCAGACAGCCTGCTCTGGCTCCTGTTATGCCCACACATACACACTCATATGCATACATGCAGTGCACGTCTGTCAGTTGGTACATAAATTTCAATATGTGCGTTTGAGTGTATGAGTGTACATATGCGCTCGCGACATTAAGTGAATTTTAAATATGGATAGCAGCAGCGCAGTTTAGTCATTCGCGGTATAAATGTGCGGCTGCGTATGTACATATACATACATATGTATATATGCGTGTACATGTGTCGCCTTCTGTTATTTCATTTTAAATATGTACATTTTGCAATTCGTTTTAATTTTTTTGCTTTAGCGATAAATTAAACGTCAATTAGGTATTATCGATAGCATCGTACATGAGCCATGCCCTCGCTCAAGATGAATTTGCGACGAACACACACATACACAGGCTCGCATACAAATTTTAAGCAGGGAATGCAGCTTAAATGCACAGCTGCACACTTACACATATACATACATATGTACATGCAATGTGTATAGATTTACATGAATATGTATGTGTTCTTTTGTGCGTGTGAGCACGCGCAAGCCGCAAGCACATATTGTGGGGAGGATATTTACCAGCGTCAAACGCCCCGCCCAAGCAGCAGGCATCGCAGACACACACACACAGACTGAGACTCACACGTACATAGATACACAGGCAAACATAAAACAGACGCCAAAAAACGAAAAAAGCCGGCCGGCAAAGCTCTGACACACCAAAAAATTAATGAAAACGAAAAAAAAAACTAGCGAAAAAATAACAAAGAAGCTTAAGGCCGTCGACTTAACAGCTGCTCAAATAGATAGGTAAAAATGTTGAGAAAAAAAGAACTAACGGAGTGGCCACCGTCGCAATAAATAATTTATAACAAATTTTAAAGAGGAGCTCGGAGCTCTCCTCCCGTTTCTCGTCCATGGCTCTCTTCTCGCATACACTCGCCGAACATTTGCAATGAATGGAAATGGGAATGCTGGAAGCGCAGCCACAACAAATACAGCAGGAGCAACAACAAGACAAGACAAGACAAGAGAGACGCAAGAACGGGGCCGCAAACAAAAACCAGTTGGCGTTGGCTGGCTTTTGCAGCAGCAGCAGCAGAAACAGCAGCTTTAGGGTTTTTTATTCGCATATTTTTTTTCTTTTGGCCCCCTACTTTCTGCAATAATGAAAAAATACGAAACGTAGCAAAGTATTGGAAATGGGGGAACAAAAAATTATAAAAATTGCCGGTGCAAAAAAGTAGCACATTAATGAAAAGAAGCTTCAACTCACCTTTAATTCGTGCTGGTGATTTTTTTTTTAGTAATTTAGGGTTTGGTTTTAAATGGCAAACAATTTGCGCACTTTGCAAAAAATAAATTTGGGTGGGTGAGTTGGCTGGTTGGGTGGAATTATATATATATCTATATATATATATATATATATCTACTAATGTATTTATATATATATATATTTGTATATATATTATGTGTTAAGTGTTAGCACTTGGCAAATTGGACACTTCCTAGTTTATTACTGTTATATCGCGAAAGCTTGCAAGCAAACAGAACGACACACAACTTAATACTGCGTGACAATTGTTCAAATCCAAAAGATGAAGGCGTACGGATTGATGTTGGGGCTGTTTGAACAAACGCATAATTGTTATCGATAGCGTCATCGAATGCATCGACACTGCATTGTCTGTTATCGCATGCTGACCTACACAACGATTATTCATGTACGGCATTCTATTCAGCTACGATAGTTGATTATTTTTCTCTGCGATATTTTGCACACATTTCGCAAGGCCCATTTACTGTGAATGCCCAAAGACGTTACAATTTAAATGTACATATATGTATATCTAACAGGTAGATAGTAACATTACTTTAATAAGGCTCGGTTTGCAGGTATATACACACATTTGTATACTTAGGACTACGCCCCAACTGTCCAAATTGTCAACAATATTGCTACGCATAATTGGCTGAACGGCATTCGTTCCAAACGCGCTCCATCTCGACGGGATTGCCAAAACCATGCGAAGCTATGACATCACTATAGCTATTCGGCCCATAATATTTCGGTCTATCAAAGTAGAAATCATTGCAGTGATGCACGGGTATGCGCGCCCGCAGTGCCACCATGCCCAAGAAGATATCATCGAACCGGAACAGGGGAATGGAACGTCCCACCGCATACAACTTGAGCAAGGCATCCCTTGACAGGAGGAAAGCGCCTGCTGTCACGTACGCAGGCCACTTGTCGAATGGGTACTCCTCGAGCGAAACATACCATTTGCTGAACTTGTGCCGCAGTGGAGCGCTCTGGATTACATAGCCGGCAAATAGCAGGCTCTGATGATGAGTCTGGCGGCCTTTGCCCAGGAAGCGCAGCACATTCTTAATGGACACATAGTAGTCATCATCCACAAACAGGTAGAAGTCGCTGGTATTAAAGTGTTCGCTAGCCCAGCGCATGCCCATCATTGTCTTGATGGTATTATTGAAGTACGCATCCACAAAGTCCGAACGGATTATGTCTCCATGCTGCTGCGCCTCCGCTATCGCCGCGTCCTTGACGCCTGCGCCCTCGGCGGGCGTGCCCAGCATAAAGGCGCGTTTGATGTGCACGTCGGAGAAACGAGCCTCGTAGCCCCACGTTTTGCGAATGGCCTGGCGCCGCTCCGCATTGCCAATGGCGCTCTTCACCAGAATGGTCAATCGGGGCGGATCCGCTGAGTCGTGATTATTCATGAATGCGGGTAATTGGAGAAATTTGTAGTCCAGCGGGGGCGGGGTAGAGTCATTGTGTGGCGGATAGTGGTAGTGCGTCTCGAAGTCTAGTTCGTACAGATGCGTCAGAATGCCACAGAAGTCCAGCAGAAAGATAAGAGGTACAGCAAGCGCACATTTTAGCAGCAATTTGTAATGTTTTTTTAACATTGCGCGACGGCCACTAGCGATGACAACAACAATGCCGTTCATCATTATACGATAGATCGCTTGCCTTTCGATAAGTCTAAGCAAGCAAGATTTGAATTTAAATTTGGTTTGTTATGTGCCATTATATTATAGTACAATCTCGTTACAAAAAAATAATATAATTTTACAACAAATTTACATAATTTTAAGTAGACTGACCATAATATTAGTTGAAAGTTGGTTTCAATTAACTGCAAAAAAAAAAAAAAAATCACTGTAAAATACCAAACAAAATACCAAAACAATAAAGCGTCTGCAGAAGTGCAAAGAAGAAGATCGCGAATTAAATTTACAACAACGTATTATGATATTGCGATAAGAGATTCAAAATGTCGGAGGAAACAGTAGCTGGAACAACCAAAGCAGCCAGCAGCTCGACCCTAACGACAGCGCAGCGTGCGCGCATCGAGCGCAATCAGGCCAAGGCACAAAAGCTAAGGGAGGCCAAGCTCGTGTCGCATCCCTATAAGAATGCACAAAAGTAAGTAAAACCAAATTGATATATCCTTTAAACGCCAAGCTCATTGTGTCCATTGCAGGAATGGCAACGAGGAGCTGCCTGTAAATGGCCAGGACAACGCCGTCATTAAGGTGCAGGGCACCAAATACATCGACACAGGAGGCGGCTTCCTCTTGGAGCAGCCTGTCCTCGCTGCGACAGGCAAGCCGACGGGGGAGGAGCCGGCAGAGGCGGCTGTCATCGAGGACGCCATTGCCATTCCAGTGGTCTATGAAGAGTGCCTCGACTGTGGCGATCAGTATGCTGACTCATATTTACTCAATAATTTTGGGCATTCCGTGTGCGACAAGTGCCGGGACAGCGAGGAGCGACACTCGCTGATCACGCGCACCGAGGCGAAGGCCGAGTACTTGCTCAAGGACTGCGACTTTGATAAGCGGGAGCCGGTGCTGCGCTACATCAGCCGCAAGAATCCGCATAATGTGCGCTGGGGCGAAATGAAGTTATATTTGCATCTGCAGGTGCTGCAGCGCGCGATGGAAGTGTGGGGCAGCGAAGAGGAGCTGACGCGCCAGCACGAGCTGCGCGAGGACAAGCGCGTCCTGGGCAAGACCCGCAAGTACAACAAGCAAATGAAGCAGCTGCGCATGGAGGTCCGAAGCAGTATTTATACTAAAAAAACGAAGGGCGTGCATGTTCACGAGTTTGGTCCCGAAACGTACAATGAGGCTGATGACAACTATACACATGCCTGCTTGACTTGTCCGTACACAGAAACATTTGAGAAAATGTGAAAATGTGAAAATGTTTCTTGAAATCTTTGTCATTCAAAATCAATAAGAATAAATTGTCTGAAACGCGAGTTTTCTCAATTTGAATTCTTGTAATTATCGATAATACGCGTAATTGGTGGTATTTTCATTTGCTGGTATTTTTATTCACGATAAATGGAGGAAGACGAGAATGAAATGTTATCGCGAGCTACCATCGCTATAAAAAAAGCTAAACTAAAAACTCTGCAGCGGCAGCAGCAGCGAGCGCAGAAAGCGCAGCGACAACAAATTAAACAAGAACAGCAACAGCAGCAACAGCAGCAGCAGCTGCTGAAGGAGCAGAAGCAGCTGAAGGAGCAGAAGCAGCAGCAGAAGGAGCAGAAGCAGCAGCAGAAGGAGCAGAAGCAGCAGCTGAAGGAGCAGAAGCAGCAGCTGAAGGAGCAGAAGCAGCAGCTGAAGGAGCAGAAGCAGCAGCTGAAGGAGCAGAAGCAGCAGCAGCAGCAGCCACAGCCAAAATCCCCTTCACAGCAAAAGAGTATAAACAAATTAGCTGCGCAGCGTAAAAGAAATACAGCTTGTGAAATGGAGGAACAGTCGGACGATGAGAACTTTGAGCCAAAGACGAAGAAGATCAAGCGCGATTGGCTCAACAGCTATTGCTATTCAAACAAGGTCATGGGCATGATGAAGAAAATGGGCTACGAGGATGACAAGGGTCTGGGTAAGAGCAACCAGGGTCGCCTCGAGCCCGTTATTGCCGTGCAGCAGGATGGGCGACGGGGCTTTGGCCTGAAGCTTAATACCGTCCATTGGTCGGCGGGAAAATGGGATCCGAGTCTGGAGGACCTGGAAATACCGGAACCGCTCATTTGGCTGAAGCAGGAGGGCAACAATTGTGGCGCCTACACGCTGGAGCAGCTGGTAGAGCAAATGGTGAACGGACCGCGCAAGCTTACCCTCGACGACGAGACCCAATTCTGTGATCCCGAGATCCTGGAGCACATACTCAGCGCAAAGACAGTTTTTGATAGCTTGAACGATACGGAGAAGCGACGGGCACGCTCTCGCTGCAATCCGTTCGAGACGATTCGCAGCTCCATCTTTCTGAACCGTGCCGCCGTCAAGTTGGCCAACATGGACTCCATGTGCGAATACATGTTCACCGATCCGCGGGACCAGAACGGCCAATCGTTAATCGGTCCAAACGAGCTACTCTACTTTGCGGATATGTGCGCGGGTATAGATCATGTCAATGCCGTAGATTTTTCTCTTTCTCTTTACATGTTTTAATCTATGTTTATGTCTGTGCAGGACCTGGCGGCTTCTCCGAGTACATGCTCTACCGCAAGTCGTGGGAGGCACGCGGCTTTGGGTTCACGCTGCGCGGCTCAAATGACTTCAAGCTGGACAAGTTCTTCGCCGCCTCGCCAGAGTCGTTCGACACATTCTACGGCGACAAGGACGACGGCAACATATTCGAAACGAGCAATCAGAACTCCCTGAACGACTACATACGTAAGCACACGCCGCAAGGCGTTCACGTCGCCATGGCCGACGGCGGCTTCTCAGTGGAAGGGCAGGAGAACATCCAGGAGATCCTCTCCAAACAGCTGTATCTCTGCCAGTTCAATACGGCCCTGAAGGTCTTGCGTATCGGCGGCAGCTTTGTGTGCAAGGTGTTCGACCTGTTCACGCCATTCAGCGTCAGCCTCCTCTACCTGATGTACAAGTGCTTCCAGCAGATAGCCATCATCAAGCCGAACAGCAGCCGTCCAGCCAACTCGGAGCGCTACATCGTCTTCAAGCACAAGCTGCCGAATACGGAGGCCATCATCGGCTACCTGGACTACGCGAATCAGCTGCTGACTGATGCGAACGAGCAGAAGCACAAGGAGTATATTTCAGACGTGGTTGAGCTGTTCGATCACGACGAGATGATGCAGGACGAACACTTCATACAGTACATCATTGACTCGAACAATGCCATTGGGAGAAAGCAGATTGTCGGGCTGCGCAAGATAGCGGCATTTGCACAGAATATGGAGCTAAAGGAGGCGCGTCAGTCGGAAGTGCGGCAGGAGTGCCTCAAGTGCTGGGCCCTGCCCGACAAGCTGCGCCAGGCGCCGGAGGTGAAGTCAACGGAGCGCCTGCTCGAGGAGCTGCTATGCGACTGGGCCGCCGATCGCAAGTGGATGAATATACCAGCCAAGGAGCAGAAGTCCGTGATGCAGCTGCACAACGAGATCCTGAACGTGAACGACTGGCACTTCATGCCCATTGGACGCGGCGAGAACAACATCAACGGCTGCACTCTCTTCCTGTGCAAGTCGCGCGGCAACCTGTGGCGCTATACGGACCACCGTAAATGGGAGCAGGTCGAGTCCAGCTTCAATGTCCAGCCACGCTCCATATTCTTCGGCGAGATCGCGTTCGAGTGCACCGGCGAGGCGCGCACTTCGCAGAGCGTCTCGGCGCTCCACATCATGGATGCCATCTGCTTGGGCGGCATCGATATACGGCGGCGGCCGTTCCACGAGCGTGTCAGCATGTGCGAGAAGTATGCGCGGAGCTTGAACAAGCCGTACAAGAAGGATCGGACGTGCGGCACCATTCGTTGCAAGCCGCTCTTCCGGCTCCAGGACATGGGTAAATTCTTCAACCAGATGCGTCCGTACGTCCTCAAGGACAACTCGCAGCGCCTGGGCTTCATGTTCGACGATAACAAGTTCTTCGTGCCCGGCGGCATCATCCTCTTCTGCGAGCTGACTGTCAACTATGTGACCGCCTATTCGCGGTCTCACCATCAGATATACTACTTCAATACCAACACGAAGGAATCGCTGTTCAAGGATCAGATCAATCCGGTTCGCTTCAATGAGATCTTTGCGTCGTTCCGCCACTGCTACATGAGGCGCAAATTGTGGAAGTGGACGAACACATTGCAGGTGGACGCATACGCCGCCGAAGAGCATCCAAAGATTCTGTATCGCAGCCATTTCGAGCAATTCATCCGCATGAAGCTAACGTCCAACAACTCCAACTCTAATCCCAATTCTAATGCTAATTCAAATCATAATACTAATCCCAACCCCAATCACAATCATAATCAACTAAGCTAAGCTCGGATTCCATGAAGCGGATTCGATTTTAATGGATTATTTTTTTAACCCCAAACGAAATAACTATATTTTGTGTTTGTTCAAACATACATATATCTCTATATATATAGTTATATATAGACTTGAATGTTATATACATACCTATGTATATATATGTATATGTATATGTATATGTATATGTATACATACATATATGTAGAACTATTTTGGATCTAGACAATTTGCGTAGCTTTTAACAAATATTCGTATTTCTAATTATTATCAATTTACTTGTTTGGCAAGAGTATTTGAATTGTTATACGTTTTAACAAAGAATTAAGTTCAAGAAATCTGTATAAATGTATTTGTAATATCCAATGGCTGGACCCATCTTAAAAGCAGATTGAAGAGAGAAGAATAAGAATATAACACACACAAAGAGACAGACATAGCAGAAATCAATACGAAAATACAAATTATTGACAACATAAACCAAAGCTTGTTTTATATTTAAAGCCTATGTGGAATTCTTTTTTTCGCGCATATCTCGACAATTGACTGGGGAATTTCCCATTTTCGCATGTGCAATTTGCAGAGCTGCCGGCTCAGCTAAGCATATCGATACCTTAGCTATCGATTGCATATTATGCTAATGCATTATGGATACGATAGCTGGCTTCACAAATGCGAAAGGGAGGGGGAGAGTGATAGAAGGAGACCTCTCTCGATTTTGAAATATAATCTTGACATGATCTATAGGCGTGGGAACGTTTCTAGCATGAGCTTAACGAAGCTATTTAGCTGATATGATCAGATATATACGCAATTCTAAGCATGATCGGCTGGGAGCCAAGCGTTTGTTTATATTACGAAGAAGAACGTTGAGTCGGCTGAGCCGAGTCAAGTCAGCCAGCCAAATAGTTTTCCATTGTTTACCATTTGATCTATTTCGCTCTAGCTCCATATTCATTCTGACACTCAGTCGTCAGTTTTGCATCAAACGCGAAGGAAGAATAACGTAGCAATAATAATACTCTCTATACTACTTCGATCATATTACTCTAGGGAATCAGAATCCTCTTTATAACAGGCAGAACGGATAACAGAGCAGGATCTACTAGGTGACAAGCTTCCGCTCTCTCTCAGTTCGTCAGCTCCATAACTGTAAGTATGAATCAGAATCAATTGGAATCATATAATAACCACACATACATATACAAACCATTCACATTTATTGGAATATAGAAATGCTAAATGCTGGTACCTAAGTTACAGTTGTTTACTTTAATAGTTTCAGATGCTTTACATATTTGTGTACCACATCCTTGACGTAGGGCTTGAGTGCTACGCAGGTCGGTATATTCTCTGGCTGTTCGATCCAGAGTTTGTGCTTGATCTCGTTCTCCTTAAGCTTTTCACTTAACTTTACTAGCGCCGCCTCATCCTTGGCCTCTAGCACCACTTTGTGCATGTTGTCCAGATCCTTGAGATACAACTGCGTCTCCTCGTCGTCAGCGTGGACGCTCATGACAGCGGCCGTTGCATGGCAACATTGCGCAATCACTGCACCAAGTGGCCAGTTGAGGGTGCTGCGCAAGTCACTACGCACCACAATATATTGGACTATGTTGGCCATAAGAGTGAAAATCCTTTCAGCAATGTGGTTAGACGCCAGATTCTGTTTACATGCAGTTCAAGACCTGTATGCTGCTCAATCGTGGTGGTCGGCTAGGCAAAAATTTATTGGAGCACACATGCTGTACAGCTGTTTTGCTAGTGTCGGAAGCAGCGTACCTATTACGAACAGCTGATGAAACCTCAATTGGGGTGACCACAATATGTTAAATGTCCTGCTTAATAACGGCAGATACTCAAAATGGCATGCCAATTGTGAATACCCCGCGTTTGGGCTGCCCACACTGGTTGCTACGGCCAAATAATGTGGGCTGCCTATTAAGTGGAGCTCATTTGTGAATTGCCTGGGAACAGTTTGAAGTGCATTAAATTACTTGCAAATCAAGTAATAATTTACTTTCCACACTTGTTACTGCGGAAAACAAGAGACGCTAATCTCCCAGAGAATCCAAACATGATTTGTGCCTGTTTACAAAGGTCAATCAAGTGAACTATTTGTATCAATTGTGAACAGTAGCCTATTGGGAAGCCCACATTTGCTGCCGAAATATTAACTGTGGGCTGCCCAGTAGGCACTATTCACATTTGAATTTCCCGCCAACCAAAAAGCCAAATAAAAGAGAAGAACTTGACAATAAATGCAATGAAAAATATATCAATGCACATATAAACAGCTTATTATTAATTTTAAATCAATCACTCCATTTTGTTTCTAGCAAATTAAAATTTTTAAATTGGTTATATCAAATAGATTGAAAGCATTTCGTGTTCCATCTCTACATTTTTTCTTATATTTAATTGGATTGTTGTCTGTAGTTTAAGTTTGAAGTCGCTGCGACTTTGTTATGACTTGTCAAAAACAGAATATTGCAATTTTTATTTCCTGTTTCGTTTTTGCAACGATTTGCAGCTCAATTAATCACACAGAGGAGGAATGTGCGAAAGCGCGAGGGTTGCTCATTTAGTAGTCAAATGTTGTATGCGCTCTACGGAAAGATATTATGTCTTATTGATAAAAAAAAGGCTTAAGAAAATAATTGTATATCGCAGGAGTCATATTAAAGGACTTTCTGTTACTATGACCTATAATAAGAGACATTATTTTGACGATATATGTAGATATATAGGGCCAGACTGCCAAGTGACTAATTGCAACTTCCTTATGCCGTTGAACATAATGAATATACCCCTCTAAATTAGATTTGACTTATTGAGCCACCCTCGCTTTGTCGTTGGGTCAGCGACGTTTTTGTTTAGTGATTCGACAGGGAGACAAACGAATAGTTTATATGTTGCAATCACAGCGGGGAGAGGAGAAGAGGGGAGAGTGGAGGAGAGAGAGGTGAGTAGTGCAGAGGCATGGCAGTGACATGCGTCCGTAATTAACGTCCCATTTTGGGTTAGATTATCCATGAATAATTGGAAACGACGCTGGTCGCGCCTGCTTCGACTAGCCCAGGGTCCATGGCGCGAGTGGAGCCAACTGCAGCAGGAGTAGCGGCAGCAGCAGCAGCACCACCACCACCAGCAGATTGATGATGGGCGAATAGTTGCTGCTGCCATTGAGTGTCTGCAGGCCAGCCAGGCTATGGCAGTCGGCTGGCACCGGCCACGGCAGCTGAAAACTTTGCTAATTGCTTTTTGGCCACATTGGCCAAGGCGCTGCCAACGACAGCCGACAGCGCCGCGACGGGGCAACACAGTTATGGCAGCAACAGCAGCAGCAGCAGCAGCAGCAGCAGCAGCGGAGTCCTAAATGCCATTTGTAACCCATCCATGTTTGGCCAACGAGCCAAGGACCTATTGCATTATGATGCCCTGCACACAACATGTGCATAATGGGCATGCGCTTCCAGCGCTCATTATGAGACATGCTGCATCCTTAGCTCATGGATCGCTTGTTATGTATACGAAATAATACCCTGTAAATTTGTGTTTCTTGAACAAATCGATTACCATAAGATTCAGATGTCCTGTACACAGCCTAGATAGTGGGTATGCTGTTTGGATGATGCACTATGTGACACCCTGTGTGTTCACAGGGTATATACACCCTCCAGTGTATAACCCGCTGTTTAACTAGTCGACTGCCTTGCAAATCACAGAAATTCATTTTATGAATGTCCTGTAAGTCATCTCCTATCTTTGAATATACAAGATTCGTTGTTGAAACTAAAGATTTGCCTTATGCGTATAGGGTATAAAGCGAACACTTCATTTTTGGTATTTCTTATTGAGATAGTGAATAGTTTATGAAGCAGCTCGAGCTTGGAATGCTCAAATGCTCCAAGTCTAACTGGAATATGCAGAAAAAAGCAAGCAAAGCTGAAGTTAGGCAATAGAGAAACTTGATCGTTTACGTACAGGGTATTTATTAGTCGAGATGGCAGAGCTTTGCTCAGGTTTGAGCTCATTTATCTCTGTTATAGCTGCGCCTTTTTGTGCCTCGGCCTACAAATCTTCGACTCAGCATGAAATTAATTACGCAGACAAATGCAAAGATATATATAGGTATTCATACATATATATGTAGAGCATAGGTGGAGACACTATGGGAGTGGGTGCCACAATTTGAATGGATAGTTTTTCGCACTTTGGCATGCCATAAATTTAGCACTCACTTCTCAATTGTCAAAACAAATTTGCCAAATGTGCCATTCATTCGTTATGAGATTAGGGAGAGCTCCAGCTCCAGCTCCAGCTCCAACTCTAACTCCAATCCCAGCCCCAGCCCCCACTCACATTCAGATATTTACATATTCACATTCACATGCTCATTCGCATCCTTATTCACATCTTCAGGCAGCTTCAGCTGCTCCCTCGGGATGCAGTCGCAGCTGCTGCGGGCTCTCTAGACCAGGGGCAGGGCTACGGGCAGGGGCTGGGGCAGTTTGGGGCTTTGGTTCAGTGACCGCTGTCCATGGCAAATGCAAATGTCATTTTGTGGCCATTCGTATGAATAAACGAAATTAAACGCAAAGATTGACCCAAAAAAAGTCAACGAAAAAGAGTTTGAATGGCAGCACAACTAGCCCTCGACTGTCACGCCCTGTTGCCGCCCACTTGGGAGCAGCCATCAAAGCCCAACGTCAATGGGAAAGCAGGAAAAGAAAGCAGCGTTTGCAAATTGAATCGAATTTGAATCGAGCCTCGGCTCGAACCATTTATCAAAATCTTATGAGTGCGCAGCGAGCAACCCTCATCTTAGTGGTAAATACATACACACACACACACACACACACGCATATATATATATATATATATATATATATATATATTAGATAGCTGCGCAGATTCTAACTATGGCCATTGTTCTATATTCATAATTGAGTTTTCTATTTGAGGTGAACTTTGAGCTAATTGCATCCATTCAGACCCTAAGACTGAATCGTTTCCAGACTATTCGATTTCCATTTACCTCAAAGATTGCACAAATTCTAGGTAGAGCCCGAGATGCGCACAAATTGTTTGATTTGTCTGTGGATCATAAGAGAAGAGGATAGAGACAATAGGGGCTAAGAGCGATCGACGAGTATAAAAAATAGTAGAAATAGATGGGAAAATAATGTGAGAGAGGGAGAGAGGAAATGAAGTTATAATGAGGGATTATTAAAGAGAGAGATAGAGAGAGAGAGGCGAAGCGAGAGAGAGAGGCGAAGAGAGAGAGAGAGGTAAAGATAGATAGAGATATAAATGATAATACAGATAGGGACAGAAAGAGAGAGAGAGAGATCAAGAGGTGGAGAGAGAGAGAGAGAGGTGGAGATATAGAGGGAGAAAGAGAGAGTAGTGGATAGATAGAGGGAGAGCGAGAGAGAGAGAGAGAGAGAGGTGGAGAGATAGAGGTGAAGAGAGAGAGAGAGAGGTGGAGATGGATATGGATATAAATACTAATACTACTAAAGAACATTTCAGTAAGAAGCAGAGTAAAAAGAAAAACAAATACAGAACAAAGAATTTAAAGGAAGAGAGAGGATCGAGAGAGGTAGTGAGGGAGAGAGGGGGAGAGCAAGGGGCAAGGAAGTAGAAGTAGAGAATCAGAGGCATCATAAGGGCGACTTATAAATGTACATATATATATATATATATATATATATATATATTTATATATATATATATTTATATATATGCTAGATGGAGCAACACATAAATAGATTAGAGGTGCAGAGAGAAGCTTGAAGATAGAAGGAAATGAACAGATAAAGGACAAGTAAGCTATAGTGCAGATACTATTTAAAAATAGATAATTCATCTAGTTGCTTAAGATATTTATACAGTAATTGCAGAGGTCAGCCGGGCGCTAAATGCTATTGGAATTGGGTGGGGTTTGGGCTTGGGTTTGGCTTTGGGTTTGGATGGGCCTTGCCAGAGTCAAGTTGATTGGGCTCATTCGGCTGTGGGGTAAAGACGTGCAGTCAGAACGTATTAAGAGTTCTGCCAGAGCGCCGACAACTTGTCACAGATGGAAGCTATATTAGGGGAGTTTCGGATGGGGTGGGGCGGGGCCACATTCGATTAGCGTGTGGTGAAACTCGATGAGTTTTATTAGTAAATAATGGCGAATCATTTGCCAGTTGACACTCGTTGAATGGTGACCGAAAGTGTAAGAGCTGGATATATCCACATATCGAGGGAGCTCAACCTGCACAAAGGACCAAAGGACCAAAGGACTAAAGGACAACGCAGAGCGTGCGACCGTTGCGGCTGCTAATGAGCAGCATTAATGAGCGCTATTTTTCACTGAAGTCACAATCAGTGAACGTGCGTGCGTGTGTGTGTGCGAGCGAGAGAGAGAGAGAGAGAGGGAGAGAAAGGGAGAGAGGCAGGAGGTGGGGGACTGTGACGTTTGGGTTGAGGCTGTGCCAGTCTCTAGGGTATTTAAACGTCCAGAAGCAGAAGCAGCAAGTGTAGCAGTGACAGCAGGTGCACACACACACGCGCACACGCACACACGCACACGCGCACACGCACACCAAAGCACACACACACACTTGTGTCTGCGCTGGGGCCACATGAAAATTTAATATGAATGCTAAAAGAAAGCAAAGAATTTGTAATTAAATTAACCATTTGCGTCATTTTGAGAGGCTGAGCACGATGCAAGCGATAACGCACTTGCGATATATACACACGATATACACATACGATATATATGTACTGTGCATATATGTATTCCCACCACTGCCACGCCTAATGTGCCACATTGTCCAACAAACAAAAAAAAAAAAGGGCTCAATCAAGTTTGCTAAGTGGCTCTGGGACCAAAGAGCCGCAGCCAAGGTCCATGCCCCAAGAAAAGGTACAAAAGGGGCAGCAGAGGTGTAGCCGAAAGGGTAGGGGAGGGGGGTGTTGGGCGGTGCGTGGGTGGAACGCAACATTCATAAGAGAAAAATGTGAAATGAAAAATCGACTCGCAATTAGCAAACATGAAACATGTCGCGCGGTTTGAGTGGGCGGGCAGCAAACAAACACACAGACACACGCGCATACCCTGTAGCAATACACACACACACACACACACACATTCAGACAGAGATACAGGAACTGGCTGCGTTGTCAGCATGGTTAATAAGTTACTTTTGAGATACTTTATTACTTCCTTGGTGGCAGCACGACACGAGCAGCGGGGGGGAGGGGGGGGGGGTTGGGGTGTGTGCATGTGTGTGGAGATTGTTCCCCTCCCAATGGCAGCAACTCAAAAAAAGCCAAAAAGGGGTTGCCAGACTGTCTTTCATTAGGCAGCTACGCAAGTGTGTGTGCGCGTGTGTGTGCGTGTGTGTGTGTGCGTGTGTGTGTGCGTCTGTTGGTGTGCAGTTTTTTAATTTATGCGATTTTTGACTGCGTGCGTGTAAAATGCCTAAGGTGGGCGGATATGCAGCATGAGGGGGCTACGACTGCTGCTCCTGCTCCTGCTGCTGGTGCTGCTGCTGCTACTGCTTCGCATTCGATTGTCTTGCGCACAAAAGTAGGCAATAGTTTTTTTCGTTTTTGGGATACTTTGGAAACAAGCTCTTATCAAAGGGCGTGCGTGTGTGTGTAACACACATAAATGCCTGCACCTGTCATGCGTCAAGCTATCGCCGTGAAGAGCGCGTTATTAGTCTGAGCATATACCAAGCTCATGCCTAGGCCGGCGGGTATATTAGCTTCAAGTCGGAACTTTGTTTATTTATCTATAGAATATAGAACAAAACTAGCTACAGCAAATGTGAGATTTGAATACACATTGAAAGATATTGATCTGGATATAGCTTTACTTAAGATCCCATCAAGTTTCAGCCTATTTACCAAGGCTGACGAACTGAACTGGAATCTTCCATTTCTCTGTGGTGAGTGAGCCTAACTCATACTATAAATAAATGGCAGAGAGCTTGTAGAGTATTTATGTAATAAATTAGTATAGATAATATTGGGGACTGTTGAGATACAACTATGGATAATACTAGCACACTTGCTGGGCTCTAGATATATGAAGATTTTACTTTCCAGTTGAATGTAATCGATTATACAGAATATCAAGGCCAATATAGAACTTGAATGCTATATAGACACTATATAGAGGCTATAGAGCTGACTCCGATATCTTTATATATACACATATATATGTATGTATGTGTGGCTGCAATTGGCAGCTGTCTGGCGGGGAATTACTTCAGCTAATGAAAATTCTCTTTACGGTTTTTTTATTCTCCTCTTATTTATGCAAATGAAATCAATGCTTGTTGTGCTAAGTGTGTGTGTGTGTGTGTGTGTGTGTGTGTGTCAAAAGAATAGAATTTTTCATTTCAAATTACATGCAGCAAGTGTGTGCGTGTGTGTGTGTGGGTGCGTGTGTGGGTGTGTGCGTGTGCAAAGAAAACTTTTGTTCCGTTTATATTGTTGAAGAACTTTTGCCTGGCGTCTATTGACAGCAGGTTTGCCCCTTTGCCCCATTGCCCAATGCCACGCCCCCTTAACGTCCCACCTCGCCGCCCCGTGGCACCCATCCGCCCACAAATGCAAAGTCTAAAGCGTTGTCGAACCACATTAAAGGTAACTATGCAAATATTTTTGCGGCTCACACGAACAAACAGCGAACCTTTTTATAGACCACACACACACACAAACACATTCGCACACACACACACACACACACTCGCACACATTGGCAGTTGTTTGTGGTCCTTTTTTCAACATGTTTTGATGGCAACCAAAAATATTCCATGCTGGTCAATATTCAAACTAACGGCAACTAAAACTGCTCTAACTGGGTATGCACGACTATGAGATACCATGCCTATGGCCTTACATGTTCTTGAAATGCGTTCTTCTATTCCATTTTATGTTTGATGTGGAAAATGTATTCAAAAGTAAAAGAATGGAAACCGTGAAATAAATTTGGGAACTCTCAATCTGATAGTCTTTAAGCCATGCCTAAAAACATCCGATTTGTATTGACAGTGAGAAATTAGGCCGAGCTCTCGATCAAGAGAGAAGGACACACTGGTGCTGAGTCCAAGTTACGGGGATATATAAAGTTTCAGATCTTCAGCTTTTGTAGCTAATGAGATCGAGGCGGATAGAGAGAAGGACGGACGAATGGAACGACGGATGGGTGGAGGAACGAGAGACTGATGACCAGGAGGACAGGCGGACGGCCGTGAAAGGACATGAAGAAGGAAGGACGAATGCAAGGATTGACAAAGAATCGGACTGAAGAAGAGACGGGCGAAAAGAAGGCGAGTGCTACAGGCAGTCAGATGGGCAGGCTTGTCGCTCTCATCAGGTATATACATATACCTGCTGTTGGCTGTTGCATACAACTGCACAAAACTTATATACCCTGTTTAGCGAAACTGGGTATGAAAACTACTCCGCTACACAAGGGTCATGCCTTTTCCCTTGCCGCCCGGCATGACAAAGTAATGCGTTTGACTGTTAGCCGTTCTAATTGTACGCATTTAGTTCTTTTTTTTTTTTTTTTTGGCAATCACTTAGCTCACTTTTGTCTCCTCTCTCTGCCTGCGACTCCTTCTCTCGCTTGGCTCACTCGAGTTTTGGCTATGTGCGGAATGTCTAATGAAGCCACATAAATCAAGTGGCTTCCAAGCAAAGGCAAAAACCATTTTCCCCTTTTTTTTTACCTCCAGCTGACCCCAGCCCCCGCCCTTGTTAGCTGGACCAATCTTCCCTTGCAGCTTCCGGTTTATTGTCGCCGCGCTAATTGAAATTAAAAACGTTGCCAAAAAAGAGAGAAAGAAAAAATAACAACAAATAGAAATGAAAATGAAAATGCTTTCTCGAAACTGGCTCAGTTTTCATTTTTGATTGCTGCTTCTTCTTCTTCCCTTACTTGTGATTTATGTGAATTGGCCTAAAGCAATGCAAATTGCTTTTAAATAATATGCCAATTCTTTGCTCCCAATCGTTGGCTGGATGCCAAGCTGAGTCTATGTAAGTCTCTTAAATTCGACTCTCCTTCTATATGCATGATTCGATCTTGCTACAGATCAATAGACATACGTTGCTTGCCGAATATCAAGCGCAGCTCAGCTTTGACTCATCTGAACGTGGACCCTTTCCACTTCCTTGCACTCCTTTTAGAATGCTTTCGATCGTCAACTTTTCAACACCTTGCATGCCTTTTACTTTACTTTTATTTTGATAAAGTGCAAAATTTGCTTTTGAATTAGAGAATTCAATCATATTTGCTGGAATATCAAGATTCACTGTTGAAATTTTCATTGATTTTCGTTGAGAAACACAGAAGTTATGAAAGCAAACGTTTCTCGCCAAACGACAAAATCGATCTAGCGCCCTCTATGGTTCGCTTTCAAAAGCTTGATTGCTCATTGGCAATCTATAAATAGAACAGCAATTGCGATCCTGCATTCTGCTGTGTGCTTGTTCATTGGCGTGCTATAAATAGAATCGCCATTGCACTTTTAGCTTTGCCTTCTGCTTCGTTAGGCTGGCATTCGTCGCTACCCATGCAAAAGATGCAATGGCGGCGTGGGTTGAGGCGCGGACTGAAATGTTTCGAGCTGAGGCTGTTGTCTGAGGCACGAACTCTGATCTAGTCAAATTGTGGTTGTGGAAATAATCAGAACAGAAAATTTAGTTCATTAATATTTAATTTAAGTATGAATGCAAATCGCTATTGAGGCTAGAGACGAGACAGCTCAACATCAGTCAAATATGGGGTCTATATTATATCAACGCGCCGATCCTGCAAAACTGTATTTTCTACAGTTTTAGAGCTAGAAAATCAGAGTTTAACAACAAAACTGCTGTTGACCCATATTTGGGGCGTGGCAAAATGCATCTAGAGAGAAGCGTTTGGGTTTGTGAATAAGTTTTTGCTTGTTCAACGTATCTAAAGTAGCTACAAAAAACTAATCTTAACTCCAAAATAACGCAAAATGGTAAAAACATACAGATATATTTTTTTATATCCTTTATTTGTATTTGAATTATTTATTTCTTGTAATATTATATTTAAAAAAAAAAATGACAATGATCACATAAAATATTTTATAAATTACAGAATTCTTGTTATACAATACATATTACATATATGTATAATTATCATATATATATATATATATATATATGTGTGTGTTTATTTATAATCGTATATTTATAGTTTTTTAGTTACTTATGTTGTGTTTGGTATTTTTGTTTTAAATACAACGATTTTTAAGCCTGCTATTTATTCTTTATTCTTTTTTGTTTTGTTTTAAAATTCGTCTAAATTTCCTTACGCTTTTTGTTCTTTTTTGTATTTTTATGGTATTTTTTGTTATATAATTATTATTTTTTATAATTAGTTATACATATGTATATTTAGAAGTACGTGATACAATACAAAAAAAAAAAATGTCAACTACTTTTACTTAATTTTAAACATTTTCCATTTTTTTTCTTTATTTATTGCACTGAAGTTATTTTTTTAGTATTTTTTTTTGTTTTTTTTTTTTTTTTTGTTTTACATAATTTTTTCGGTAATAAATTTTGCTTGCATTGATATCGAATACAGTTTTATTTTAAAGACTTCTTTTTTAAATTTTTTGTTTAATTTTAAACATTAAAACTTATGTATATATATATATATATATATATATATATATATACTATATATATAGTTGTCTATGTAGCGTAGTTGTGGAAGTGTTTGTATGTGTATGTGGGCGAGTGTGTGCAAGTGTGTGTGTCCTTTCTGTGCATACTCTTGAGTACTTAATATTTATAGTTGATTATAATATATATATATATATATAAGATCTAGAATTTAAGATTATAAAAAAAAAGTTTAGTTTACCGTTGATTATATTTGCATATAATATACATATATATACGTATATATATATATATAATTTCTCTTCCTTTTTTTGGTGTTAGACCTTTTCGTACAACTAACTAAATTTAATAATTTTGGTATTGTTTTATTGATTTCTTTCTTTTTGCTTTGTATTTCATTTTCTTCTTCATTAATCCTTGTAATACTAAATTGACCAGACATTAAACACCAAAAAAAAAAAAAAAAAACAAATGTTCTTCTACTATATTTAACTGCTAGTTAGTATTAGATACAGATACAGATACGGTTACTAAAAAAAAATACAACACATTTATATTTATATTTAGTTTTAGTTTAGGTTTTAGTTTTGCTAGCATATTTATACAATTTATCAACACGATGAAGCGCCTAGGACATAAACGTGGAACAGCTCAATCTACGCTATACTTAACGTCTCTCAACATCTCTATACGTTATCTATATCTATAATGTTCTTATCTTATCGGCTTACATAGATTCAATCAGAAATCCCTGGATTCGATTGAATATAATCATGCTTTGTGTATGTTAGTAGAGATTCAAGTGAACAACTGCATCATGAATTGCAAAAAAATCAAGATTTTCAGGAGGCAGTACAGAATTTTATGATTCATAGCCTTTGATTCATGATACATCAGTCAAAAATTGCAGATGTTTTGCATGAGTCTGAGTTAATTTCAACTGCAAGTCAGGGGTTACAAGCTATGATTCACGAATCACACATGACGAATCATGAAGCATGTAACTCATGACTCTTAACTCATAGTTTATAGCTTGTAACTCATAGCTCATGGCTCATAGCTTGCAATTCATGATTATTGATTCACCCCTCGTAATTCATAAGGAATGATTCATTGCACTCAAGTTGCATTATATTAATTTTGATTAAAAATTCATAATGATTTGGATGAGTCCAAGTACATCATTCAAGACTGATAGCTTCTGAAGCTGATGATTCCATTCCAAAAATTATGTTTATAATGCTTAACTCAATCGATTCATTATAGATTAAATGTTGCATTCCCTCAGGTCAACTCAACCAGGAAGTAATTTGATGAACAAAATTGATTCATAACCCATATTTTCCAAATGATTCATGACTCACCTCCCATGAATCAATCTGGTGATTCATGTGCATTCAAACTAAAGAACTCAGCTACTATGGAGAAGATACCGATTGAATTATTATGAATCATAATGATTCATAATCAGTGCAATTTGCTTATGGTATTATATACACACGCACCCAGCCTGAACACGCCTTAAATGGGCGTGGGCATCAGCTTGCCGTAGTCCTGGTGCATGCTCGGCTTGACCGAATTGTAGACGGGCCGTCCACTATCATCGGGCAGAGCGTAGACGTCTGGCGGTACGCACAGCGACTGCAGCTTCGAGATGTACGAGTCGAAGTGCTCGTGCGGATGCGGATGCGCATGCGGATGTCCGTGCGGATAGCCGCCCGGATGATGCACCGTATAGGCATGGTGCGGTGGCGGCGGTGGTGGCGGCGCTGCAACGGCTGTCCCACCTCCCTGATGCCCATACATGGGCGTGCCCGCTGCAGCGCTGCCCGCTGACGCCGACGACGTCGATGTTGGCGGCAGCGGCAGTGGCGGCGGCGGCGGCGGTGGTGGCAGCAGCGTCGAATATGCAGCTGCAGCCGCGGCTGACGTGTGATGATGCTCGGCGCTCAGCTGCACGCCAATGGCGGCGGCACAGCCATTGTCCATGCCGGAGCCGGGCGCCGCGCCTGGTGGCAGCGTCGACGACGACGGCGGCGGCGGCGGTGGTGGCAGACGCACATGCTCCAGCAATGTGATGACATTGTTGCGCAAACTTTCGTAGTAGTTGTTCAGATTGGCATTGTGCGGACCGCCGCCGACGCCGCCGTTGTCGGCGGAGACGTGCGACATGCCACTGGGCAGCAGATCGATGCCGCTGCCGCTGGTGGTGGATGAGACGCCGGCGAACGGTGACTGGCCGCTGGGAGAGGCCAGCGATGAAGCTGTGGGTCGCTGTTGTTGTTGTTGCTGTTGTTGCTGCTGTTGTTGTTGATGTTGCTGATGTGCGCTCAATGGAGAAGCCTCCTGCAAGTGTGTGAGAGCGAGAGATGCATATGTATTAGTGCGTGGTCATTGGCTGCCGCATACATATGTGTGTCTATGTCTGTGTGTCTGCGTGTGTGTGTGTGTGTGTGTGTGCGTCGATTGTGATTCATTGATTCAGTGATACGTTCTGCCATTGCCAATTGCTCAAATTCAATTTGCTGAGGTGCTGCTGCACACCCACAAACACACGCACACGCACGCAGAGAGAGATACACGTATGTGGCTGCAAGCCTGCGTATGTGTGCGCGCGCCCAAATTGAAATTCCAATAAGAACGCCCGGCCAGTAGCATTCGAAAAAAAACAGCAATCCGAAAAAAATAACAGCACAAAGGAAAGAAAGAAAAAACGTTCAGCAAACACACACACAAACACACGAGCGCACGCCGAATGCACACGAAAGCCTCACCTCGTGTGAGTGCGCTGGCAAGCTTGAGCGAGAGCGAGTACGAGCACGAGAGAGAGCAACACCAAGAGCAGAAGCAAGAGCAAGAGCGCGGGAGTCAGCCGAGCCAGCCAACTGCTGTTTAAGCTGTCGCTGCCGCTGTCGCGGCCGCGGCCGCAGTCGCGGTCGCTGCTTTGCTTCTGCTGTTGGGGCATTTTTTCTTTACATATCATACGTTTGTTTTCTTTTTTTTCTGCTCGCTCTCATAGGAGCTCGTGCCGAGGCCATAGAGGTTACGCAGTCAGCGTCGCTGCTGGCGCTGGCGCCAACGTCGACGTCGTAGCACAGTTTTCAGCGGGGTAGCTGAGAAGCTGGCGTTTTAGGAGCAGCAACAGCAAATCGAATGGCGCTCTGCGATTTGCTGCCTCGGCATCGTTTTTGGTGCCGACTGCGACTGACAGCGGCCAGACGGATGAATATCCAGAGACCGACTCTATTGACTGGGTAGGCGGAGAGGCCCACACCCATGCCTGCAGCTGCCTGCGCATGACCACACACACATACACATGTGTATGTGTGTATTTAGGGACCTGGCATGCGTAGAGTGGGAGGTGAAATGTACGTTTTAGGGGTGGCGCTGCCTTAGCTGCTGCGCGCTGATTCGTCGCTCAATGCAGTCGACGAGCGGCTGCAGCAGCTGCCTGCAAGCGAGCGCCGATTGGCTGCTGCCGCCGTGCCGCCATTTTGAATAACGGCCTTGCAGTGACAAACGACAGAGGTCGCTGCACTCGATCATTGGCCAGCCAAAGCAATGCTGAATGCGAAATGCCAAATGCGAATTTCGAAATGACAAATGCAAGCATAGCAACAAAATATCAGGAAAATGTTTAATGCTTAATTCCCAAGTGAAAACGGAAGTTGAAGGAACGAAGCAAAGCGAGGCGAAAACATAACTTTGCTATTTGTGCAACAGCCAGGGCGCGATAATTTAAATATAATAAAAGTTTCGCTTGCCAGCAGACGTCGCCCAACTTTCTTTGGCCATGTTTTGGGTTAAAAAGTACATTTGCCAAGCCAAGCAGCGACGACGTCGACGGAGCGGCAAAGGCGGCAATGCCGGCTGCGGCGGCGGCGGCGGCGGCTGCTAAAACTTTTGTTTGGCGACTTTTGCGCCGACTTTTCCACAATATTGTTGTTCTTGTTTAAGCTTTCTTTTATACTTCTTCTTCTTCAGCTTGCTGTTCTTGTTCTTGCTGTTGTTGTTGTTGTTGTTGTTAACACATGCCTTATTATTGCTTTTGGGTTTTTTGGAGTTTAGAGACGTCCTTGAAAAGTGGCCGCAACTTAGAAAAGCAGCGGCTCAGGTGCCAAAAAAAAGCAACAACAAAAGCGAAACGAAAGAAGGAGCAGCAAACTTGCAGACAAAGTCGCAACTTTCGCTGCGCACTCGCGCATGACCAACATCGGCAAGACAACTTAGGTAATTGGCCCACTTAATTGAGGTTATAGCATTTGTTGCTACTGTTGCAGTCACTGTTAATTTTCGTTTGCTGTCATGAAAACCACTCAAAGTTTTGTTACTGTTACTGTTACTGTTACTGTTACTGTTACTGTTACTGTTACTGTTACTGTTACTGTTACTGTTACTGTTACTGTTACTGTTACTGTTACTGTTACTGTTACTGTTACTGTTACTGTTACTGTTACTGTTACTGTTACTGTTACTGTTACTGTTACTGTTACTGTTACTGTTACTGTTACTGTTACTGTTACTGTTACTGTTACTGTTACTGTTACTGTTACTGTTACTGTTACTGTTACTGTTACTGTTACTGTTACTGTTACTGTTACTGTTACTGTTACTGTTACTGTTACTGTTACTGTTACTGTTACTGTTACTGTTACTGTTACTGTTACTGTTACTGTTACTGTTACTGTTACTGTTACTGTTACTGTTACTGTTACTGTTACTGTTACTGTTACTGTTACTGTTACTGTTACTGTTACTGTTACTGTTACTGTTACTGTTACTGTTACTGTTACTGTTACTGTTACTGTTACTGTTACTGTTACTGTTACTGTTACTGTTACTGTTACTGTTACTGTTACTGTTACTGTTACTGTTACTGTTACTGTTACTGTTACTGTTACTGTTACTGTTACTGTTACTGTTACTGTTACTGTTACTGTTACTGTTACTGTTACTGTTACTGTTACTGTTACTGTTACTGTTACTGTTACTGTTACTGTTACTGTTACTGTTACTGTTACTGTTACTGTTACTGTTACTGTTACTGTTACTGTTACTGTTACTGTTACTGTTACTGTTACTGTTACTGTTACTGTTACTGTTACTGTTACTGTTACTGTTACTGTTACTGTTACTGTTACTGTTACTGTTACTGTTACTGTTACTGTTACTGTTACTGTTACTGTTACTGTTACTGTTACTGTTACTGTTACTGTTACTGTTACTGTTACTGTTACTGTTACTGTTACTGTTACTGTTACTGTTACTGTTACTGTTACTGTTACTGTTACTGTTACTGTTACTGTTACTGTTACTGTTACTGTTACTGTTACTGTTACTGTTACTGTTACTGTTACTGTTACTGTTACTGTTACTGTTACTGTTACTGTTACTGTTACTGTTACTGTTACTGTTACTGTTACTGTTACTGTTACTGTTACTGTTACTGTTACTGTTACTGTTACTGTTACTGTTACTGTTACTGTTAATAATACTGTTAGTAATATTTGTCATTCATAGTTTCTTCAAGTTTCATTTTTATTATTCTTTTCTTTTAATTATATAAAATACTCAAAATTTGTTGCGATCAACGAACCTGAGCCTACGTACCCGATCGCTGGTGCTCAGCTGCGACTCCATTGCGTTGATGTCCGACTTGAGGCGCATCATTTGCGACTCGACGCGTGCATTTTCGCGCTGCAATTCCGATATTTCCGCTTCCAGAGTGTTCAGATCGTCGCTGCCGCCGGCCACGTTGACGGATGTTTTATCGCCGACGCCGCTGTTGCTGTTGCTGCTGCTGTTGTTGTTATTGTTGTTGTTGTTGTTGTTGTTGTTATTGTTGTTGTTGTTGCTGCTGTTATTGCTATTAATGCCAGGCGGCAAAGGCACGCCGACGCCTACGCCGACGCCAACGCCAACGCCGCTCATAACAATGTCCAAGCCGCTGCCGCCTAAAGCAGGAAGAGAGCAGAAGGCGTGATGTAAAGCAAAGAGCAGGCAGAGAGAGTGAGAGAGGGAGAGAGCGACAGAGAGCGAGGGAGAGAGAGAGAGAGAGAGAGAAAGAGAGAGAGAGAAAGACTTGTCATTAGTGATGGACGCTCGCTGAAATAGTTGTTTTTTTTTACTCCTTGATGTGGAACTCGATCGATATTAAAATATAAATTTTTTCTTGTTTTAGAAAAGCTCTCCACGGTTGTCTATGTGCGCGTGTGCTAGCAACTCAAATGGAGCTTTCATGTGTGTGTGTGTGTGTGGATGTGAGTGAGAGCAAGTGGGCGTGTATGTGTATGTGTGTGTGAGTGAGATAGCAAATATCACGGCTTACCTTGGGTTCGATTCTTGTGCAATTTGTTTGTTAGTTAAATTCATTTTAGCTTGTGTGAACTTTTTGTTGTTGTTGCTGTTCTTGTTGTTGTTGTTCTGGTTTTTTTTTTGTTACTTTTTTTAAACATTTTTTACTGCCTTTTACTTGTCTCTGTTCTATACTTATTTTTTTTTTTTCTGAAATACTCTTGAGTTTTGTTTTGTTTTTGTTTTACTATTTACAGTAGATACTCGGCACCGATACAAAACGTCGCGTAATCTAAAAGAAATCATTTGCCAAACAAGCAAAAACCATGAAACGAAACGAAAAAGAAGAAGATAAACGGATTTAAATAACAATTTGTGAACGTTTGCATACATATTGGTGAATATATATAGAGTTTTCGTATAGTATAAGCGTTAGTTGGTATTTTAGTAAGTGTATTTCATTGTATCGGGCATCGAATTAATGTTATGCGCCGGCTTTCTTTTACATTCATTTTTGTGCTTTCTTTTTTCTTTACTTTACTTTTCTTTTGGCCCTGTCGTCTGTCGTAAGGTCAATTTTGGTATATTTTGGTACGCTTGAGCTTGTTTGCAGAATAAAACAAATGCACGCATTTCAAAATTAAATTTCTTTTGGTATATTTTGGTATTCTTTTTTTCGCATTTTTTGCTTTTTTTGTGTTTCGCCTGGCACATTCCGAAAAACCGAAACCATAACCAAAGCCAAAACGAAAGTATTTTTTTTCTTTGTTTGTTGTTCTGTTAGACGTTAGCACACACGCACACAAAATTCCAACCGAAAATGTACAATACGAGAGAGCGCAAAGACCCACAGAGATATACAAAGAGTGTGAGTGATAGATAGATAGAGAGAGAGAGAGAGAGTGCGAGAAAGAGAGAGAGAGAGAGAGAGAGAGAAGGAGTAAGAGAAAGAGGCAAGCAACAACAAACTTCAGATTCGAAATCAGCATAATGAGAATCCAATTTTTGGTATTTAAAATATACCAATGAATTGAACAATTTGACTAAAAGAAGTTAAACTGGATTCCTATTTTTATTAAATTTAAACCATGATTCAAATTAAGCTGGAATCACACATGAGTCATAAATTGTATTTGAATCAACTTTAGTTTATATTTGAGTCACAACAGAATTATCTTTTAAGTCATAAATGAATTTTATTTAAATGTTATTTCAAATCATAATTGACTCATATTTCAGTGCATATTTAAGCGATATTGAAAGCATGATTCATATTTGAATTATATTTGAAATGTTATAATCAAAGTTAATATTTGAATTATATATCATATATTTAAATCATGGCTCAAAGCATATTTGAATCATATTTAAAATCATTTGAATCGGATTAAACTCGTTTTTTTTAATGATTTGAATCAATTTTCACTCATTTCTAGTGGCTTCTGACTAGGTCTTAGCCAATGTACACAGTATATAGCTGCATATATAATTTTCTGCTTGAAATTTGAGCTGATTTCCTCAGTTTGTGTCGTCAACTTGATGTAAATGTTATGATCCCCCAGCATTTGAAGAAATTGCTGGGGCATTATAACCATTGTAAGCCCAGGTTCATAACAGAAAAACACGCAAGAGACTTGAACTATGTTAACAAAAAGGAAATGAGTAGGCAAAACAGATATAGAGATAGTATAGATCGAGAGAGAGAGAGAAAGAGAGAGGGAAGAGGAAGAGGAAGAGGAAGCTTGATTGTGAGCTTTGCTGCTCACACTTACCTGTGTAGCCTTTGGGATATACCATGGTAACCTCATCGAACTTGGGTTTCTTAATGCCTTGGCTGCCAACAGTGGTGCAGGCTACAAAATAGAAGGAGAATCAGAGAAAGAGACAGATAGAGAGAGAGGAGAGAGAGAGAGAGGAAGCAGAGGCGAAAAAGAGATAGATAGATGTGAAGAGAGAGTGAGAGAGAGAGAGAGAGAGAGAGAGAGAGAGAGAGCGAGGTAATGAGAAAGAAAATCAGAGTTAGAAAAGTCGAGTTAGTTTTAGATAATGATTAAGAGAATGTGTTGATCATTGATCATTGGTCATCGATCATTGATCATTGAGCACTGATCATAGATCACAGCTCGAAGCTCATAGACCACATCTCATTGATTTTTCATTGATCGCTGTCCATTGCGCATTGAAACTCAATCATTGATCACTATTTATTGTTCATTGATCATTGCGAAGTATTCCCCACATTCTACTGAAAGTTCTATTCGAAACATTTGAACAGGTTTCACTGGTTTTCGTGTGCACTCAAATGCGCATTTCATGTGACTACGACTGTGACTAAGACAGGAGTATTATAAGTATATTAGAAGTACTTGATTTCTATAGAAACTATTTCCTCACAAGCCCCATGTGGGTATGAAAGTTGGCTTTACTTTGTGTCGAACTATCGAATGTAAGACATTTTCTGATAACGTAGCAAAGCCCATAGAATATTCAAACAGTAATCGGTTATCGATAACTTGAAAAGATACCAAAGTAAAGTTATTGAAGGCCCTCTCCTTGGATCAGTCTACATAGCGTAAGATGTGGGCCATAGCTAGTTCTCAACCGAAGATCTGTTGGCTAGTTAAATGCTAATCTAACCACGCCCACTTTTCAGTTGAAAAGTCTTGTTAATGTTCTATTCTTGTAGTTCTTAGTCGGATTTCTGTTCGACTTACCATCAAATTTCATGGCCGTAGCAGCTGCAACTGCGGCTTTATGCTGCTCCACCGTGCCGCCGGCCTCCAGAACGCGCATCTTGTTGCGATTGGCAATGGGACAGCCCGATGCGCTGTGTGGAGTGGACCAAGTACAGTTATTGGAGCTCGAGGATTTGGTTGGCTGTCTTTGGTCTGCTCTTTGCTTACCTTCGATGTGAGAGGAATTTGCCGGTGGAGTGGCCAGAGCCATCGCAGCCGGGTATGGGGCAGCGCAGCGGCTCCGAGTCTTGGCCATCGCGTGGCTTGCTCTTCGGCTTGTTGGCGCGCGGACAGCCGGACAGACTGCGATGCGATGAGTAGTTGCCAGTGACGTGGCCGGAGCCGTCGCAGCCAGGCGTCGGGCACTTCAGCTCCTGTGAATGCGATTGTAAATGATTGCGATCCGAGCGCGAGCAGCCCGTTAAGCTGAGAGGGAGAAAGCGAGAGGCAGAGAGAGAGAGAGCGTTTTAAAACTTGGATAAGACAAGTCCGATAAAGTCCTTTAATTTTCATTAAATTTAAAAGTGCGAAAATGATTGGAACAATGATTCAGGGGAAACTCTAAGTTTGCAGCTTGCGGTTGTCCAGCTAGGGCAGCTTTTATGAGCGCTCTGCGTCCGTCCGGTCGCAATCATTAATATGCTAGCTAAGATACTGTACACACACACACACACACACATACCTATACTCGAGTGCGCAGTGACAGAAATTATTACCAAGAGGCCAATGACTAGGAAATACCCTGTACTCTTAAGGAAGAACGGGTAGGCGCAGATGGTAGATAGACAGTCAGGTGGGAAAACAGATGGAGGGACAGAAAAATGCAGGCAACAATGGAAGGACGGACAAATGGACGTATAGACGGATGAGTAGAACAACAGTTAGGCAGATATAGAGACGAACGGACAGGCGGTCTGGGAAGCATAAGGACGTGTACAGACGTGGATGGAAATAGATCAAATCAGCTCGCTAGCTCAATCAAGTTCCGGTTTGCTACGTCTCCTGCTGTCTGCTACATTCACTAGCTTAAAAACAAGGTATCCAAAATTGAGTCTCCCTGGTAGTGCATATTAAGGGGGATATGAAAGTGAATTGGATTTACACATTTCACTTCAGCTCATTCTCTGGTATATCCCAAAGCTTCAAGGGGTTTTCATACAGCTCTTAGCATCTGCAACCACTGTGCGACACAGGGACAGGGACAGGGACAGGGACAGGGACAGGGACAGGGACAGGGACTGTGACAGCGACTGTGACTGTGACTGTGACTGATGGGCCGCAGTGATGATACCGTTAGATGGATGGCACACATTGTCCATCAAGAGCACTTATCAAGGACTTTTCACTAATTGCATTTTAGATTAGGGCGAGGCACACGTGGACTTACCCATCTTTGGTCTTGTCGTGCTGCGGTATGTGCTGTGGCGGTGGCATCGAGTAGCAGGTGGCCGGACTGGGTGAGTAGCCGCCGGAAACGGGCGTCGGGTAGCCGCCGGGTCCAACGGCCGTTGCATACGGATTGCTGCACTGATAGGCGGCGGGGCCATAGCCATGATAGCCAGCTGGTGGGTAGTCGGATTGCACTACCATGCCGTAGCCAGGATGTGGTGAATAGCCTGCAGTGAAACGGGTTATGCAAATACAGGATATGATATACGATATATATGAGCTGTGTGGCATCATGAGATTAGATTTGGCATTGCCAACGTACCGCTCGGATCTCTGTACGTTTCGATATAGTGTGAGCCGCCGCTGTCTGGCGTCGATTCGCGGCTATATGGACGCGGTCCGCTGATGTGACCCACCAGGCCAAAGCCAAGCGGACGTGGCGGTCCGCTGAAGTCCACTGGCTCCATTTGTGGTGAACGCGGCGGTCCGTTCGGTCCAATTGAGCCGGGCGCAGCGCTGCCAAAGCCCTGACCGTGGCCCACAACAAGGCCGTCGGCGCCGTACTGCGGGCTCGTGATGATGCTATTCAAAAAGAAGAGACAGACGCTAATTAATAGGGGAAATACAACCAATTATGCTCATGCTTATATTCATATCATGTTATAGGGCTTAATATAATTGAGAATTGAAGTTGTTTCAGTGATGGGAATCGCAGCAGAGCTCAGACATCAATTTTCGCTCATGTAACTCATTCATTCTATGAGTTCCTTGAGGTCAGTTGAGCCTACAAATATATATAGTAAAAAGTGATTTCAAAACACTTTCTCCAAATTTTAATGATTGGTATATATAGTCGAGCCGAGATATAGAATTTAGGCCCCATAGCTCTTAAAGTCTCTGAGTTCCTTGAGGTC